>OY282560.1:356770226-358020226 GCA_958295665.1 Tipula vernalis
TTAATTTTTATTTACCATGTGAGCAGAAATTAAAAAAAAAAATTTTTTTTTTTTCATCAAAAATCGCAAAAAATTTTTGTCATTTTAACAGGCGAACAAAAATTACAAGAAGGTAGAATTGTCAGCAATATGACTTTATTTTGTATGTTCAAGTGTCACATAACTTGAAGTGGCACGCTATGATACAAAATAATGTCACGTTGATGACAAATGTGTTGTTTTTTAAATTCTGTTCGCCTGGTAAAATAAAAAAAATTTTTATGCGATTTTTGTGCGATTTTATCAGTATTTAAACGAAAAAATGTGTAGAAATTATGTAGAGATGAGTGGGTGGTTGGTAAGATGATGGACTGCGGTGCAGAAGGTCGCGGGTTCGGTTCTACGAACCTCCGATTTTTTTTTTAAGCAAAAATTTGATAATTTTTTTTTTTTTAAGAAATTCTATGAATTTGGCCATTTTTTTTTCGTGGCGCGACTCCGTTTCCCGGGTATTTTCTCGGATTATTTCCAATTCTTGTTGATTTCATCTAAAAACAAACTTTGCGTTGCTTGGAATCGAACTCCAGACCTTCGTCACACCAGTCCATCACCTTACTACCACGGCTACCACATCATGTACAAGTTAATATAAATTTGTTTCTTTTATGCATTCGATATTTTGCTCTATAAATGTATCTGTTAGGGCATACGTACTACATTTAGTACAAAGTGTTGATGCAGATAAAATTTTTCGTTGCTTATTTGCAACTATGTCGGTTTTCGAAATATATTCTTACCTCAAATGTACCTACCATTTTCTTTTCGATACCGCATTAAATTCTCATCCTGTAACCATTGTAAATTATATTCATTTTTTTATTTTTGATTTATTTATTTATTTATTTACAGTATTTTATAAATAATTTATCTAACACTTCAGGTATCAAGTCTTATGTTGACTAACATTAAAAATTTTATTTGATTTTCGCTCAACAAATTAAAAATCTGTGTCATTAATGCATAAGGAATAACTCATTTTGGTAACATTAGAGAGTAAATTGTTTGTGTGATGAAAGTTTTAGGATCTATGTAGGTAAAAATTACTATTTATCTATTACGCTAATTTTTCTGCACTATCTTACTCATTAGTCAACATCTGTGTAAGGTTTGTATTTAAGGAGTTATCGTTGGTTAAACGTCTTACACCGCTTTATAAAATTTGTTCTTCAGCCACAATAACTAATAGCAGAATGTTTTATTAGCCACAGGAATCGGAGTAGTAGGGGGATTTAAAATTATATCTCTAAAACGATCAAACATAGTTGTTATTTTTTTTCTTGCAGTTTGCAAAACACTCATCTCAAAAAACACTGGTACGAAGTTAATGTTATTTAGCATGAAGATTTTCTTCACCAAAATGTCTCACAAATTCGTGTTTCTTATTCGGCTGTCAAAATAGCACTAACGAGATATGTATATTCAATTTTATTATATGTATCCAAGGTTTCAAATTCATATGTATACAAGGTCTCGGGATATGTAATTATTCTGCCAACGGCCATTCAGATTGCGTGATAATTTCCATACATTTCGTAGAAAATTCGATTTTTTGTAAATCACCTTTCTATAGATCATCCGATTCAGAGCCACAAAAACGGTTCTTGATACCTCTAATGGTAGGTCTCAGGACCTGTAATTGTTGTGCCAACGGCCGTTTAGATTGCTTGATTATTTCCATACATTTCGTAGAAAATTCGATTTTTTTAAAATCTCCTTACTATAGATCAGCCGATTCAGAGCCAAAGCAATCCAAAATCTGCAATTGGGCTCCAATTGCGGTTCTTGATACCTCTAACGATAGTTTTTCATAGAAAATTCGATTTTTGAAAATCTTCTTACTATAGGTCAGCCGATTCAGAGCCACAAAAATCCAAAATCTGCAATTGGGCTCCGATTGGGGTTCTTGATACCTCTAATGATAGGTCTCGGGACCTCTCATTGTTGTGCGTACGGCCGTTTATATTGCGTGATAATTTCCAAACATTTCGTAGAAAATTCGAATTTTCGAAAATCTCCTTATTACAGATCAGCCCAGAGCCAAAAATATCCAAAATCTGAAATTGGGCTCCGATTGAGGTTGTTGAAACCTCTAATGCTAGGTCTCAGGACTTGTAATTGTTGTGCGTACGGCCGTTTATAGTGCGTGATAATTTCCATACATTTCGTAAAAAATTCGATTTTTTGAAAATCTCCTTACTACAGATCAGCCGATTCAGAAAAATCCAAAATCCTCTAGTCGTAGGTCTCGGAATCTATAGTGGTAACGGCAATTTACTTTGCTTGATAATTTTTTTTCGGAGTATGTTCGATGATTTAGTTCGCATTTAGTTTTATTCGTCATTTTTTTTTGGTCCATTTATGTATTTCAGTTAAAGCTGACTGTAACTTCTATGTTGACTTTTCGTAGCATTCTCCTACAGCTAAGATCGCCGTGTCATCGGCAGTAATCGCCAGTGTACTGATTTCTAATGCAGTTTGGTCTTAAGTGTACACTACGTATAAAACTGGCCCTATTACACTGCCCTGTGGTATTCCTGTATTTTACATTGGCGAATTACATTGGTAGATTTCTTAACTTGTCGTTAGGTTCTTCATGCCACTCTGTCAACACCTATTATAGAACCTTTTTACCAATTGGTCATTAAAGAGTTTGGACATGACTGGCATCAGCGAAATTGGGCTATACAGGACGAAGTTTCGTGTTGTGGTTGCCCAGGTTCTGGGATCATCAAAAATAAATCGAAGCAAAGCTCCGTGATACGTTCGGAACACTCATGGAACAGCTTATCGCATTCCACTATAGCCAATAATTTATTCCTGTTACGCAATAATTAAAATGTTTTAAAATGTTTTGTAGTAGTGCGCAATTACTCGTTTTTGGCCAACAGTTTCCTGTAATAACAATCCTCCTATACCATAATTTCTTGCATCGGGGTCCAAAACAAATTTTACTTTGGGTTTAGGGTATAGGAGGATTATCGCGACGCATAATCATCTTTTTAGTCCTATGAATGCTTCTTCTTGGTCATTCTTCCATTCGAATGCTATGTTGTATAAACGCTTTGCGACGTTGGCGAATCCCAGCACGAACAGTCTGTAACAAGTAAATAAAAGATTTAATTAGAATTACTAAAGCTTACAATAAAAAGCTGTAAACATTTTATTAAATATTATGCAAGATTTTATAAAATTTTGATATTTTGAAGGTCTACATTAAATTATGGAAGCTTTAATATTAATGTTCAATTTAATAAGATTGTTAGTTTACGAGAAGGGGTTGAGAGAAAGCTTTAAATTGTGGAGGTTAAACGAATTTATCAATATTTAAATGAAATACAATTATAGATTTATTTATTATTTATTAAGTTTTTAATTACACGCCTTTTCTTTATCGTGGTTATTTCTAATCTATCAGTATATCTAAAAATTTTTACACTAAACTACAATGGTTCTCCCAATCAACCAAAAATGGTTAGTACACTTTTTGGGTAGTTTGGGTAGTTGCAGTGAGGTCGCCACACTACTCCCCCGCCAGACCGAAGTCATCTCTTGAATCGTTTAGGTGTGACTATGGTATGTCCAAACTTGGTGACTTTGGGCGATTTCTGCAGGCTCTGTGGTGGTTCCGGATCCTATGGTGATCCTTGCGGATTTTGTGACAGCTCTGGATTTGGTAGTGATAGTTGAACTAACTGATCGTCCTTCAAAATATGCGCTGGCTTCAGTCGATCCACTGAAACTTTTGTTTCTCGACCCTCTGCTTCCAGTACGAAGTATTTGTCATGTCGTTCCTTGCCGAGGTATGGGCCATTGTATGCGGGTGACAAAGGTGGTCGGACCGCGTCATTTCGTACAAAAACGAACTCAGGTTGGCGAAGCGTTGGGTGCTCGAAGACGTCCTGCGATGTGATGTGATGCGTTGTGGATGTAGGCTGCAACGCCCTTATATTATAGCTGTATTGCTCATATTGTAGCCGGCATGTTATAGCTGTTTTTATCGTCCGATGAAATCGCTCCGGATCCGGCAGAGCCGGTTTAATTCTGTAAAGATTTGCGACTCGAACTGGCGTCCTTGATCTGATGTTATGCGTAGAGGCGTCCCAAATCGGGCAGTCCATCCGGAAATCAGCGTACTGCGGTGGACGGGTATTGAATTTAAGTGTAATGTGAAAAGTTGTCAGTAACTATATTAAGAAATTTAGGGAACAGAGCACATCAACCAGTGAATTGGTGTCCTGAGTGGAAAGGACTTTACTTAAGCTGCTCAAGGGCATGGAAGTTAAGCTGGTCTGCTCTAGTAAAATAATTATTGACCCTCACGGCCCGGTTCTCCCTATGGGGATGGAAGCAAGCTGTGAAAGGTGGCGGTAGTTAGGTTTATTGGATACCATCAGGTTCAAAAGAGAAACTTTAAAACTTGACGCCTTCTCGGTGGTACTCACTCCTGTATTCGTGCGGCAGTCCGGAAGTTAACTGGGAAACAGGGTCAAGGAGTTAAATTTTCTCCAAAATTGGGTAGTACATTATCCTAATTCCTTTCCTTTTCCTTTTTGACTACCACCCTAGCGAAGGAGAGAATTTCCTTTTTGATCATTTATGCACGAAGGGGGAGACATTTTAATTTTAAATAATTTTTTTTCTTGGTACACGATGCTTTTTCATTTGCGTAAGGAAGTGAGCACGTGGAAGCTGCGTTTCTCAGGAATGCGCAGCGAGTTGACAATAGCAAGGTTTTTGGCACGAGTGGAGTGGCACGCGGTGCGTGTACAGATATCATTGGATCAGCTCGTGGGTGCACTAGATCTATGCTTGGAAGACGAGGCGTTAGACTGGTTCTGGACCACTGTTGATCGCAACCCAAATGCCACCTGGAACGATCTGAAGGCAGAAATGCTATTACGCTTTTCAACCGTCTACACAGAAGATGATGTACTCCAAATGCTGGATAGTAGGAAGCAGCAATTCCCAAAAGAAAGCATCCTGGAGGTCTACCAGAGCATCCGAAAGATGGCTTTACAATCAGAACGGACTTTGTCAGATAATGTCTTGTATAAGATTATTCGGCGAAACATGCGCCCAGCACTACAGATGAAACTCCATGAAGAGCGGAATTTCAATAGTTTCTCAGAATTCATACGGCGATGTAGTTCTTTGGAGGACTTGTGGAAACGTTTTGGTCGCAATACAGAAGCAGGACTCAACCTACAAGGAACATCATATTATTATAATGACCACTCTAAGACTCTACTCAGACCCCAGGTGCGGTTTGACCAGAGACCTCCTGGACCCCTGGACCTTTTACCTACGAAGAAGAAGCCACCCTGTCAGAACACGAAAATCCAATGAATTACTATGAACAGGTATGTACAAGTAATCAACAGTTAAAAGACAGAGCACAACCAACTCAACTTCAGAGTTCAAGTAGGGAAACGCAAATCTTCTAGAGTTATACACCCCATGAGTCAAACTCGTCAGACATACATCCAAAAGAGAGACAAGCATCTCGTTGTTTTAATTGCAATGGCCCCTCGCATCAGTTCATGGATTGTCGGAAGGTTGTGCAAAGAATTCTTTGCTACAGGTGCGGAAAGAGAAACGTGTTTAAACCAGACTGTCAGGATTGCAACCCTGCAGAAAACATCAGTGGCCCTATTCTGGCTATTCCCTGGGAATTGGGAATTGGGAAAAATATTGCTATATTTCCAAACTTCAATAATTCCCAATTTTTTATTCCCCAATTCCCAAAAGTGTATTCTGGCGTAATTGGGAATCATCCAATGGGAAAAACCACTATTTCAAATTTTGCAGCCGCCATTATTTAAAAATTTTATTTTCTACATATAAAATAAAAACTTTACCGATACTACGTTATAAATAAAATTTTGAAAATACATAAAACAAACAGTTTCTTCTAATTCCCAAAAAAAAAATTTGGGAAAAATAAACGTCAAAACTTACATAAAATGGAATTATTTTTTCCCTACAATAAAAATTCCCAATCGCCAGAATACACTTTTGGAAAAAATAATTCCAAACTGCTAGAATACTGTCAAAATAGTTCAATTCCCAATTCCCAGGGAATAGCCAGAATAGGGCCACAGGATAAGATGCGGAATTTCCGGGGACCACATCTCCACCAAATGAACTCGGGTGCCTATTCTCACGTATCAAAGGAGGAGGCAGCGAGCAATACGGACCCAGAACTGTACCGAAGTTGGCGTCATTAGCCCAACTCCCCCCAAAATATCAACATTCAACTTCATGCCAGACCGATCGCAGGCAGGAAGTTAGAATGAAGATATAACTATTCCCGACGCCGAAGAATGCGAAAGAGCATATATTCTACCATCATCCCAACCAAACTAGACAACCGGCCATATGCTACCGTTCAAATCTGTGGACAGCAGCTGGAAGGACTGTTGGATTCCGGAGCCAACATCAGTGTGTTGGGACGCGAAGGCGAACAGTTCCTTCAAAAATGTAATTTGATGTATCACCCATTACCAACCCGAGTGCAAACTGCCAATGGCAAAGCGGAGAAAATTCTAGGATATGTTACGGTACTGGTGACTTTCACTGGCCAGACAAAAAATTTGCGTTTATACGTGGCTCCTTCATTGTCACAAGCATTAGACCTTGGCACGGATTTTTGGAATACTTTTGGAGTTCAAATATCAGTGTCAGAAGTGAGCGGGGCCCGGAACACTCATTGTGACCAAAATCCAACAATGGAGGACAGTATTCAATATCACTTACTGACGGAAATTCAACAACAGCAGCTAGATTTGGTAAAGGCTAAGTTCCCATCATCAGCACAACTAGGCTTAGGAAGGACGCACTTGCTTGAACATGAGATAGATACGGGCGATGCAAAGCCTGTTAAGCAGCGCTATTACGCGGTATCCCCGGCAGTCCAAAAGAATTTGGATCAGGAGATTGAGCGGATGCTGAGTCTGGGAGTGATAGAAGAATCTGTAACAGTAGTGCCAAAGAGTAATGGGAAACTGCGGTTATGCCTAGATGCAAGGAAAGTCAATGCAGTTACAGTTAAAGAAGCGTACCCGTTACCAATTATAGATGGACTGTTAAGTCGTCTCGAAAATACGCGATATATATCCAGCCTGGATTTGAAAGACGCTTTTTGGCAGATTCCTCTTAACCTTTCTTCCAGGTGCAAAACAGCGTTTACGGTGCCTGGAAGACCGTTATACCAATTTACCGTCATGCCATTTGGATTGTGTAATGCAGCACAACCCATGTGTAGGCTCATGCACAAGGTTATCCCACATGAGCTGCATGAGCGCGTATTTGTTTATCTTGATGACCTTTTAGTGAGGTCGCCCACTTTTGAGGAACATATGAAACTACTTGAAATAGTGGCTGCTCGGATAAAAGCAGCTAATTTAACTATCAATGTCGAAAAGTCTAAATTTGTTCTCAAGCAACTCAAATACTTGGGGCACCTAATACAGGACGGTTGCATCAAGGTAGATCCAGATAAGGTTCAGGCTCATAGGGATGAGTGGTTCGTATCGGAAATTCATTCCCAATTTCTCGGCTGTGAGTACTCCACTTACAGATTTGTTAAAGCCAAAAGGCGCTATTAAATGGAATGAACAGGCTCAGGTAGCTTTTGAGCAGTTGAAGAGTTGTTTGTCATCAGCACCTGTGCTGGTTCACCCGGATTATAACCGCACGTTTTACATACAGGTAGATGCATCAACCACTGGAGCAGGTAGTGTACTATTCGAAAAGGAGGATGACAATACTGAACATCCAATTGCATTTTATTCACATAAGTTGAATAAAGCTCAACGCAACTACAGCATTACGGAATTAGAGTGCCTGGCAGCGGTACTAAGTGTAAAAAAATTCCGTGCATACGTGGAAGGTTATCAGTGTGTAATAATAACCGATCACGCTAGTTTGCAATGGCTGATGGGCCAAACGGACTTATCCAGGAGATTAGCACGTTGGAATTTGAAACTCCAAGGTTACAATTTTCGTATAGAGTACCGTAAAGGGTCACAAAATGTTGTCCCAGATACCCTATCTCGCGTCTATTCTGAAGATGTAGCAAAATTAAGTGGAGTCATAACACCATTCAACATTGATCTGAACGCACCATCTTTTACAGAAGAGCAATATCTTGAGTTGTTGAAGTCAGTTCAAGATAATGTATTTCCAAAGTCAAGTCTGAAGATTTCTAACGGAAAATTGTTAATATACCAACCTACCAGAGACCCGGAATACAGGACAGACATCCCTGAATGGAAGCTATGGCTGCCAAAGAACTTGATCCCGAAGGTATTAACTCAAGCTCATACGCCTCCAACGGCAGCACACATGGGAACAGGTAAAATGTTTGAGCTCATACGCAGGCAGTTTTATTGGCCAACATTAACCCCAGATGTAAAAAGCTTTGTGCAACAATGCCAAGTCTTTAAGCAGACCAAAGCTGTGAATTATACCTTGCGACCACCAATGGGGGGAGTACAAAGAGTTTGAGAGACCATTTCAAAAACTTTATCTCAATTTCCTTGGCTCCTATCCCAGATCCAAATCTGGGAATACACACATTTTGACACACGATGAGTGCAAGCTAATGATGTTCTACGTCCTCACTCACTACTGGTATGAGTGAGAGGGCTGACCTTCATTGAACCGAATGGTCAATGCGTGTCACTTCCGAAGAACCTGCAAGGACGTTAACCAAAATAATACTCAATCTGGAGAACAACAGACAGACTGCGGCCCACTGCGAAAGTACACTCAATTTAGAATTATACAGATGGTGGGGATAAGGTACCATATTTAATATTGAATCCGATTGCAAGGGCGAAACTGGCACCATCAGGGTTCGTGGGAGTTTTCCTAAATGAAGCTTTTGCAGTACTAGACTAAAGAGGAAAGTTCAGTAAGATACTTAAATCAAGGAACTCTAAGCGGGTCGTTGTACTTGGTTAAAAGACACTACTAATACAACAATAAACTAAAGTCTTTGAGGTTACTGCAAATCTGTTTCGAAAACAATAAGACCAGGGGTGCTATTCTTGAAACATTACGAAAATTTTCGTAACCGAAAATTTTCGTAATGCTATTTTCGTAATAGTAATGGTGAAATCATAATTTAGTATTCTTGAAACCATTACGAATATAACGAAGAGAGGCAAAAAGATATAATAAAATTTCGAGAGAGAAGATGAAAATGTAAGTTCTTAAAATGGTATTCTTGAAATCCGGATTACGAAAATTTTCGCAACGGAACGTTACTAAAATTTTCGGATGGTTTTCTTGTTTCTTATTGCATTTCGTAATGAAATCATTTAGATTTTTGTTTTAATTATATTCATACAAAGACGTTCATAAAACTCAATAATTTCTGTTGATGGTTAAAAATAATATGTATTTACATTTCGCTAAATATTTATTATTTTATTACCACAAAAAAAAAGGGTACCTATTTGTTTGTGGTATGTTTATTATTTTCTTAAAAATAAGGGTAATAGCTACAATACTAATTGACAATTTGGGATGTATTTTTAAATGTCGCGTGTTGTAATTAAAATTAGATTGATATACCGTCACAGGCGGCTAATACTAATGGTACGTAAAGTCATACAATCATACCATCATACCATAATATTATCGTACGACAGTACGATCTAAAATCATATCGCCATAGAATCAAAGGACAATGCCACTACATAAACAGCCGTGACATCAGTCTAAACAGTCAAATCCCCAGGCGAATAAAGATTTTTATTTTCCTATGAAACATAAACAAAATCATATTGGAATTATTTTGTGTTGTCTTTATTTTCAATTTAAATGAACATTTTTATTGATAAATATAAACAATTTTAAATTAAATATATCGAATTGCAGCTTGTCCACAATTTTAATTAAAATTAATAAAATTTTAATTCACAATTTTGCGTTTTAGTAAATTGATTTTTATTCTCAAACATCGTCAGCCTCCGTGCTTTTTTTTTAAATTTCATTTCGTAGATTACTAGATTAGTTTTATTACTTTACCAATGCTACTACATAAACAGCCATGATTTATAATAAAACTAATCTAGTAATCTACGAAAAGAAATTTAAAAAAAAACACGAAGCCTAACGATTTCCCTAAATTTCTCTAAAAATCAATTTACTAAAATGCAAAATTGTTAATTAAAATTTTATTAATTTCAATTAAAATTTTGTACAAGCTGCAAGATATACAATGTGTTTGGTCGTCAAGTGACCGGCCGGAAAATTCTGAATATTTAAGTAAAATTATCGCAAAAAATCCTTTAAGGTGGGTGTCTCATTTTCAAGTTATGGGCTCGATTATAATTCTGTTTGCGGTTTTTGAAAAGATGAAGTTTATGAGTCACTTTATTTGATAGTTTGCGCACTTAGCTAGGTTTTTTTAAAGAATGTAAAAAATTTCGGGAAAATAACATTTTTTTTAGTAAAGAAAACCTCTACTTTTTAAAAAACTGAACTGTAAACCGTGAAAATGTCCCATTGAGTTAATTATTTTAATTATTATTATTAATCTACAGCATAATATCTACAAATTGACAAAACTTTCTTACTAGCTAACTCTTAAAAATACCGCGCAAAAGTCACCTAGAGAAAGTAGGGAAATTAAACAAAAAAGTTATTTAAATTAAAGTCAAAGAAATAAAATAATACTATTTTATTAATAATCAATAAAAACAATTTTTATTACAAATTATTAAACATTTTTAATTAAATGACATGTTCGAAATGCTCTCCACTCTCTTGTAAACAAACAAGGGCTCTCCTGATCACACTAGTTGTTGTCCAACGCAATTGTTAAGGGTTGCCTCTTGTTTCTGCTGCAGCAGCGAAAATTCTTGCTGTCAGAAATAAAAATCTAGGGGCGTAAGATCAGGGGACCTTGTCGGCCAGGCTACAGGATCTCCTCTACCGATCCACCGTGGATTATTTTCATTCAAATTATCACGTATTATCTTTGCAAAATGTGCTGGAGCTCCATCTAATTGCAGCTGCATTCGCCTTCTCCTCAACAATGGCACTTTTTCCATGACAACGTGATTCCTGAAAATTCTAATAATACGTGTTGATCAAGCCTGTTTATTACCACGTAAGGTCCGATAAGTTAATCGTGGATCATTCCCGCCCATACATTTATAGCAAATTGGCTCTGGAAAGCTGTCTCCCTTACGACGTTTGGGTTTTCGACAGCGCAAACATGGAGGTTTCTATAATTTGTTATACCCGCCCTGGTGAAAGTAGCTTTATCTGTCTACAATATTCTCCTTATAAAATTGACATCACTTCTTTGCTGTGAAATTATCCAGTTACAAAAAACTGATCTGGCACGATGGTCCACATTTCCTAGATGTTGAGCACGACGGAAGTGATAAGGATTAAGGCCTTCTTGACCTCGATATGCCTAATCTAATAGACAGGCGGCTGATACTTGTCGTAGGTTCAGCGCGTATTAATCGTAATAAATCCTCTTCCAACGTGTACGTTAATATTCACGCTGGACTCGTGTTGTTGTTGGAATAATCCTTGTTTGGGAAAACGTCGATGTATTGCAATGAATGTCCTATACCCAAGTACTGGCCTGTTGGATATCGACGCCTGTATTTTTCGACAACAACGCGTGCATTTCCATTAGAGAACAGGTTTACAAAATGCATATTGGCTACATGAGAAGGTGGTGGATCACGCAAATGTGTCATTGTAATGATTAAGCGTTTACTTAACACAAACTGTCCTTTTAATTTTCACACAAACTTAAAATTGTTAAAACACAAAACACTGAGAGTATATGTGTGAAAGTGTCACACGATTGGTTAGCGAACAACTGAACTATTTAATATTACTTACCAATTTGAGTTTTCGATCATTTAAAAGATTTGGTTAGATAACATCACTATACCTAAACGGCTACAAACGCCATTTTTTCGACAAATTGGTGTTCGAATATTTTATGAGTTAGGTAGTAACAATGTTTTAATAATTATAAATAAAATAACCATGTCATGGGACATTTTTTCGACTTACAGTTCATTTTTTTTAAAAAGTAGAGGTTTTTTTAAATAAAAAAATCGTTTAAATAAAAAAATGTGATTTTCCCATAATTTGTTACATTCTTTACTAAAACCTGGCTTAGTGTGCAAATTAACCAATAAAGTGACTCAAAAGCTTTAAAAAACCGTGAACAGAATTAAAATCGAGCCCATAACTTGGGAGATATGATGAAAAATGTGAAAAGCTATCACCAACACACAAGGGGTCACTTGCCGACGAAACAGATTGTATTTAATTTAAAATTATTTCTATTTATCAATAAAAATTTTCATTTAAATTGAAAATAAAGGCAACACAAAATCCCATATGATTGTGTTTACGTTCCATTGGAAAATAAAAATCTTTATTGCCTTAACACCACTACAAGTTTTTTTTTTCGTGGCTTTTTATGTAGTGGCATTGCATAGGATCATATCGTCGTACTACCATACCATCAAACCATCATGCCATCATACACGACATAACATTATATCATCGTTCAATCGTACCATCATACAATCATTTGTACCGCCGTACCATAAAAAAAGATTTTTGGAAAAAAAAATTCTAAATCGGATAAGCGATTCTCGAGATATCATGGGTACAGACATCCAGACGTCCAGAAAGACGGACAGACATTTTTTTTTCTTTTTCGGACTCAAGGATTTTCAAAACGTCGAGATAAATGATTTTGGATCAAACAAATTTTTGGCCATTTTTGACAAGATTTCAATACATTGGTCTTTTTAGACCGAAGTAATTTTCCCTTTAAAAGAAAAAGTAGCATACACGATCATTTTTAATATATTTAATTTAATATTAAATAAATAAGCCATTATTGACAAAAATTCACAACAATTTATAATTTTAAGTAAAGAAAGCGTCCGCTTCGCTTAATATTCTCAGTTATACTAAACTAAACTAACATTTTTAATCATCTCTTTCGAAATCTTCTTAGTTTTTTATTCCTCTCTTCGTAATTTTCGTAATGGCTTCAAGAATACTAATTTATGATTTCACCATTACGATTACGAAAATATTGTGCATTACGAAAATTTTCGTAATGTTTGAAGACAGGGCATTTAAAATGATAAAACAAAATTGTTCCAAATGAACTTAATGAATGATAAAAATCACACTTTAAACTACACATTGCATTAATTAATTTCCAATCATTACAATTTTAACAAATAAATATAAAAGTTAAATAGGCAATATAGCTTTAAATAACATATTTTTGTTGTATTGAATCACATATTCCATTTTTGTCCGCTATAGCCAATTGTCAATTACGAAAAAATCTCATACCCTTACACGTATTGTTTAAAATTAGAAAGTGGTCAAGCATTTAAAAAAATATCCCAAGATTTAGGTATACGACATGTAAATACAAAAATTTAGAAGAAAATATGGTTTTGTTCTAGTTAGGTAGTAAACAAAACCGAATGCATAGTTATGTACATCGTTATCTCGAAATAAATAATACATATTTTTAAGAACACGTGAAACAAAGAAAAAAAAGGTACGCTTTTGTGTTCACTTTTTTTATAAAATATTGAGAATAGAAAATATTGAGTTTTATGAACATCCTTATCAATATAATTAACACAAAAATCCAAATGATTTCATTACGAAATGCAATGGGAAACGAAAAAACCATTACCAAAATTTTAGTAACGTTCCGTTGCGAAAATTTTCGTAATTCGATTTCAAGAATACGATTTTAGGGTTTTCGTAATACTTTGACACTAACTCGCAATACGAAAGTTTTCGTAATGTTTCAAGAATAGCACCCCAGATTCTGATACTGTGCCATCAAAATAAGACTGAAATAAGATTACTATCCAGTCATGCTGAATTCATGGGTGATACTCCAGTTAACCAAGCTCATTTCATTATTCAAAGAGACATTAGAGGTGATACAAACCTGACACCACGAAGAGCGTGGTACCATCTGAATATCCATGAATATAGACTAATATACTCATCTGTCAGGTATCTTCATCCTTTTTTTAATGCGGTTGTTTACGACTTGGTGGAAACGGCACCAGCAGGGACAATTGTTACATCATCCCACCAAAACGGAACGGCTAACGCCATCACCGCGCAGTGACAATAATGTCACGCCGCCACAGGCATTAAGCAAACTTGTTGGAAATACTAACCAGAGGTAAATTAGATTGCGGTTGAAGCTTCAGTTATAGGTAGTTAATAATAAAATATAATAAGTTTTAGTTTTTTTTGGTAAAGGTAAAAAGGGGGGAAACATTAATTAAGTTAAAATTAAATGAAATAAATAGGAACTAAAATGGTTCTCCCAATCAACCAAAAATGGTTAGTACCCTTTTTGGGTAGTTTGGGTAGTTGCAATGAGGTCGCCACAAAATATTATTCGATTGCCAAAATAAAAATAATTTCCTGATAGAAAAGCTTTCGAAAATTATTTTAAATAATTTTCTATCTTTCAAACTAAAGACTATAAGAAAAATTTTATCGAACGATTCTGTTGTTTACGGTTCAATAAACCGTTTTTTTTTTTCAAATAAAATTCATCTTGATGATTTATATGGGGTACACCAAACAAGTATCAATATTAATGAAACTCATATCACCCAGAAACAGGTCCATTTCTAATATCCAAACTAAACACATTTCTAAAACACTAATTATATGTAATTATTGCTATACATTTTGATCCACACATAATGAGATAAATGTCATTCACTTTTCACATCAAAAATCATTCACACCCATCCATTATCTTGACCATATCACACATCAATGAAATTGTTTATTTCGTAAGCAAATAATTATTTGTGTATATTTGGTTAACACAAACTATTAAGCTGATATAATTAAACGTCTTTATATCGTCTAACATTAGACACAAACACCCCAAAAAAAAAAAAAAAATCGATTTCATTTCATTTCAACCACTCTAGAGTAATTATGAACCAAAAAAGTTTCGAGAGACAACTTGGGATATACCACATAAAAATAGTAAATGGTTAATAAGGATCCCCACAAAACCGTACACAAAAAATTTCCAATTAAAAACATTGTTCGAACGGTTTTAAATTAAATTTTGTCCATCCCACAGTAACACTGTTGTGACTATGACCTTTATGGTTCATTGTCTAGTCTTAGACGAAAAATCTTTGTATTTAAAATCGTAAAAGTTAATTAGAAAACTCCTTAAAAATATGAATGTTCGGACGAACAAAAGGAAATTATTACTCGACTAGACTGAATATCGTCATAGTTTTATAGTTGAACATAGTATAGTAAAAACGGAAGATATAAAATTAATATTCAACCAATATATAGTCGATAAACTTTACAAATATTTGAGTGCGACCAACATAAAACTCCTTTCATGTAATATCCGGTAACTCCTCTTTACAAAATGTTCACAGGAAGAACATTATTTATCGGGAAATGTTCAATTTAATGTTCTCGACGTATTTTAACACATACAGTGAGATTCGATTCCTAGACACAATGTCTATTTAAAATTCTATTCCTCGGCACTATAGAGCAATAAAAATAAACAAAAAATTTACTTCACCTTGTACTGTGTGTGTATTGTGTGAGTTTGTATGTGTGTCTGTATGTGTGTGTGCATAAACAGGAAGAAAATTCGATAAGGAAAAATTGGCTTCGTTGTGTTGTTTATTTTTCGGTCATGGTTTAAACAAAATTCCTTATACGAATAATAGATTTTCCTGCTTTTCATTTTGTGTATGTGTAGATTGTAGATATGCTTTTTGTAGAAAGGATATAAAAAATGAACAGATACTGATCTTCAACAATTTTCTTTTTGGTTTACACATTATTTTTTATCTACAAGATATTGTTGCTGGTTCCGGAAATTTCAAATATGTTTGTGTCGAGTATGTTCACTTTTCAGCCGAAATAAAGTGGAAAACCGAGTTAAGACCATAATTTTTTTTAAGAGCTTTTCTTTCGAAAATAATCTTCGCTTATTTCTATTTCATGTTGGCCATTAGATTGAATTTTTAATTGAGCTTACTACAAACAATAATTTAAAACTTATTTTTCGAGTTAGTTTGGTCGCTTCTAAGATACGTGCGTATCCCGTTTGGAGAACTTTTCCCAATATCTAGAATTTTTGCAAATCATCCGAGATTTTTATTATTTGGTTAAGAGCTTTCGGAACAATTGCCATTTTTAGTTTTACTGAATTTAGTGGAATCTTATTATTGGAATGTAATTTAGTAGGCATAGCTTTGGACAATTTTGTCTAAATTTTTGGCTCTAATTTTTCAGGAGGGATCCACGAAATCTAAAACTTCCATTGAACCCATCTAGAAAACATTTGCTACTTTAAAAATGGTTTGGAAAAAACCTGAAAATTTGAAGTGTTCCCTTCTAAAATTGAACAAATAATAACCTGTAAAAGCTCAAAACTTCTAAAATAATTTGGTTTTCTAATATTTCTAAGGAATATATGCATTGTAGTATCAGTTCCACGTAATATTACAATAATTAAAAAAAAATTAAAAAATTTTAAGCTTTTGTTGTACTAGGAGTATTTTGGAAGCTTTGTTCATTTTAGTATGCGTAAGATTGCCTAAAATTTAAAAAAAAAATTTATGTTGGAAAGAAAAGCTTTCAATATGGGTTTTAAAAACTAGCCAAAATAATTTAAAATTTTGGCCGATCATTGGGCTTTCAATGAGATATAAAGATTTGGTTGTTGCCAACATACTCGGAGCTTTATGTAAGTTGAAAAACCCAAATTTCCCCCCAGATTGAGAGCTCTATAATCGGCAACGTTTAAGTATTAGTTAGTCTTACACTTATGCCACTATGTCGAGAGTTCAACGAAGGTTTAAATTAAAGTTTCCTCTCATCTCGTCCAGCATTTCGACATTAAAATCTATTTGGGATGGGTTAGTAATTGATTTAAAGACAAGAATAGAATTATATAAAAACCACCATCTTTAATTGAAAACTTTTTCGCTTTACGTGAACGATTCGACGATACAAAATTGTCCGTAAGAGTCCAAAAAGTGTTAAGTCCTCCTGATTTCTTATTTTTTGGCTAGCTTTAAAAATGTAAATTTTGAGCTTTCCTAGTTTATTCAAATAGTTGTTATTCTTTTCAAAATGTTAGGCTGTTTCCAATATATTTAGGCAAATGTCACAAACAACTGTTTTGTCTGGTTCATCTTTGTAATATGAAGCTTCCAGATTTTATAAATTTTGTGACGGCCAATAGGTAAAACTTTATTTTTCTTAACACTTCAAGATTCGCTTAATTATTTCACGTGAGCTTTTGGTCATTACAACTTATTTCCTCTCTTAAATCATTTTGTAAAGCTGAATATTTTAATTGGTCTGTTTTAGACGTTTAAAAGAATTATAATTTAATATTTTGTAAGAGCTTTTTCTAAATTTTTTTGTAAGCTTTATTTATATAGATAAGGGCTCCGAGAGCAAGAAATAATTTTAGATATTAAAGAAAATTTTAATTGAGAATTTACAACTTTCAAACGATATTGATTAAAGTTTAAGCGGTTTATATTATGCAATTGAGCTTTTAAAATACAATAAAAGTTTTGATTTTGTAAAATAACCAGATTTATCATTTCAACAGGACATAATATGTTTTCCAACTGAAATATGCTCACTTTCAATAAATGATCCACCCGGCAGCCTGGTGCTTTTGAGCTTTTGCTATATTTTAGTTTAAATTTTATGTTAAACAGTTCTAACAAACCTTTACTTACGCTACGCAAAATAATTCTAAAAACTATTTAGTTTTAAGCTTACAATTTGGCATGTTAAAGCTCTTAAGATATACCGTTACCCAGTAGGTAATAAGTTTACAAATATAACTTAAGAAACCGTGCATCGATTGTAAGAGAAAATTTAAGCTTTTAAGAGTTTCAATAGAACTGACGAATTTAATAAGTTCATTAGCTGATGCGATGGAGCAAGTGGCCTACTTCTGACATAAGCTGCTAGTTTTGACCACATCGGTGATTTTTATACAAATCAGAAGTTTTACTCATGCTAAGCAACACAATAATTGATAATCATCAATGGTTAGAGTTCGCTTAATTCACGGTAATAACTTTATGTTAATGGTGATTTGGCGTCTGCTGGAGGGGAGGACCAAAGTTGAGTAGAGTAATCTACCAGCACCGTAACCTATCGGTGGGGTGCACATCACGCGAGCTGTTCTGGTCATGTTTTAGGCAGCTAGCGTGATGGGTACAATTGTGGAAGGGGTAACCTGGTCACAATTCGCAAGTGTACGTACTGCCTCCTCGTGGCAATCACCGGTAACTGAGGCCGTTTTGTACTTTTGACCATTTGGCACAGACTAAAGTACGGCGCTAAAGGAGAAATCCTTGATAAAAAACCCTAATCCAAGGTGGAACAGCATATGCCGATGGATGAATGGCTGATAGGTTAATCAGTCCAAAGTAGCGGACTCTGGAAACCAGGCGCCCTCCAGTTTTATTTAGCCTTCCTGTGGTAACGCTGGGTGTACCACAGGTGACTTTCATTTCTCAGAAACTCGTGGGAATAAAAATGTCTAACAGAAGTTTAAAAAATAAGGATGGTAACGCTCCTAAAGCGTCACGTACCAGCGATAGTTCCGCAGTGGCTCCCGAGGACCTCGGCTCTCTTTCCGCTGTGGGACTCTCAATGAGTAGTCCGTCGGATGGGAAGCTCCGTTCGGGGCTTGAGAAGTTAGTTCTCAACTCCGACATGGACCCCTCAAGAGATGAGTACTCGGCTCCCGTAAGTGGGGGTACCTCTTCTGTGAAAGCAGAGGGGAGCATGGACGTCGGGGAGGAGCCGAAAGTTAAGGATAACACCATTGAGAAATCTGTCGGGGCTCCTCGCGTGAAAATGTGTGGAGCCGCGAAAAAGGTATAGGAGGCTTCGTGCGGAGGGCAAAACGACCGGAAGCGAGACAAGGCTTCTGGCGATGCGGCCACAAAAGGAGACTTGTGTTCCCACTGAGGTCCCACCGTCGAAAAGGATCCGCTCGGATCAGGGTACTCCACCGGCACAAAAAAAAGCCAGGGGGGAAGGATCTGTCCCAGGCCGCGGATTCGGAGATCGTTGGGATCTTGCCCTCTGGTTTTCCTGAGGTTGTCCTCACTGGAGAGCAGCTTTAAGGCTTTGCCACATGCAAAACGGAAAACCGGCATTTAAAACCGTCAAATCCAATTTTTGGCTAAGTTGCTTCACTTTGCAATAAGAAAATTATTAACAAATGGTTCAAATCTATAAGTTTCACCTTATTCTAAGCAAATTTTATTAAAATCAATTTAATTTCATTCAAAAATCCCAATTTTATATTTTGCCGGCCGTCAAGGAAAAATCCGTCCATCGAAACATAAAATTGGGTTTTTTTAATGAACTTAAATCAATTTTAATAAAATTTTCTACAAATAGGACGGAACTTATAGATTCGAACAATTTCTTAATAATTTTAATATTGAAAATCAAACAATTGTGTCAAAAATTGAATTTGAAGTTTTGAAATGCCGGTTTGCAGTTTGTGCATGGGGCAATGCCTTAAGGCTGTCCAGGAGGGCATCCTAGATAAGGTGCTAGAGCAAGAGGCCAAGGAGCTTAAACCTAAGTTCCTTGGCAGCCAGCTTCGGCCTGGTTGGCGGGTAGTAACCTGTACTGACCGGGCCACTGTCCAGTGGCTCAGGGAGGCCATAGGGAGTATTAAGCCATGGAAGGGTGCACAGCTGATCGTGGCCGAGGCGGAAAACCTGCCTCGAGGCAAGATTGTGTTCGGCACCTTCCCAAATAGTGCTGAATTGCCCTCGGAGAAGCTTTTTGGTTTTATCAAAAGCCAAAACGAGGGCATGCAGGTGATCAACTGGAGAGTGATCAGGAGAGAGGCGAAAGGCTCTTCAGCCTTTTGCACCTTCTCTATGGACCACTCACTCTTCAGTTGAGAAGCTCAAGCGGGTTGGCTTTAAAGTCAACTACAAGTTTGGGACTGTTCAACTTCATCCCAAGGGTGGTCAGGGTGGTGCCAAACCGGCGTCTGTGGGCGGGACCCAAGTGGTCAAGTCTGTGGAGGCTACGGTGGCAGCACCTGTATCCAAGACCACTGGGGTGGCGGTCTTCTCCAGGAGACAGGTGAGGAGAAGACGCGTAAGAGAGAGGAGGGCTTCAGAGGTTCCACGGGGGAAGGCCCTGCAAGGGCTCCCCCGCGCATGCCACTGATGAGGCCTGGAGGCTCTCAGGCAGCGGGGGCCAGCATAACGGGGATGGGGGACATTGGTCAACCATCGTTCGAACAAAGAATGCATGCGGGCAGTGGCGATGCAGAAAAGGAGGCTGCGCACTGCCTTTTGAAGAGGCTCTCGGAAAAATACATACATCACCTGTCTGCAGATTAACCAGCAAGTTTATAAAATGTATTTTCTCAATATTTTAGGGTCGGTTGTATTTCGCAATATGCTACAACTTTCAAAGTATATAGGAAAAGCTCCCAACATCACTGATTAAACTGCTTAAGAATAATAAATTATGTTGCAATAAAATAAAATTTGATTTGGCCCGTGTTGATCTATTTTGAAAAGCTTATTGTATATTAAAAGCTTTTATACATTTTAGTGAGCTTCATTCACATTCACAATATTTTTTGAAAACTCATGCGGCAGGAAAAAAAATCCTAGTATTACCGAATCTTCTAATTTGCTAATTTTGTATTGATAAAATGCTTTTGAGTAAAACAATAAAGCTCCGTAGATAAATAAACGCTTTTAGGAATAACTATTCCTTTATTCATACAATTTGAATACATAAATATGTTACGGCTACCGGTTACGGCTTAAATAAAGCTTTCAATTTTTTTTTAGCCATATCGTTTCTACCCAAATATGGTTATTTTGATAAATCCGGAATGATTTGATAAAATTTTACTTTCCGCCGAGGTTGAATGAAGGTATTACTGAGATTTAAACCGAATACGAATGTACCTTATTCCGCATATTTGGGTGAAACGTGATAAAACGTAAAATAGTTTTGAGTGCATACATTAGCAACAAATATTTAGATTTTATAAAGGTTATTTGTTATTTTATTAAGGCCAAACTAAAATTCGATAAATTTGTAATGTTATGGTATTATTAAATATAACAGAACAGATGGTAATATAAATAATGTGGGCCAATCTAAGATTTAAGGATTACACTAATAGGTTTGGTTGTATTTAAAATGGTTTTATATATATACTATATCCTATCACATAGATTTATTCTAATTTATGACAAGATTAAGAAAATATTTGTCTACTCTACATAAAACGTAAAAATTATACATGCAAGTATGAATATTTAAGTTTTATGAAAATGGGATTGGAATAAATTAGGTGTAGCATATAAATTTACAAGAAATATACCTTTAAAAATACTTAATAGTATTTGAAGAGCTTCTTTGAATGATTAAGTTTATAATAAACTTGATTAACCGCAATTTTTTTTACCAGAATGAAAAATTTGCGCTTACTTCTTATATAGCATTGAATCAAACCAAATCTCTAAATAACCAATGACGTTCTAAAAAATTCTCCGATTCGAGCTTTTGTACATTTTTAATTTAGAATTAAATAGTTCTCAGAAGAAGATATACTTCTTTCTCAAAGCTCAAATATCTATAAAACGATATGCAAAAATAAAACTCAAAATTCGAAACTTTGAACTTGAAACTATAAAAAAGTTTAATTGGTTTATGAAAACTATAGTATTCTTAAGGACTACATAAAAGCTTTTAAAGAGATCTGCTTCATTCTAAATTAAAACTTTCGCATACTTTATCTAAAAGCTTCCAAGAATGTCGAGAAAAGCATTTTATGACTGTAATATAAGGATTCTGTTTGCGTATCTAGATATGTAAGCTGTTATAAAGCTCAATGTAATATTCTACGCTAGTCTGAATATCTATTTTTATTTAAGCGTATATTAAGAACTTTAAATCAAGTAGTTTGCAGATTTGCTGAAATCAAAACTCCTGAGGAGTTTCATTTTTTAATTGTTATAATGAAGTATCGTAGGCTTGTAAAAGCTTTCAAACATTTCGTTAATTTATTTGAATTTGAAGATATTTAAATGAAATTTTAAAACTTTGATTTCTTGCTTATTCTAATGTTAGTTCTTTTTAGCGATGAAATATTTAAAAGCTCAAATAATTCTTAGTATTTTTATTAAAAAGCTTTCGAAAAGCTTATTTGATTAATTAAAAATATAATGATTTTTTTTTATTGTATTATTTGTATCAAAAATAATATTTCTTATTACATTATTAGATAGGCCTAGTAGCTCATAAGTACTTTTGAATATCAAAGCTATCTAACTAATTTAGAATCGTATTTTTCGGAATAATTTGAAATTACTTAAAGCTTTCAGAAGCAACTGTAAAATGAATGCTTTCCGAAAGCACTTAAATAATTTCTCAATAGCTTTTCTTATTAATTTTGTTTATTTTGTGCGTCTTCCGATTATAAATTATAAGGGTTTGTGACGCACGACCCACGAATGATTAATTGGCCAGAAAAGCCAAAAAAGCTCGAAAAAACGACAAATGTAATTTATCAAAATCTGTTTTTATCTATTGGAACTTTTGTTTGTCTCAAAGCTTCGCCAGACCTTTAAAATAACACATTACTTAGACCAAAAAAGCTCCCGATGACCCGATTTTGCGAGCTAGATAAGTTTTTGGGCAAATTGGATATTTCTGTGGTCACAAGGCATAACCGCTTAAGTCGACTTAAGACAAAAATAATTTTCAGTGTGTAACGTTTTCTAGCTCTTTTCTAACGTCACTAAATGATTAACTTAAGTGGTAAAGCCTTGTGGCCAAATGCTGTGGTCGCAAGCCGTAGTAGCTTTAGTCGGCATAAACGAAAATAAATTTAATATTCAACTTTTTCTACGTCTCTAGAAAAATTATCAAATTTGACTTAACCGGTTACGCCTTGCGACAACGGATTTATAGAGAGTAGGTAGATTGGGTTGGCAGATTGATTATTAAATGCGACACACGACCATTCTAATGAAGCAACCTGTCGATCTAGAAAAACGATAGAATTGCCTGCGAGAGGATATGAATGTGGCTAGTTCAATTACTTATCCCAAGTGGCTGCCTATGGGATTAACGCAATTACTATTTACGAATTTTTGGACGCTAATGACCACCACAGTCGCTATTAGTAGCATTACAGCTTGAACAAACTCCAAGCCAGTGTTAGATTAGTTATCATGCTATCCAAGAAGGTGGACGACTTCCAATCAATTAGTCATGGTAATTGTCACTTGAAGAAATTTAAGCGATCTAAAAGAGATGAAAGGTTTTACACTAGATAACGCACTTTTGAGGATTGTAAATACGCCAAATAGCTTAGTATAAATGTCGGCTTATTTCCACTTTTCAAAAATAGCTTAAGTTTGGCGTATTTCCAGTAAAAACAGGAATTGTATGCTGGAAATAAAGCAACGCATGATCTGTTCAATTTTAAATGGAAATGAAAATTTGTCTCTATATTTAATTTGAACGAGCACAACGGATCCGAATATTCGGTTGTATCTAACACCCATTTTCCAGGCCCGTGGCGTACTGCAGCTATCGGGGGTGAGGGGGGAGGTCACAGGTGGTGGATAGTAGACGGCCTATCGATAGGCAGGTTAGCGGTTAATTAAATAAGCCGCTCCCAACCGCAGTCCAACTGGTGGGAGAGTCTCAGGGAACTGGGGAGTGGTTAACCTCAGTTCATTAAATTCTGAGTGCCTACCATGCCCAGCACGGCAAGGCGAACGGATGGCGTGAGAAAACCATCGACCAATAACTACGGCGGACTGTGCGTCACGTCCTCTCTGCACCTCCGGAGTCTCCGCAGGTGATGAGTGGGGTACATACCCTATAAACGGATGACCCATTGGATTGGGCTCTCTATGTGACTAGGTGAATGAGAGAGAGAATGTGGAACGGAGGGAAGGGGGTACTTGGAAGCCGGGGTGCTAGCGAGCCGAATGAGCTGGATTAAGGTGTTAAGCGGCCCTTACTGATGATCAACTAGGCTGGGGCCCTTTTAACAAAGCCCAGTCGCTAACGGAGCCCTCTGGATACCTGGCGACCCCAGTTGTATTTAGCCTTACCTGTGTATACGGATCTCTGCACAGGTGAACCCATGTTTCTCCGATACTCGTGGGAATAGCATGAATGATACCAAAATCAAAGAAATAGGGGCCGGTACCCTTCAAAAACCGGGAAGCAACAAGGAAGGGAGTAGCTTGAACCTTAAAGGTGGGGCTCCCTCCTTAGCGGCGGGAGGAAGCAATACCGTGACCTTAAAGCCAGGTAGAAGCGGAACCGGAGCCAAACAAAAAAGCAGGGGATCAAAAGGGGCCCTCCGGCGAAGCGACGTAAGTCCTGAGAGATAATCCGAGACCCCCATTGTCCTGTAGGGATGCGGGGTGGTATTAGGGGCGCGTTAAGTTGACTGCTTGCTCAGATAAAAGATCGGTGGATCTGTATAGAATGGCAGTGGCCAAAGTAGGCGAGGTATGGCAGGGCGCGAAGCTGGAGGCGGTCAGTAAGGAGGCAAATCCGAGCAGACCGACGGCACGCATCAGGTTGCCAACCAAGCCAGAGAAGCCTGAGGAGGTCATTGAGATCATCCAGGCCAGTAACCCACATCTTCCGGCAAAGAACTGGAAGATAGTGAAACAAGAGGAGGCTAAAGGGGGCTATAGGTTGACAGTTATGCTGTTAAACAGGGAGTCCCTAACTCTCCTCGCGGAAACAAAGGGAGTGATCAGCTTCGGATTCGGGTCGATCACTCTCAATGTGTATAAGAAGGATGAAGTGGACACGCAAGTGGGAAACCAGCCTGGGGTAAACGTCGGGAAGGAAGGTGTTGATCTTCCAGAGACGGATACGGATACCGAAATGATGGTTATTCAAGCCTGCTCCCTTTCTCTGGACTCTGATCGGGAGAACCTGTTGAAGTCTCCGCGAGAGGGGGATGGCAACGGCGACCACATAAAAGGATCAAAAGAGAAGACGGGCAGCGAAACGAAGGATAGCGGCGGTTGTCCAGGGGTTACTTTTCCGATACGGAAAGTAGAGGAAGAAATGAATAAGGTAGGTCACAATGGTTAACATTGTACAAATAAACCTGCATCACACGAAGGCTGCCTCGGCAGCTCTCGTTCTCAGGCTGACTAAGTCATGTGTCCAAGAACTTTGGATTAACAATAACAGGATCTGTGGCCCCAGAACGAAAGGGTGTAAATTATTATACTCAGGCAAATCTGAGAAAATCAGATCGTGTATTTTGGCGAAAAATAATTTGAATATTTTTCTACTTCCTCAATTTAGTAGTGGAAATGTTACCGCGGCGAGCGTTGAGGTTGGCTTTGAAAAATTATGGCTAGCCTCAACCTATATGGATTGGGAGAAGTAGGTTCAACCGGATAAGCTGGGGAAACTGATCCGGGAAGCAGGTAAAAGAAAGGTAGGTGTCCTACTGGGATGTGATGCAAACGCACATCACACAATCTGGGGCCGCACAGACATTAATGAAAGGGGTGAGTTATTTTTTGAATACTTATTAAATACTAACCTTTTAGTTTGCAATATTGGACGAGAACCAACATTTATTGTCAGGAATCGACAGGAGGTCTTGGAAGTGACATTTGCGTCAGATACTATTTTTCATATCATCAGGGGATGGAGAGTGGAAAATGAGCACTCATTCCCTGATCACCGGTATGTAATATATAACCTCAACGCCAACCCTGTTACCCGGAAAGCTTTCGGGAATCCTAGACGGACAAACTGGAACAAATATGGGGAGGTGTTAGAGGAGGTATTGCCGCTGGAGGTTCCAGAACTTCCGGCGACAGTAAAAGAACTGGATTGCATGATAGAAATATTGTCACAAAGGCATGCAATCTTCCATTTAATGCTGCGTGCCCCCTGATAAAACCTAGGGCCAAACAGAAGCCGACATGGGTTGGAGGCCTATCGGAAGGCTTGTAGGGTAGCCTTTAATAGGGCCAGGAATACCAAAGAAGCTCGGCATTGGGACTCATATAAGGAGGACCTGAGGAATCATGAAAGAGAGTTGAGGAGGCACAAAGGGGGTCCTGAGACTTCCCGCTTTAGGAATATGGAGATGATCTTCAGAGGATGTCTGAAATTTGTCTATATTCGTATGAAATAGACGGATGTCAAAGTGGTCTTCACTTCGAAAGCGGGGAAAAGCTCGCATGCTTATCCGAAGGACCTGAGGCCTATAACTCTATCATCCTTTCTGCTGAAAACATTGGAAAGGATGGTGGATGTATTTATACGAGCAAAAATTGAACCCAGCAATTGGGCAATGTCACAGCATGCGTACTGTAAAGGGAGGTCAGTGGACACAGCCTTGCACGCTTTGGTATTCACAATTGAGAAGTCAATTTACTCGCATGAGTTCTATATGGTCTCATTCCACGATATTGAAGGTACCTTTAATAACGTAATGAAGAAGGCGATCAAGGAGGGATTGTCAGCTTTAAAGGTAGATTACTCTATAAGTAGGTTGATTAATCATATACTGTTAAGCAGGGTTATTACCTCAGAACTGGGGGAGTCCACAATTAGAAGGCAGGTGGTTAGAGGAACCCCGCAGGGAGATGTAATGTCCCCTTCTCTCTGGAGTATAGTGATTAACGAATTGCTGTTGAAACTGGAGAGAGAGGGGGTATTGGTTGTAGGGTATGCAGATGATGTAGCGATAGCGATATCAGATAAATATTTGGACACGATTAGAGATGTTATGCAGAATGCACTATTGATCGTTACCGAATGAGCCAACAAATGTGGATTAGGGATCAACCCGTCCAGGATAGAGCTGGTACTTTTTTACCAGGAAGTATAAAATTCCGGTAATTTGCCCGCCTACGATAAACGGCACTACACTGACTTTTTCTGATAGAGCGAGATTCTTGGGCATAATCTTGGATAGTAATCTCAGCTGGATGCCTAACAGTTAGAGAGGGTAAATCAGGCCACAGTAGCCATTTACTCGTGTAGGAACGCCATAGGTAAGAGATAAGGTTTGAAACCGGAGCTGGTTCACTGGCTTTACACTGCCATAGTGAGACCTGTACTTATATACGGGGTGGGCGTGTGGTGGCCAGCTCTGGACAGGTAACATACAGGAGTAGAATGGAAAGGGTGCAAAGAACGGCCTGCATGCTTTTAAGCGGGGCGCATAGGACGACACCTACTCGCGCTTTGGAGGTTATGTTCCACCTTATTCCAGTAGAGGTTTTTGGTAAGCAGAAGGCAGCCGAGGTGGCTATGCGACTTACGGCTGTCTCTCATTGGAAGTGTCTGCAGGTGGGGCACTCGACGATAGTTGGATCACTAAGGGATGAACTGTTGAATCTAGATTTTGTTATACCAACCTTGTGCTTCGATAAAGGGTTCCGGACCGTCTGTCCTTCAAGGGAATTCTGGAGGGACGGATCAATACTGGAAAACAAGGCAGTGCTATTTTCCACGGACGGTTCTAAGCTAGATGGTAAGGTAGGAGCCGGAGTCTTCTGTGAGAAGCCTAATGTTAATATTTCTGTTCATCTTCCTGATTACTGCAGCGTGTACCAAGCTGAAGTGGCGGCGATTGGGGAAGTCGTGACATGGTTGAAGCATAATGTGGTATAAGTAAGGGATATCGCAATTTATGTTGACAGTCAGACGGCGGTCAGGTCACTAGAGGCGGTTTGTCTGAGGTCACGGTATAATCTGGGTCCTTGATCACTCGGACATCACGGAGAACTGCAGGGCGGACGAACTAGTACCTAGGTACGGTACGACTGTCCAGATGCAGACGGAAAAGCTCAAATTGGCGCTCGGTCATGGACCAGAGATGGACCAAGACTCTCACGTGCAGGGTAGTAAAACAGGTTTGGCCAAAACTAGACTTGCGCGCTCCAAGGCAATGATATCCCTGGGAAGCCGAGAGTTAGGATTGGTCTTAGGGATACTGACAGGACACTACCTTTTTGGGGAACACGCGAGAAGGCTGGGTCTACAGACAAATGACTTTTGTAGAAGTTGCATGGACGAGGAGGGAAGAGACTATAGATCACTTCCTATGCTCCTGTCCGGCACTATCATACAGAAGCCATAAATACTTGATTGTGTACGGTATGGACAGCCTTTCGGAATTCGCGAACTGAGGAGTTCGAGATGTTTTACGCTACATAAGTAGCACTGGATGGTTTCAGGGGTAAAGGGGAAATAAGATCCTGTGGTATCACAATGGGCCACTTATGGCCTAAGTGTGCGATAGCAGCCACTCTAACCTAACTTAACCTAACACCCATTTTTTCAAGAGTTTCCAACTATAGTCGGCATATCACCCGAAAAACGGGTATAGTTAACCTATTTATTTAGATACAGATATTGTTTCGAACAGGTCAACGACTTTTGTAGTGAGGCCTTAAATTTTCCTTGCACACATTCCGTAAAATTTTTTTCGAAACCCGCTGAAGAATTTTAAATGGTGTCTAATCAGGTCCTCGTTGAATAACTGCTGTAAACGAAAAATTTATCCAGATACACCTAGGGAAGCTTTTTTGTTTAATTTTTTTGAAATCGTTGCGACTTCAACTTAACCCGAAGCAGTCAACGTAACTTATTCGCTTCAAATGCTTCTAAAGCATTTAACTTAGCTTAAAATCCAATTTTATCACATTAACACACACAATTCTCGCCCAATAAAAGTTTTCAAAAGCTTTCAACTAGCTACCAATAAGCTTCATGTTGAACATAAAAAAATTATCAAATTATATTCTCCTGAAATTAATGCCGATGAACCTTCACCACAACCTTAAAGAAATCCGAATTTTTATGTAAAATAAAAAATTTGTACGATACGATATGATTTATATGATGTAACCTAAATCAAAAATTAAGATTGTACATAAAAAGCTTCACCACAAAATGTTTCTACAAGATTTTGATCCCCATTATGATACTCTTGTTATATTTTCAAAAACTACCTTCTCGTCTTTATCTTTTGTAAAGCCGCTTTAAAACACATCAAATGTTGCATTGTGTTGCATGCAACACATAACAATTAATCATCTGCTTATTAGCAATCTTACCCATCTAATATCAATAATAGAAGTTTACAAAGCTTTATAAAAAAATAAGAAAATTTGCATTTATTGTAGAGAGAAATCCCACAAATTTCCCCAATCATAACGAAAACGAATGCTTAACGAAAATCATCTGCTATCAATTTCGCCGTTAGTTGCTCATTAGATTTTCACCAGGAAAACTCATAAATGGATATAACAGAAAATACGTTTTGAGTGATTTTTGACGAGTGATTATTTGAGTGTAAAAATGGGGATTCGAGTGAAATAATATCCTAAGGGATTTCTGAGAATCGGATTAAATTGAGAAATTATATAAAAAGAATCGAACGATCACATTGTCGTGTTTGGCCCCTTCCGGCCCCTTTTGTGTGTGTATAACGTGCAAAAAAAATGATTAATTGCCACAATGTCAATTATGTAGATTATGTCCTCCCAATTTGTTATCATCCATTTTACACAATATAAAAATATTCCGCCACAGGTGAGGTGTTTAGTTAATTTTATCATTTTATTTTCCCACTATGATTAATTACCGTACAAAAGTTTAATACTTTACGAATACAAATTACACCACCGTTGTAAAAAATTGATAAATAATAATCACTTTTGAAATGACAACCAAAAACCGGGTAAAAATATATTAATTGATACACCTGTAGTATACGAGTCATCTAATAAAGACGATTCCTATCGTTATTATGAAAAAAACGTAAAACGATTTCTTTGTAATCTATGTATCAAATTAATTATTTCGCGTACACAAAACAATTAAACTTTCCGACAACAACAAAAAACATTATCGATAAAATTCTCAATACACAAACACGCACACAAAAACCCACACACAAACACACACACACACACAAAATGCCAAATTCATTGATAAACAAAACAAAAAGCGATAAACTTTATTTATCGGATTAAAATCCCCCCCCCCCCCCCCCCAAAAACCAAACTTTTTCTGGTTTTGGTTTTCTTATACATTTTTATCGTACAACAAATAAATTATTTGTGTGTATCATTAATCTACTCGGTGAGCGCAAAAATACAAATTGAATTGTATGAAAAAAAAAAAAAAGTTTTAAAATTTGTTGCAAAAACTTTTTGTTTGGGCCTAGGATCAGACGCCCTAGATCTAAGACGTATTTTGTCGTAGAATTTGTAAAATTTTAAGAAATGGCCTGTAATTCACAAAACAATTTTGTAACTAAATCTAAAATAGAAAATAATCGATAAGTTTAGTTGTTGTCAATATTAATTCTATTTGTCACAAAATATTGAGACTAGCAATTATATTTTGAATTTATTTAATAAATTTTGCTTTAGAATTTACTTACGAACTGGTAACAAATTAAAACAGTTACAAATTATATCCATGTTGGTTTAAGCTTAAAAGCTCTATGAACATTTAATGTTTGAAACAATTTCTTTTGTTAAACACAAAATCAACGTCGTTATTATTAAACAATATCGAAAAGGGTATTTTACACTAATTAGTGCTTTTCGAGAGCTTTTGAAATTTCGATTGCATAGCTCTTCTAGAATTTTCTAGTTTATTTGATTTATTTGGTTCATGATTTATTTTATAACGAGCAAATCAAAATAATTCCTATTACATATGCTTACGTTGCTAAAAATTAAGCTTTAAAGCTCAATTAACAGCAATTTTTTAACCAACTTGTTTTCATACAATTTGTTTTGAAAGACAAAAATTCATCATCATTTCTCTTTGAGAGTAATGGAAAGGTTTTTTTTCAACAAGGCAGAGCTTTTGCGAGAGCTTGATAAAATTATATTGAAAATGATATTTTAGATCAATAAGTGCTTTTTCGAGAGCTTTAGAAATTTGAATTGCATAGCTGCTCTTGAATATCACAACTTAAGAATTTTCTAGCTTAATTGTTTTATTTTAATTTCCTTATGAAAAAATCAAAATAAGTCTTAGTAAAAATTAAGCTTTAAAGCTCAATTAACAGACATTTTTTTACCAAATTATGTTGCATACAATTTGTTTTGAAAGACACAAATTCATCATCATTTCTCTCATACACTATTGGAAAGGCTTTTTTCAAAAAGGCAGAGCTTTTGTGAGAGCCTTATCAAATTATATTTAATATTTTACTGATTGATGGTCGAAATAACTTCAATAGTACTTGTTAAACAGAGGAAATTTAAATTAAAAACATTTCAATTTCTAATCTTCTTCTGTGTAACCTTTTAGAGGAACTTCAATAACACTTTCGACCTACCGGAATCTTTGAAATGTTGCGTCGATATCTATCAATGTTGTAAGCGATTAAAATGCCTCGTTGTCGGAGTTTCCGCCTAGTTACTGCGCAATAAAAGGCATTTTGTCTTTTTAATTCGTTTATTTCCAAAGTTCTGGTTAAAAATTACACCAAATTCATAATTTCACAGGACTAAATTCATTTTAAAATTTAGTAAGATAAAGGCACAAATCACACTCTTTTGGTTGTTGTCAATCTTTTTTATGATTTATTGTTGTTGTCAAATCTATGAAAAGTTCAAATAACTGTGAATTTAACGATGCCTTTTATTTTCGTGCAATATTTGGCCAAAGTTTAGCAAGTCTAGTAATATCCCTTCCATGTAATATTCTACTCCATGTGCTAGCGAAACCTTTGTCATCATTATTGGCAATAGCCGATATTGGCCCTTGGGGTTTGAATGCGATTTCCAAAAAATTATTTTGCTGAACTTTTATTAAACGAACGATCGGTATGGATTAGGGTTTTTTAACTAGGTAATTAAGGGACCTATTCCATGTGGTAGCGAAACCTTTGTCATCATTGTTGGCAAGACATTGTTTTGCAGAACTTTTATTAAACGAACGATCTGTATGGATTAGGGTTTTTTAACAAGGTAATATAAGGACTGTAATCCATACAGATCGTTCGTTTAATAAAAGTTCTGCAAAATTATATTTCGGAAATCCCATTTAACCCTAATCCATACAGATCGTTCGTTTAATAAAAGTTCTGCAAAATTAAATTTTTTGGAAATCGCATTCAATCCCCAAGGGCCAATATCCGCCATTGCCAACAATGATGACAAAGGTTTCGCTGCCACATGGAATGGGTCTCTTGATAACCTAGTTAAAAAACCCTAATCCATACAGATCGTTCGTTTCATAAAGGTTCTGCAACATTATATTTCGGAAATCGCATTCAACCCCCAAGGGCCAATCAATATCGGCCATTGCCAACAATGATGACAAAGGATTCGCTAGCACATGGAATAGGTCCCTTAATTACCTAGTTAAAAAACCCTAATCCATACAGATCGTTCGTTTCATAAAATTTCTGCAACATTATATTTCGGAAATCGCATATAACCCCCCCCGGGCCAATATCGGCCATTGCCAACAATATGACAAAGGTTTCGCTACCACATGGAATAGGTACCTTAACTACCTAGTTAGAAAGCCCTAATCCATACAGATCGTTCGTTTAATAAAAGTTCTGCGAAATTAAATTTTTTGGAAATCGCATTCAACTCCCAAGGGCCAATATCCGCCATTGCCAACAATGATGACAAAGGTTTCGCTACCACATGGAATAGGTAATAGTAATAGTAATATTTTATTAAAATGTTAAATAAGCCGAAGCTTTTGAATAACAATCATATTTACAAATATTATCGATGTTCAGTTATCAATTTACAAAGACCCTTTTTAAATAAGCCTAGAGAGCTGATGAATTTTAGCTCCAAAGGCAAGCTGTTCCAGGTGATAATTCCATTTATCAATGCTGAATTATTCCTAACATTAGTTCTGTTAACAGGCAAGTTAACATTCTTTGTGCGCAGTGACTGGGAAAAATTTAATTTTTCATGCAAATACAATGACATGCCCGAATTAACTATACGAAACATAAAAACGGCAGTCCTATAGCAGTAAAATTGAAACAAGTCGCATCCAAGAATTATATCTTTATACTCAGAGATATGATCAAACTTTCTAAGATCATAAATATATCGAGTACAATTATTAAATGTAACCTCAAGTATACGTCTTGAGGAACTATCACATTTGTTATAAATTACATCACAATAGCTGAAAATGGGTACAACCAAGCTTTTAATTAAATAAATTCTTAAGTTAACAGGGCAAAACTTTTTTATCAACCTTAGCGTGTACAAGCTATAATTAATACGCTGGCACAAGGAGCGCACATGGTCGTTCCAAGTAAGATTTGAGTTCAGTATAAGCCCTAAATTGTTTAATGTTGGAACAAATGAGATGATATCACTGTCCAAATAAAGCACAGGTATAATATTAAGAGAAGTATTTCTAGAAAGAAACAATGCTTTACTTTTACCTGGATTAATTGAAAGTGAATTATTCTTGGCCCATAAAGAAATATTTCTAAGGTCAGAATTAAGTCGCAAAACAATTTCATTCAATTCTGATAAGTTACCACTAGGCTTAGGATTCTTAGGTAAAAAAATATTTTTTTTAGGAAATCCAAACCAAAAATTTGTTGGATAGTTATTCGTTTTAGAACAAATAAAAGCGAATAAGCGCTATATGTTACCACATATTTTTAAATATTTTGGCATAATCACATATTTTTACATATTTCCACTTAGTTTACGTTTTACCGCATATTTTATGGTTTACTCCAAATATTTTTAATTTTTCTTCAAGAATAACGTAATTCGACTATCATAGCTTAAAATTTGATACAGCAAAATATTTTATAAGCCAAATTTTAAATTTAGGCCAACAAATATTTTTTTTAGAAGTTAAAAATGTTTCACTTTGGCCTAAACTCCGCTAATTAAAATACATATCGCAATTAAACGTCAAATTAAAATACATATCTCAATAGTTTACTGCACATTATTTGACGATCCGGGGCCCTTCTAGAAAAGCAGATTTTGTGTTTATATGTGCCATTATCAAAAATGAAATAATCTATTTAATTAATCACTTGAGCAACAGTTTAAATGCTATTCATATTCAAAATGGGCTCGAACGAAAACCAATTTTTAATCCGAAAAGTTCCAAGTTGTTATATGTTTGAGAGAAATGTTGAATGTAAATTTGATTACAAATTAAATTAAAATTTAATTTAATTTGATTTGGTAAATTACAAATCGATTTCGAATTACAATTAAAACACGATGGATTTAACCAAAATTAGAGGGAAATCGTAACAAAATTAGCTTCAATTGTAAATTGGACGTAATGATTGTGAATGAAATTTTAAGTAGAATAATTAACTCACCCTCTTAAATTAACTCAGAATTCAAACATGAATTGTAGTAAAATATTAAATGGCATTTACGTGAGAAAAGTTAACATACTGTTTGTCAGCATACATTTGTGAATTTCAATATATTGTATATAACACCAGAATATGGAGCAAAAATCTGAATGAGAATTTGAATTTCCAAATGTAATTGAATAAATTCTTGAGTATTCAAATTGGATTTAAAAATTTAAAAATTGAATTAGAATTACAAACTAGATTTGAACAACATTTTGTGTTTAATATGAATCAAAAGCTAATAGTAGTTTTCAGCAGAACTTTGCTATAAATAGAGTTTGAATTCCAATCTTTGAATCAAAGTTCCAACCAGGGCATGACTAAATATTGAGTGGATCCAAAAAAAAAACCTCCGGTTTTAAATCCATACATTTTCAGTTTGAAATTAAATAGATACAATTTTAATTGAGTTATAATTCGAACCACGACACCTTTCAATATTTTGAGTTAAAGTGTTACTTGGGTTAAAAATTGATTTGGAAATTTAGATTAGAAATTGATAAAGAAATTCTACTTTGTTTTGAGCAAAAATTTGAGTATAAATTTGCCGTTCTAAGATTCAAACATAATTTTAATTGCAATTAGGTTAGAATTGAGTTGCAATACGACATTTGGTCTCAAACAACCAATAAAATTTCTTAAGAATTTAATTTGTGTTGAGTTTAGAAATTTGTATCGTAAATTTTGAGAGAAATTTGAATTAGGAATTTAAATTTAAAAGAATGGTTTTGGCATTTTAAACCAAATAAAATCTTTGGTAAAATTGAGGAATTGAGTTAAAACTCGAATTTTGATTTCACAGAATTTTGAGAGAAATATATTGTAAGTTTACAATAGATTTGCTGAGTGGATTTTCAATTAGAAAACAATAAAATGAGAGCAAATTAGGTGGAGCAAGGAATAGATATGTCAAGGGAAAACAAAAATACATACATATTTTGAAACCAATTTGATTTGGATCAAAAAATTTGACTGGAAAAGAAAATTGTTTTTTTTTTGGATTCGAATAAAACCTTGGATGCATCCAGAATAAAATTAGATTACAATCCCATCTGGATTTGGATCAACTGTGAGGAACATTTTCATCCGAAATTGAGTTAAACTTCCAAACTGTACTGGAATGTTTGTTAATTTTAATTTTGATCACGCTCATTGAATTAAATTGAAACGAAAACTTGAGTGAAATTTATAGTTTTAACAAATTGATTATTGTAATTTTCGTTTTAATATGTGTATGTGAATGATATTCACTCTAGTAACTTAGTTTAAAATCAAAATGGATTCGAAAAAACAATAAGATTTTTGGTCAGAAATTTAGTTCCAAGCAGTTCCGAAGTTGAACAAAATGATAAATGAAATTTTGAACATAAATCTAGTCTAAATAGGTCAACTGCATTCGACAGAGAGGAAATGGATTAAGAGAACGAATGAGAAAATTAGCTTAAATTCTAAACTAGATATAACGAATTTGAGTGAAATTTTAAGTAGAAATTGTCTTATTTATTTTGCATTTGGGAAACACATTTTCAAAAACAATTTTAGCAAAATATTTAATGCCCTTTATGTGACTGAGCTTAAATTCTAAACACGTTTTCAACAAATCTTTTAGTTCAACTAGAAAATCAGGAATCCAGCAAATATCTGAAAGAATTTTGTTTTATAATAGAAGCATATCAATTTTAAAACGTACGAAATAGAGTTTAACTGACTGCCTTTAATAACAGTTTGAGTGAATTTTAGAAATTTAGTTAATTATTCGAACAACATTTTTATTTAAAACGTTGTAAAACGTGATTTGAACAAAGTTTGAGTAGAAATTGAATTTGAATAGTAATTTGGGCTTGAGCAAAAACATAACTATAATATTTATTTTAGTTTAAAGTTGAGTTTGTATTTCGAATTGGACTGGCAAGAGAAAAATTAAAGATTAAGTTAGAATTAAAAAATCGATTTGAGCAAAATTTTATGTTTAGTGAGGACAAAATTCTGAGAAAAAGTTGTTTTTGAATTCCAAAATTTTGATTGCAATTAGATAGAAATTTTGTGATATTTTGAATACAAGTAAACTAAGTTTCAAACTCGATTTACATCTACAAAAGTTACAAATTCAGCTTTCACTTTAAAATGATTCGAGAAGTGCAAGTTTGATATTCCAAACTAAATTTTAATTGCAATTAGTAAAAATTGCAATACAAAACATGATTGTAATAAAACGGTAAAATTATTAAGTATCAGCAAGATGTATAAAAGAATATAAGAAGGTCACGGTGTTCTTTTGAAGTAAGTACCGCTTACCAGTCCAAATTTTTAACTTTTTAGATGTGGAACCATTTTTGGACTACTTTTCCAGCACTTTGTAGTCCAGGAGAGCTAATTTATCCACCTTTGTAGCCAAAAACTTGATAATTTTGTTGGTTAATGTGTGAATTGAAATCCTCTCAAGATAAGGTTTAGTTTTGGTTTTATTTTCAAAATAAGAGCACATAGTTTTCATTTTATTCACACATTTTACCACATATTTTGCAATTTTAGTTACATGTTTTTGGAACATATTTTTGATTTTTTAGAACCTAAAAATCCTAAGCCTAGTTACCACCAATATACAGTTGCAAATCGTCAGCATACAGATGAAACCGACAATTTAGGATTCGCCATGACAGATCATTTATATAAATAGAAAATAACAAAGGACCCAATATGGATCCCTGAGGCACTCCAGCAAGTATCCCCGCAATACAAGAATGATCATCACCACACCTCACAAACTGCTTACGATTACATAAATACGAATGCATCAACATAATAGCAGAATTGGAAAACTTATAATACAAATATAGCTTCTGTAACAACTGGATATGATTAACACAATCAAATGCCTTAGAAAAATCCAAGAGCACCAAAATAGCCATCGAATTTCTACTATCTATAGGTAGACGACAGATCATCAACAATATGTACAAGGGCTGTAGTAGTGCTACAGCCGGATTTGTACCCGGATTGATATTTACAAAGAAAATCAAATTTATTAAGGTGCTCCTGGATCTGCAATTGCATAACTTTTTCCAAGACCTTAGATAGAGCAGACAAAATACTAATTGGACGTATATCACCAATACCAGAAATAACATCCTTTTTAGGTAGTGGTGTGATAGAAGCTATCTTCCATAAATCAGGAAACACAGACTTTGTCAAACATTGATTTATAATGAATGTTATAAGAGGCAAGAACAGATCAATAAATAAATTTAGTACCTTGAAGTCTACCATATCATAAGCTTTCGAATCTGATTTAATTGCACGAATCGCATTCAACACTATAAGTTCATCAACGCAATCAAATACAAAGGCATCATTTTCAGAACTACAGAAATCAATATCAGGTAAAGGCAAAACCCCAGTAGAATCACAAATATTACAAATCCCAGACAAGATTTGTTCCGCAGAAAATTCAATCGCTGCATCACCTGTAGAGCTTGAAACACCTAGTTTTTTTAAATTATTCCACGTTGTCTTAGAGTTATGAGCATTCTCAAAATAAAATTTTTGTTTAGCTTGATTGATACCTTTAACAGTTTTATTCCTAAAAAATTTAAAAGCTGTCAAATCAGCATCCAACCCATACAATTTATATTTTTTATGAGCCAAATCCCTACATTTCATTAAATTTAATATATATGAATTTAACCACGGTGCAGTAGGGCATTTATTAATGATAATTTTCCGGGGTACACAAGCTAAATCTAAATGTAAGAAATTTGAATTAAATATATCAAGGATGTCATTCTCATCGGAATAGTTGTACATATTAAACCAATATAACGAAAAGAAATTATTTACAAAATGCTCGTGATTGATAGCTTTATAATCAGGAACAACAGTATAAGAAATTTGATCCCTAGTACGAGAAAACTTATAAGATGCAAAAATAAAATCATGATCAGAAATAGCAGGAACAGCAGCCTGGCCAAATGAAATAATATTATGTCTATCAGGTACGTACAAAATTATCAGATCCAAAAGACTGTTGATCCTAGTGGGTCTATAAGGTAAATAACATAAATTATGCAAATTCAAACAAGCTTCTAGTTGATTATTAACCATCATATTGAAGTTAAAATCACCACAGCAGAAAATCTTTTCATAGCTTATTAGGTATTCAGCAAAAATTGTTTGTAAACTGTTAATATCATTTCTACAAGCAGGAGGTGGGTTGTAAATAACCAAAATTAAAATTTTACCAAAACTCCCAGTAAGTTCAGATGCTAGATATTCTACTTTACCCAAAGAACCAGAGAATATTTTTTTAACATTAAAAGTGGCCCAAAAATAAAGACCAACCCCACCCCAATTATTATTTATTCGATTCAGATCGTAGCAGTTTATAATTATTAATTTGAAGCGACTTTTTGATAGGTCCCTTAATTACCTAGTTAAAAAACCCTAATCCATAAAGATCGTTCGTTTAATAAAAGTTCTGCAAAATTAAATTTTTTGGAAATCGTATTCAATCCCCAAGGGCCAATATCGGCCATTGCCAACAATGATGACAAAGGTTTCGCTAGCAAATGGAATAGGTCCCTTATAATTACCTAGTTAAAAAACCCTAATCCATACAGATCGTTCGTTTAATAAAAGTTCTGCAAAATTAAAATTTTTGGAAATCGCATTCAACCCCCAAGGGCCAATATCGGCCATTGCCAACAATGATGACAAAGGTTTCGCTAGCACATGGAATAGGTCCCATAATTACCTAGTTAAAAACCCTAATCCATACAGATCGTTCGTTTAATAAAAGTTCTGCAAAATTAAATTTTTGGGAAATCGCATTCAACACCCAAGGGCCAATATCGGCCATTGCCAACAATGATGACAAAGGTTTCGCTAACACATGGAATAGGTCCCTTAATTACCTAGTTAAAACCAGAACCTGCGGCCCAGGGGTCCTAAATCTAATGTTAAATCCAAAACTCATACAATTTTGGAGATTTGCATACAATTTAATTAGGTGCTTAATTTTTTTAAACTTCTCATAAAAATTTGTTCAGTTACGTCAATGGTACAATTACTTGGATGGCCTATTAAATCCCAGCTCCAAGTGGAACTCATTTAATAGTGCTCCGATTTTGATGAAATTTAAAATCTATCACTGTAATGGTACACAATTTTTAGTTCCACCAAAAAATTTTGAAAAAGCTCATTACAAAAATCTGCACCCCATTATTGTGAAAACTTCTTAATTGTGGTAATTACATTAAAACTAATTAGTCTAACTAGTAAAAGCACACAGTAAATAAAAACCTGTATAATTTATATTTTTACTTATCTTCTTTTGTTTCAAAACCAAATAACATTTTTATAATAATTTATTATACCAACTCTTCCAACAAAAAAAAAGCATGATTTTTATTACGCAGGCAGGCATTCAATTTATGTTAATTTAAATTGATAGAATTTAACAGTATTTATGCTTTGTAATGTACTAGGCAGAATTTTATCCGCATCCATAATTTAAAATTTTAATTAGCCCATCACCGGTATTGTTTGATGATAGATTACAATGTTTTTGTGGAAAAATTTATTGTACGGAATTTTTGTGAGCTTTCTCTCAGACTTTATAGTATAACACAAAAATATAGATTTATTCATGTAAAATGAATAAATTATGGAAATTCAATTTTGTTTTGCTTGTTCAATAATATTTTATTGCCAGAAATTGGCATTAAATGGTGCGTCTGTCTGTCTCGCTCTTATTATTTTATTCGTTTGATTTAGATAACAAGGCTAATAAAGCTTATTGTCGTTATAGTTGTTGTTTTTGTTTATGAATTTTACTGAAAACTTAAATGACCAAAATAATTATACAAACTTGTATCGCATCCATACAAATATCGTATAAATACAACATTAAAAATGTAATTTTATTTTCATTCAACTTTTATTAATCGATATTTGAATAATACATTGGAAATGTTTATTTGGTTTTTTTAAATAATATTTTATATGACTGAACAGTAATTAGCCGTGGGTGAACAACATTTAATTCATCGGAATCAATATTCATTTATTGAATATCAACATTTAATTTGACCCAGCTAACCAGTCAGTCACTGAATCACGTTAACTAACAGGTACAATAAAAATGTTTGTTTAGTTGTTCTGAAAAAATTGGCCTATCTTGTTTCAGGCAGAACGAAACAATTTTTTGCTTGTTTTATTTCAAATCGATCAGTTGGAATTATTCAATGAGGATAGATTATTAATGATAAATTTCGGAGCTTTTAATTAAACTAAGAAAGTTATCTGGAAATGTAATCCATTAATAGAACATTTTTAAGAAGCTTTAGAAAATAAGAGCTTTTCAATCGTTTTTCAAACTCGTTTCCAAATTTTACTGTTCTCAGCTTAAAAGCCATGTAAAATATTTTTAATTTTGCTGCTTGCAAATACTTTTGTTGTTATTCCTGTTAAATTTCTAATATTTGTACAAAAACATACAAAACAATCATTAGAACAGAAAATTTCATTACTGCCGAAAATCGAAAACATAAAAATTAATTTGATATTAATTATCCTATTGCGAATTCATTAATTTTCTAAAAACCATGACCACCGCCATCGCAAAATTACATAAATACCCATACACACACAGACAATATTTCAAATATCTCAATAACTCTCGCTCGCCTAAAACATGAGACCATATAAAATAAATGTTTTCACTGTCCCTACAAATGTGACCAAAAATTAGGAAGCACAAAATAAAATATTTTTTAATCAAAATTTATGTTTTATGTAAATTAAAAATTGGAGAATTTAAATAATTTCCATACTAATACAGATCAATACATTTTCCAATAAACCATGTTAAACTCATACCCCAAACCCGAATAACTAATAATAATAATAATAAAATTTACTAGGTTGACGTTTTTTATTCACATACACCTACTTTATCTGGATTACCCATCTGCGTGTTGTGGCAATGTAAAACTTTATTACGTTCCTTTTGAATTAACACCTAGAAAATGTTAACACAAAACGATATGTGTAATAAAATTAAATTGAAAGTCATACAAAAAAAAGAAAAAAATGGAATTAGGGGAATTCACAAATAGGTAAGGTGTTGATGAAGAAGATCTTGAAGTGCGTACCGTAAAAAGGGTCAATATTTATGTTATTTGTATTATGATAATCATAAAATTTTTATGTTTTCTTGTTGTTGTATAAAATTAATTCATAAAATTGGTTTAGATGAGGGTTTAGCTTGTGCTTTAAATGTAGTTATTCAAATAAACTGCTGGGTTTAAAAATATCTTTCATTTTAGACTAATTAAAATAAAATTTTGTAACTTTTTTTTTAGGATTTGAAAAATACAACTTTTTTTTAATTTATTAGATTGGTTGTTGAATTTATTTATCCTTATATTTGGGTGGAAGATTTATATGGTCGATGTATACTAGTAATCAAAATTCTCGTTTTTTATCTATAATTATGAATTTTACTTTGGTTTCTAGCGGGAGATATGTAAATTAATAGTGTTGGAAAATAGGCATATTATAAATCACTGCGCTACCAAATTAGACAAGATAATTATATATGTTTTTTAGTTAGGAACATTAAAAAAAGTCCTAGCCCTAAAGAGTTTGAAGCACACGCAAATAAAATGCGTAAAAGCTTTCTAAAACTAAGTCGTAAAAATTATTATTTTTTAAATAATTTTACTAGGATTATGAATGATAAGCGATATAATTGTGGTTGCTACGAAAATGTTTATCCCAATTTAGTCTATCCCAAATATAATTTGGGTACACCAGTATAGATTTTATCAATGGTTGTGTATACCTTTTCTGGTGAACAGGATTTGATATTCGTAAAAAAATGTTCGACTTAGTACCATTGTAATTGGAAATATTTTCGTTGTCGGTTGGTATCACTAAAAACTGGAGGATTAGTTGAAATATAAAGTAATTCATTTCTGATATCAAAAGCTTCATCGAAATTCGACAGCAAACAATTTTTTCACTTTAATCCATTGAAATTCGTAAATTTATTCAAAAATATATTCCATTAAATTGAATTCAAATGTTATTTTTGTTATGTACGCTCTGGTTGTGTAATATAAACTGTTAGTACGAAAATACTATACATTTTTAAAGTGGTATGTGATTTTCTTGCTTAGCAACCAGTTGTCTTTCGCAACATACATGAAATTGGAAACGAATTTTTTTATGAAAGCATTCGCACGACAGAATATTTAACGTTTTTTGGAGATCAAAAGCATCTAGTTAAAATTTTGTTCCAAAATTCCGGATGAGATACATTATCCTACGTACAATAGAATGTTTACCTTATAAAGCTTTCTAAAGTTTGAAGATCCCCTGTGTGGGGTTATGCTAGTTCCCCCATCGGGCGCCTCCCCGGGAGGCGGATAGGGGAAACCCGCCAGATATGGCAGGTGCCGGGGAAATCAAATACCTGGGGCGGACCATAAACTAGCTCACCCAAGCTAAGGTGGCACTGCATATGCCGAAAGCTGCATGGCTAAGGGGAAGCTTAGTCGCTAATATGCGAACTCCAAATTAGGCGCCATTTGGTTTTAAACCCGTAGCCTTCCTATGATAATGCAGAGCTCTGTCATAGGTGACCGTTATTTCTCGTGCAACTCGTGGGAATAAAAATGGATACAAAACAAAATATACCAACAAATAAGGATGCTGGCGCTCCTCAAGCGTCACAAAATAGCAGAAAAGCCATTGCGGCTCCCAAACCACAGGCGGATGGAAGCGGCACTAACGTACCTATAGAAGAAAGCAAACACATGTCCAGTTTTGACGGTAATCGGATATTGTTTGATGGACCAAGCATTTTTGAGAGATCAACAGCTGCAGGTTTGTAAAGACGCCATTTCAGCAATGAAACGGGCAACGCATCAACAGAGAAATATTAGCATGGAGGTCAAAAACGGTCCATGTAAGCTAGAAGAAGCCATAGACATACTTTCTATGCTTAAAAGGAAACGTTGGAGAGACTATCGAAGGGACAGCCAGACGGAGTCCCTGACATCAGTGGATACTGATGTAGCCCCTTCTACCGTGAACATTAACAAAAGGCGAGCATCCTCTAGCCCGAAAAACAAACATGAAGAGAAGAAAAATAAACAAGAGAATAAAGGAAACCCAGAAGGGGTTGGTCCGGACTAATTTTGTCCTCAATCCATGTAAATAAATGGAAAAAAATTAGTTTTAACCCAAAATCATTTGACATTTTTCAACATTCTACACGTCTTGGTTGAGAATTTCCATAATTTATTCATTTTATATAGATAAATCCATATTTTTGTAATACAGTGTGCGAGAGAAAGCTCACAAAGATTCCGTACAAACAAATTTTAAATGATTAACGACAAATGGGTGCGGATAAAATTCTGCCTAGTACATCAAAAAGCATAATTATTGTAACATTCTATTAATCTCAATCAATATAAATTTCACGCTTGTATTTTTTGGAAGAGTTGGTATAATAAATAATGATAAAAATGTTATCCAAAATTTTCCATAAAAAAAGAAGATGAGAAAAAATATAAATTATTCAGTTTTTTTTTTACTGTGTGCTTTCTCTAGTTAGATTAATTAGTTTTAATGTAATTGCCATACTTAAGAGGTTTTCAGAATAATAGGGCACAGATTTATGTATTTGAAGATAATTAGTAGTTTTGTAGTAATGAGCTTTTAAAGCTTTTCAGTATTTATTTGTCTGGAACTGATAATTGTACACCATTATAAAAATAAATTTTAAATTTCATCAAAATCAGAGAACTATAGGCTGAGTTCCACTTGGAGCTGGGATTTAATTGGCCATCGAAGAAATTGAACCATTTTAATAACTTGACAAATTTTAAAAAATAAGCAAGTATTTCAATTTTATGCAAATCCAGCTAAAATTTTATTAGTTTTGGATTCAACATTACTTATTATTTAACTTGGACCCCCCGGCCCCTGGTCCTAAGCGGGAGCAACTATTACATGACCAAAAACAGGATCTAAATCCCAAGCTAACAAAAATCAATAATTCCCAATTATGTACGAATCTATTTATTTTGTTTTAAACACTTAATAATCAAAATTTTTATTTTTTATAACGAATTGTTGTTGTCAACTAACCGGTTGTTGTTGTTGTCATGTTCATTTGGAAATTTAGTTAAATCACAAAACAAGCTAAAACTCAATCGTTTTTCGCCGGATTAAGTGAATCTTGTTTTCCACGACAGATACAACGCTATCACAGCTACTAATGGGTAGCGCAATATGATGGATCTTGCCCAAATCTGGGCCAGCAATTTTGGAACTTCGCTAATTATGACCCAATTTTTATTCGTACATAGGTATACAACTGTATTCAGTGAATTCTTAAATATCTTTAAAATACAATAACCAAAAAATAGTTATATAAAAACAAAACGTATCAATATTTGAAATAATACCTTACTTTTCATACCATCCCACAAATGAAAATAAATATTTATCCAAGGCATACATACAAATTGTAATCGATAATATATATTTGTGTACCAAACACAAATAAAATTTCTCTCTTATCCACAATTTACATTTTTCATTTTTCCGTACACACAGATCAACAAGATTGAAAGTATTTTGTGTGCACAGAGGGAAGAATTATTAAATAGCTCTACAAGATGCTAAAAAGAACAATGGAGCGAAAATTAATGAAGATTCCAAAAAAAACGTATTTTCGTTTATGTTTAGGTAACAAACACATTTCTTATTTATAGCTGCCCTGAACAATCATATAATAATTATTAATGCTTTAATTAGAGTGCCGATTTGACAAAAATCATCTTTCAGCTGATAAATATTTTATCCAATTATACACCATAATTTCTTTGGGTTTTATTTTAAATTTATTCTCCATTGTCGCAGAGATTTAGTACCCACCAATCGTGATTCAAGCAGGTAAGAAAATCAAAATTCTGATTATAATAACACTAAAGGTAACAAGTAATAAACTTGAAAAAGTTTTGCGATGAAGAGCCAATGATTTGTTTGCCAAAAGTTAAACATTTATGAAAGCGGGTGAAAACTTTTTTTGTACTTCAAAATTTATGTTTAAATCAAGACTAACGTTTTATGTATATCTAAATAAAAAACTTTTCGATCAAATCACTCAAATAAATCGAAATAAATTAATCTGTTCCATTTCATTTTTGACTTCCGATCTATTTTGGGGGGGGGGGGGGAACATGTATAACTTTCTTCGGAAAAGTTTTACTATTATTTACTAAAAAAAAATCGTCGAGGAAAATCATGGTGAAAATTTAATGAAAATTTATAGATTTTTACGAAATTTTAACGTGATGTTCGGTGATATGGGATTGATTTATATCGTACAATGTACCTAAATACCGGGTGATGGTGATAAATGATTTTTTTTGTCTGTTTTATTTATAATAAGTAGGAACCGAAAAAATAATGAAGGCTTCGTGATAAACAACCATTTTACTATACATTAGAAATGGTAATTAAGCTTTTTTTAATGTACGCAAGAAAAAGTTCAGTCTAGCTCACAATATGTATTTGTATTCGAAACTCAATTGAAAAATCTCATAGTACAGAAACAAAAATTTGACTTGTAAAAGCTTTCCTATTAATTGTATTATAACAAATAGTGATTTAATTTAAAAAAAAACTTAACTTACAATTTCATTTTTACACATGCACGAAAGCTTAATTATATCTAAAGAAAGTTAAAGCTTCCATAAATTTTTAAATATGTTTTCAAGCTTTTAGAATTGATTAGCAATTACCTCAGCAAGTTGATCTTCAAATTTTACCAAACAGAGAAATTCTCTTGAGCCTTTAAGCTTTTTCATAGAAACTCCTAAGGGCACAGCCTGCAAATGTGCTCTCTTGTAAATATGAAGGAGTTTTTTTCCCCAAAAATAACATTTTTATGTTTTTCTTTCTTTCTTCAGTAACATTTCTTGAATATTATTTTCGCATAAGTTGTCTAACAAAATGTTAGAAGCGAAAGCTTTGTTTTTATTACTGTTGTCCAATCTTAATTATATTTTCACTTAAAATGCTTAATAAAGTACCAAATACACTTAATGCTTTCACAGATAAAACTTTAGTTATTTTAGAATTATTTTAAAATTACCTGATTTTACCTAAAAGCTTGAAAAGCGTAATTAAATGTAGCATGAACATCAAAAGCTTTCAACTATTTGACACTTTCATAAATTAAAACGTATCGAATATTTGATGTTAGTTGTGCTTGCTTGTTTTAAATAAAAAAATATTACGAAGCAAGAAAATTAGAAAATACCAACACTGTGAACTAAACCTTCAAATTTTTGCCAATTCTTCAAATGGGTATCTCTTCAATAAAACCGGATGATGAAGATAATTTAAATTTTTTCTGATAAAGATCCTTGTATACCTTTTCAAAATAGATATTTAAGAAGTTACGCGCTACTCAATCGCCCAATCGCCCTACATTAACCTCTTCCACTTAATAATGTTAAATGTACATGTTTTAATTGGCTTTAAACATGAGATATGTAAAAGTTTGTTTTAAATTAGAATATAGGGAATAGTTTATAAAAAAAGTGTTTTAATGAAAACTATGTCAACTCCGTAAATTATTCAAAAAAGCTTTAGAAACCAAAGCTGGTTCAAAAGCTCATTTATATTTTTTGTATGTCTAGATTAATATCTCATTTCAATTTAACTGAAGACTAAATAAAATTAAATGCGAGCTCTCGTTAATTGTCAGCATTGTTGTACAGCTGAAAACTCCGTCATAAAATATCCGAAACAACAAAACATTCAATGAAAAGCTCCAAAATAACCTAATTTCTAGTTCTAAAATGGCAAGTAAAAGCTGAAATAAAAATAATATAAAACTTGTAAGCTTTTATTATTTTTGAAAGTAAGCTTTAATCGGTTATTACAATAATTGACATTTTAGTTGATTTACATTTTCAATATTGTAGCTTAATTAAGTTTATGGAGCTTTCTAAATATTTTTAATGAGAACAAACTTTGCATTCTCGGAAAGTAAATGACGGCTTTCAAGCCGATTATTGTCTAAATAAATTACAAGTAAAATATTAAAAGAAATAACTACTAAAAGCTTATTCAAGTATTGAATTTTAAAAATTTGCGTTCTTGAGAATTTAAATTTCTTAAATTGCAAAAAACTTCCAACCAATTTTGTTCACTAAAAATACTTATTTGAACGACACAAGTAAGAGTTTTTACAATTGTTTACTGTAACCATCTAATATCAACTCAATTTTAAAATGGATGACTCGCTCTAGCATTAAACTTTAAGTTAATTTGGTATTTAAAATTTTAGCAGGTTCCAATTTTTACTTTTTTTAATAAAACTACATATTTTAACGAACCAACTAATTTACAATGATTTACAGTAAGCTATAAATTTCAAGTTCAAACTGAAATTTTTAATTCAGTCTAGCTTTATTTCTATTTTAATCGAAAAGCTCAAAGCATTATTGAAATAATCAAAAACAGCACCTACATTTCAAGGATGTAAGCAAATTACGTTTGTACTATATGCTACTATAAACTTGTTAATTTATAAAGCTCTAAAAATAAATAAAAGCTCTTCTAATTATTGTATTATTACTTAGATAACCTGAAAAGTCTAATCTTAAAAGCCTAATAAATATTTGAATTTCCGTTTGATTAAAAAGAAAATTTAATAAAATGCAACCTACCGAAAACTAATAATTTTAACTAAAAGCTTCGCTGAAATTCTTGAAATTACCCATCTGCAACATTAGCTCTAAAATGTTGAGTAAAAAGTTAAATTATCAGTATGTCCCTATTTCAGAAATATTGTGTAATTAGACAAAATGTTAACCTTTAACTTGCACAATCTCCAAATGTTAGCTCTCTCACACAACTGAAATCTGAAATTTGAATTACTCGAAAAGCTATTTGATCAAATTTTATTTTGATAGAAAGCTCTTCATATAAAATGTATTTAAACAACAAATTTTGGTATTTTGCAATAGTTTACTGTAAGCCAAAAATTAAAGCTCAAAATATGTTTGAGCAGAAGCTCAAATTGTTATTGATAGATTCAGAAACAGTATGAAACTTTCAAGGATATAACCAAACTATATTAGAACTATTGGACTTATTGATCTTGTAAATCGTAAGAGACTTAAAATAATGCTTTGAAAATAAAAAAAAGCTCTTCTAATTATTGATTTATTACACTAAATTCCAATTTACATTTAACTGAAACGAAAACTGAAGGCCTCAATAAAAACTTGAAAATAGTTGACTCTAACAAAAGCTCTACAATCGTTAGCAAAAGAAGCGTAAAAATTAAAATCTTCATAAAGTTTTAGTACTCGCAGAGCAATTCTGACGATTTTGAAAGAAATGGAACTAAACGAAATTAGACCTTCTAATTTATTCGAAAGCACCCTAACAATTTGTATGAAAGGTATTTAAAACATTATAAATATTTTATGCCAAAAGCGCGCTGTGATATATAAGTTCCTATTTCAAATACAACCCTCGCAAAAACGGAACTTTATTTGAAATATTTTCAGAATTCAACGTAAAAATTTGGAGATCTCAAAGTTCAGTTGAATGGTAAAAATATTTCTTATATTCAATCGATTAAATATAAAAACACTCTAATTTACTGGTATAAAGGGCGCCATTTAACCAGGGGATTTTTTTAAATTTAACTACGCTGTTTTTACATCATGTATTTTCAAAAAAGCTCCAAATCTAATTTTTTAAATAAAAGCTCTATTTCAGAATATCCAAATTTAATGTTGCGCATTTTTAGTTGAGTTTTTGGATTCAAATGTTAAAAGCCCAAAATGGTGTTAATTAGATCAAAAATGTGTGAAAATGTCTCTCTAAAGATTACAAAATAACTGACATTTAATCATAAATTGAATTGAAAAATAATTTGATTCCTCTTCTCATTCCCTTTTGTTTGTACATTTTATTTCGTAAAATCGTTTTTCTTTCACTTGCTTAAATAAACAAACAATTGGATATTTACGGTAAATAATTAAGTTTTTTAAATTAATTAATTTCTGAATCTCTATTTTATTTCAAATAAATTTTATTTATTGCTCTAAAATCGGGAAGTTGCTTTCAATACAAAAACACTGTATTTCCTAGTCCATTAAAATAATTTAAAATTCCATGTCTAGGATGTTCCTTCTTTAAATTTAATTAAAATGACCATGTTTTCTAAATAAATAGATTAATTCGAATATAACCAATATACATAGACTAATAAAACCCTTGTAAAACAATAAGTTTTCCGTACAAACTGTTATTAAATATAATTCATTAAACACAATTTAATCCATATGTACCACATACAAAGGAAAAAAAATCCTTAATTGGTCCCAAAACATAAATTTCGATTAAATTCACACAACAATAATTACAATAAAAATAATTGTCGTATGGTAATGATAACAATAATAATAACAACGACAACAATAGCAAACTGTAACAAAACAAAAAAAAAAAGGATTTTCTTATCCCTTTCGAAATTATTGGTACAATATAACCGTTTGAATCGGGTTTTGTTGTCAATTAAAATGAGAATAATAAATATCCTTATCTGTATAGTTACGATCTAAAAGAATTAAAGTTATACGTTATGTAGTATTTAAAGGATTAAGGTGGGTATACTTTTAAAAACATAAAAAATTATTGATCGGTTAAGATTTCTGGTAACCATCTGGATAACAGCTTTTTGGAAAGTGTATAACGGCTTACAATTATTAGTAGATAATCATTTATTGCTGTAACTGCGGTAGGTATATATGTAAAAACTCATAATATTTGGCAGAGATGGGTAAATGTTGATTTAACACCTAAAAGCTCTTTGTTTTTTTAGTTGTTTCTTGAGCATAAATTGATAATGTGATTACTACCACTCTTTCACCAATATAACAGGTATATCGCAAGATTATTAGTTTACATTAGTTTTAATCATAAAATTTTAAAGTTGGAACTGAAAGCTCACTAAAAAATATTTAGCATTCGAAAATTAGTTGTGTTCGTATTATTAGCTGATCGCCGCTTAATTAATATTAAGTGCATTTCATTGTAGTTCTCAAAATAAAGGTTTTGCTAAATTCGGTCTCTAATTTTTAAAAATGAATTAAATGTGTAATGATTTTAAACTAGTAGTATTTATGCCTTATGAGGTCGGATGCAACAAAAAACCATACCGGTACCTTAGATTAATTCACAGATATAAGAGCTCAATAGGCTTCTAATCTTTTAAATTCAAGCTATTAAAAGCACAAAATCATAAAGTCCTGACTCAATATTTCAAATTATGGCAAAAACAGCATTTTAAAAAATGTTAAGCTTTCGATAAAAAATCTTTTTCACATAAATTGTTTATTTCAAGCTTACAACTTTAAATAGTTACAGCCTAATTAATTTTATTAATTCATACCAACTAATAGTACTTCCATCAAATTCAATAAAGCCTTTTTATCATATTCAAAAAAAAAATTCTTGAAAAGCTTCGATTCGATTTTTTTTTAGACTTAGACGTATTTTAAAACAACACGCTTCTTAATTTAATTTTCTAACCAATTCAAACAATATTTATTTTCCGTAAATCAATTGTCGTATACGTATTTCATTCTTCATTTAAACTTTATATAAGTTTAAAAAAAATAATTTAATACTTCTCGTTCTTAAAATATTCGAAACTAAAAAAGTGGCAATAAAATATCTACAGCCATTTTGACGCACCTTTAATTTAGTCTGCTGAGATCAATTATAATCTGAATACCTTAAACGAGCTTTTAATGATAAAAAACAATAGCTTAAAATCACAAAGTTCTGATTCTTTCTTCTTTCGTTAATAAATTTACTAGATTTAATATTAAGCTTTTTTATAAGAAATGTAATACTAAAGCTTCATTGTGAAGCTTAAATAGCAGCAGTAATGCTAAAATTATTCACTTAGCTTTTTAATAAGCTTCGATACATTTGATCAATTCTATAAATATTTAAATTTTTATTGAATTTCATTAAATAAGCTTTGATATAGAAAAATGCAAAACTTTTACAAGGTTTACTCAGACTTTAAAAAATGTATAAACTTAGTAGCACCACACCTAAATATTCGTTTTATATACACTTTTAAGTTAAAAATTGAATATTTCGGTAAAACTATTTACAACTAACTAATTACGACGTAATAATTTTGAAAATGTTCTGCTATCATTATGTTTTAAAATGAGCTGTGCATAACTGTAAAATTTTAAAATCTTAAAACTTTTCCTTATATTTTATTATTGGATTAAAACTTTGAATAATTACAGCATTAACTCATCAAATTTAATAATGCAACTTTTTTACCATTTATAAGATCCTTAAGATTTTTTTTCTGAAAGCTTCGAAAATTATAAAAGCTCACATTTAGGTTATAATTAAAAAATGTTGCATTATAATAAAAATTAACGAGCTTCTAGAAACAAGTGGATTTTAGCTAATTGCGATCAATAATGCGCTAAAATGGCTTAATGAGCTTTCAAACATTTAAATGTAGACAAATTCTGAAAATATAAAGCAATATCTCAAAATTATATAGCTCTCAATTCGACGTTTTAATATGTGTCAAAAATATATGTTTTAAGCTTCGACTGAAAAGGTTTCAATTCATCTGATTAATTTTTAAAATTATTGAATTTCGTTAAATACGATTTGATGCAGACAAATTAATAGCTTTACAAGACTTAGTCAGACTTTATAAAATTTGAAAAATTTGTATGGAAGATTTAGCCTACGGAAGATTTAACAAGCAAACAAAACTAAAAGCTCTGTCGTCCTAAATGAGATTTCTAATAAAATTTTAGAATAGTTGGCAAATTAATATATGTAAACCAACAGTACTGTTAATTGAAAATAAAAAGCTCAAAATTTCTACATTGGATTCGAAAATTGCTGAAATAATACTGTTGGAAAAGATATTAATTAATACTCACTTTGTATAAATGCTACCAGCTCTGAACTTTTAAAATATTCAAAAGTTCTAAAACAACATATTTAGACAACTAAACTAAAAGCTTAATTTTTTACGAGTCTAAAATATCAGAACTGAAAACTCCGATCATTTAATAGTTTAAACTGTAACTAGGAAGATCCTGCCTTATTAATTTTCTAATTGTACAGTTATTAGCCTTGTAAATAACCTTTTGAAAGTTCAAATATAAGAAAATCTCAAAAATTATTAAAAAACTTTTAAGACATTTAAGATTCAAACAAATACAGGTAAATCGGTATTAACCATCTAACTTTTTTTTGCAAAAAAAAAACACAAAAGCTTTAGCTTTTAAATGTACGTATAACTTAAAGTTGTCCAGATATTCCAAAAGCTTTTCCAAATTTGTAAAAAATCGAGTACTAAAACGTATGTAAAATGAAAAGCTCATTCGAGAAGCTTTAATTTTAAAAATTACTAGTTTTTAATAGGTATTGTGTTTGAAGTAAAATTGTCAAAATTATTTGATATTCCTAAAATTATTGAGCTTTCTTTAATAAGCTTTTTAAATAAGCCATTTAAGTTGTCTAATTTGGAGATAATTGATTAATACAGAAAGCTAACCTTCCTTTTATAATCCTCAAACTCGGCTGTCAAACTTTCAACTATCATTTGTTTTTGTATAAATTTCGTATTCGAGCTTGTAAATATGAAAAACTCAAAAAATTAATATTTCGAAAATTTGTAATTAAAAGCTTCCCTTCTGAGTAAGAGGGAAAGTGGTTGAGATCTATGTTGGAGTTTAATTACTGAACAATTAAACATGATGTTTAAAAATAGGTCAGTCAGTCAAACTAGTTCAGTGTGACTTTTATAGCTTAGCCAAAAAAGCTTGACTTGCAATCATAAATTTACTCATATTCATTTACGAATAATCTTGGACATAACTTCTCAAAATTTTTTGATATGGGAACAACAAAAATTCTACACCAGCCTTACTTAGTAAATAACAAAAGTTACTTAAAGGTATATTGCCAAGTAAAAATAGCATCAATACTCAATTAAATTTTATTACACCTCAATCATGCGGTTAATAGTTGGGTTGATGAAAATCTCAAGCAACAACCTGCAAAGTACGTTCATGTAATATCTCAAGTAATATTAAAATCTGAAATTTTCGTAAACAAAAGAAACAAAAAAATAAAAAATTCATTTCGGTTGTGATAGCACGCGCACACAAAAAATACAAATTGAATGATGGCGGGCGACGTGCGATAAATGCGAGCGGAATAAAATAATGAAATGTCGTATGGTGGTGGAATATATTTACACTGCGCTCTTTCAAAATATGAATTTGGCTTAGGGCATTTTAAAAAATACTTTTTTTCCGGTTCGATTGTGCCGAGAAATGTATAATTTAATAATGTGGCAATAACACGATTGATTTATCGATAAATAAATTTGTAAAGCAATTCTGATATTGAAACGATACATTAATAAAATGTTTTCATATCTGACGCACATTTAACACCCTCACCATATTCATATTCGATTTTATGTAATATAATTCAAGTTAAAAAATATAAATTTCCTGGTTTATAGGTGGAAACTTTTGTAAAGAAATTTGAAAGAGTGCAAAGCTTTCTTTTTGTGAAGTGATATAACCGATAACACAGTGTGCCGTTAAATTTTTATTTTGTTTGGCAAATACGATGCATGTCCATCTGATCTCACGTCCCACGCTAATCAGATTAAAATTATAAATAAACAGTAAAATCCTATGTCTATCTCAGAGTATTGTATTACTGCACGTATTATCACGATAAATTGTATCCACAACTTAGACAATAATTGGAAAATTGAAAAGGATTAAATGAAAAACACGAATTTTATTGTCTGGTTTGGCTGTTTTTATTTTATTTTATTTAGTTATATGTTTGTTTGCAATAGGGGAGCGCACATCGCTACAATTATAATTTAAAGAAAAAAGTATTTGCTGAACGTGACGCAAAACCATGTTTTAGTTAGCCCAGAATCAAATTTCAAATGATAAAAAAAACTAATAAAAAATTAAAGCCAGCTTGAAAAATGTAGTTAGCAACACCACAAGACATTGGCGTGTGCCAACAATAATAATTTTATGAGCAATATGGTTTTGAATGCGATTTTAGTAAGCATTATCGGAAATATTCGGAACCCTCCCGCTCATCTCATTGCTTAAACATTTGGAGCTTTTAATATTTACTAAAGCTTCTGATTCAATATATCTTTAATGTAACGGTATGTTAGCTTATAAATAAGCCTTCCGAATAATTTTTTAGTAGCTTGTTAGCTTAACAATATACATTTTTGTGAGCTTTTAAGTGAGTGTCTTTCTGAATCCTCAGTAATTTTTAGAAATTGTTCACCCTAATTAAGGCTTTTAAAGCTCTACAATTCACTAATTTTCACAGTTTTTGTTAATTAAGAAAAATCTCTTCAATAAGAAAAGTTTAATAAAGCTTTTGAAGAGGCTTAATAATAACACGTAATTTTAGTGTATATTCAGTATTACCGTCCACAAGAAATAAAACCTAAGCTTTTGACGCATATGTCTCTTCTCGCCAACGAACAACAACAAAATCTAACTGCGGGAAAAAGACCCTAGAAACCCGTTAAAGTAATGTTTTAATTTGTTTCGGTGAGCCAAACAAAATGTTTGTAAAGCATTTTTTTACGACAAGATCGGTGAGGATTGGTACTAACCAGCACTGGACACATTAATATCATTAATAATATTTTAAAATCTTGAGCTTTAATTATTATGTAATACTAAAATTTTTAAAATTTGAATCTATTTTTAACGTTTCGTATGTTTCAGCAATTAAAGTTTGTTGAGTTTTTAATTTTGAAGTTGTTAAAGCTTAATTATTATATTTCAACTACAGCGATGAATGATAATTTGTAGCATATTAACCAAAATTTGTATAGTGGGCAGCCAGCTCAATGTCTGATTCCTCGAATTCCAAGTGAATTTAATTCCGCTGTCAGGATTGACAAAAAATGGCATTGCATTTTAAGGTTATTCATGTAATAGAATAAATAGTGTTAATAAATAAATTCCCGGTATAAGTAGGTCATTAGTTATTATACTTTGCTAAAGAAATTCAAATTCATAAGAAAGCTGCGTCTTATTATTTCAACTAGTTTTGATTATTAATTTTCTTTAAAAGTTATCATTCATCAAAATTTGTTGAATTGCAGCCCATTTGCATATACTAAGATCAAAAATTCTATTGAGCCAAATATCTGTTTGGAGCGAAAGCATATTGCGGCTAGAATTAAAAATATCACTTAGGTTTGGAATCTTGTGTCAAAAGTGAAATAATTTTAAATCCAACATAAACTTCTTTTACTGATACATCTAACTGTACTTCCCCTACAGCATTCCAGGCATTATCTTTAAGAATGATCTCCTATCCTCAAGCCTATTGTTTAAAAAAAACTCTGGAACTTTCTCATAAACTATCCAAAACAAAATAAAACATGCTAAATGATTACTTTTCGTAACCGAGGTACAGCTTTTTAGAGCTTCTTAAAAATTTCATAACCTTTTTAAAAATTACATACTTTTCGAATCAAACTTTAGAGTTTTAGTGGCAAAATATTTGGTAATAGAATTAATCTTGAACCTTAACGTTAATAACGTCTGCTTATTTTGTAGGGCTCTAATATTTCTTGATTCAAACGTCAGATCGTTGTCTGTCACAGAAAAATGATCAAATTTTGAGTAATAGTATTATACTCCGACATAATTTAACTTGAAAACCGGTGATGATTATATTTTTCGTTAAGTACACAAAATATGCATGAAGCTTTCGGCTCATCTAGGCCATTGATTAATCTTTGCAGTTCTTTTAAGTTAGGACTTTTGAAGCTTTTATTTTAGTTTTATGTTAAACATGCTCAAAATTCAATTTTATAATTTTAGTGGCAATTGTTTAGTAGCAAGATTCAGCTTTTCACCATGCAGCTTTTAAATTAAAATAAAAAATTTGTTATTTTGATTAGAACGCAATAAACCATTATGAAAATTATTAATTTAATTTTAAAAGAGTTAATTTAGTCAGTAAGCTTAAAGCATCATAAAATTTTTAAAAAAATATTTGAGTACAAACACCTCGCAGTTAAAATGTAAGCTTCAATCTTGTAACCAAAAATTTTTGAAAGCTGCCCATTATCAAAAAGCAACTCAAGTAAACTTTTGGAGCCTGAATATTGGTGTCCTGAAAATTTCAGGTTTTCGAGTAAACTTTTTTGTGGCCCGAAAATATGAGCTTTTCAAAATCGACTTTTGCAGTTAACGTTTAAGCTTATTTACAGTACCAAATATTTTTGAAAGCTGCACATCATGAAATTGCGTAAAAATATGAGCTTTTTGAGTTAATTCTTAAGCCCTGGACTTTTGTAGCCTGAAAATATGAGCTTTTCTAGTTCACTAAAATTCACTACAAATATTTATGATTATTAATCCTAAAAGATTAAAGCTTAAAATTAAATGTGTGGCCAGAAAATTCAGCTTATCAAAACTTCATTTATCTGAAATCGCTATTAGAAATTTAAGTAACAATTCATTTGAATATCCGCTACAACGTTTGATTAAACAAAATATTGAGACTAAAGTACACTGTACTTATTAATGCTTTTTAACTTGAAATTGAGCTTCAAACTAAATAGTTTAAATACTGTTTGATTTAAGCAAGTTGTAGTTGACAAAACTGTAGACTGAAATGCAGAAATTTAGACAGAAAAATAAACTTTTGTAACAGTCTTATCACTTTTATTCGTCATGTTAATGAAAGGCGACCCTAAATATTGGTTAGCAGCCTTAAATTACGAGCTTTAATATTCACAAAATCAAAATGCAGTTTGTCGACAAATCAATCACATAGCTGTTAATGGAAGCTCCATTTTATTAGCGAGCGTTTGTAACTTAGAACACGTTTGAGAGAACCAATAGACCTTTTTTCCCCAAGGTTCGTGGTTTAACGACTATACTGGATTTTCCTAATATAATCATATACGAGAACTAGCAATATACATAGTTAGCTCCCTTTTAAGCTTTGGGCTTAATTTTAACTAAACCATTTCATAATTCAACGGTTAAATTTTAGTAGCAGTTGGATTAAAGCTTTCAACAATTGTGGTGTAAAGCATAAAATTATAATAAGAAAACATCAGAGAATAATTTTAGTGAGAAACACCTTAATACCGGAGCTTTCTGAAATTAAAGCTTTACACTCAACATTTCAGTTTCAAAAGCTTAAATTAAAATTCATTGTAGGTTAAGTTCCTTACACTAATAATCTAAAATTGGCCACTACTCACACAATTAGCAAAAAAACGCTAAAAAGCACCATTTTTAAAAATATACTAAAAAATTTTTGCCACCAATCATCTGATTAAAGCTACAAAAAGCAAGTGATGTTAAAGTAAAGCTTGCAAGTTTTTTTAATGCTATTAAATAACTAAAATTGGGAAGCTTTGAGCTTAAGAGTATTGCTTTTAGGTTGTAGAGTTAATATTTTGTTTAAGCTTTTTGTAAATAAAAGTTCGAAATATTAGCAAACTTTTATTTTCTTATCTAACGAACCAATAGACCTATTTTTCCCCAAGGTTCGTGGTTTAACGACTGTACTGGATTTTCCCGATCTAACCGTACGAGAACTAGCAGCAATATACATAGTTAGAATTCTTTGAATCTTCGGGCTTAATTTGTAGAAGCAGTTGGCTTATTAAAGCTTTCAACAAAATTTTTTCAAACGATTTATTTTCTAAACCTACAATTTAGTGTAAAGCTTAAAATGTAAATAGGAAAACATCAGAGAATAATTTCAGTGAGAAACACTTAAATACCGGAGCTTTCTGAAATTAAAGCTTTACACTCAACATTTCGGTTTCGAAAGCTTAAATTAAAATTCATTGTAGGTTAAGTTCCTTACACTAATAATCTAAAGTTAGCCACTACTCACACAATTAGCAAAAAGCGCTAAAAATCACCATTTTTAAAAATATACTAAATACTTGTTTTCCACAAACCATCTGATTAAAGCTACAAAAAGCAAGTGGTTTTAAAGGAAAGCTTGCGAGTTTTTTAATGCATTTAAATAACTAAAATTGGGAAGCTTTGAGGTTAAGAGTATTGCTTTTAGGTTGTAGAGTTAATATTTTGTTGAAGCTTTTTGTAAATAAAAGTTCGAAATATTGACAAACTTTTATTTTCTTGCCTACAACAAAATGATCGATTCTTATATGGATGGGAACAAAAATAACTAAACATCTTACATATTTTTCCATTCAAATAAGTTTCCTTAAGGTACGAAGCACAGTAGACTTTTATGTTATTTAAATCACCATACATCAGCGACACATAAATCATAATCGTATAAATTTTTTATAGTCATGTATACATACTAAGCACAATATAAATAAGGCATTAAGTAAAAAAATAAAGTTTTTTTGAAAAGCTCCCACCCCTAAAAATTTCATCATTTATTTTCAGAAGAATTATTCATTTTTGTGTGTCTTTCATCTTTTCGTTTTGTTGTTGAAAATATCTAGGGAATTGAGTCAAATATGTGTGTTGTATACGTTGTATTGATTTTTAAAATTAAAGCACACCTACAATAAATGAAAAACAGGCATTATTTTCAAGATAACCTTTATCCTATAAATAGTTTTTTGAGCGCCGCACAGCATGAGATATTTTCCTCGTTTTAACACAAACATTTAAGATAAACATTTTTTTGCATTTTTCTCCAAGATAAAATACTAAAGCTTCGTATTTTGGAACAATAGCAAGCTACCAGGAAATTATAAAATACCACAAAATATACTAAAACATATCTCCAACCAGGTCAAGGTGACAAACAATAAATATTTCTGTCGGTTCCTTAAAAAAATACTCGCAAATTATAAATTATACTGTCGACGAGAACAATAGAGCCGCAACCACAAATAACAAAAAATAAATTAAATAATCCAAGATTCAAATCAGCTTAGCTCATATATCACATTTATTAAGAATGAGCACACCTACAGTGAATAATTAAACAAGAAAAGCTCACACACACACATATACACCTAAAATCAAACAAAAGATTTTATATTTTGTTAACGAATAAAATTTTCAACACGATAACGGTAAGAGGATTTATGTATGTACCCGACACAAAAAAAAACCAAGTAAGGAAGAAAATGAAAATGTTCTACTTGCCTAAATACGATATAATTACATGTGAATTTATTTGCGTATGTTTATACGTAAGCGAACGTAAAAATTAATCAGATTAAATTATTTAATTCGCACATGGCCGTGTAAAACAAAAATAAAAATTTAACGTGTTTTTTATGGTGCAAAAATTATAAAATGTTTGAATCCATTTATTTATTAGAAAACATAAAAAAAAATTCGCAGGAAACAACTTTCAAGTAAAAAGATTATGATAAGTTCTATGAAATTCATTAAAGCTAGGCAAAAAATGGGTTGAATTGTTACCTTTATGTTTATGATTCGTTCCATGATGAAAATATTGCGCTAGAATTAACAAAGCTTTTAAAAAATTTACATCTAGGTTTATTACACTTCTTTTGTTTAATATCTAGATTTATTTTACAATCCATTTCTTATATTTGGTGATTAAATTTGTGAAGAAAATTAATTCATTCCTATGTTGGCTGAGTTCAAAATTAATCCGGAGCTCATCAAATATTATATATATTACATACATACCTAACAAAACATTAAGCTTTAATGTTGTTGCCAAAAATATGTAGCTTTAAATTGAGTCGTTTACATAGCAAACCCTAAACAAATCTTTAATAATCACCATTACGGGAGAACAGAAAAGCTTAACACACGACGAGATGATTAGGAAAAAAAAATCAATTTTCTTTCTTCAAATAATACCAACCTTAATTCAATCAATCTATGTCAAATGAAAATACATTTCTTGTAGCAAAAATGGAAAAGGGATAGATCTCAATTTTCATTTTATTTCCAATAACTGACAAAACTAATGTAATTTATTTGTGAAAAACCTTTCTCTTTTTCTATACGTATGTTTGTCATCAAATGATGGTTTTTGGTTTGCATGTTTTGGGTATAATCACAATTGTCATTCGAAAGTCAGGCGAAATTATGCACATCATTCTATGCGTGTAACCCATCTACAAATTATCATCAAATCTATTTATGGGAGGGATACGTTATCGGCTTTTTTGTGTGTGTATTTTTATAGTGGGTAGAGGATTGTATCCATTCCTCCATTTCGTAGAAAATTCGATTTGATTGAAAATTAACTGAACCATAAATTCAGATAGACCAAAAATTCAGAGGACGAAAATCTGCAATTGGGCTCCGATTGCGATAGTTGATAGGTGTTGAGACCCGTAACTGTTATGCCAACGGCCATTTGGATCGCTCGAATATGTCCACACAGTTCGTAGAAAAATGGCTGAATATTAAGTTAGATTGTCCAGGGTGATACTCCTCTTCCAAAATTATATTCTGAAAATAAATCAATCGACCAAATTGGTATGTTCGCAATAGACGATTTTAAATTAACTCACTGAAGCTGATCCATTAAATTTTTATGATTTGATTTCAATGAACGAAGTAATGAATTTGATGTCCGATGGTTGCTTCTTATGATGCTTTGGATCGAAATTTGCAATACAACAAGTAATTAAACGAATAGTTTAGAAGTTGCCCAAATTTGCTCAATGTTAAAGAGTTAAAATTTGATAAGTAATTCACAGTACAATTAAATTCTTGAAAGTTCTGTGTTAAAAAGAAATTGGTATGATAATACGCTAAAAGCTTTCTGATTAAAATCAAGTAAAGATTTTTACCAACTTTGGCATAAAAACTACATAATTAATTGGATGAACGCATGATAAATTAAATCATTTAGGAAAAGCTTTTTCCCCAGTCAGTTCACCATTAAAGCACTTCATTTTAAAACATGAGTTTAAAAAATTGAAAATTGTTGGCAAAACCTTTTTATCAGGCAAAAAGCAAACACGAAATTATAAATATGTTTTTGAAAAATGTAAAATTTTCAGAATTTAAAATTTTGGAAATACAGGTTTTGAAATTACATTTGACCAATTACCAAAAATTGTTGGTTTCAAAAGTTATCTCGGTCTTTGAAAAATAGAGCTTTCCTGTTTTTAAAAAACCTATTTTCCTTATCTAGTTGATTGAACTAAGGTTCTTCTTATGTGATTTCTTCTCTTTTTCACAGCAAAACTGGCACAAAATAAGAACAATGATTGAATTTTGATTGGTTGAAGCTAACGAATATGAAGAAAATATCTATTTCTAGTGCCAATGAGTCTTGCTCCCGGTTTTGATCGAAATATAATTTTATTCTTATAGATTGAAAGGCATTGCACAAACAAATGAATAGGTCCTAAATAAATGGAGCTTTTTAAAAATATTTTAGTTTTAGAGGAGTAGAGGAGTCATACCGACCATATTCTAAGAGCTCTCCTTTTAAAATTGTTTACAGATTTGAAATGGATAACAAAAGCCTTTAATTTCAAAGCACGAGTTTTATGAAAAAGTTTTCCTTCGAGCTTCAAACCGGAATTGTTTGATATTTGTCCTGATAGCGGTAAATTTATAGTTATTATAAAGCTTTAAAAATAGCATATTTGGCAACAAAAATAAAAAGTTTTTGATTTCTTAAAGCTACATATTATTTGTATATTAAAGAAATCAAAAGCTATCGATGGATCATAAATAAAGCATTTACATTTAAATTAAAGCTTTCGATTTATCAATTTATTCAATCAGATAAATTTGGTTTAAAGCTACATCAATCTCTATTGATCAGACACTGTCTGTTTACGAACAAAATATTATAAAAACAACTGTTGCGATAAATTATTTATTGTTCCACCAAATTGGTTAGTTAAAATATTAAAAGCTTTGATTAATTCTTCACTTAAATTGACATAATAACTCGGTATTATTTGTAAGCTTGACATACTCTAATGACTTAATATACACGATTTAAAATTTTACCAAAGATTGGCAACGAATTAAAAAATGTTGCTCAATTTTGCTCAATATGAAATCAATGGAAAATGGACTCATAATTAAAAACGCGATTAATAGATGTTTAATATACATGATACACTTTATAAATTTTACCAAATCAGCTCAAAACTAAGGTTTTTAAATTTGCTCAATAAATTGACATCAGGGAATATTGAAATTCTTTTCAGGTTTTTGTTGAATTAATTATTTAACATTTTATGTGCAATCTTTACAAACAGTGAATTTTTTAATGTTTTTTGAGCTGTAATAAATTAAAGGTTACTATTTAGAAACTGATTCTTAAATAAAAATTCCATGCATGAAACTGCATTCAATTGAATAAATTTAGTAGTTTCTCGTATTTGTATTTTTCATTAATTGCCATTTTTTTGTCTAAAAAGCATAATAAAATTTATTGAATAGCAAATTTAAATATTTTGATAAAACCTTACGCAGATACAAGTCCGCCTGAACAAAATACGTGTAAGTAATTATTATTATTAACTTATTCGGACTATCGTGTGAATATGAGTTAACGAAACTAGAAAAATTTGAAACTGATTAAAATAAAATAAACGATAAGATTTTCACTGTAATAACCTTTAATTCCAGTTGCGTGTTGATTGATAGTATGAAATGTAATGACTAACTGATTAATCTATTTTTTAAGCTAGATAAACGAAAATAAAACTGATTACTAAAATTTGCTCAAAATGAAATTAATTTAACATTTAAAAAAGAAAATCGTACTTAATTTTAAAACCATCCGATTTTTAGCTTTGACCTTATTGCTTCAATTCGGTAAAAACATCGGAGCTTTTGGGGCTTTTATTCTTAAAAGTAGAAAAACAAGAAAATTATAACCGCAGTTACCGGTTTAAATTAAAACAGAATTTCAATATTGTAAATATTTATGAGTGAGCTACTATTCTGGAAGCTCAGCTTTTAGTTTTAAAATCACGTAGCGGCATCAATAAGCGATGAATATTAAAAAATGTTACTTAGGTCAGATAAAGATTAAGAGCTCTTTGATAAAAATAACGCGTGCGTTGCAAGGATTATTAAATGAAGACATGGACGTACGTGTGACTACTTTACATTCTTGTCACAAAAGTCGATGACAGTACTTGGACGTGTTATGGATGCAACAATCAGTTGACGAAGATTATCCGACCCTCGAGACATTTTTTAAATGTACAGCCAACTGAGCGTATGCCTTAGGATACCAGTATAAGAAGAGTACCAAGGGTCACCATCGGGTTTAAATCACATAAATCTCCATAAAATGAATCAGCGCCAGCTCTTTCGAAAAATGGAAGTTTCGAAGCGCAAAGACGTAATAAAAACGTCAAACCGGTGTTTTATTTGCTTGGGTGCCGATCATACAGTACGAGAATGTCATTCACGCCAAATTTGTAACATTTGCCGACGTCACCATAATTCACGGATCAAAATGAATCAATTTACCATAATACGACTAAACCTCGACTAAAATAAACATGTGCAGGCCAAATCAATTACCAGAGAATTGAATCATTGCACAAAACAACAAGTATTGCTAGATTGTAATGGTTTCAGGAATGTCAATCACCGCCGGATGGCGTAGGCGTGTAAAATGACCAAAGTCAGGCTCTTGGCAGTGGAACGGAAATTCAAGCGAGATCCAAACTTTCACCAGTTATACAGGTCGTACATGAAATATTACTTAGACCTCCGGCATATATTAATAGAGTCAAAAATCTTGGGTAAAAATTTGCAGTCTACCCCTGCATCACGGCGTTGTAAAATAAAGGAGCAGAACAACCAAGCTAAGGGTTGTTTTCGATGTGGTGGCTCAAACATCCTCTGGAGTATCGCTGAATAATACATTAATAGTCGAGCCAACAATACAAAACACTTTGCATCATACCTTAATAAATATTCGTTAACACAGCATAGTATTTGGAGCGGATGTCGAGAAGATTTATCGCCAGTGATGGATTCCCGGTATTTATGAATTAAGTACCGTGATATATGGTATGAATTCGTCACCATATTTGCCCATCCACACCCTCCCGTTGATCGTCATATGAATTTGTGGAGAGATTGTCGATATACTAACCCTTGCAGGGATGAATCTGAGAAAGTGAAACTCCATTTCAAGAGCATTATTAAGCAAATATTGGGTTTTACGAGGAACGTAACCATAACGAAAAAAAAAATTTCAGCAAACGCAGAATGCTCTCAGAATTTACCGATTCTTTGATCCACTTGGCCTATTACCTTCTTTCATCGTCAAGTTCAAGATGATGTTTCAGGAATTTTCGATGTTAAACTTATCATGAGACTAACTAATGCCGCCAGAATCGTGTACAAAATAGTCCAAGTTACGTGACGAAGTTCCCCAATTGCAGTCAATAGCAATACCACGATGGTTACGCCAATTTAACGATAGCAACGTGTTACATGGTTTTTCCGTTTTTTATAGAAGAGCCAGACAAATTCAATAAAAAATTGGTGGATTGCCTCATGAAAGGGTTGAACTAGTTAAGCCGTTTCTAGTTCAGCCGTTTCGTTTCATCGAGTTGTAGGAAGACGAGCTCCTTTAATTGACCTTTATTCAGATAATCGGTCAAACTCTCGCTGCGCAAGGCGAAAACCAGACGAATTAAATCAATTTGTGTTGAAAAAGCATCAGGTAACATAACATTTCATACCAGCGTATGCCCCACATTTTGGTCCGGTCTATAAAAAAAAGACTGCGGAAAGTTACCGGGGATAAGATTTTATCTACGGAAGAACTACATACATTGTTAGTTCAAATTGAAGCTATACTAAATAACAGACCGTTATATATCATTGATCCCGAGGTTCAAGCTGTACTTACGCCATCATACTTTTTATTGGAAACACAATGGGTTGCATTACCACAATTTGAAACTAGCACTATAGCCTATAATCGATTGTAAAATTGGCCTACCCATTGGAATACCTTGCAGCAAAGATGGTAGGTAGTTACATCACCTATTACAGATTCTAAAACCCATTATTAGGGATAAGAACCACCGTAATCGCGGCACAAATGTAGATTCTAAATTTTTAGCCTTCGGTTTTACCAGCAGATGCTGAGTAAAAAAATTCAAAATCTCCCATTGTGCTACGACTGCGGTCCTTAACACCTCCAAAAATCGGTTTCAGTACTTGTAATTGTGATGCCAACGCGCGTTTAGTATGCTGGATTATTTTCATACATTTCATAGAAAATTCGAGTTTTTTAACAATTACCTTACTACTATATAAATCAGCAAAATTCTGAGCAAGAAAAAAAAATCCAAATCTTTAATTGTGCTCTGACTGTCGTTCTTGGTGCCACAATTGCAAATTTTGGATTTTTTTTTTTTTGCTAAAATTTGCTGATTTATATTTAGTAAGACGAGTTTAATGTAAACCTGAAAATTTAGGAAGCTTTTTGAATCCATAAGCATTTTTCTTGCTAATTGCATTTAAAAAAAATTATTAAGCTTAAATACATGAGAAGTTTTCATTATAGAGAAATCTTTATTTAGAAAGTTTAAATTTGTAAAAAGCTGTTACGGCCCTGGTAAGAAAAATTAGTTAAATTCAGTCTAAAATTAGGGGCCTAGCTGAGCTTTCAAAACAGAAATATTCGTTATTCGGAGCCAGACTCTCCATGTACTATATTTATGAATCCATTGGTTGCATCAAGTTGTCATCAAGTTATTTATCAAATAGAACGAAAACAATAGTTACAGTAATATGGAAGCTTTCAACCAAAATTACAAGGAAAATTATTTCAAAGGCACTTAATTAAAAAAATACAAAGTTAGTTCATAATAACATCAAGAGCGATTCAAAAATCTATTACACACTACAGAACTTCCAGAAAGCATTAAAAAAAACTTTGATATTTGCCTCTCACACAATACCATTTTCGAATTATTAAACGAAATCTAATCTAAGCCAAACCTTATTTATTTTGGTAAAGTGTCACATCTAGCTGTTAAACTAAAATAATTGAAGTTTTGAAAACGAACATTTTGATAACGATACCGAACATATTTTGTTTCATCAAAACTAAAAGCTTCCAATTTTAGGGTGAGTTTTTTGTTTCTCATATCTCTTCTGCCACATATTATGTAAGTGCTTACATTTGTTAATGTTTGCTAAAGCTTCAGATTTTTAATTTATGTAAATTGTTGGAAAAATATTAAAAAAGTACTAGTTTAAAAAAAAAAGCTTAATTACAAAATTCTTATGATTTATATTCATTTTACCAAATAGAAAAGCTTTTATTATATGCAAGCTTTCACATGTAATTAAAAGTTTGAAAGCAAATATTTTCCAAAGCTCTTCGACGTTTATAAATTTTCCAATTTCCCTGGTTTGGGGTTTAGCAAATATAAAGTTTACTTTAAGAAGATATATTTTTTGAGGTTACGCTTTTCATTTAGACAGCTTTAAAAAATTCGATAGAGAAAGCTTAAAAAGCTAGAAAATTGGAATATATTCGCTTTAATGGCTTTCATTTATCACAACTATTGTTCCTTACGGTTGTGAGTAAAACATTTACGAAAAGCTAGGAGCTTTCGACAAAGTACTACAGAACTAGTTTAAAGCTAATAAGCTTATATCATGCAAAGTTTTAAACCCGATTGTGATATATAAATTTATTTTTAAGTCTTTGAAGCTTATTTAATAAATTTGGTTATCTTGGAATATTTCAATACTTACCAATAATAGCTTTGTAGGTCCATTTAAATGGTTAACGAATTGTTTTAATATCATTAAATAAATAAAAGCATAAATAAATATGAAATCTGACCCATAAAAACTTTTAGTGCTTTTCTAAATAGTTTTCTGTTATCCTCTATGAAAACTGTTACCTAAAAATTGGAATTTTTTAAAATTGAAAGTCTTAATCTGAGATCATTAAGAAAAGTCTAACATTATAAAAAATATTCACCATGGTGAAAAAAATGTGAAAAAATATTTTCTTCGTTTTTTATAGTTTTGAAGCTTTGGTGACACCAAAGTTTGTTAGAATCTCCATTACAGCGCTAGTGGTCGGAATTGTGTTTCATTTAGCCTGAAAGGGGTATCGAAGACATAATATTGATCTAGAGAGGCAAAAAGAATTTTAACATAACTCACTCCCTTTACACAAATTCATCACCGTGAGGTGAAATTCAATTTTTTCTTTCACTTTGTTCACTTTAGTGATTACTTGTAGTTGCACAAAAATTCTAATCTCTATAAATATTCAGTAAAACATAACTGTTTAGCATATCGCTAAACGGGACTTGAAGAATGCAACAATTTTATTTCTAGCACGTTAGTTATTAAATATACCGTTACGGCGCTGTTGGGAAAATGCATATTTGGTTGTTGCGGAAATTTTAAATAGGTGGCATACGCTTTGTACGTATTTTACAAAGGTCTAGTAATATAAACTTGTGTTCCCTGTAGTGAATTTTTTGGCGGTATGGTTGTTATTTGAGCAGTTTGAGTTGGTGAATACTAAGAGGATATAATGGGGAGTACATCACTCGTATATAAATAAATAAAATTCAATTATCTTAAATAAATATTTAAACAATTACTGTCTGTATAAATAATATCCAGGCAACTCAGTACAAAATAATTTATGCTAACTACTTTTTCACAAAACAAATTGTTATAATTTTCATTTCATGTTATATTTTGTTTATGGATTATTAAAATTATTCAAATTAAATGCATAACATCATAATAAAACACAGCAAAAAAAAATGTTACAACATTTTATGTTCTACACTGATATTATGTTTAGAGTATTTTATGGATTTTATGTAGTTAAAAATTAATTTATCGGTACGCTTTCACCATCGTAGTATAAACAACATGAAGTTCAATGCTCTAATCTGATTACCCACATAATACAAATAATGTAAGTTATACGATACAACTTTAATGTAATTTCGCAACAAACCAAAATAAAATATTCGGTTTGTTAATTTTCAGTGCAGAAAAATGCGAGACGGGATTTATGTAAATTCTTTTTTTTTTATGCTACCAAACTTAATTCGCGCAGACGACAGTGATAAGTTTAGTTTTTTTTTGGACTTTTGTCTTCTTCCTTGTTTGTGCATTATTTAAATACAGAGCGTATTATGGCATTAAATTAACAGTTGTATTATATAAATTTATAATACGAACTTTGTTTTGTGCTTGTAATTTGTCACAAAATCTCTTTCCGTGTAGACAAAAAGAAAATTAAAAGTTTTTTTTTCTTTTTGCTTTTCGTTATGAGTATACGGAGACGCCTAGACGAATAACCGAATATATTGTCGCAAAAATCGATAAAAATTTATATTTGGATATACAATTATTATGAGCTTTTTACATTACAATACAAAAATAAAATTATTTCCATAATCAAAACTGTATACACGTGTGTAAAGAGAAAAATAAGCTTTTAGGATTTTTTTTTTTTAATTAGAATCTCATGTCGTAAACAAGTTGTTAAACATTTTTGTTTAAATTGTATAACCCCAAATTAAATGAAAAGTCAAATTAATTTGCTCCGTAAGTACGTTTCTTACATTTACAATTTCTGTTTTTGTAATGTATGCTTAAAAAAAAGCACAAAACATAGAAAGGAAAATGGAAAAAAAAAGGTTTTCGAAATAAAAATAAATTATGCTTAATGTAGGTCGGCACAAAAATACAGGGATCAGAATTATTTTTGTTGAAATATGGAGTCTTTGTGATTTTTTTATGAATGAAAAGCACTGCTTATTAAATAGCTAATTTTTAGCTAAAATATTTAATTTTTAAGAACCTTATTAACTTCTAAACTTCTGTTTTCGCATTTTATACAGAGCTTTCTCAAAAATTTGAGATCATAAATCAATCTGAATAAAAATACGAAACATCTGATTATAATGAAAATAAAAACAAAGCAAACAAAAATAGTCAAAAAGTTTTCTATTCACACATTTTTGTCGGCATAATATCAAACCCTCGAAATAAACAAGTCAAGAATTAGAACATAAATTACACAAGACAAAGAAAATCGGAAGAAAACTAAAATTTAATACAGTTATATGTATAAAATGCTTCAAGCCTTTTTTTTAACTAGGAAACAAGAACGGACGTTTTCTTGAATGGGTGGGATACGAGTTAATAAGCTTTTCGAGTGATACAAAAGATTTTGCTTTTTTACTGTTGGAGGAGTTATTTTGTATAATTTGTATATAAATTCAACTTGATTATGGTCAAAATACATAAAAAGTTGTCTTTTTGTAAGAAGCTTTTGATTAAAGCACACTGATATGGTTTTTGTTTTGAGCAGTTTTTAAACATTTTCAAGGCTCCACATTTAAGATTTAATGAGCTTTAAGATAACGTCAATTTCAGAAAAAAGCATTTTAAAAATATTTTCCATTTAACAAAAGCTTTAAAGTAAATAAATTGGTTTTCACCCCACATAAAAGTTCAAAGTAAAATATTCCCCCCCCCCCATACAAAATATAAAACATATCATATTTCAAAGTTTACAAACAAAAAAAAATATGATTACTCTTACCAATCATTTTTCAAGCATAAAAGCTCGTCTCAATACAAACAATATTTTGTCTTGATTCGAAGAAAAAACAAAACAAAACAAAAATGTTTTCGATTTATATGTAAATCTTTACGTAATATTATGTGAGCTTTAAAGCTATCCACTTAAAGTTGTCGAACACCCAAACACAAAAATGTTTTCGCATCATGTTATAATACAACAATTATTACATCTTTTTGTACCTTTTCTGGTTTTAGTGAAAATCGATTTGCAACAAGTTTTTGTGTGCGCGTGTATACAGGGAATTTCAATTTTTCATCGGTTGCGAAACGAATAAGTATCCGCATAAGAGTAGGATTTATATTTGAGGGAGTAGCTATGTAATTTTGTGAATGGTGTTAAATGGCCTACCTGATTTTTTTTTGAATACTACAATACTACACAAAGTTTGTTTTGTTCATGTTTTTACGTACCAAAAAAAAAGCTTTTATTATATTAGTCTTTTACCGTATTCCATGTTTCGAATCGAAAAAAACGTAAACGTGATTAGAAGTATGTTTAGTTAGTTGATTTTTCGTGTGTTCAATTGATGAGGGTGACTTGCCACAAAATTTATAGCTCCTGACACTTGATTTATTGTGATTATTTTGAAATTAAACGATATCAATCAACTAGGTACGTGAATATTTTATTAAATCTTGAATATTTGTTCTTCTTTAAAATTTTACAAACCAAATTTATTATGGGGGTTGGAATTTTTCATGTAGAACAAATTCCCGTTATGCAAGCTACACTAATCTGTTAGGTAATTAATACCTCATAACATCATCGCTATCTCTTGTCTAGTTTATGTTGTGAAAACCATAATCTAGACACTAAATGTGTTCATAAAAATTTAAGTGAGAGAAGAATGTGAAATGTGAAAATGTGAAACTAAAATGCTGCAGCAAAACGAAAAAAAAGTCATAAATTGAAAATTATGTAAATAAGCTTTACTAAACTGCATTTTTGTGCTAGTTTAGTAAATTGTTTGTACCACAACATAATTATATTAATTTATGGCGGTTCATTCATGCAAAAATTATTAAAGCGTGAAATCCGAAATACAAATAAATACCATTCAAACCACTCTTGTTGGTTGGTTTTCCCAATTCAATAAAATTGTGTTGCACGTCATTTTGTATGTAGACCACAAAATATGTTGGCTTTGTAGTAAAATTGTTAATCCATATGAAAGTTAAAATAAGGTTGTTTCAGGAAAACTAAGTTAATTTTTTTCATGATCCAACAAAAACTCTTGACACTGGTTAAAACTAGTGTAGAGCTAAATGCGAGCACGGATTTAAATAATTGTAGAGCTTTCGTGGGAAACATATTTTGGCTAAATCGTTTAATTGTGTCATTTAACTTAAACGTAAACCTCAAATATTTTAAAATGAAAATTGTCTCTGAATATCTTCAATTTGTAAATATAAAAAGTTCCAATTATTAAGATTTGGTCTTAAAAATCCATTAAATGCCTGAGAACTGATTATTTTCGGTTATAGCGCAATGACACAAGAGCTTTTTATTTTAAAATCTTAAAAAGCTGAAAATCTTAAATTTGAAGATTAAATTACTGCTTTAAAATATTTATTATTTTGAACATTTTGAGGCAAGTTACTCTAGCAACTTTCTCTTCTCAACGACAGCAATAGTTTTCAAAAAATCTAAATTGAAACGAAATCCAATTATTTAATACTAAGCTTTTAATTTTTGTTTAATTTTTTTTTGAAGGTATCAATCGTATTTTAAAGCAGTCTGGTAAAACCGTTCAAAGCATTAAAATATATTTAAAAAAACTAATATTTTTTAAAAATTAATTTACTTGAAGCTTTTAAGCTTATGATAAGCCGAAAATGTCATGTTGCCCTTATAACCTTCACGAATAAGTCGCGATTATTACTAATGCTAAATTATATCAATAATCTCTAATAAACCAAAATTGAACAATTCAAAGCTTTCGCAAAGCTTTACATTTTTTATCCTAACTCAAGTTTAATTAAATTTTATTAATTAGTGAACCATTTTGAATGAAATTTCTTGTCGGGCTCGAATAATACAGACCTTGCGGTTAAAGCTTTATTTTTGTTCCTTCAAAGTAAAGGTTTTATATTTTTGAAGTCTAATGCCAGAAAGCTCCAAAATAATTTTAATCATATGCCAAATTGACACTATTTCCTAAATATACCTCAGATTTAAAGAAGTTCGAACGTTTTTTAATGGAACAACCATTTTAAAAGCTTTGATTTAAGTTCAATAAAACTTTTTGGCGCTCACAGCTTTATCTTAAGCTTATGGAGCATTACTGACCTGCCAACCTACAAAAACAAAGCTTCTCTTCGGAAAGTTATATATCGATAGTTCGATAGCTCTAATTTATTTTAACTTTCTTAATAGACAGACTAACATATCCTAATGAAGCTTGATAAACAAATAAGAGTGTAGCATTTTCAGCTTTACTCAGATACAAAATTAGTTTAAACATTATTATAAGAGCTTTTAAATAATGAGATTAATACTAACAAAGATGAAATTTTTTTCTAAGCTTCAACATATATTAACCAGGATTGGATGCGTAAATATATTAAGCATTTGTAGAAAAACCTTTCTAAATAATTTATCACATGTTTAAAGTTTTAATTAAGATTTCGAGTCAATTCGATGGCAAACATCTTTCAAAACTCATGTTTATTAAATTGTTATTGACCATTGATTATTTTCAGATTATTTGTAATAGTTTGTTTTAAGTAATATTGCCCAAACTGTTACAAATACAAAATTGAGGTTATAAGTAATGCATGATTCTTAAAATTTTAAGCTTTAGCCAACTTTGAATTAGATGTTACAAAAACAAATTTCATTAGTAGTTGGACTGTAAGTTTGGAGCATTTAAGTTTAAGTTATATATTTTCATAATCCGACGAAAGCTCGCGATTTTTGAAGAGAAATTGCATTCGAGCTGTAGAGTTAAAAGCGAGCATAGGTTTAAATAATTAAAGAGCTTTCAGTAAAAAACTGATTTTGTCTAAAGCTTTTAGATAAGTAATTTAATTGAAACGTAAACCGCAAACATTTAAAACGCAAATTGTCTCCGAATATCTTCAATTTGTAAATTTGAAAAATTCGAATTATTAAGGTTTGGTCCTAATTATCCATTAAATGCCAGAGAACTGATTATTTTAGGTTATTGCACAATGACACAAAAGCTTTTTATTTTAAAACCTTTAACAGCTCTATTTAAAGATTAAATTATTGCTTTAAAATATTTATTATTTAAAAATATTTTAATTTTTTTTTCTCAATGTGAAAGCTTTTACTAAAACGTAACTTTTTGAGGCAAGTTACTCTAGCAACTTTCTTTTCTCAACGACAGCATTAGTTTTCAAAAAATCTCAATTGAAACAAAACCCAATTATTTAATACTAAGCTTTTATAAAACCATGTTTAATTTTTTTTTTAATGTATCAGCCGTATATAAAAGCAGTTCGGTAAAACCGTTCAAAGCGTTAAAAATTATTTTAAAAACAAATATTTTTAAAAAATAATTTACTTGAAGCTTTTAAGCCTATGATAAGCCAAAAATGTCATGTTGCTCTTATAATCTGCAAGAATAAGTCACGATTATTACTAATGCTAAATTATAAACTATAATTTAACAATTCAAAGCTTTCGAAAAGCTTTCAATTTTTTATGCTAACTCCAGTTTGATTTAATTTTATTTATCAGTAAATCATTTTGAATGAAATTTCTTGTCTGACTCGAATACAGCTTTACAGACCTTGCGGTTAAAGCTTTATTTTTGTTCCTTCAAGCTGCGTACATGCTATACTTTTCTGGTGAAAAAATGTACACCACGAAGTTAGCTGTATGAGTTGAATTATGTCCAACTAGAACAAAAAGTTCACCAGGATAACCAATTTTAACTAAAAATGTTACTAGTTAGCTAACTTCGTGGTGTACATTTTTTCACCAGAATTGGAGCATGTACGCACCTTCAAAGTAAAAGTTTTTTTAAATATATAAAGTGACCTCAGGATTTTTGTTCTTCCCATTTTTGAAGTCGAATGCCAGAAGGCTACAAAATAATTTTAGTCATATGCCAAATTGACACTATTTTATAAATATACCTCCGATTTAAAGAAGTTCGAACATTTTTTAATGAAACAACAATTTTAAAAGGTTTTATTTAAGTTCAATAAAACTTTTTGGGTCTCAACGCTTTATCTTATGGAGCATTGCTGCCCTTAGATATTACAAAAACAAACTTCATTAGTAGTTGGACTGTAATTTTGAAACCCTCAACTTTAAGTTATATATTTTCATAATCCGACGAAAGCACGCGATTTTTTAAGACAAATTGCATTCGAGCTAAACTTGTGAAACGAGTTAAAACGATTGTAGAGATAAAAGCGAGCATAGGTTTAAATAATTAAAGAGCTTTCAGTAGGAAACTGATTTTGTCTAAAGCTTTTAGATATGTAATTTAATTGAAACGTAAACCGCAAACATTTAAAACGAAAATTGTATCCAATGTACTGGTTTCAATTTTTTAATGTTTCTTTTTCTAAATCTGAAAGCTTTAACATAGTCGATCGAAACTTTATAAGCGAGTTGTTCTTACAAATTTCTCATCAGGTAGATTAAATTTTGATATTTTAATACGTTTTAAACTCCAAATACCAAAATTCTAAAATCATCGATAGTGAAAATGCTTTAAAAAGTTTTAATTAAAACAAAACCCAATTACTTAATACTAAGCTTTTATAAAACCATGTATACATTTTTTTTTTAAATATAGTTCAAAGAATTAAAATATAAATAAAAACAAATATTACATGAAGCTTTTAACCTTATGATAAGCGGAGAATATCGTTTTGCCCACATAACTTTCAAAATGCCACATTGCACTAATAGTCTCTAATAGACTAGAATTTAAGAGTTCAAAGCTTTGGTAAAGCTCTACATTTTTTCTAACTCTGGCTTCATTTAATTTTCTTAATCCGTATACGTGTACTTTGAATGAAATTTCATGTCGGACTTAAATATTTTAAATTTTGCAACTGAAGCTTTATCTTTGTTATCTTCAAAGTACAGTTGTTCGCTTAGGTTTTTTAAAAAGTTAATGTTCTATATAAAGTGACCTAAGGATTCATATTTTGCAATAAAATGGAAGTAAAAAGATTCTCCCCAATTTTGGAGTGGAATTTTCGAAAGCTCCAAAATTTAAATAAAAACTACTTTTTAACCAAAAAAATTTTAAAAGCTTTTGTTTAAGTTGAACATTTTAAAAGTTTAACAAATTAAGCAGCCGAAGAAAAATAAGACTTTAAGGTGGTTAAAGCTTTATATAAATCTTATGGATCATTCTGCCATTCTACAAAAACAAAAGCTTCTGTTCGGAAAGTTATATTCATTAACACTAATTTGTTTTAATTTTAATAGACTTAACTGGATTAATTAAACTCTATCGAACTTTATCGGTTTCAAATATTAGAAATTTTTTAATAAAGATTCAGGTGGTTCGGTCTATTTAAAACTTGCTCTAAATTGTATTATGCCATTTTATGATGTGTTGAATCATATAAAAATTCAAAAACAAAACAGAAGCATATTGTCCAAAAAAATACTAAACACTGAAGCTTTTGTGGTAGAAACCAACATTATATTAAATCGAGAACCTCGCTAAGTAAACTTTGTCCCAATAGCCAATATAATAGAATTTAAAACCCCAAATCTTTCGTAAAGCTTTCCATGGTTCTCTAATTTAATGTTGTTGTTTTATTTCAATTTTCCGAGACTGGAACATTAAAAAAGTTAGAATTAAAGCTTCATCTAAATTCTCTTCAGAACACAGTAATATGCTTTAATATTTTGAAAAGTTTGGGTTCTACATAAAGTCTATTAAAAGCTCAAAAATATGTTCTCTTTAAAATGTAACAATCAAAAGCTTATCCTAATTAAGTGTTTAAAGTTAATGGAAATGTATGTGTGACAAACAAACAGAAATGAAGCACTTTAAGCGAAAAATTGATTTTCAAGACTTTAAAAACATTGAAATACAATTAATGAGCTTTCATCAAGTAGATTACAAAATTAGGGTTATAAGCGATTTAGGATTTTAAAAATTTTTCATTTCAGCCAACTTTGAATTAGGTATAACAAAAGCTGACTTCAGTAGTAGCGGGACTGAAATTTAAAAGCCTTCAACCAAATGAGACGATTTTATGTTTACTCATGTAGACATTTCTAACCAGAAGCTTTTTTGAACTTAAATTAATTTTCAGCCAAGTAAGTCATTATGAGCTTTAAAAATACGGCATAAGAATAGTACCATTTTATAGTACCAATACTACTCGCAATGCTGCCGCAGATAAAGATTAACATGGTTCTGCCTGCATTAACAAGGTTCTTGGCGGCAGTTCTCTCGCGATTATCTTTGAAACCAAGCACAAAACACCAAATGTTCAGTTCCACCAAAGCTTCAATATTTACTTAGAAACTTTAACGCCTTTTTTTAACTTTCACATCTAAAACGTGAGAAGCTTTAAAAACGTATACGGAGTTAAAGAATATTTCGTATTCTACTAAAGTTTCCGAAAACTGTTGTGGCCGAAAATATAAACTTAGGTTGTTAGCCCTTTTTTGTGGAACTTAATTCACATAAAAGAAACACTTTTGTAAAAGTTACTTCAAATTTAGGGATGGAAATAATAAGTTAAGTTTTGATGCTTCCTATAATAGAAAGCTCATCAAGTTTGGAATTATTGAGTTGCATTATTTAGAGCTTTAACTTTTTTATATTTTCAAAATTCATAAATGTTTATATATTTCTAAAAGCTTCCAGCTCTAGAATTTTGTGAAAAACTGTTGGTTAGGAAAGTGCCATCAAATAAAGCTTATATATTTATATAATTGCTATGACTTTAATTATTAATTACTACAGAAAATTATGTGAAAGGATAGCTCGTAAGGCACATAAAAATGGCTGAATTTTGTTCGTTTCTTGTAGCGCATCAAGCAAAGTATCTACAGTAATAAAAATAAAAATGTTAATTGTTAAAAATCGGTATATATCTTCTTTATACGTTTCCACACCATGTTCGTACTATAATGAGCCGGTTTTGGTAGTCTTCGATTTTATTTTGAATTTGATATGAAAACTAAACGATTACCTCTAGTAGTCGGTCCTGTAGTACACGGAAAAAGCGATATAAGTCCATTTAGAAAATAATAAGGCCGGGTACTTCAGTCAGTAACTTATAAATCTTTTAAATTACAAAATGTTACAAAAAGCTTACTGTAAAACTTTTAATGAACAACTATTTTTCGTGGGAAACTGTCTTGTTCGCTTGTTCATTAACGATTAGGTAATTAAAGGAAATTAAAATACCGTGATATCAGTGAGCTTTTATAAAAATGATATTTTACAAAACCAAAAATTGTGTTGAAACTAAATTCTAACTGAAATAAATTACTGAGTAGTAGTTAAATGTGATAAATAAAAAGGTCACTTCATAAAAGCTCATTATCTTCCCTCTTCACAGTCTTATTCAATTATTTTGTATCATTCACTAATTAAAATTACTGGTCCACTCAATAATACAATTTCATGAAATAATTCCTCGCGTGCGATAATACAAATATTTAATTTATTAATAATTGGAATACAATTATGTAGTCAAAAACAATAAAAAATAATTTAATTGTTAATAAAAATGAATTAATTATCATTTTATTTCATAATAATACTTTAAAAACATCATTAAACATATTTGAAGTATTTTAATTAACTGTCTGCCACACAACACTACCGGGCGGTAGTGCACAATATTGGTAAATTATAGTGTATTGTATATTGTATGTACGCAGCCCTGACACGCAATAAATTGCTAAATTTTTATATGCTCTGTTTATTTTAGTTAATTTCATTTTTATTGCCACAAACTTTTATGAATCGGATACAATAAAATTGTATGTGCGTGTACAGATACCAAACAAGCGAATAAAACGACTAGCTGGGCATCAATATTTTATTTTCATTATATCTTAAAGCTGTTTTTTCTTTTGTGCGCAAAATGTGTATAAAACGGGAGAATAAATATCAAAAAGTTAAATGGGTGTAATAAATATTTATTTGTTGATTTCTCAGAAATTTTTCAGTTGTGCATATCCAAAAGCATCAAATGACTTCAAAAGTTCAAGACGGTAAACATCAAAAATAAAAATTTTATCAAGTATTTGGCTGTTGTTTAATATATTTGTGTAACCTCTTACGTCTAATATCTAGTCCTAAAAATTAAACAAAATTTTTTGTGCGTTTTACTTTACAATACATTTAAGAGCTTTTAAAATGGTATTGAAGATAACCAGAAAAAAAAATCATAAAACACATTTTTTTTATTTATTTGGATATAAAAGGAGAGTACCAAAACGATTAAATGTGATGATGGTCTTTGTTTATGGTGGATAAAAAATTGAAGAGCTTTTATGCTACTATCCAATACAATACGGTTAAGGTTTTTGGTTTATTGTGATCGGAAATAGGAAAATTATAAAGTTATTTGATGATTACTGGCCATGAGATTTTATAGTCTGTTAACTTTTTAGAGTTAGTGTATATAAATGTGTAGATGCTTTAAAGCTTTAATTGAGATGGTACAACAAATATTTAATAAATCTGTTAATAATCATTTAGTTTTTATGTTTGTGAACAAAAAAAGCAACAACACTTAAATATATCCTGGAAATGGGAGATATCTGCAAGAATCATCGTACGAAGTGGAAAATGTCGGAAAAAAAAATAAAAAAAAAAATACAAAAAGTTTCCCTACTTAAGTTTTAAGTACGTATAATTAAATTTTCTTCCTTTTTTTTCTGTTCAACTTGATGGTTGTTATTGTACATTTCCACAATAAGGATATTGTAGATGTTACCATAATTTAATTTATGCCTGATTTTCATGACGCTCCTGGTGCTCATTTAAATTGGATATTAATGATTTTTTTTGCATTTTACGACGATAGAAAAGCATGAAATTTGTATGCTTTTAAAATCACGCTAGTTTTGTAGCAATGAAATATTTTGACTTGCATTGGCTTGTGGGCGGTTGGTCGAATGTAGATTACGTTACGGATGAATACATCTAATAAATTATTACACTTAAGATTTGTCATTGCGAGTTTTCATTTCATTAAAGTTTTTTGAACTATAAAAAGAAACAACTCAGAACACCGGTGTGTAAGCTATTTTTAAATTTTAAGAGTTTTTCTGATAACAGTGGTTGCTTATTTTTAAAACTAAAACCAAAGCTTAACATTATTTAACCTGATAACCCATAATAAGTGAAATATAGCGACCTATAATTTTGAAAACAGATTTTTTTTAAAAATTTGTAGAAAACCAATGAATATTAATTATTAGTGAAAAGCTCGATTATTGAATTTGTGGACACATACATACATGTACAATATTAGTTGGTTTCGTTTAGAAAAATTAGCTAGTACTGGAATTATTCAAAGCCCTAGGCTTCTCAATTATTAAAGCCCTAGGCTTCACATTGACACTGTGAAGCGATTTTGAAAGTTTAAAGCTCAAAATTAAAAAAAGCTCTTAGACCACTTTAAAAGGAACACTTTTATCAGTAAATTGGAATTATTTCAAAGTTTAGGGTTTCCTACTAGGAAATTTTGTAATATTAATATTTTTACCAGATTTCTGGTTCGATTCTTTATTTTCCACTTTTAAGCTGTGAAACAGTCTTTCGTCTATCAATTGAAGGTTTTCAATGCTCACATAGCGACTATTCTGTTTATTAACAAAACCAGCCAAGCTGAAATGTGTTTCTTCGCTGATAATCAATCTGTAAATATATTTTAACCACATTTGTTGCTCAATATTGTATTTAAGAACGTGGTGCCCAAATTATTTCATTTTCATATAAAAGCTTATAAAAAAGTCTCCAGTTAGAAAGGCGACGCTACAAATGATTCATAAAAATAATTTTTCAAACCGGTTACAAAAATAAAATCCTTAGACATTTTTTTAAGTGGGTAAGTTTATTTGATAAGATAAATCGTAGCATTTTAAAAAAATTGAGTGTAAACGATTTCAGAAGAAACCTCGTAAAATATTAATTTTTAAAAGCTCAATATCTAATTTTTAAACTACATTTAATAACACACGTTAACAATTGGAAGCTGATAAAATATCATTTTTGCCAAATTTTAAAATAATGAATAAGAATTTTGTGACTTTGAGCTTTTATATTAATATAATTGGTCGAAATTAAATTGCTAAAAGCTCGTTATTGGGATTTAGCTTATCAATCAATGATCATCTAAAATTGGGTAAAATCTAGAGGTCAAGTGGCTTATAAATTTTGAATTGGGAATTTAAGATGCGAAGCTTTCAAGAATGATGCAATTTTAAATATTTTACCGTGTATATAAAAGCTTTTATTAAGAAAGGTAATGAATAATTAATAAAACTATATTATTTTAAATGCGTTTCAAAAATATTTAGCTTACACATTTTATCTACACATTGTTACTTTGTTTGAGTCTGAATAAATTTATTTGATTTCTTAAGGCTTAGGTACAAATATTTAAAAAAAAACATGTAAATTTTTATTTCGCCACTCAAAGCTATGAAGCTATATTGAAAGTTTAAAGCTCAAAATTAAAAAAGCTCTTAGATCACCTTTAAAATTAATTATTTCAAAGCTTAGGGCTACTTGCTGCCTTTGTTGTAGTTAAGAACGAGTGCACTATGTCGTTTAAAAGTTTTAATAAATTATTTCATTTTATATAAAAGCTTATAAAAAGCTTCCATTTCGAAAGGCGACGCCAAAAGTGATTTAAAAAATTATTTTTTCCAAACGCGTAATTTTTGTAAGTTGGCTTAAGTCTCGTGAAGCTTTAAAATTTTTTCATTTGAAAAGTTATTTAATAAAATTTAGTCATTTTAAATCAAAGAAAAGCTTTTGGTCAAAGCTGGAAAATTTGGAAAAAAGCTTTATTTGACTAGATGCATGCGATTAATTTTTCTTTCGGTAATTATGAATTTGAAAATTAGTTAATGCCGTAACTATTCAAACGTAAAGTATATTTATTATCGACAGCTTTACATTTTTGAACCTGATGTTTTTGATATATTTTGAAATATTGATTCAGAACTTTGGTAATTTGTGCAACAAAAACCGTTTTGTAATATTAGTGCTGATTAAATTTTAAGAAGTAAAAGCCTGTTGTTTATTATTTCTGTGAATTGGTCTACACAAAAGATATTTCAAAATGTTGTATTTTTTGTTTTGCCTCATTAAGGCTAAAAGCTCTAAGTTCGATACAGGTATATGTCACGATTATGCGCTGATCGGTAGTAAAAATGTTAACCTAATCAATTTTATTGTAGAGAGGATATTTTTGCTGGCCATTACATTATTTAGTCAAGGGATCCTGGTGAATTAACAATCCCAAGTTTACCAAAATTTCTATTCGACAATTAAAGATTTTAGTGTTTCAAAATTTAATAGTTTTTGTATTTTAATGGACATCCATTGGTTTGAAGCTCAATTTTGCATTTCAAAGACACTATTAAGACAAGCATTAGTTTTAAATCATAAGAAAAAAATATTATTAACCAAAAACGTGCCATATAAAGCCAGTTTGCTTCATTTACGTTAGGGCTGTCTGCTAATAAATTAATTAACGAAATCACTCTATTTCGGCTGTGTATTTTTCTTTTGGGTATTCAATCTATTATTCCTGAAACAGTGAAAATATCTGTATTTCAAATTTTCATTGATGACAACTTCAAAATACTTCAAAATATCTTCAAGAGCGTTCTGAGATTAAAAATAATATATGCATTCTCTAGTCCAAGCTTATGAAAAGCGGAAAAGGATTTAAAGCTGTGTACTTAAATAGTGTGTAGTCTATTGTTACTTTTTTTTATGATAAAGCTCCTTGGTGTTTAGTTTCTTTGAAAGCTGAGACGCAAAAGAAAAATTATTTGCAACCATAGAAAGTGGTGGTCTAGGCGTCTGGTGATGAAGGAAACAAAGCTGTGTAGTAATTACCAGCTCCGTAACCTTCAGTAGAGTGAGCTCCAGCAGGCTGTTCTGGTCATGTTTTAGGCAGTCCTGCCAGGAGCTCACGATCGCGTGAGGGGTAACCTAATTGTGGTTCGCAAGTGTACGTGCTACCTCCCCGTGGTGACCACCGGTAACTGTTTTTGTTTACCGAATAACCTTGATAAAAAAAAAACAAAGGTGAGACACGTACGCCGAGGGATGAATGATCATGGGTTATTTGGTCTCTAGCACGGAACTCCGGATACCTGGCGACATCCGGTTTCAATTAAACCCAATTAGATGGTTGAGACCCAATCTACCTCAACAACAACAGAGGTCAGAGAGAATCTCGCGGGCCTGGAGCTCAAAACAAGGCCACGCCTTAGCGGTGCCGCAAGGAAGCGCCTGGGCCACTTAAACAGTCAGGTGTGCCTCACGATGTCGCCGTGGAGCAGTGCCGAACGAAGATAAAGGACAGAGATCCAAATAGAACGAACAAGCGGAGCCGGTCAGACGGATCTACTAAGGGTCTGGCACCAAAACGGGAGAAGAGGTCCAGCCCCTCACCAAAGGGAGCGGAAGTCGTCCCCAAAGTCGTGGCGAGTTTGGGTCGTAGAAATACGACCGTACCCAGCTATAGCGACACAATCAAATCAATAAGGTTGGAAATCATCGACCAAGGCTTCCCGGATGTCAAGCTGGGTATCACCCAGATCCTGGAAATCCAGGATGCCATTATGGAAACAATGTAAGATCTGCCGCTAGACGGAGTCAGCCCCAACTTCCTGGGCTGCCGTACTAGGAATGGATGGCTCCCAGTTAACTGTGCGGACGAGGACACGGCGGCGTGGCTTACAGCCGTCGTACCTAAACTGAAGCTATGGGAGGGGACAACTATCAAAGTGGTCAGGGAGGACGAGCTTGCTCGCCCCAAGATCTTTTTCGTATACTTGCCACGCTTTGGCAAGGAGACGGATGAGAAGATACTTCGCCGGTTGGCGATTTAGAATAAAGAGTTGAGAGGAGCGGAGTGGAAGGTTGTGGCGAGGAAGGAGCGGGAGGGCAAACTCCTCCAGATGACGATGTCCGTTTCCCACGAAACGGCGGAGATCCTTAAAGGCTCCAATTATAGGGTAAATTGGATGTTCGGCGCCGTACACTTTCGCCCTAAGAAGGAGAAAGCAAGGGATGGGTGTACCACAAGACATGGAACGCCTCAGAGCCGCCTCTGAGCATGGTAGAAGGAATAGGCCTAGCCCATCAGGTATGACAAGGCCAAGACCGAGCTAGAGTAAGTAGGGGAAAAGCCACGGTTTCAGCCCAAGGGGGAGGGTGGCACAATCACAGCCCAAAAAGAGAGAACAAAGCTATTCAGAGCCGATGGCAAAATAAAGAGGAAGATGCTGCACAGTTCAACACACCACAAATCCTTGAGATGTGTGCAGATAAATCTTCATCGATCCAAGGCGGCCACTTATAACCTAAGCCGCCTTTTCTTAACAAAGGACTGGTACAAAGCTCTCATTCAAGAGCCGTGGGCCCACAATGGAAAAATCAAAGGTTTGCCGAGTAAAACAGGTAAGCTAATTTACAACACGGAAGTGGATAGGCCGAGGACAGCAATTCTTTGTCGCTCGACACTTAATGTATTCTCCATTAATGAACTTATTTCCAGGGACATAACAAACGACCCACCTCCAGAACCGGTTCAGAGATTCGTTAATTATTGCACGACAAAATTCATCATCGGTTGCGATGCAAATTCACACCACATAGTCTGGGGAAGTAGTGACACCAACATCAGAGGTGAGCAACTTTTTTAACTTTGTTTAACAAAAAATATAATCATTAATAACAAAGGGAACGATGCGAAATTTGTGAGTTCAGTTAGGAATGAGGTGCTAGATCTTACCCTGTCTGACATGGGTACCTCTGGTACAATTCTGGACTGGAATGTGTCAAAGGAAGCATCCTTCTCGGATCAAATGTATATCAGGTTTGATATTAAAACCCCTTCAAAAAACGAATCGGTAGTAAGAATACCAAAACGTACTAATTGGCCAGTCTATAATGACAGACTTTATGATAACGTAACTCGTCTACAGACCAAAATAAACTCTATTGAGGATCTCGATAGAGTTTCAAGCAATGTTACCGAGGCAATAATTGATGCCTACCACTCAAGCTCACCCCTGGTTCGTATTAGGGGGACAAGGGACGTTCCTTGGTGGAACCACACCCTGGAAACCAAAATACGAGAGGTTCGTAAACTTTTCAACAGGGCTAAGAGGACAAACAATTGTACAACCTATCGAATGTCTTTTACCCAGTATAACGTCGCTCTTAGGAAAAGCGAGTGGTCGAGCTGGAGCGACTTCTGTGAAAAAATAGATAGGCTGCTTTCGGCTTGTCGACTCCAGAAGGCACTCTGCTTGGACCATAGAAATCCGTTGGGATCTGTAAGGAAACCGAATGGAGGACAACTACATCCAGGGAGGCAACTCTCGAATGCCTGGTGAAAGGCCACTTCCCAGAGTGTACTGTCCTTGGAGGCCAGGAAGACCTCGATGTAGACAGCGTGCATCCCTAACTGATTCCAAGAGAAGCTTACAGGTTCTCAAGAGATACCTTCACTCCCAGAAAAATAAAATGGGCCGTCAATTTCTTTGGTCCCTTTAAATCGCCGGGAGGGGATTTTATATATCCTGCATTTTACAGCAAGGCCTACAAATACTGTTGCCATATTTGATTAGACTTTTTAAAGTCAACTACAGCTTACAATATGTTCCAATATGTTCCAAGAAGCTGGAGGGAGGTGCGGGTGATTTTTATCCCGAAAACGGGAAGAAGATCCGCAGAGGACGTCGGGTCTTATGACCCATTAGCCTCACATCATTTATTCTGAAAAGCATGGAGAATATACTGGGCCTATATATTAGATCCAATGCCCTCCGAAGGCATCCTCTAGATCCCAGCCAACATGCATATTAAACTGGGAGATCGACAGAAACAGCGCTCCACGAGCTGACAACAAATATCGAAGATACACTTCGGAATAAAGAGGTTTTGTTATGCTCCTTCATCGATATTCAAGGGGCTTTTGACAATACCAAGTTCGAAATGATTCAAGAACAAGCACATGCAAGGGGAATAGACTCCTCCACCATAGGGTGGATAATCAATATGCTTAAGAACAGGAGGATAACGGCCTCCTTTGGTGATAAAACCATCACGATTGCGGCTACCAGGGGTTGTCTCCAGGGGGAAGTTCTCTCACCCCTTTTGTGGCTACTCGTGATGGATGGACTACTTATAAGATTAAAAAACTCTCACTTCTCGAATATCACCTACGCGGACGATCTAAACTTAATGGTCAGGGGGAAATTCGAGAATACAATAGCGGAACGTATGCAGTATGTCCTCGAGTTGGTAAGCGACTGGTGTATCGAGACGGGCTTTAGAGTAAACCCCAACAAAATTATTTGTACTTTCTTTACAAATCGGAGGAAAACAATTCTCCCACCTCTATCTCTAAATGGAGAAATTATCCACATGGCGACGGAGGTTAAGTACATGGGAGTGATACTTGATCAGAAACTGACATGAAATCCGTTTTTAAAATATATCACAAACAAGGCAAATAGGGCGCATTTCACTTGCCAAAGAATGATTGGCAAAACGTGGGGTCTGAATCCCCAAATGGCACTTTGGTTATACTCAACCATCGTAAGACCAATAATCTCTTATGCGGCATTTGTGTAGTGGCCTAAGACAGGGCAAAGTGGTGCCTGCTCAATATTGGATAGGATCCAAAGGCTAGTTTGTTTGAGTGTAACGGGGGCAATGAAAACCTGCCCTACAGCTGCTCTTGAGAAGTTATTGGGGCCGTCACCACTACACTTGCACCTTAAAAGAGTAGCTGGTTCAAGGGCAGTCAATCTAAAAATAACATCTCAAATTAAAACTATTAGACCAGGACATAATAGCATCCTGGACAAATTGAATCTGGCCGAGGAAATAATCCAACTATCAGGCGTGATGGTTAAAACTATTGACTGCCGGAGGAATTTCACGATTGAGATACCCAACAGGAAACAAGCGGGGAGTATTATCTCCTCCTTACCCCGTCACGCCTCCATATGGTACATTGACGGTTTAAAATCAGGGCTGGGTACGAGTGCGGGTATAATCGGGCCCACAGCTTTCCAAGCAGAGATATTTGCGATCGAGGTATGTGTGCTTCGATGTCTCACAAAAAAATATAGAAAAATCGAGATTTACGTAATATTGGACAGCCAGGCGGCATTGCTTGCCTTAGGAGCATCTGTCTTCTATTCCAAAATACTCTGGAGCTGCTATCGCAACCTTCAAGAACTCAGCAGGGAGAATAAAGTAACCCTTTTATGGTCTCCCGGCCATTCCGATAAACAGGGAAACGAGGCGGCAGACCGCTGTGCAAAAGAGGCAGCGAAGAGCTCTTTCCTTGGCCCCGAGCCTAGTATTGGTTACTCCAAGAACCATCTGACAAATGGCATAAGGAATTGGATACAAAAACATACGAAAATATTCTGGGAGTCCTCCATTGGGATGAGACAGACCAAAAAACTATTAAGCTATGATATTAGACGTTTAGATCAGGCAATTATGATGGATAGACTGTCTCTAAAATTCCTCATCTGGTACTTAACAGGACATGGCCCTTTTAATGGACATCTGGAGAAAATGGTAAAGTCCCCTACAGACCGTTGTAGATTCTGCAACCTGGAAAGGGAAACATCCGAACATCTACTATTCACGTGTGATGCTATAATCCATAAAAGACTTAAATTCCTCCATGCATACACAATACAGTGGCCTTACGCCGGCCCTTTAAATATGCATGAGCTGGTGGCGTTTATCACGGACTTGAACCTCCACTTTACGTGAAACCGTCTGGGGATGCACAATAGACCTCAATGGTCGCGGTGCACAGGGCTAGTATAACCTACCCCGTAAAAAAAACCATAGAAAGTTGTTGAGAAAAGCTTAAAATATGAAATTTTATTAAGGTATTAAAAGTCTCTATACATTCTACAGGGGTTACAACACTACATATAATATGTAAATTTTTATTTTTTGTAAATCACGTAACTTGTCAGATTAACTGCAAACTAATTTTTCTGCATATTTTCAGGTTTTAAACGCAGCTTATTCAGTCATTTATGACGAACTGTGGTGGTTGAAACGTAAGTTCGCAGTCTAATCTAAATTAGTGCCTAATCTAAATAAGTGTAGAACAGTACACCTACTTTGAACAAATTACATTGCTTAAAGCAGGCTAATATTAGTAAGGCGTTCTTTCTCTTATTAATTTTTAAGTTTCTCCCCGTTATTATGGTGAAGCTTTCAGCTATTTTTTTTTATATCGAGTACAGAGGTCTAACATTCAATAAAACCTGACACGTCCAGATAAAAAAACGAATTTTATTACAAACCGCAAAAAATTGTAAAACACAGGTTAATGTTTTCATAATTTTTTTGTTTTGCTACATTTCGATTTAATTGTTTGGTGTCTTATTACCGTGTCTATGTAAGTATCTAAGGAATTTTCTTGTTTGCCGTAAATAATACGTGATACATAAGTTAAACAAGAAGACAAAATTTTATAAAAATCCAATTTATTTTGTTCTCTATATGCGATACGGTGATATTCACACGAAAAATATAATTAATACAATGCTACGTGAACATTTTTAATTAATTAAAAATAAAATATGTTTGAACGTAATAATCAATAATTATTGTATTTATGAATTATTTTCGTACGAAGTGTCTGAACGTAGGTCGGCCAGCATTTTTTCATAAAACATTGTTGAGGTATTATAATTTAGTATACACGAAGACTATTTTAATGAGATAACAATAAGATAAAAACTCTGATTAGAACATAATTAATTTTAATAAAAATAAAATCTTAATGAATATTTTTATTTTATGGTTTTGTGTACAAAGGCACTAGAAGCGGAAATTACCAAACCTGGTAATTAGTTTAGTATTAATAAAAATTAGTCAACCAATATATATTTTTAAAGCGACATTGCTGTAAAAAAATTAATGTTAAGTTTAAACGAGCGTGTATAGTTAATGGAAATAAAGTTAAAGCAGCGCATTATATTTTTATCGATAAAAATATTTTTTTAATTTTTTCCACCAAATTAACTGCGGATGCGATAATATTTTATTTTATAAATATTTATTATTTTATTTGACATTAAATAAAATAACAAAAATTATAATTGATGGTCCAGAAATACTGCTAAATATATAACACAGGAAATATATAAAGATTTTACATCACAACCCCTAATTAATGGTAGAGATACGGATTCATGTGGTATTATCAATGTTCATTGATCTGCTGTAAAAAAAAGTAAAATCCAGCTAGCTAGCATATATTTAAAAAGCTCACACAGTCACGAGATGATTGGAAAGTGAGAGCTTTAAGCTTTTCAACAGTGTAATTAGACTACATCATTAGTTGGAAGATAGTGATAAAATAAAGATTGGAAGATAATCTTTTTAAATGAATTTTTATTTTGTTATGCAAAAGCACTTCAATGAAACATAGTATCCGGAAGACCATTGTAACTATCAAAAATAAAGGCGTAACGTTATTCTTCCAATATCTTTATTTTAAAATGTCAAATATGCTTTTAGATATGCAAGGGAATGATAATAGTTAGGAAGACTTCTTGAAGAGCTTTTGAAAGATCTTTATAATTTCATTTCTCTTAAACTATAGGTTTGGGTGGCGGTCCACTAGGACCAGGCATATACACAAAAAATGGTCCGTAGCCATCTCACAAACTATGCTTTTGCCTAAAGTTATTTAAAGCGATTTCTACATTCAAAAAAGCTGCTAAAATTGGTTGGTTATTCGAATGATGCTAATTATGAGAAATCTAAAAAATATCAAGTAAGCTTTTACAAATACAATTTCGAATATCTCAGTGATAAAATACACTTGCTTACCCTTTGTTGTTGGACACGAAACTTAATCGAAAATAAAATATGAAAAAAAAACCGCCACAAAAGCTTTAATCTCACCCCAAAGTTACTTTAAAACAATGATTTGTGTAAGGCTTTTCGTTACTATGGGGATAATACTGAGGGAAAATTTAGTTATTAAATCTATTGCAGCTTTAATATTAGTAGCTCTTAGAAAAACTTGTAATCACACATGGTTGAAAGTAACTCATTCACTTCATTTGCACGATTAAATGAAATAAACCAAATGATTGTTAGCTCTTTAACTAAACGAGGTAAATATTGGCATTTTTGTGACTTTAGCAACTATGCGAAATTAGGTAGATGATCGCAGAAGGCAAAGCCCTGGAGAAAACTTGGAATGGTCATCAGAAAGCTGATCGTTCCGGCTGCTAAGTTAGAATAAGCGTTACCTAGGCAAACAGCAGATGAAAACATATAATCGAAGACGGATATAATCGAAGACGCACTTGAGAATAAGAAGATATGCTCCAGCGTCTTCTTAGATGTAGCACAAGCTTCCGACAAAGTTTGGCACCAAGGACTTGAATTGAAATTGCATCGAGATCTACCTAAGCAATTCTATCAAATTCTTAAATCTTATTTCGCAGACCGACATTTCCGTGTAAAATATAACGGAGAATACTCTGAACTAAAGAGAATATCAGCAGGCATACCACAGGGTAGCGTACTGGGTCCTATATTGCCATCCTGTACACCAGAGATATGCCAAATACAGAAGGTGCCACCATAGCAACATTTGCAAATTTGTTAAAGCAAATTTGGATCAATGGATTACCACCTGCATCAAAAAGCATTCTAGCTGCTTTTAATCAGAATGATATCTCCAATTTATTAAATACGGTAGATAAAATTCATAAAGTCGAAAGATCGCAAGCTTTAGCGGAGGTCAGAAACCAAGTTCAAGTTCCTCTGTAGTTTCAACAATCGAGCAATTAATCGACAAAAAGTTTGCACAGTTATCCATTGGTTCAACTTCCTAAGCGTTTAATCGGGGCAGACAACCATTTCGAAATGATCATAGTACAAATCGAAATCTCAATTCACCTCATCGAAACCGATTTAAATCAAATCGTACTCGAAGTAATAGTCAGATAGCACGGTACCCTTATTGCTATTATCATTTCAAATTTGGCGCAAAAGCAAAGAAATTGTATGAAACCTTGCGATTTCAAAGATCCTAATAACCAAAAAAACTAGTACCTTCCGCTGTTTACGAGGCAAACAGCGGTAACTTATTATCACAGCGTTTATTCATAAAGTGTAAGGAAACTAAATTTATATTTTTAATCGATACAGGGGCCGATATATCGGTAGTACCTCTTAAATATTTCCCTCGTAGAAACAAAAATCCAGATTACTGTTTAGCCGCAGCTAATGGTTCCAATATTTACACATATGGAACTCTGGAAGAGTATTTTTGCACTGTTTCGTAATTGCATCCGTTAATTGACCCATTATTGGGGCAGATTTTCTTAGTAGATTTAATATTCTGGTAGATCTTAAACAAAAAATGATACTAGATTCGAAAACATCGCTGTCAGTAACAGGTATCACAGAATCGGTAGATACCCCGACTCCCAGCATTACAGCATCGAAAATAAATTTGGAGTATTGCTCAAGAATTATCCAATTCTTACTGCATCTCCTGATTATAGTGCTACTGTTAAACACAAGGTAGTCCACTATATTCACACAAAGGGTCAGTTACCATTCTGTAAACCTCGACGTCTAGATGAGAATAAATATACATAATAGCGAAACACGAGTTACAACATATGATCAATTTGAAAATCTCGTTAAAAAGAAAGAGAATAATGATTGGAGGTCATGTGATGATTACCGCTGGTTGAATGCATGTACAGTGCCCGACCGTAATACTGTGCTCTCCAAAATTGATCTTGTACGAGCGTACCGTCATATACCCGTAGCTTTAGATGACAGTCAGAAGACGGCCATAACTACACCATTCGGACTCTTCGAATTTCGAAGAATGCCTTTTGGGCTAAAAATGCGGCCCAGTCTTTTTAAAGATTTGCCGATGAAGTACTACGGGATTTAGATTTCGCTTACGCGTATATTGACGACATTTTGGTAGCCAGCCGTAACGAAGAAGAACATATATATATATATATATATATATATATATATATATATATATATATATATATATATATATATATATATATATATATATATATATATATATATATATATATATATATATATATATATATATATATATATATATATATATATATATATATATATATATATATATATATATATATATATATATATATATATATATATATATATATATATATATATATATATATATATATATATATATATATATATATATATATATATATATATATATATATATATATATATATATATATATATATATATATATATATATATATATATATATATATATATATATATATATATATATATATATATATATATATAATATTATATATATATATATATATATATATATATATATATAATATATATATATATATATATATATATATATATATATATATATATATATATATATATATATATATATATATATATATTATATATATATATATATATATATATATATATATATATATATATATATATATATATTATATATATATATATATATATATATATATATATATATATATATATATATATATATATATATATATATATATATATATATATATATATATATATATATATATATATATATATATATATATATATATATATATATATATTATATATATATATATATATATATATATATATATATATATATATATATATATATATATATATATATATATATATATATATATATATATATATATATATATATATATATATATATATATATATATATATATATATATATATATATATATATATATATATATATATATATATATATATATATATATATATATATATATATATATATATATATATATATATATATATATATATATATATATATATATATATATATATATATATATAGATATATATATAGATATATATATATATATATATATATATATATATATATATATATATATATATATAGATATATATATATATAGATATATAGATATAGATATATATAGATATATATATATATAGATATATAGATATATATATATATATATATAGATATTATATATATATATATATATATATATATATATATATATATATATATATATATATATATATATATATCATTTAGAACAAGTGTTTCAGCGGTTAAGTGATTTCGATCTTAAAGTGAAAGTTTCAAAATGTGAATTGGGAAAGCAAACTCTCGAATTTCTATCTCACGTTATTTCGAAAAATGGAATAGTGCCTTCTAAGCATCGAGTGGATGCAATATCTGCTCTTCAACCACCGAAATCTATCAAAGAAATTCAGAAGTTTTTAGGAATGATAAACTATTATCATCGATTTCTTTCGAACATTGCTGACATTTTTGCTCCCATCCATACACATTTAGCGGAATTGCATAAACTCCCTAAACATAGTAAAACATTTTATTGGTCAGATGATTGTCATGATGCGTTTGAACGAGCAAGAGTGAACAATATCTGCGAATCACTTTCGTTTTTCTCTCGAAAGCTGTAAGCAGCAGAAACCCGATATTCTGCGTTTGATTGCGAGTTGTTAGCTATATACTCATCTATAAAACATTTCAGGCATCTAGTAGAGGGTCGACAATTTTGTATGTTTACTGATCACAAACCACTCGTAATTGCAATAATGTCCAAGACGGAACGAAGCCCTCGCCAAACGTGGTATTTAGACTATATAGCACAATTCACCATTAACATTCAACATATCAATAAAAAGATAATTATGTCGCTGATTATCTTTCTCGATCATGTAACCCGACAACACAGTAATCGAACATACTGGAACAGATATCGGGAAACTTATTTCTGAGCAAAAAAATTACAATGAACTGAAATCGATCGTCTCCAACTCAGATAAAAATAAATGGAAAATGGAAAACGTTATTCTTTCAAAATCAGATAACAACATTTGGTGCGAAACTTCATTAGCAAAGAATCGCCCGTATATTCCAAGTTCGATGAGAAAAGACATTTTTGACAAGAAAATTAATATCATCACGATTATTTTGGCCAAGTATGAATATCGATGCAGGATATTGAAGTGAAAAGGCACGTAAAATCCTCCATACAGCCTAAACTTCCATCCGAAGGTCGTTTTGAACACATCCACATGGATTTGGTAGGCCCTCTTCCTCCGTCGAATGATTACATTTATATCTTAACTATTATTGACAGGTTTACAAGATGGCCCGAGGCATATCCGATAAAGGATGAAACTGCAGCAAACTGTTGTTCGAACGTTTATCCGAGAATATATTTCTCGTTTCGGATGCCCGCAAGAAATTACTACGGATCAAGGGGTTCAATTCGAATCCAAACTGTTCGCGGAATTAAATAAAGTTATAGGGTGTCACCGAATGAAAACCAAAACATACCATCCTGCAAGTAATGTTATGATAGAACGCGTACACAGGCACCTGAAAGAATCTTTGAAAGCTAGGTGTGTAACGCGGTTAGCTGGACTGATGAATTACCTCTCGTCTTATTGGGAATGCGAACCTCTATAAAGGACGATTTGAAATGTTCAGCAGCAGATTTGGTTTATGGACAAGCATTAAAAGTTCCAGGTCAACTCGTAGTGAAATCGCCTACAAATGAAACTGTTAATCCATCCATCCATAACGTTGTTGATAAATTACGAGAATATACGCGTAATTTGAAACATCAGCCAATTCGAGTGGATCGAGTTAAAGTCGGTTTAGAACCTCCTTACGAAGGTCCTTTTGAGGTAGTCCGTTGATTTCGGAAATTTTTTGTCATTAATGTGAACGGCTAGCATCAATCTATTTCCATAGACAGATATCAAAAAAGTATACGCGACGTACTAAAATATAATTTGGTCGATTCGATATTCCAAAGCGACGGTTCGAACATTTACATTTGAATTTTGTTGGCCTTTCACCACGGGCCATTTGCTGACCGCTTTACTCGTTGGCCAGCAGCACACCCGATTAAAGATATGTCCGCTATTATGTATCCAAAAAATTTGTCGACTGTCAGGTGTTAGAGCACTGCCCAAATAAAAGATTTTGGAATTCAATGAACTGCTTTCAAAGATTAGAAGACTATTTAGATGATAATTATGTAGAATCTCATAGATTGAAACCATACCACAAATCTTCCACTTAATTATACCCCCTGTAGCTTTTATGTATCAAATATAACCTACTCAAGATTTACAAGTTAGTCAGACGCCAATAACACCATAATTAATGAATTATGTAGGAGGCGTAATTTTGCGGACATGTCAAACCACAGTAGTGCGAGGATCTTGTATAACCTTTATAAAGCAAAATAACATAATAAAAGTTAGAATTCCTCAAGATTCAAACATAGTGAATGACATAATTTTACGGGATAAGGCAACTAAACAAAAGCTCAGCTGAAGATTCAGATGAAGCCTTTACAAAAGCATTAATCAAAACGTTTCTATTATTTAAAAACGATGATGTTTATGTAAAGCTTTTGGTCAGAGCCTTAAGCTAACGAAAAATTCGCTAAAGAAAATATTAAGCTCTGTTTTTATTAAGGTCCGATCTTTGAAAGCTTCAGCTGAAAAGATTTGCTAACTAAGAATTTTAACCAAATATTTTTTCAATGAAAACTCAGGCTTTTAAAAGAAGTGATTATTAATTATAAATTAAGCTTTTTTAAAAGCTCTATTTTTCACACATTTATTTATTTAAGTTTTTCAAATAAATTAACAACAATTATTTCACTGGGGTTTGCACTGTAGCGAGGGTTTAATTAAAAAAAAAAAATTTAACCGGAAGCTTTTTCGAGATAAATGGTTAATATCCAAAAATCAACGAAATGTAAAGCTAATTCAACAGTTTTTCTAATAATCCTGAGAAAAACATGACCTTTGTACAAATAGTGGGAGCTTTTTGAAACTGGAATGATTTAAAATTTCAATACAAAAAAAACTATGCGAGCTTTTAAAAGAGAAATGATTGATTGTATAAAATATTGGAATATATACCACGACATAATCCATTAAGCTTTTATTTTATCTATAAGTTTTTCATCAAAAACACCGGGTGTGCTCTCTATATACACAATAGAACAAAGTTTTATTATTTCATGTATTATAATGTAGCTTTTAGATTCTTTTGTTAACCAAAATCTATACGTTGCACAAACATAAAATCGTAAAAACGATATTCAAAGAACAAACTAAATAAATGTCACTTCCTAGAATATAAGTTTAAAAAAAAACTTGTTGTTGTTGTGTGTGAATAACCAAAACACACAAAAACCAATATAAAAAAATGTTTTCATATAGAGAAATAAGCTTTTGTCAAAATTCTTTCACTGATGTAAAGATTTCTGTTTTGTACTTGGAAAAGTGTTTTGAATTAGCTATTATAGAATGGTATTGAATGTGACCAATATTATAATGGAACTTTTGTGATGGAAGCTTTTTATTAAGCGCCTAATCTAATTTATTATTTGGATAAAACCACTATATTTTAATAATCTATGTATGTATGTATATTGTACGTATACAAAACCACTGAAACCAATTTGAAAATTAATTTCTGCTGTACAAAATAAAAAATATAAAAATTGAGTTGTGGTTAGTTATTTTTATTAATAAAATTAAAAAATATTTTTATTTTGTGGAGCTTTTTAAAAAATTGTAATTACTAGTGACAGTCGATGCTTGAAGTTTTTGGCTGTTTTTGTATATATTTTTGCGGTTATCACATTCGTTCCTATCCTAATATATGTATACGTGTATGTATTAACAAATAAAAATTTTAAATGACTTTTAAGATTATCCTAATTCACTTTCCGATTCAATGTTTTTTTTTTGTAAATACATTGATTTATGACAAAATCATAAAAAAGCTTCCAGATGGACAATTATAAAATATATTTCACAAACCTCAAAGCTTTTGATTTATAATTATTAGGGAAATAAATAATATAAAGCGATACTGGTTGTTATCGCATGCAGTGTATTTTTATTATTGAGTGGGAAACAAATTGGCTGTCATCTTAAGGAAATGAATAAATCAGTTGTAAATCCTTCACAATTGTTTCTATTGTGTTTTGTATCAATGTTGCGCCGATAAAGAGATTTTTGGTAAGCTCAAGAAAAATGATTTTTTTTATCTATTATACCTATTTCGTATAAAATAACAATATTTAAAGTTGTACTTAGCCTCAGAGCTTTGAAAAATTTATTTTTCCGAAAATTGATAAAAATCGTTTTAGTTTTGTCCAAGTTAATCCCTTCAGGTACGAAAAAAAAATCCAAAATATTTTATTTCACATCGATCAAAAATTAATAAAATATTATATTTGTTTAACAATATAATAATATTGTTAAACAAAAAGCTACACCAATAAAGAGCTTTTTAATACTATAGATTCAGCCAAAAATCCATTATTAAAATATACGAAAACAACAAATATTTATTATCAAAAAAAAAAAAATAAAAAATAAATAAAAATTCGTGCATAAATCAAACTGTCTGTATTATATTAAATTAAAATTAAAAATTAATGTATTTAACATAACAAACAAGCAACGAAAAAATTATAACGTAAACAAGTAAAAAGCTCAATTTTAATTTTATTTATTGTGTATACGTTTACAGAGGCCGATGAAAATATTTTTGTAATTAAAATGTTAATCCGATTTTAGATAATTAGGGGATGAGTAGGGTTTAGGTTTTGCTAAATGTTGAATACTACTAACCAATGGAATGGGATAATTATTAAGAGTCAATTTATGAAAGCTCTTAAAAATGTTAATTACAAATTTTCCAAAAACGAAATAATACGTTAATCAAATATTCCCAATTCACAAGTAAATGAACTTAAACAGACAAATAATTTTCGTCGTGAACCTATAAGAAATGAGAAAAGCTCTTCAGTAGTTTTAATTATTATTATTATTGTTATCATCGCAAGGATAGTGATTGTTAAATACAATAGTTATTATTTTCGTAATATCAAGAATAAAAGTTTCTACAAAAACTAAGTTGTTTTGATATTTTTTTTTATTAGTTTGTACAACCATACATACATAGGTGACTTGGTGGTATGGCGCAAAAATACTCGTAATGAATTAATACAATTTTATTGCTATTTGTATATATGTATGTCGTTATACAGACAACAAACTAAAAATTATTGTTAGTTAGACTGTGTCTCACTGTTTTTTAAAATAATTTTCTCGTTTTCTTTTTTAATTAAAACTATATCTAGTTATGAGTTTTGTTCAACTTTTTTTCTTTACTTGTTCGTATTTTTATAATACGTTTAGTCGTGTATGTATACAGCAATCAAAACAGTATAGTTTACAAATTGTCTAACAAAATCTATTGCAGCGCAATTAAACTATGATTCTATTTTGTATAGAACAATTACAATTTAAAATGCAAATGAATGGAATATGGCGGGAAAAACTCATTAATTAGTGATTACCGTGGGCTGAAAATTCGTAAATCAATAATTTACAAAATAAAATAAAATGATATGAATCTAATTTATTATTTTTACCTTTCATATACAATTGATGCCCAACGTTTCATAAACATCTTTTGTTGTTATAAAAATAATTCAAAAGCGCTAAATACTCAGAAATTCATAATGAGTAATTGTACCACTTTGTATAAAAAGCATCATTAAAATTGGTTTAGTGTCCCAAATTTATTGTATTTTAATAATGTAAATGGTATAATATATCCTTAAGCAATGGGCAACATTTTTTTTCTGCTCGACTATTCTAAATATATTCATGTGTACCATAACGAAGCATTACTTTTAAATTTTAATTAAATTCAAATGATTTATATGATTTATGCAATATAAGCATTGGGTTGAAATAAGATAAATTATTTAGAAAAGCTGTTAAAAAAAGGTCTATTGTCTTTCGAAAATGATACGACGTAGATACTGTCAGCAAGAGAGTATTAATTGAATTTCTAATTCCATTAATACAAGATAATTTCTCAAGTTGCAAAGCAATAAAAATAAAAGCTCTCCAAAATGTTAATTCATTATGAAGAATAAATTTAGAAGCATCGTATTTGAAAATGTGTAATTAAGATAAGATAAAAATAGGAAGAAGGAAGTAACTTCTTCTTTCTTTTTTTAATCAAATTAGCGTCGTTTAGCCGGTAGTGGTAAAAGCTTTTATAAAAAGCTCTTAGAATCCTTAACTAAATGTCAAATTTCGAGGAAATAACTCATCGGAATTATCTAGATTAATGTACTGCAAAATAATTAAAATGAAAAAGGCAAACTCTTATTACAGTAAAAGCTTCAAACAGTTGGATGCTTTGAAATGTATCGTACCCAGTCAATATTACTAAATTTGTGGTAGTTGGCCAACTAAGACATCTAGCTGACGAAGCTTTACTTTTCAAAAACACTTTCTAACCAGCTTATTTTTAATTGAGCCCAAAATATAGCGTCGACATAACAGTGAATAACTGTATCTGAAATTTTTTCGAAAGTTCGTTTTTGATAAAAAAAGATTTGTCACGAAAAATTCTGCTTGAATTTTTGCACCAGTGTTAGTTCACTGTTAGGTCGACGATAGTGGTAATTTCGTTTGATGTCAAATTTAAGAGCTCCCTAATAAACTGCTTATATAAAAGTTCGAAGGCCTAAACTTCTTCTAGCAGTATTAAGAAGTCAAGTTCGACAATAAAATAAATAAGCTTCGCAATTATATTACAAAACATTACCAATTGAATTCTCATAATATTAAAAGCTACAATAAACATCAGCACAAAAGCTTCATAGCTTTTTTATAAAAATGGTAATAGCTGCATTATTTGCCCTGCATTTAGCAGAAATCAAACTAACTGTAATATTTTTCGCATCAAAAGCTCAATAAAATATTACAAAAACTCTACAAGTTTGATATCTTTGAAAATATAACTAAATAAAAGCCCGCTTAGCTATAATAAAAATTCCAAGATTTATAAATCGTGTTTTAAAGCTTTCAAAATTAAATTTTATAAAACAAATTCAAAGCTTAAACTTATATTTAATTGCCTAATTCAAAGAAACCTGATTATTTGACAACCACAATAAATTAGAAAAATAGTTTGATACAAAATGTATAAAAGCTCCATCAAATGGGATAAGTCTAAAGGTCGAGAGCTTAGACAAAAATAAAATTTTACAATAACGATAAATTTCAAAATTAATTAAATAATCTGAAAGCTTAAAAAGGAAAAGCTTTACACAAAGCACTGGTGCAGACTTGATACGAGTAAATTTTAAATAAGTTACTGTTCCTGATACGAGATTCCATATAGATTTTATTTAAAATTTAAAACCATCAAACCCAATTTATCCAATGCTAATTAGTATAGTAAAAGCTCCGAGCTTCTATTCGAAATAATTAATTTTGTATTTTTTGTTGGTCAAATAAACTTGCATTATACATTACAAAGGAATAACAAATTTAAATGACAAAAAGCTCAAAGCATATCGAAAGCAAGAAATTGGTCCTTAATTATCTTACAATTTGCAGAATTTTCTGCAGCCAATTTTGACAATAAAACTAAATAGTTTCGTTATACTGAACAATTAACTAACTTAGTAAAAGCTCAAAGTAAATTCTCGAAAATTTTACATTAAAATGTTTAAGTTGCCAAGAAAAGTTACAAAAAAAGAGATTGCCAAAAATTTATAATGTAAATCGCTCGTCAATAATAAGTCGCTTACGCTTTACTTGTTCTCCATTCAATAAAAACTCTTTCTGTTCAAAAGCTCAAAAAAAATTCCTAAAAACCTTTAAAGTTGTATCTGTTTCTACTTGTATGAAACTAATCAATTATTTGCCATTTAAAATAAAAAACTGTTCCTTAAGCTCTGATAATTTTAGAAGTTATGCGTAGATTATTTTAAAAAGCAACGAAAAAGCTCAATATTTAGGTAATTTTACTATTAAAGCTGTAAAAAGTTTCTTTTTATTTATCTGAATTTTTCATCTAAATTTAATGCTAACTAAAAAGGGATTTAATATTTGGATTTGATAAATTAGAAAGCTGCTTACTTTACGATTACAATGTCGAATACCTAAGCCTATTTTATAACTAAAACTAAAAATAAATGTTTACTCCAAACAAAGATTTCGAAACTAACCAAATGATGTGAAATCTCACAAAATTTAAAGCTTAGCAAATTAACTAAATTGCTGTCCACGAGAAAATTGTAAAAATGGTTTTAAACACCCATCCCAGACGTTAACAGGAAAATAGGTCCCACAAAGAGGGCCACAATTTATTTGGATGGTGAAATTTGTGAGATAGAAAATTAAATTTAGATCATTAGGGTGGCACGGATTAATAGTCAAAGTTTGAGATATTGGTACTGTTGTTGCACGTTTTTAGCATTAATCCAGGCGAATTTGCCAAAAAATGTGCCCTTTTAGCATTGTTAAGTTATCTACTTCTTTTGGTACGCTCTATTATTAATGAGTTCATGATCAAAATAGGGTGCACGGAAAGCTAAATATAAATTATAAGTCGGCAACAAATAAATACTAAAAAATAAAAATGTATATCGAATTCTATCGTAAAAGCTCTGAAATGTCTTTTTGTATTAAATAAAGTAAGAATCGTTACGGAAGGAATATCCAATTTACGTTATAAAAATAAAGTATGGTAAAATGCTTTTTTAGCAGCTTCATTGTGTTCGATCAGTCCAAGCAATTTTGCTGAACTTTTTAAAAGTGCCATTGAACACAATCCAACAGCGAACGAAATTCAGCAAACAATTAAAATTGAGGGATCATGCCACTGCTTAATTTTGCTTAATAGGACCACCAATGGCATAGCTCGACTAAAGGTCTCGAAATATATTATAATAGTTATCGATTATTACAGTCCGAGCACCAGTACAGATTTTTGAATTTTAACCCCAAATTTAAATATAAGATATATGCAGGCAAAAGAAGCAAAAAAAAATTTACATTAATATCTCTTAACGCTACCTTTTCCATCAGTTAAGGTTTATAAGAGCTGATTTAAAGCAAAAGCTCAGCCAGCTCAAATACCCTCAAATATTCTTATTTACTAATTATTTCGATTACTTGTTACCGGTAAAAACAAACACATAGTTTTTATTAGTTAAAAAGCTCATCTAGACAAGGTTAAATCAAAAATAAAAAATCTTCCATAATTTCATTCATAATTGAAAGAGTTTTTATAACTAAGAAAAACTTGCATGTGAATACTTTTAAGCTTTTACTGCTTTAGGTTTTAATTAGTAAAACACAGTAAGTAAATGAGCTTTATGGAAATAGAATAATGAAACCAGCAAGCTTTAAAATTAGAAAAGTATTTGCATAATTCTAAATCAAAACTTTAATTGAATACAAAAAAAGGAGGACTCACCGGAATGCTGCGTGGTTGGTCCGCTATCTGATATTAGCAGTCTGCGACATCACTTCTGCGTCATTTCACCATTCATGTTACACCGAGAGAATATTCACCATTTTTATTAGTATTCGTAAATGATGGACGATAACGCTGGTTCCTAAAAAAGAACAGAAAATCGGAAACACTTAGTTTATTGTTAAATATTTTTTTCCTAAATTTTGGTCCCACCAAAATTTTTTTGTATGCATTTTTTTTATTCACAAACAATCATTGAACATTTACTCCCAAACTGATAGGTTCAAAATTTTAATAATTAACGCACAGCGTCTCTTGCATATGGGTTTTACAAACAGTGATTGCTTTTCAATTATTTAAATCAATACTTAACGATTCATTTACAGCAAAAAATTACATTTTTAACAGTTAAATAAACAATCAGAACTTATTGTTAATTAAAATACAAAGAGTTAAGCCGCAATTAGCGGCAATTATTAAAAAGTAATTCCAATAAAAAAAATCTTCTCTGTCCGCACTAGTGGATTACCAAAACGTGACTGTCCATCACCGCAGCTTTTCTCTGCCACCTCACCGTAATTGAACCTATTTCATCTCGATCAAACAACAGCGTGTTCTCAAGTAAAGCTATCCAGCGGTTAATAATACACGCTTGGTCCAATGTAGCTCATGTAAATATAAATATTCAGTCGCAATAATAGCAATTTATGGCTTATTTTTTTTATAAATGTAGTTAATTGAAGAATATCTTTTGAAAGAGTAAATTTTAGGGGAGTGGTAACCTCACAGTTAGCAGCCTCTCTCACCGAATATATCGTTTGCAATCTCGTGTCCCTACCGTATGGACCACTATTTGCTCATCTGTTCATAAATAGCTCGTATCTTTGAAAGGGAAATGAAAACAATAAAGTTCACCGTCATTTAAAATGAATAAAAGCTCGCCTAGGTCTAATCAAATTTAAATTTCTTTGTGACTCATAGATAGAAAGCGTTTGAAAAGCTGGATGCTACTATTTAAGCAGTATACATCATCGCAACCCGAGTTATATATAAATTGCCAATTTTTTACTGACTTCCGCTCTTTCAAATTTTAGTTTTACCTTCATTGTTAATATGGTTATTTGACAACCATGGTATATTAGAAAGTTAGGTTGACATAAATTAAATGTATAAAAGCTAAAAGCTCCTTGAAATGGAATAAGATTAAAGATCGAGAGCCTAGACACAAACAAATTAGGGAAAATCTTAAACCAGATTATGACGGTAACAAAAGATTTCAAAATTAAATAAATGGTGTGAAAGCTTAAACAGTGAAAAGCTTCGAAGAGGTACTGCATGATAAAATTTATCACTATTCCTGAAAAAACATTCCATGTACACAAACTCACTTGGAATTAATTAATTAATCCAATGGTGATTGGTATGGTAAAAGCTCTGAAACTTCCTCTCATAATAAATAATTTTATATTTTATTGAATATAAAAGCCAAATCAACTTACGGTAACACTAAAAAGAAATTACAAATATAAATGGCAGACAGCTCAAAACATATGGCGAAATCTGAAAATGATGCAGCTCGAAAGCTCCAATTTTCAGGATATTAACCACAAAAGTTTATTTAAACTTAAATTGCCAAAAATGTATATATATATATATATTGATAAAAGCTCCAAAATATAGAAATCTTTCATTGCAGGTTCTTACGTGGCTTACGCTATAAGTGTTAAACGCCGCTTAGTTTAGTTTTGTAAAACAAAATTTAAATCTAAAGCTTTCGTCAAATTTAGTGCAAACTAAGAAGAGGTTTGATATTCGATAAACTTAGTAGTTAGACACTAAACTTGTAGAATATCCTTAAAATTTCTTGATCAATTACAAGGTCAAAGGGCTAGACCTATTTTAAAAGTAATGCTAATAATAGACTTCTACTCCATCTAATTTCAAAAGGCTTCAAAATTAACTAAATGACATGGAATCTCAGAAAATATAAAGCTTACCAAAAGGCTACATTTTTACAACTAAAGTTAAAATTAAAATCAATTACTATCAGCTACTTTCAGTTCCGAAATCCACATATAGTAGTTGTGTTCTTAGCTAAACCTCAAATCTGGTTTGTTTACTGATTACTTGCATTCGAACAGTTTCAAGAATTTCCTACATTAAGCTTAATTAAGTGAAACTAAACCATATTAAGTAAATGAGCTTTCTGGAAAACGAATAATGAGTCTTGTTATTAAAAAATAGAAAAATTTCTGATGATTCAAAAGCTAGCTTTAGATTCTTTGACCATATAAAGTATTTTAATTTTGTTCATTAGTTAAAAGCTCAGGGAATTATTTTTTTAACCACACCTAAGTTTAAAACAGGTTTGCTTGTAAACAAGACTTACTGAATAGATTATTTTATTTGAAAGCACGGTACTTGGCAAAATTAAAACTTTCTCTCAAAGAGCAAAATCTCAATGTATTTGGAAATTTTCAATAAAAGTATATGCAGAAACTTTAAGAACCAAAACTTTAAAAAAAAATCTTTAAATTCTAAAGCTTCGTATGGATGAGCATAAAAAACTTTTCAGTGAAAAAATCTTTAAACAATTAGTATTCGATTTATGAAGTGCTCGGCTAGATAAGGCTAAATAAAAAACAGTTATTAAAAAATTGGCTGCTAATACGTTTAAGCTTTTAAGCTTATAAAAGTAATTAAAAATAAAGCACTAAAGTTACAAAGCAGCACTTACTTTCAAATCAGCTAACCAAAAAAGCTATTTTAACTTTGTTAATTGATTTAAAGGTCCGAGGAATAATTTATTATATTTGAAACCTTGGTCTTTGGCAAAATTAGAACTTAATATATTTTAAACCGTGCTCTCAAAGACACTAAGATTTCGAAAGCAAAAGCTCAATAGAATTTTGAAATTTCAATTTAAAAATTTTTAATTTAAAAAGCTCCATTTAAAAGGTTTATAAAACATATTTCAGTGAAAAAAGCTTTAAAAAAAGGTGTTCATTTTAGTTTATTATTTACGATTTTTTTGTTGAAACTTCAAAAATACTAATAAAACAATTTTTTTATTGCAAAAGCTAAAATATTCGCATTTTTATTGCTAAACCATTCATAATGTACCACCTCTCAGATTATTAGCTACCATATTAGGAAATTTTAATTATACTTTTATTTTACTATAAAAGCACATAAAAAAAGCATAAAAATTGTATAATTGTTTACTTTCTTTATGTGTTTTGATAGTTCCTGTAAGTGTTGTGCAGCATGTATCGAGCTTTTTTAGTACCTTCAATATTATACACGTACGATACTAATGCTGGATTTCAATTTTATGATTACAGCTATTATGAAAATTATATAAAATATAAACAAACAAACAAATATTCTTCAAGAGGAAAGCTCTTATAAAGCTTTTGATTTTTAGTATGCAAGAGAAACTAAAATTTAGAATAATCAGTTTTTTATTAAAAAAAAACTGCAAATAATTTTTTACGTTAAGCTTTTAAAATTTGTATTTATTACTATTATGGTTATTTTATTACTACTATTAACCAACAAAAAAAAATTCTGTTTTTATGACTAAATTGCATCGCGCAAAGAACGTGATCATTAAATTAATTTTCAATTGGCCAAAAAGTCCAAAACATTTTATTAATTCATGCTATGTACATGTCGCCAAAGTACTATAAAACTAAACTTGACTACCATGTATTATGTTCTTCTTCTCGTATTATCTTAAATCTTTTGAAAACAAGCAACAAAAACACAGTTTTTCTATATTATTTTAATGAAATCATAATTTATTATACAAAAAAGCTAAAATATCATATTAAAGACGGGAATTAAATATAATTCCAACATGAAAAGTTTTATTTTATATTTTTAGAATGGAAAAAGCTTATTTTATCTTTGTTAAAGTTTTTTTCTCTTTTTTAAAATAAGTATAAATGGAAATAATAAGCAGTCAGAGTATAATGTAATAGTGTTAACTTGATGCCAGAGTTGAAAATGCAAATGTTTTAATATTTAGTTTCGCTTTTTACGTGTGATATAACAAAAAGCTTCAACATGTTTCATGTATTCAGGTTTTGATTGACATGAAAAATTTGCATTAAACACGACTAGGATAATAATTTAGTAGAGTATTATTGAAAAAGCTCATGCTACGATTATGTTGAATCATTTATAAACACGACTGAATAGAAACAATTTACCTGTCACTCTTCCATATAAAAAATAAAAAAAAACAAATTACATTTTTTAAATAACCAACATATCTGTATTGTTCTTCTCTTCCACAATAAACATTGGTTAGCTGCACGGTATTATGTACCTTTCACCGCAAGGCTAATAAATATTTTTTTTTTGTCTTGTTTTGTGTAAGGTAAAACTTTTTTTGCAATTTTTTTTTTATTATCCAGCATGTTGAAGTCTATATTGGTTCCAGTTTGATATTTTCGTGTTCAACAATACTTTTTGAACTAATAAATTTTTGCTTGTAATATTAACTAATCTAAACCAGAAAAAACAGAACACAAGAATTTCCAGTTCATTTTGATACCCGAATGTGATAAATCTCGTGTTTATTTTGTAGATAGCATAGGAGTAGAACAATGTACAAAGATAATCTATTTCGTAATGAATTTGTATCGGTACGTAGGTAAATAGTTTACTGCAAAATTATTAATGTGTAAATACAAGATTATGTGGCAGCTACAATTGGTGTTAGGCCAAGTACTATGAAGACTTGGTTTTATGTCTGTTTTATTAGCTAAAAGCTTTATATTTAATGTTTCTTTGCTGACTATTCTACAATCGGCTTAAATAGCTTTAATAAGCTTTCAGTGAGCTTAATTAAAAAATCGAGCTTTTTTAGACTAAGTTGTATCTAATGAACTTTTGAGAAGTGTAACGTTTCTCATGGATTTAAGTATGGTTCAAGCTTTATATTGATGACATCATGAAAAAAGTAGGAAATAACCAAAGCTCTAAGACTAATATTCATGCAATAGTGCTTCTTTTGCAACAGATTTAGCTGCGATTAAGATTTTTCTTTAAAAAAATTAATTTAAAGCGTTGTTACTACTAAACTACACTATTTATACCGTGGTTTAATGCTCAATGGATTCTGGATTTGCATTTTAGAATTAGTCTTCGCTTCAGTTGTTTGGTAAGGCTTAGACGAATGCTGAAGTTAGATTAAGGTTTAATCCATGGAGTTGCAAGGTTTAAACCTCTATTGAGACTAATCGCCTTGTTAGGATTTTTTTTGGATTTGTAGACATCTAGACATACCTAACACTAAGATGGCAATGATTAGGCTTGAATTAAGGAACCTTGTTATATTTAGGCTTAAACCTCCAGTTAGTCTTAGAATTAAAATTAAGTTTTATTAAACTTAGATTTAAAATTATAATATTTAATACGGTTAGGCTTAGACCTCCAGTTAAATCCCGCGTTAGACTTATTCTTAACTTAGGAGTTACATAAGCTTTTAAGAAACTCTTAAAAACGTATCGGAAGCTTTGCCCCATTGAACAATACTCTAAAACCCATTTAATCGCAGTTAATGTTAGCCAGCGGATCATCAGCTGATGATTTGCTCTATTAAATAATTAAAGCTTACAGCTATTAAATAATTAAAGCTTTCCACTAACAGAGGAGAAAACTGTCACGATATTTTCTCGATGAGCTAACTATATGGAATGGTAACAAATTCGAACAAAGGAATGAGCTTAAAAGTATTTAAAAACAAAAGCTTTAAAAGCACATCAGAAGAAATTACGAACACGAAACATTGAAAGGTTGCAAATCTAACAAAATTGCTTAGGAACAAGAAAATGTTTATAAATTTCCTTCTTTGCCCGTAAAAAAAGGTATGATTAAGTTTCATTTTATTCAAAAACGGAACGAGCTTTAAGTTTAATATTAATATTTAAAAAAAAAATATTTTAAAAATTAAATTTTATTTCTATAATTAAAAAAATGTTTTATTTGTGACAATATAAGACATAGAGAGTTAAAAGCTCTCTATTTTAGAGTAATTTACGGATTGAGTGTTTCACCCCAAAAAATGTGTGTTTGCATTAGCTTTGTGTCTATGTGTGTAATATCTCGTTTATTTACATAATATACATATCATAAATATCATTTATTTTATCTTGTGTTGTAAATCGGGATATAAATTCGAAATGTGACAGAATCAGGTTCATAAATCAAATAAAAATTTAATTTTTCTTACATTCAGAAAAATTTTATTTTTTGCAATTTAAAGAATATATTCTTATATTATTACTCTGAATACTAACCGAAGGTTGAAGAATTTATTTTTGTTTAAGTTGTAGGATCTTTTTTCGGGTATGCCGCATTTCGATGCGTTCAATGAATTTGAACAATACACACAGCAGTATACAAAGAGAAAAGGACTTCTTAAATAAAAAAAGCTTTCCGTTTTATAATAAATCAAAAGTAGCTTTTCTTCTATGAAATTATATTATTTGAAAACGAAAACAATAAAAATCTTCACCACATGTGTATGGTTGTGGTGTAATGGTTTTGATCAAACTTTTGAATTGTCTTATTGTGTCTGAAAAATGACAAATATATTTAGTATATTGGGAAGAAATGAAAATAAAAGTTTAATTTGAAACTATAAATACGTACATATATGAGTATGTAGAAAGCTATTGTTGTTTTTCCAGTGTGCAAAACTTTTTTGTTTACCAACAAAAGCTTTCTCAATGGATTATTTTACTATTATTTGTTGACATTGTGGAAAGTAAAAAAAAAAAGACATTTTGACTTTTATGGTTTTGTTTTTGCTGTACACACTCGTAGTATTGTGATTTCAAGGATATGAATCGAAATCAAAATATTGTTACAGACTTATCCATATCTAGGTAGTGTAGAAGACACAAACAAACAAATGGGGATTATTAAGTTTGTACCATTGAAGCTTAATTTTATTTTTGTTCTTTAAATCTTTAGCTTTAAGTTACACAATTTTTGCCTACTATACTATATAACAAATGAAGCATTATTTGTAACCTTGTAGTTACATTGTGAAATAAAAACTGGAATTTACATCACAATATAAATGATATATGTACTATACAGTATATATTTAGCCGCATGATGCTAATATAACATCAAGATGTGGCAACGTAATATTTTGTATGTCACAAAACTCGTCTGTTCTTTACGGTTAGATTTTATTGTTATTTTATGTTTAATCATAAAACATGAAAGAATGTTGGACACAATGACATTTCGTAAAAGCCGCATAAACATTGCAATTTTATCCTATACGATGATGTATTACATAATAGCAAAACATCAAGTTGGATATACATTTCCCGAAGGCTTACAAAATATATTATTCTGCATACTTAAAAAAAAAGGTAAACGTAGTTGATACCATAATTAGATAGCCTCATCAGGAATAAAAAACGTAATAATCTGTTTCATATTGTTGTTGATAGCAGTATTAACAGGATAATAGAAAGAACATACAACTTTAAGTAAAACTGGATGTGTAGTTTTCATCCATCGCTCCATATTTTGTGTAACACTTAATATTTGATTGTGTCAGAAAATGGGGGTGTGATTATAAATATAGTTTAACAGTTTAACATTTTGTAGGTCTAAAGTCAAAGTTTCATTTATTTGCTAAGCGCTTAAAAATAAAATCCTAAGGAAGGAAACCCTAAAACTTTCCAATATTTTAAAAGCTTTAACACCTTATCCCCATATTTAAAATTATCTTCTCAAATTTGGCACTTAAAAATATTAATATGAAGGTTCCCACTAAAAGCTCTTTTGTAAAATTAAATTTGTATACTTAAATACGTCATAGTCTAACTAAAAAAACTGCAATCCTAAATGTTATTATTATTAATAAATAATTCAACTAAGTTGAAAGCTCTGAATGATCCATGAACACAAATAAGCTAAATTAATACCTACATCCATAGTTCTAGCTATTATCGTTTGGCCTATCAGATTTTGCGAGGCTTTCCCAAAAAATAAGTAATAAAATTAAAAAAGCTTTCAAGCTGTCCATATTATAGAATAATTAAATATACAATTCTAAACTGACTTTAAACATCCAAAAGCTTGAAAATAGAATTATAGATATGGCTGCCTAAGTTCAACTAATTTATCCCAAACTCAGCTTTTTGATAACATTCACTAAAAAAAACCCTACTAAAAAACCGTAAACTTGACAGGCGTAAATTATTAAAAATAAATATTTAAATAAGTCGAAAGCTCCAACAATTACAAGCAATATAATAAAATGAAAAGACGAAAAGGTTTGATTAAACAACTAATTTGAATAATGATGACACATTCGAGCTTTAATTTTCTGATTAAAATATTTAAATATTTTGAAAACCTTGAATTGACCGTTATAGAAAGCTCTTATCGTTAAATTAAGTGCAGCTTATATAAATTGTTTACATAATTCTATCGTTGCTGAGCTTTTACGAGGAATAACCTAAACTAATAACAATATTATTTCTTAGATTGCTGACATAAATATCACAGCCTAGTTCGATATTTTATCATTACTATCAGATTTTGCAAAATTTTCAGAAACTATTATTATCTAATACAATTAACTAATTAATTAAAGCTTACAATAATTAAAATATGCAATTCTCAAGTTGATTTAGATATCCCGACTTCAAGGATCTAATAACTCATTGCGTGGCTATAATATTTTGTGAGGTACCTGAATTTCGTTCATTCTGGAGCTTTCCTGAATTCCTGGAGAAACCTGAATTGACACATTTAAAGCTTTTAGATTAAATACTGCTAATGTGAATTTTTCACCTAATTCTGTGTTGAGCTTTTAGTGCTGAGCTTTTACTATTATTATGTTTTTATTATTAAATTTAATTGTTTACACAGCTTTTATATAAAATCATGCAAAAGCTATATTCTACAGATTCGAAGATTTTATCAGAATTCTCTGTTCGTCTTTAGAAAAAAAAACTTCATTTGTGTTAAGGGTCAAACATTCAACTGCAAAATTGTAATAAAATTTAATGAGTTTCACGAAATTTTATTAAGGTTCCAAATCTCGTATGTCCTTACTCAGTGTAGAAGAATTTTCGAGCTTATCGCGTTTAAATTTCGAGAACTTCATTAAGCACTTTAAAGATCAACGAAAGCTTTTGTTAGTGTTATATTAAAAATCTTATTTGTAGTTGGTTTTCGAGCTTTAGATTTAAAGTTTTTAATTTGTTTTAAATTTATAGTTTTAAGGCTTTTAATTGAAGCGTTCCTTAAATTTGGTGAGCGGTATCTGATGGCCTGTAACTTATTTAATTGTAATTGCAAAGCTTTTTTAAATATTTGTGCTAAGAGCTAGATTTTTATTAAGGTATAATACCTTAACGATTTTTAGGACAAACAAATTTGAGGTTGCTTGAAACATTAATTAGCAAGTTTCAAAAAGTATAATTTCATAGTCCGAAGTTATAGAAATTATTTTGTAAGTATATTTGGAATATTGACTTGCTTTATTAAAAAGCTTTTACTAAAAACTGCTCCAATATCAAGTTGTGGCAGAGCTTTTACGTTTATTACACGCAGTAGTATTATTTAAATGTGTGTTTTAGATAAATATTTTACTAAACTAATACTGGATTCTTTTAGTGTATTAAATCAAACTTAAAAGCTCATTTTGTACCTACAGCGAAGTACACGTTTTATTTATTTTATTTTTGAAAATGCGATACTACAATTCGAAATATTCTCATGTTAGCTTGATTTTAGCATTTCTGATACACTGAAAACTTTTGATGGAGTCGTTTTCCAAAATTTAGTTGAGAAGTAGCAACGTTGTATCTTACTTGGCCATGACCAATCCATAATTTTATCTAAAAATCATTTAAGGATCCCATTTCTAGGTTTAGAAATAGTTCCTAAGTTCCATCCTAATTAGCCATATCTTAGAAGTTGATCTAAAAATCATTTAGAATCCCATCTCCATTGTTCATTTCGTATTTCTTTTTAATCGATTAAGAAATAACCAGGAACCATCCTAATAGGCCGAATCCTAAATAGGTCAAATTTCATCACAGTTAAGAAATAGTCAAATGCTACCATACTTGGCAAAGGCGATATTCCAAAACTTCATCTAAAAATTGTCTTACAATCCTATTTCCTTTGAATAGTCGAATTCGTCATAATCGAAAATAGCCAAGTTCCATTCTACTTGGCCATATTGCAGAACTTCCATCTAAAAATGATTTTGGGGATATACCACGACTTCCATCTGACAATCACTTTAGAATCTCACTTCCATCAAATAGCAAGGTTACAACTTTTTTGGCCATGGCCAAAGAACTTCCACCGCACAATATGACATATGCACAATACTGCCATTTTCAACATATATGTCGAATTCTATCAAAATCGGTCAAGAAAAAGCCAAGTTCCTACTTTATTGGTCCACCAAATGAGTATTACTGCACAAAATGATAATTTCAAATTTTTCAATAGAATGTGCCGTGCAACTCTCAAATCGTTTCTTTTTCGTCACGAACCGTTGCAAAATGTGTCGTGATCCGGCTTAAAATTTTACTCTCACCACAGCCAAAGAAGTTTCACTTCAAAAATATTTTTAAAAAAAGCTTAAATTAGTATTTAACAAAAGTTCATTAAGCTGGCAATTATAAAGGAATCAAATGTTGCTGGATCTTATATTTTTGTGCTTATTAAACAATTTTCTAGTAAAATTTCAGATTAAAAGTTTCAAGATTTGATTTTCATTTTTTAAGCTCATATCGTAGCCCTAAAAGTATATAGACACTGTCCCCTTGGGGAATCTGTGATGTTAGGGCTCAACTAATTCTGTGTTTCGTGTACATATTTTGAAAGAGCGCTTTTACAGAACAAATTAAGCTCTTTATTTAAGAGACATTTCCCAAGATTTCGCTGTACTTTGAATAACTTATTAGTGTAAATTTGGATGAAATTTAAAATATTTTTAAAATAATTCAAAAATTATTTTAAAAGTTCTGTATGCTTTTCTAAAGAAAGCTTATTAAAAGCAGACTGATTGAGTTTTAAAAAATAGTGGTTCTGAAAGTGATCAACTAAGCAGAAAAGCCAAAAAGCTCATGAAAGTCAAAAGCTCATAAAAGATATTTATATTGTGGAAATTTTTCAAAATTTTAAATACGATATCTAGGCCAAGATTTAAAGTTCATTCCTAAAAAAGCATAAAAGCTAAACAGTTTCAAAGGAAAACGAGCCTATATAAATAATTAGGGGCAAAATTAAACTGACCTCTTTGGATTTCCAATCGCTTTGCTTCTTCCTCTGAATTTTAGTAGCATTCCCTCATACCTTGACAGTCAAGAAGTTAACCAAGAAAAAAATAACATAACGAGCAAGAGAAAACCATTTATTTCCTATAAAATAACGCCGTATTATTTCCATTCCCAAATACACCTACCATCATAAAAATAACAAAACTATAAAAGTTCCCCTAAATTTTCCGCAATGAGAAAAATCGTTTCGTTCGATATAATGTGCCGACAAATACATTCCAAAAATAATTTTTTCCTCTCCGACTCTTACCGTTACGTTCGAGTATATAACGAAAACATACAACTGAATAAAAAATACTCGGGAAAATATTTAGGAAAATGTACCTACAACAAAAAAAAAAAAAAAAATTCTATAAAATTTTTAATTCGTTCCGTTAGTCGTCCGTTAGATTCAGTACTGTGCTGAGTGTGGAATTTGTTTTTTTTTCGTTTTTAATTTTCATTTCCCTATTTTTTTCTAATAAAACTATAAAACAAAAAAAAAAAAAAAAAACAGAACATTGAAACGTAAATAACCAAAAACGTGTCTAGACGTCTTAATGAATTTTGTAAAACGACCATTTGTTAAAGTGTAATCAAATTTAATGTTAAAGTGATTGAGTGGAAAATTAATTTTCCCCGAGTGGAATTATTTTTTATTTTTTTTTTTTTTTTAATATGAGTGTAAAAAAAAAATTATAAAACACGTTTCAACCTGTGCATTGTATGAATTCTGCAATTTCTCAAGTTTTTTGGAATGTGAACAAATCGGATAATCAGTAGAAAGTAAGATTTTGTTTTGTTAGTCTCAATTATAAAATTTTGATTTTTGTGGTGGTTTGAGTTTTCTACAACCATACGATTGGTTTTTTTCGACCTAAATTTCTGTCTAGAGCTTCAGTTAAAACGAAAATGTGGAAGACTAATTCAAGTAACGTAATTAGTCAATGACATCTCATCGTTATTATCTATATTAACTGGACAGGTGTATTGTTAAAAATATTGTAATAAAAAAATGATAAAATTAGAATGTGGAACCTATTTACAAATTTGCAATCTGTATGAATAAATCATGGTTTTCAGGAAGTGGAAATAATTTACTCGAGCTTTTTTTTAATTTAGGTGATTTTTCAGTAAACGTGTAAAAAATGTGGACCATAATATGTTTCTATAATTTTTTAAATAATCTCTTAATATGCTTAATAATTATTGACACTCAAAATATAAAGAAGAACCAAGATTAGATTGAAAATAAATCGCACCTTTTCGATTAAATTCTGGAAGTACAAAAGTTTTGTGGAATATATTTTGTCCTATAAGTAGCATAAAATTTAAACAGGATTACACGTTTGTCGAACGTATACACGTGGGCAGTTAAATTTTCAAATGTAAAGTCAAATAAACAATCTATTAGTATTATATGATCCGTCATCTCACAAATCTGTTGATTAATCCGCGTTTTCTCTGATTGGGTCTTAGCTGATTATTAAAAAGCTTTGATTTATAGCTTACAGAAAATGTGAAATGTACAATACTTTCATAAAGTGTAGAACATATGCTCAGGTAAATATATTTCATTACGAAATTTTGTCAAATCATCTCGATGATGTAAACCATGGATTTAAAACAGGCCAAAGCTTATTGGATTGTGGGACATGTTTACAGTTTACATTTCTCTTTCGGCAAAAATTAAAATTATTTAAACTATTAAATGTATAATATCAGAAGGAAAAACCAGTGTGGAACATATTGTGGAACGTATGATATCGTAAATAGATCATAAAGATAAATATAGCTAAAAGAAAAGAAATATGGTCCAATATATTTTAAGGTGAAATAATTTTATTAGGGACTACAAATTGTGGAACCTATTTTAAATATCGTCAATGGTTAACATACGAAAAAGCCTTTAGAAATTATATTTCGCCCAATTCATTCACAAGTACTACTTTAGATATAATCTTACTGGTTTGTATAGGCGGTGAAAGTATCTCAAACATCGATCAAAATTTGAAACAAAATGTAAACCGTATGTAGTAGATGTATAAATCATTCATTATATCCATAAAGGTTAAAAGCGTATTTATTTTGTAACGCGTTAGTCCATAAAACTTTTAGCTGTCCGATAGTAAACTCTGTACCTGTGTGAAATAAATAGTCCGAAAAGTTGTTGTTGTCACTATACTAAATAAATATAATAATTAATTAATTAGAAAAAATTGTATCGCATTTATTATTATACACTTAGAGCTTTTATTTATAAAATTTATAAAACAAAAATGTTTTCTTGTTATTCTTCAATCATAATTTTTAATTTATTAATGAATTTCTTTTTATAATTTTTGTTTTCCGTATTTCCAAAGATTTATTAGATCGGTATGTTTTATTTATCTTCCTGCGTCTTGAAAGTAGCTTTTCTAGTAATAATCAGAAAATATAAATTATGTACATATATTCGCCGAAATAATATATCGAGAAGCAATGGGTGGAATATACAATTTGGCTCGTTCCCTCGCCAAAATGATTTCAATAAAGGAAATTCTAGCAATACATAAAGAAATGCCTATACAAGGATTTATGATCTTTGCCTTACATGGAATAATTTATTCCTTCAAATACGTTAATATAGTAAGTTAAACGAAACAACAACATAATTAATAAAATCAAATAAGAATCAGAGAATAAAAAAAGATATTATCAGAGGCTATTGTCAGATGACTGAGAATTTATGGATTCTAACCCAGTGAGTGATTCAAATCCAAAGATTGCCACAACAAGTACATGTTCGAAACTTATTGTTAGTGGTAATAACCTTAACAATCGGACGCCCTTAACTTGCGATTATTTGATTAAGTTTGATTCGATTTTATCAGATTTTACTGGATTGAAATTGATATCATTTGATTTCAATATGACTAGAATTAATTATATTTAAAATTAGTTTTGATTTGGTTTCATAAAATTTTTCGGAATTAATTAGGTTTGATTATGTTTGTGATTACTGATTAGCAATTTGAGTAGATTTTAAAAGTATATGAAGGATTTCTTGAAATTTGTTTATAATTCATTAAGTTTGATTAAATTTGGTTGGATTATTGTTTAGAATTGATGCGATATACGATTAAATTTAATTATGTTTGTTATTAGATTGGCGTAGATTTGGTTAATTTAGTAAGGTTTGATAAAATTAGAAGATCTTTCATTAGAATTGAACAAAATTAGTTAAGTTTAATTAGGTTTATCAAGATTTGATTAAATTTCATTACCTGGTTTGATTAAATTTGATCAAATTTGGTTAAAATTGCATAAATTTGATTATGCTTATAGAAAAGTTTGGAAATATTTGAAGCGATTTGAAACAAATTTATCAGATTTGATTACATTTGCTTCAGTTTGATCATTTTTGTTATTAGATTTGTTTAGATTTCATTAAAATTAATTAGATTTGAGTAAATTTGGTTAAATTTAGTAAGGTTTGATAAAATTAGGTGATACTTCATTAGAATTGAACAAATTTAGTTAAGTTTGATTAGGTTTATTAAGATTTGATTTAATTTTATTATAATTAACCTGGTTTAATTAAATTTGATTAAAATTGCTTATATTTTATTAGATTTGATTATGCTTATAGAAAAGTTTGGAAATATTTGAAACGATTTGAAATGAATTTATCAGATTTGATTACATTTGCCTCAGTTTGATTATTTTTGTTACTAGATTTGTTTAGATTTCATTAAAATTATTTAGATTTAAGTAGATTTGGTTAAATTTAGTAAGGTTTGATACATTAGAATGCTTGCTACATTAGAATTGAACAAATTTTATTAGAACCGACTTTATTTGAATTGATTAGATTTAGTTATGTTTGATTAGGTTTATCAAAGATTTGATTAAATTTCATTATAATTAACCTGGTTTGGTTATATTTAATCAAATTTGATTAAAATTGCTTATATTTTATTAGATTTGATTATGATTATAGACAAGTTTGGAAATAATTGAAGCGATTTGATGATTTTTGTTATTAGATTTGTTTAGATTAAAATTAATTAGATTTGAGAAAATTTGGCGATGCTCCATTAGAATTGAATAAATTTAGTTAAGTTTGATGAGGTTTATCAAGAATTGATTAGGTAAATTTCATGATAATTAACCTGGTTTAATTAAATTTGATGAAATTTGGTTAAAATTGCTTACATTTTATTAGATTTGATTATGCTTATAGAAAAGTTTGGAAACATTTCAAGCGATTTGAAATCAATTTATTAGATTTGATTACATTTGCTTCAGTTTGATCATTTTTGTTATTAGATTTGTTTAGATTTCATTAAAAATAATTAGATTTGAGAAAGTTTTTTTTTAGTAAGGTTTTATAAAATTAGGCAATATGCTTCCTTAAAATTGAACAAATTTAGTTAGGTTTGATTAAGTTTATCAAGATTTGATTAAATTTCATTTTTATTAAACTTTAATTAAATTTGATCAAATTTGGTTAAAATTGCTTTTATGTTATTAGATTTGATTATGCTTATAGAAAAGTTTGGAAATATTTCAAGCGATTTAAAACAAATTTATTAGATTTGATTACATTTGCCTCAGTTTGATTATTTTTGGTTAAATTTCATTAAAATTGATTAGATTTTGATTAAATTTAGTTAGAATTGATATGGTTAAATATGTTGATTTGAGTAGATTAGATTTAGTTAAATTTAATTAGGTTGGATTTGATTTGTTTAGACCTGCTTAGGTTTTGATTGAGTTTAATAAAATTTGATAAGATTTGTTGATATTTGATTAAATTTCATTACATTTGTGACGATTGGATAAAATCTGTCCACATTTGATTATATTTCACTTTGTCAGAATAAATGGTTCAAGATTGATTAGATTTGGTTCAATTTAGTTAGATTTGATAAGATTGGATGGAATTTGATTAGAATTGTTTTAGTTTGATTTGGTTAGATCTGATTGAGTTTTATTAGACTGTCAATTGACCAGCTTAGATTTGACTAGATTTGGGTAGATTTTATTTTATTTTGCAAGGTTTGATACGATTTGATAGAGTTTGATTGAATTTGATGCGAAGATCAAAATAAATGATTTAGAATTAATTTGATGTAATATATGTAGCTTTGAATAAATTTGATGATTACATTAACTTTGTTTAGGCTTAATTGCCATGTGTCTGGTTAGATTTTATTCGAATATATTTCATTAGATTGGATAGAAAATTCTAAGATTAGGGTTTATTTAATCTAGTTTGATTATGTTTGATAAGATTTGTTTATATAAAATTTGATTATATTTGCTTTAGTGTGATTTTGGTATATTTGATTTAATTTAACAAAATTGGACTAGATTTGAGTAAGTTTGGTTAAATTGAGTAAGGTTTGATAAGATTGGATAAAATTTGATTACAATGGACTAAATTTGATTTGAGTAGATTTAATGAAGTCTGATTAGATTTGATTGGATCTATTTCGACTTGCTTGTGTTTGATTAGATTTGGCTAAATTTTATCTGATTTAGTAAGGTTTGACACGATTTTATTAATTTTCTTTAAATTTGATACGATGTTAGAATAAATTGGTTAGATTTGATTATATTTGATCAAAATTGTAAGATTTGGTTAATTTAATTATTTTTAACCAAGTTTGATTAGCTTTAGGTCCATTTATCTAGATTTAGCAAGAAATTGATATGATTTGAGGAGATTTGATGAAAATTCATTTGATTTTATCAAAATTGATTATTGTGATTAGCGATTTAATTTGATAGAGAAGCTAGAAAAGAAGTTTGATTATATTTGACTAGATTTTTGATTAGATTTGATTAAATTTTAATAAATTTGGTAAGGTATGATCAGAATTGCCTTCATTTGAGTTGGTTAGATTAAAATAATTTTAATTAGGTTGATTGGATTAGTAAGGTTTGATGAGATTTGAATATATTTATTCAGGTTTAGCTATGTCAGATTAGATTTGTTTAGATTCAATTAAATTTGAGTACATTTAATTAGATTTGTTAAGAATTGAAATGATTGAATAAAACTTTATTTAAACTTATTAGATTGGATTTAATTGGTTTCATTAAATTTAAATAAATTTTGTTAAATTACCACATCCATCAATAAAATTAAATTCTCCACAAAATATGTAGAAACATGGAGAAAACAAGCATTACACAGAGATTTTTCAATTAAACTAAATTCAACATAAAATATTTAGAAAAAGTTGGTAAAAGAATTAAGGATCTTGCCTTTTTATAAAAATATGAAACATCCCAATTAGCCTACAACTGCAGATTTTAGATTTTTCGTTCCGAATATTTGGATTTCTCAATAAAATTTGAAGTCTCTGCAAAATGCGTAGAAATGACATAGCCATCCAAAAACAAGGTAGCACAACAATTGCACAGCAATTACAGGTTCAAAAACCTATTGCTAGATTATGTGAGTGATTAACTTAGATCAAATTTCTCTTCGCTTGATTTAGATTTGATCAGGTTTGAGTAAGGTTTGATAAAGTTTGATGAGATTTGATAAAAATACATTATATTTGAATTGAAATGATCAGATTTAATTCAATTTCATTTGATGTGCTTTAATTTGATAAGGTTGGAACCGGTTGGGTTAAATTTGATTACACTTTGTTTAGCGATTTGATTTGATAGAAATAATAGAAAAGTCAGTTTGATTAAATTTAGTAACATTATAAGTTTAGATTAGATAAGTTTGATTCCAAATTTTTAGATTTGATAGAAAAATTGTGAGAGAGAATTAAATTTGATTAATTTTAATCAAGTTTGGTTATGTTTGATTAGATTTGTTTAGCTTTGATTCCTTTTGCTTAAAATTGATTAGCTTTGATAATGGTTGTCATTAGATTTGATTAGATTACATTAAATTTGGTTAGATTTGGTTAAATTTAGTTGAATTTGATAAGAATTGTTTTAATTTGATTTGGTTAGATCTGTTTGAGTTTCATTAGTAGGGGGATTTGTTTGATTAGATTTTGGTAGATTTGAAGGTCAAAATGAATGGTTTGGGATTAATTTGATTTAATTTAGGTAGCTTTGAATAGATTATGTGTGTGGCTAGATTTATTTCGAATATATTTCAATAGATTTGATAGAATATTGTAAGATTTGAATATATATTGAAGATAGTTTTAGACTGGATTATGGTTATAATTATATTGGATTTAAATTGAGTAAGGTTTGATAAGATTGAATAAAATTTGATTAGAATTGACTAAATTTGATTTTGTTGCTTGTGTTTGATTAGAATTGGCTAGATTTTATATTTAGCATGGTTTGAAATAATTTGAATAATTTTCTTTAAGTTTGATACGATGTTAGAATAAATTGGTTAGACTGGATTATTATATGTATATTAGATTAGATTTGATAGAAAATTGTAAGACTTGATTAAATTTAATTAGGTTCATTGGATTTTCTTTTTTTGGCTTGGGCTTGATTAAATATGGCAAGAATTTATTATATCTAGTAAGGTTGAATATAATTAAGCAGGTTTGACTATATTTGAGCAGATTTGTTGAGATTTAATTAAATTTGAGTAGATCTGATTAGATTTGGTAAGATTTGAAATGATTGAATGAAACTTGAATAAAATTTGTTCAATTTAGAATTTGTTCAATTTTTTGGTGGTTTGGCGTCTATTGGAGGTGGGGATCAAAGTTGAGTAGATTAATCTACCAGCTCCGTAACCTTCCAGTAGGGTGCGCATCACGTGAGCTGTTCTGGTCTTGTCATTAGGCAGCTGAGTGATGGGTAAAATTGTGTAAGGGGTAACCTGTTCACAATTCGCAAGTGTACTTGCTGCCTCCTCGTGGCAACCACTGGTAACAAAGGCCACTTGGCACATTTTTGGCCATTTGGCACAGGCTAAAGTACGGCGCTAAAGGAGAATACCTTGACAAAAAACCCTAATCTAAGGTGGAATAGCATATGCCGAAAGATGAATAGCTGATAGGTTAATCAGCCCAAAATATGCGGACTCTGGATACCAGGCACCCTCCAGTTTTATTTAGCCTTCCTGTAGTAAAGCTGGGTGACCTACAGGTGATTTGCAATTCCCAGCAACTCGTAAGAGTAAAATCAAACGGAATACGGGGCAGGAGTAGGAATATACGGGAGTGGGACAACCCTCTCGAGGTCCTTGAGCTCCAATGCTACCGTCTTTCTAGCGGAACTACATGCTGTAGTAAACATCTAGGAGGGAGAGCAATAAGCCCAGATAGTATGTATCACGTACCGGGAAGCAGTATCGTCAGGTTCATTAAGAACCTGAATATTGACTGGACGGATAATTAAGCAGGGGCCAGCACAATAGATCTTTTAGGTCGCAGTGCGAAGTGGCTGATCGCCCGCATGGCCCCCCCAATAATCGAAACACAATTGCCGATTTTAAATTTTTTTTATTATGCCAAAATTTTGGGGCTTAAAGATTTTTCGTTAAAACTGAATTCACCATAAAATATGTAGAAGCAATCGAGCTGTTCAGGCGCTTATATATAAAAATATTGAAACATCTGAATTAGCACACAACTGCAGATTTTAGATTTTTCGTTCCGAATATTTGGATTTTGCAATAAATTTCAAGTCTCTAAAAAAAAAATGTGTAGAAAGGCAAGGGTTTAATGAGATTTGTTAAAAATCCATTAGAATTGATTGGAAATGATTAGATTTGATTAATTTCATTTGGTTTGCTTTAACTTTATTAGGTTGGAACAGATTTGATTAAATTTGATTATATTGGATTACAGTTTATCCGGTTGGATAGAAAATTGTGAGGTTGGTTTGATTATGATTGATTAGATTCGTATAGAATTAATTGCATTTACGTAAATTTGATTAGATATAATTGTGGATATAATTAGATTTTATTTGATTTAATTAAATTTGCTAGAATGTGGTTGAGATTAAAATTTATTCTATAAAAATCTAGTAGATTTGATTAGACTTGATTAAAGATGTGTACTTATATTTGGTTAGATTATCGGTAAGATTTATAAAAAAATTGTATTGTTTGCTTAAAGAGTTGATGAAATTTTGATTCTATTTGATTTAGCTAGATTTAATAAACTTTGAAATTGGATTTGTATAGACTTACTTAGGTTTGATTAGATTTAACTAAATCTGAATTGATCTAGTAAGGTTTGATATGACTTAGTAAGATTTGATAACCATCGCTAAAATTTGAAACGTGGGTCAGAATAAATAGTTAAGGATTGATTTGGTTAAGTTTGATTACATTCAATTACATTACTCGGTTTTCTTGGCATTTTCCTTGACTTTTTTTAATTCTACTACAGTAATAAACTTTGCTCTATTCCTTCATCACCAAAAATCAATTAATTATTATTTTAATACAGAACATGGTTCCAGATAGTTACAACAGCTAAATGGTTTGATAAACGCTACATCATCAAAAATAAAATAAATTTCATAAATTTGCTTTATAACAAAAAATTATTAAATTACATGATCAAAGCACATAATTTACAAATGAATAAATCAAATAGATATCTAGCCCACATTCAATTAGCTCATTTTATTTATTGTTCTAGGATCCACATATAAAATTATGTCTTTGTTCCAATTATTTTTTGCTGTAGTCTTAGTTAGAAACATAACTTCCTTTTGTCGTTAAATTTAATTAAAATATTAAATTAAAATCAAATTGGATTGCTGTACTAATAATATATGGGAGGTCAAGAAAGTCTAATTAAAAGAAAGTCGTTGTTTTTACTGCTTTCATCCATTCATATCGGTAGTTAATTTTTTGGAATTTTTCTTCAGAACATAATTTCCTTAACCAAACATTTATTTGTGTAACAGTCATGTAGCAAATTACTACTATAATGAATCCCCGACAAAAAATCATGTTTAACACAAAAAGCACAGAAATCTATAAAACACTAAAATTCAATATATAAATCTTGATCTATCGTCTATATGTACGTCTCACATCTGTACATCGATTTCTTCAGTTTCACATCCATATAAAATTCATGACTTATCTGTCATATAAAATCCATAAAACATCGTAATCCAAAAAAGGATATATAAAGCACAAACAAAGTTATCTAAAATTAAAGAGCTTTTTGCGGACGTTTTCAAGTTTACTATTCTAAATTAAATTTTTTGTCGGAGAAAAAGCTTAATCGATGTTGCTTTTTTTTTTTACTGAAATATAGTTTGTTGTGATATACGACCGTTGAGCTTTTCGATGTTATATCTCTTCAAAAATTTTATGTTCGTATTGATACGATGAAAGCACCCTAAAAATACCATCGTGACAATTTACTGTCTATCGCCGCCTCTATTTTAATTTAATTTTCTATTTAATATGTAGTCAATAATAGTTACTTATCACACAGTTTGAGTTTCAAAAAAATATTTATTTCACATGGATCAATGACGGCATTCTAATTAAGTAGATATCGACATATTTGTAACAGAATTTCGTAAACCAATAATTTATGGATAATTTAATCATGATTACGAGAAAAGAAACGCATTTGGTGCGATGAATACTAAAAAATTGTAGACCAGAGCAAAATATTTACATAATAATGAAAAAGGATAGACTAAAAAATGGGACATATGTTGTTTATTATGTAACTACGAGGATAGATAAATAGATTTTGTATTTTAATAAATTGGAATATAAATTATCCAGACCCTTTTTTTTCGTTTGGGATTTTTTTTTCGGTTTAAGGGTAATTTTCGTATTCAAGTTGAGTATTTTGATGGGTTTGCATGTAAATTGATTGAATTATTGAGGTTTACATTATCGGAATGATGTGACAAAATTTTGGAATAGAAAAATTCTACTTGTTTGACAAAAATATTTTTCTGGTTAACTTTGAAGGAGCTTCTAATGTTGCTTGTTTGGCAAATAATTGCGCTGATCGGCCAATTAAGCATTAGGTTCTTCTAAGGAGTATCCACATTTATGTATAATCCAATTTTTATCCAAATAAAAGAGAAACAAATTTTTGTTTAAGAAAATTGTCAGAGGTGTGTAGACCCAGGCAATAGACCTGTATTCCCATTGGTCAAAAGTAATAATTCCTATTTAAACAGAGCTTTTATTTGCACAGTAAAAAATAGAAAATGAAACTGACTTTGGCGACTCATCTTGTAAAAATTTTATGTAATTTGGGAGTTAGGCTCAACTTATACGAGTGTCAATTTTTGAAATTTATAAAGTGTTTTAACAGTAAAAAATTATTACTAATATGGGTTCCACAGATTAATTTTAATGAAATCTGTGAATGTTTTCCACAATCCAATCAAAATCATCAGCCTTTGAGATTTTGAGCCCGACCAAATTAATTTCACTTTCTGAGTAACCCGATTTATTATTAAATATTTCAAATCTTTAAATAGGTTCCACATTCGATTTTGATCAGTTTTTGATTATATCTACTCTAGCAATCTGTAAAACATTTTTCTACACGTTGTACGCCCCAGACAGATGTCTTGTTGTGAAACTAGATTTATATAGAATAGAAACCTTCAATATTTCATAAAAGCTCAATAAACCTATAAACTTAATGCTTTCACTATTTAACAAAAAATATTTTTCTCACCAACAACAATCCTTACTAGGTCCAGATATGTTAGATCCCAGCAGGATTTCAACCGATTTTGATTAAACTTGACTTTTATAGACGCTAAACTTTCAACTTTTCATGAAAGCTCAATTAAATTATAATATTTAAGTTTTCTATAAGTAAGTTTAATTATGTTAAGTCTCAAAAATTTATCAAACGATTCTGATAAAAAAATGTATATTGTACAAGACTTTTCAAAAATCTTTGTGTATTTAGTAATTCTTATGAGATTCCTTTCTGTTCTTGTTGTTTTCACAAGCGAGCCGATCTAGAAGCACACCTGCACACCGACTGTAATGCTAATTTAACAAAATTTGTAAAGTGTAACAGATGTCGTCCGAAGGTCCTTCCTAGTGGTTTACATTGAAAGCTGAGTTCTTCAAAATATCGAGAATCTCACCTTCAGGAATTGAGATAAAATACGTGTGGCGAAAATTGAATGTTTTAATAAACCTGTCTCCTACTTTGATTATAATATAATGTACACTGCCCAACTAAATTTATTAAGTTTAAATAACAAGCTGTCCAAAAAAGCTCCACCCCAAAAATAAATTACTAATTTTACCTGTAAAATATTTCATTCACCCCAAACAAAGTAATTGAATTTTATGACCAAACAATATTTACGATATCATGGGCACCAAACAAGAAAATTATCAAAAACAACCAAAAACACGAAAGATGAAAAATTATTTATGTTGATTGTCTGATATGATCTGGATATTATTATTACAAAAATGTTTCGAAACGTACGTACAAGGGGAGATCAAATTCACCTCCACAGCAATATTGAGTTTTTTCTTGTTACGAATAAAATATTTGGTTTTGGTGTATAACACACCGAATATACAAAATATGATAAGGAAGCAAAATTAATTTACTTTTCAAGCAAAATAAACATACATTTTCTTACCGGTCCAAACACCCCATATTTCGCCTAAAAGAATGAATTAAATAAAATATGTGATGGTGTATAATGTGGTATAACGTAGAATGGGATCGTAAATGTGGGTAACAATTTTTTATTTTTTTTATTGACGTTTTTATTGAGTTCGTTTGCGTACATCATAATTAAGTGAGCTCTTATTAGTTTAAGGCTCTTGGAAAAATTTTATTTAAAACAGAAATAAATACCAGACGTATTTTACAATGTACAATGTAGGTATTTGAGGAATTTTTTTAATAACAAGCTTTAGTCATTGAGACTAGCTTTTTTTATCTTGGACAATGAACTTATTTTAATGAAAAGGGCTTTATAAAATTTCTGAGATATACAATGCAACATTTATATATTTAATAAGGAATATCCTAGCAACCATATTCCACTACTATACAAAAACCCAAGACAAATCTTCTTCGAAACTAAAATGATTTCTAGCAAACAACGAAATTGTTGTATTTCATTATTTTCTTATAACTGAAAGAAAATTCTATTAAATTAAATTTTATATAACTTATCTTTTTCTACAGAAGTAAACTGTACAATAACAAAAACTTTACAGATTTCTGATTATAAAAAAAATAACAACACATGCGATTAAGAGCTAGATAAGACAAAAAGATAGATGAGAAATAAAAATAAGAAGTTACTCAAATTTTTGTTATTATAGAAAAAAAAAAACATTTTTGTCTTAGTACGATATATTATAAAAAATAATGGTTTCTGGTTGGAGGACAGTAATATTGTCAAATTAATGTTTCGAAAGTTCAAAAATATGTAAGTTTGTTGAAAAATAGAAAAAGTGCAAAAAGTGTTAATAAAATCACTTTCAACACTTTTCAACACTATTTTAACACTCGTGTACACTTTTCTCAGTTTTTTATAAACTACTATAAATTGGATTCTAGCGAACATTTTGACACATGTTAACCAAAATATCTCGTTTTTCAACCAACTTATACCATATTCTATAATTTGGTAATACAATGCCAGATTTCATCACACGATTATTCATACATGCTTTACAAGCAACTATCTAATATACCATATAACCATCTTAGATCACAGATAAAAACTAACGATTGGGACATGAAAATTGTTCATATAATGCCTTCCGGTATATTGTATGTGTCTTTCTGACACGTTTCACGTTTACAATCACATTATATTCTGTACCAGTTATAATTTTTCATTTATGTGAGTTTCATATTAATGATTTAGTTGTGGAAAATGATAGACACGCACACAGACATTTTATATTTCAACTCAAACCGCCATTCAAAATAACAAAATTAATTAAAGTTTTCGTGATGGTATCAAGTGATGTCCCACACTCTTATCATAGAATGTAAAACCCTTATTTGTCGTTCTTTTATTATTCAATCATAAATTAAGAATGTTAATTAATTAACATATTTATTTGTATGTGTTAACCACCCAGCTCAATTTAACATTTGATTAATTTATTTTTGAATTTTGGTTTTTAGTTAGATATTCATAATGAAAAAGGTTTCTGGTTTTAATTAGAGTTAATATGAATTTAGACATCTGTTCTATCCTAGTTAAATTAGATACGTACCACGTTTATTCGCAATTTCGTATGAAAACGGATGAAAAATGTAACATTCAATATTAGATTTAGTTCGTTCTTATTGATTTTTGGTACAAAAAAAGGGGTGAGATACGTGATATCAGCAAAAAATCATAAAAATGTGTATTTAATTCTTTAAAAATGTGTACACACTCGTACACACATTCAAAAATCTGTATTTGCTAGCAACTTTAAATGAGTAAAAAAAATGTTTGTAATTTTTATTAGCATTCGAAAGGATGTGTAATTAAAACCCAAATTGCTGTTGAAATGAAATATTCGAAATTTCTGGGAAAAAAAATTGTTTTTAGTTATCCGTAAAATGTAAATATTTCATTATACGTATGGTATTTATAGAGAGTAAATAAACCAAATCGATTTATTCTCAATTTGTTAATTTAATTTAAATTGACGAATCCGTAACCAAATAATTCTATCATTAGTAGTTTATAGGAACGTTGAATTAATGTAAATATCATTGAAACCAAATGTTAATCAAGCAATCAAGATTTTATTCGAAATTTTGCATTAAACTTAATAGCGTAGGTCATATTATTCACCAGAGTAAAAAAAGCTTCATAAAACAAAATGGATTGCAAAGCTTTTTTAATTTTACTTCACATCAACTGAAGTTTACCCCAGATTTTAAACAACACCGGTTTCTCATAACAGCTTCAAAGATTTTTTGTAAAAGAAACTAAATACAAATTTGAATTTATAAAAGCTCAGAAAATTAATTCTAGCATATTAACGAAGCATCACACTTTCTAAGCTTCGTACAGATAAAAGCTCACATATTTAAACTTTCTAAAATTATGGAAAATTTTAAAAAAGCTGAGGCTTACCACTAATCATTCTAAGCCTCCCTAAAACCCAAGCTTTGATAGATCTTTCAAACTAGATGCTCTTTGAATAAGTTGGGTCTTGTACGTTTAAAAGTCCACCGTGTATAAACCATTTTTTTAATTAGGCTTGATTTCACTAGCTCGACAAAAGCTATTAATACAATCAATTATTATGGTAATAAAAGCTCTATGAAATTAAATTGAAATAATCAGCTGATATTATTTTGAAAGGTCCTTAAAATCTTGTAACCTTATAGATTCTGAGGATAGAGGCTAGTATCAGTTAGAAGAGAAAATAATAAAATAATGATTTAAAAGCATTTAACTTTTGCTAAAGCTAAAGATACAGGTTAAGAATTAAATTAATCAAATAATCTCCAAACTTGTTAAGCTTTGTACTGATAAAATAGAGCAGACTTAAACGTTCAACTACAAAGCTCAATTTCACAAATTAAAAAAACATAATGCAATCTCTTACTTAAATTTCTAAATGTCACTTACCGATTAAATTACAGCTTATACCCTTTAAATATTCCATGAAAATCTGCTTAAGTAGTATTGATCCCAAACGAAAAGCTTTCCGTTTTTTATAAACCAAATTTGACATCTCTAGTTGATATAGGATTATATCATAGGATTGGGTAATCAGTCTATTACACCGAAAGCTCTCTGGAATAAAAAATAGAAACAGAAAAAAATTAACATATTTTTAAGGCCATCAAACCCCATGCCAAGTTCTAAAAGAAATATTTCGATGAAAAATCGAGATTTTTTTTAAATTGACAAGCATTTTCTCAAAAAAGCAAATTGCAAAAAAACTAATCAAGGATTAGTATTCTCAAAGTAAATAATTCCTCCAGAATAAAATCAAAATAATAAGCTTTTAAAATGACTTTTATTTTATTTGAAAGCTCAACAAATCATTTTCAAATAAAATAAACTTAAAAGCTTGTAAATTTATAAATACTAAGAGGAAGTTTTTGGTGAGCCTTCAAAATCAAGTGAAGTATTGTGATGGTTCCAATAAAAAAGCTTTCAAATATTGCAACATTCACTTCAGTAATGATCTTTCTAGGTTTAACACGCATTGTAATCTCAAACTTGTTATGAATGAACTATCGGAAACCTTTTCACATTTAAAAGCTTTCAGAAAATATAGCACTTCGAATAATAAAATGAATTTCAAAGAACCTTATCAATCACAAGAATTAGTTTGATTCAAGTAAAAAGCTCTTAACGGGATATAACATTCAAATTAGTAATCAAGATTTAGATATAAAAACTTATTATGAAAGTAACTTAAGTTACCTCAAAATTACTGAAAGTAATTTGCTCTCTAGAATAAAATAAAAATAATGAGCTTTCAAAACTTTATTTTGTTTGAAAGCCCAACAAATGTTTTCCACAAAAATTAAATGTTAGAAATCATACGAATTTATAAATACTAGAAGGAAGTTTTTAGATCAGCTTTCAATATTCTAAACTTTTGCTTTTCACTTAGTTGAAAAAATTGTCATATGTTAACATATTCAGTTCGTTAATCAAGTTTCAAGTATTACATGTAAATGTAGTCTAAATTTGTTAAGTTTCAAGTACCGAACACAATTATACAAACTTAGATTTTTCTCAAATTTATTTTAAATCTTTCTAATCTCGTCGTTTATATCGAATAATAAAACGAACTTCAAAAAACCAACTCCATCACAAGAATTAGTTTGGTTCAAGTAACATGCTTTAAATGAGATATAACATGGAAATTAGTAATCAAGATTTAGAAATAAAAACTTGTTATGAAGGTAACTTTAGCTGCCTCAAAATTAATCAAAGTAAATTTGCTCTCTAGAATAAAATTAAAATAATGAGATTATAAGTTAAATTCTATTTTATCTGAAAGATCAACAAATCATTTTCAAGTCAATTAAATTTTAAAAAGCTTATAAACTTAAAAATACTAAGAGGAAGCCTGTAGATCAGCTTTCAAAATTCTAAACTTTTGCGGTTCACTTAGTTATCTAGTTATCAAGTGAATTATTTCGTGGTTTCAATACAAAAAGTTTTCAAATAAAAAGCTCCTAACGCATTATAACATTAAAAATAGTAATCAAAATTTACATACACACTAATTCACTTTGAACTAGTTTTTATTTTTTTTAAAAAAGCTCAACAAAACATTTTAACTTTTGCTTTTACTTATTACGACACTCAGTTCAGTAATCAAGTTTTAAAATTTTAAATGTAAATGTAATCAAAAATGTTTCTAATTTTCAATTATCGAAAACCATTTTATCACTCCCACTTCCTAATGAAACATAAAAAATAAGCTTTTTCTCAAATTTACTTTAACTCTTTCTAAACTAGTCAAGTTCTCAACTAGTCTATCAATCATCCATTATAATATTTAAACAAGGAATCAAGACCTAAATATTGTACAAAAACTTGTTATGAAGCTTTTTATAAGCACCTCTTAAAAATTGTCTAAAGGATTGCTATTCTCAAAGCTAGTTTGCCCCCCCCAGAATAAAATTCGAGTCCGAAAGCTCCAAAACTTATTTTCAAATAAATTAAATTTTTAAAAGCTTAAAAATTTATAAATATTAAGAAGTGTTAAGATCTGCCTTCAAAAGTTTTAGATTTTGCTTTTCACTTTCTTTGCTATCAAGTTATTAAATCAAGCATGTAATGAGACTATACTTGCTAACTTTCAACTAATAAAAGCTTAGCCGATAAAAAAGACGTGTTTTTCTTTCAGAAACCAAAATTATTGGTATTCCCAAAGTAAAATCTTTGCGGTAAAATTGTATTTGTATTGTATAGTAATTAACTTTCTTAAATAGTTGAAATAAACATTAATTGACTCAAATTAGGAGAATTTTAAATGTATTTCTCATTTAAAAGCTCTCGAAATAATTACTTTTAATTTATTTTAATTATATTAATAATCTAAGCTATTTAAACAAGTTTTTTAGAAATCATAGTTTTAAATGAGCTTTCTTTCTCAATTTAAAAGCTTCTTTTCAACAAATTTAATTTTATCGTAGAGAAGATCGTATAAGGCTTTTCAATCTTTGTACTTCGTTTTAAGAGCTTTCAAAATTCTAAACCTTATGCTTTACATATAATCTCTAAATTTGAACGACTGTTTGAATGGTTAAATAATGTTGCAAACAATATTCCACTACCCATTAAAGCTGCTTTTTTGGATTACGTAATAGATGTAATACTTTAATCAAAGCTTTTAAAGTTTTATCATTTAATTGGTTTTAGGAAATGAGGAAATGATATTCATAAACTTAATAGTAAATTACATGTTCCAGCCAAATATTTATTTCACCTAGCAGCGCATTTGTTATGGTACAAAGCACTATAATAAAGAAAAACAGTTTTTATTGCTTCTAGGTTCTACTAGTTTGCCCCATTCTATTTTATTAATAAGATGAAAAAGAAAATGTATTAACGTAAGATGATGGTCTAATAAGATACCGTATAATTGTAATGAATATTGAACAAACGTAATCTTATTCGTTTTGCCAACCAAATATATTTTACGTCATTAGTTTTCACATTATAAAAATTATATTCATAATTTACCAAAAGTTTCCTCTTGTGTTGTAGTGTCTAGCTGTAATAACCATCTTTTATACACAAACAAAATTCGCTGCTGTTCAACTATACTCATGAGATTTTAAAACACGAGTTGTGGTAAAAATGTTGTTTCCACCAAATAATAAAATTTAACTTTTCCTACTGTGTAGCGAAACAACAATATCTACAACTAAAAATTTTAAAGTAAGTCAAAAAAAAAAGTTGTTGTTGTCATCTCAAATATACATCATACGAGATATGATGGCAAATAGTTAGCCAAACTGGAGACGATTTTTTGATAGATTTGGTTGCAACATTTACCCAACTTTGAAATTTAAGACACCCAGGAATGACGTATTAATAATATTCATTTTGTATTTGAGCTTTCAAGCCAGACAACTTACAAACGAATTAAAAGTATTAGTTGTGTAAAGTTTCCAATATGAATTATGATCAAAAATTGTTTTTTGCTGGTCGTATCAAACTCAACCTCATAAATTCATAGTTTTTGGCATTAATGTAATAAACAGATAGTGATAAATAGTTTTTTTTTCGTTCTGTTATATTTATCATATTGTAGTAAAAGTTTTATTGGTTTGGTAAATAATTATTGTTTGGCAAAATCGATTTTTTTTTTTAACAATAGGGCAAACTTTATTATACGATAAATTAATGCTGGAATAATAATTACAGTCGATTAAATATGTTGATGCGAATAAGTTGGGTAACTATGTCGAGAGGAAGGTAAAAATAAAAATAAAATAACTTTTTCGTGATGTTTTCGATAAATTATGTCAACAAGTTTGACGCTCAATCGAGTTCCACTAAACATTCCTGGAGGAGATTGCTGATTCAGCTTCACTGAATCAGCTCTAAAAAACGTTTTCGTAACAACAATTAGTTAAAGGATTCACTATTTTGCGGTTTTAATTCGTTTCAGTATTATTTTTTCCTGAAAGAATACTGCAAAGTAGTCCTAAGATGGCGCCGTCACGTTTTACTAGAAGTGATAATCGTTAAACTGCACTACTAAAACCAATACCTTTAAATTTTATGCGCTCTAAAAATAGTATTAATGTTTATTGGTAATTAGGTAGATTTTAAGCTTTTCATACCGATTTTAGAGACTAGGGCACAACAGGGTTTTGAAAGTGCTGCGCTTTGAAAAAGCTTTCAAGTTAACTTTTAATGGGAATGAAGTAACATTTACGAAATATGTATATATAAATAAATATGCGTGGCGAGCTTTTATTTATTAATAACAAATGTTGACATAAAATCATAATTTACTAGCAGAGAGTATCAAAATCGATTAATAGTGGAGTAATTTGAACCATGCTTTGATATTAGATGAATTTGATAAGTAGAGCTATTGGCTCTTATTTACATCACACAAGCTTTAATTAAAGATAAAACTTTAAGTGTTCCACTAGTATATAATCATCTGTTTATCACAATATTTAAATAAAATTACCCAAACTGAAAACACTACAATGCTCACTCAATCGTATATTAAACATTAAGTTTCAAAATTACCAGAAATATAATTTATTATAAAATATGCCATCATAATATGCCATTAACATTTTTCTAAACAATTTGCCACTACAACAATTATGACACATATTAGATGACATCAAAAAAATGTGCTGCTAACTTAAATTTTTAAATGAATTATATACCTGACGCTGTGAATGATGAACACGATAACTGAAAAGTTAAATTTTGTTATTTTTGTCTTGGAAAACTGTTTTCACCACATAATCATATTTTCATCTCTCTTGAGATGACACAACGAGTTTTATTTGTCTAAAAGTTGGTAGAATGTATTCGCGGAAGAACAACATACGATAAAGATTATGGTAAATTGTGGGTACGATTTTGAAAACGACACTAGATTTTTTCTTTGTTATTTACCATAGCTGTTAAATATATCATCTTTATAAATGAAATTGTTCATTCATATTTTCATTTTCTTTACTTCTACTTCACATCACATCTTCTCGAGTCGATTTGCAAATATATATTACTTAAGATTTACTATTGGTCTAGGTCTACTTACACTACTTTTTGGTAATTAATTCTGGAAGCACAATTTTAACAAAATATTGAGCTTTTTAGTGAAATAAGCTTAATTATATAATAGCGAGCTTTTGTTTGCAACTAGCTCAAAATGTTTTATATTTAAAACAATACTTAGCTGAAATGGAATGGATTTGTTTGTGGACAAAAATATTTTTTAAAAAATAGAGAAATGAGCTTAAAAGCTTTTAAAAGAACTTAAAATATTTTTCTTTAAAATTAACCAATCAAACATATTTTGATAAAAATATTTGTCAGCATCCTTCGTTGCTTAAATGTCAAATCACTAACTATCCAAAGCTTTATAATTAAAAATGATGAAAGCAAAACTATAAAGTGCTTTGAAATATATCACCTTCTATAATTTACAATTATTTACGTAAAAAAAATTTAAACTAACTACAAACTGAAACAAGGGATTTGAACACAAGCTTAAAATCAATATAATCGGAGCTTTTTCTGTCTCAATTAATAAATAAATTGATTTAATAAAAAAACAATAAGATTGTACAGCTAATTTCAAAGAAATAATATAAGCTTTTTGAAAGGTTTGGTAACAAATACAAAATATCTAAAGCTTTTAAACAAAATATTAGCACCATAAGAATAAAACATTCTTTAAAAATAAGTTTATTTGTAAGCATTTCAAATCTTATTAAAATATAAACTGGTACTTTTATAAAATCGAGCTTTCTTTTCAGCTGAAAAAAATTGTTAAACTAATCACTTAATAAAACGTACTTTGACTAATCGCATAATAAAACGTAATCAACTTTTAATATTTATAGCTTTTAAGTTGTTTAAGAAGATTAAGAGCTTTCATAAAGCTCAACCAAATGTGAATTTTCCGTAAAAAATGAGTTTGATATATGTATGTGCTATTATGTTTTATAAATACATTTAAATTTTAATATATTTCCCTAACAAAATTCAGAGCTTTTAAGAAATTTAACAACATCGAAAGTACACACAACACATAAAATGAGCTATCGTACCCCATTTTTCAACAATTAAAAAATTTAACCACGTCAAAGCTTTCATGGCATTTTATTTAAAAATCAAATTACAATACAAATACCCAATCAACCGCAAAATTAAGCTAATAAAATCCGCCATTACTTAATGTTATTGTTTTGTTTGTAGTAATCCCAAATTAATTGAATTAATTCCTTTAAGTACTTTGATTATATCCCATCCTCCACCACCACCACCACCACCACCATCGACAACCACATTTAAATAAAATAACATTCCAGCAATAACAGCGCAAAAAAAAAATTTTCGGCAGGGCAAAATTAAAACAATTTGACATTTTACGAAATATAATTTCCATTTTTATTCGTATATCCCCATTCGTACAAAAGTTTTTACTTTCCGCATTGTGTTTTGATTGAAAACCTCAATATTTTCTGGGTACACACATTTTGGAATGGTGCGACGACAAAGAAACCTAAACAATCAGAAAAATACTTGTTTGACTTTTCTTCCTTAGGATTAAGTTGTAAATTTTTTTTATTTTTTTTGTTATTGTTTTTATTTAGAAGGATTTTTACCCCCATCCACCCAATCTTCTTTAATATTTGCATGCTTTTCCTATTTTATAGCATTTTGTGTAAGGCTTAACGAAAAAAAAAGGGTTAAAATATTGTCAATCTAATTGTGACAACAACATAAATGTACAGTTAAAATGTCATCGTAATTCTGTTATTATCATGGTATATTATTTGAGTACGTTCAACTGTATTTTAAATTTAATTCAAGCAATTAAAAATTCGTTTTATAGTAAGATATCGCTCTTGGGTAAAGATGCGGAAATTTATGAAGAAGGTTTATTAATTTTGATTAGAATGGCCGAAAGAAAAAAAAATGGTTTGAGCTTTAATTAGGTGCTTTTTACAAAATAATATAATTATTGATTTTCTGGATGAACATCTTAAATTTTCAAAGAAAAAAATGTTTGCGTAAAATCCATTCAACCGATTAAAAATCGGTAATGTATTACAGCCTAATAAAAACGTTTTTTTTGTACCAAGAAAATCTGAACAAAATAAACGGAAAAAAAATTCTGACCCAGAATGTCATTCATTACACATACATTAGGTTGTTATTTTCATTTTTATTTTTTATTTGCGCTTTTGTGTGCTTTTTTCAATTTTATGGATTTCATTCGGAATGTTACCACTTTTTTTGTAGTGTATAAATGTGTTTGTATTATACCATCGATATTGAATTTTATGAAAGATTTATTTGCCAGTTGTAGCATAATGGGGTCAAAAAATAATAAAAATAATACAGAATAAATCCCTATCTTTATGGTTGTATTTAATGGTTGTCAGAGCATAAATCTTGTTACGACTGACGTCCGTCCGGCCGCGGAAATAGGTACGAGAGATTGGTTTAAATTGAGGTTTAAAATTCCAAGATACTCAGGACACGATTTATACAAAAATGTTCAAGCGTGTAATGTGGTTTTTCGTTTTGATGGGTATTCGTCCGAACAGAGTGAAGACAATGCAAAATTGATAGGAATTTTTTGGAATATAATTGGGCTGGGTTGAATGCCTTTAACCTGTCTTAGTATTTGTTCCCATTTTTGTTGTGACAAACGTAGATTCTTAAATCAATGGCACTAAACCCAAATTCAAAGTTTTTTTAAAGTTGTTTATTTGTAGTAGAATGAAAAATATATTGAAAGCTCAAGCATTTGGAAGAGAGATTTTGATGTAATGTTTGTAATTAAACGTAATGTCGAATGCCCTAAAGCTTTTAAAGCTGACCTAACTAAAAGACGATCATCATTATTCAGAAAAACAATTCGTAAGAGTTTATAAAAGCTCCAAACTAAAGTTTCCCTTTAAAAGTTCATTTCAATTTTGTTGGCAAGTCCTCAAATCATATAAAGGCATAAAATATAAAATTCGAAGTAAAACTTACTATTTAATTTTCCTTAGAAATCTTAAAATTTAAGAATATATTCAAATTTATTTTAAACTTCATTATATAATTTAGAAGTTTATTTTAAAGTACAATATCAAGTTTCTTGTAATTAATATGAAAATTTGTTTAGACTGATTTTTAAAACTTAAAATAAACCGATCTAAAACTCTTACATATTAATTACATTAAAGATTTACTCATCAAGCAGGAGATTCGAAATAACTGAAGCTTTGAGCTTTTCATTTGTTGGTCAATAATTTAATTTATTCTTTTCCTTCCAATCTTAGTAAGTAGGAGCTAAGGTTTTTTTATAGTTAGAACGAAAGTTCCAAACTAAACTTTCCCTTCAAAAGACCAATTTTGTTGAATTTGAGTTTTCTGAAACCAACTAAAGACCGAAATGTCATAACAGTTTTGAAAAGTTAGTTAGGAATATTTACAAAAAATTAAATTATTAAAGCTTTTATAAAACTTCATGAATAAAGCTAGCTGAACATTTTTCTAATTAATAAACTTTTCAAATAACTTTACGATATAAGCATTCCTTAAAAATTATAAAGCCTTTAAAGCGCCTTTTATACAATTTAAAAATTTCCCAAAATTTATTTTAAAATTACAAAACTGGAAGCTTTCAAAATTTAAAAACAAGCTTTAAATTTCTTTCTAAAAGTCAATTTTTTAGTCTGATTTGAGAAAATCCAACACAACCGATTAGAAGCTCTTAAATTTAATTAACTGATTACATTAATGATTTTGAGCTTTTGTTTCTTGGTCAATATTTTAATTTCTTGTTTTCCTACATATGTTTAATCGAATAAAAGAAAAATGTTTAATGGTTTATTTTAAACCTATAAATAAGTAGGAGCTTTTAGAAAAGCTTTTTTAGTGTAAAGTTTTTTTTGAAAATATTGAATCCTTAAAAATTTTATAAAAATTTGTACTTTTTAAAAGCTTTCAAACAGGGTTTACTATTACTAAGTATCTTCGATCATTTACAAAATGTTCGCTTTCACACAGAAAGGTTTACATCAGATAAAAAAGTTGATGACTGAAAATTACGGAACTTTTTCCATTTAGTAGATATTTTGTATTATTTTTGTTTCTAAATAACAATTATTTTATAGGAAAAAAAATATTTCTTATCACGTTTGCTGCAATAACTTTGCGAATTTACTTTGAGCTTTCATATTAAACATAAAACGATGCTATTTCACATACCTGGGACATTTTGTTTTCAACAACCTTCAATTAACAAATATATAAATCTTTTGTGTATTCTTAAAATCGCACAAGTATAGGTGTTATTAAAAGCTCGTAACCAAAAGCTTTATATTTCTGGTTTTGATTTATATACTTGTTTACTTTCCAAATTTCTAGGACCTAGATAACCTAAAAGCTTTTTCGCTGCTCGTTTTTTTATCCATAAATTTTTTTATTATTAAGCCTTGCCAGTTAATCTGAAAAAGCTCGTATTAAAAAATTATTCGAAAGATATTTGCAAAGTTGCCTTGATTTTTGATGTTCTTAAAGCTCACAAATTCACTCAAACACCTATATGTTAGTCACCCATATAATAACTAAAATACAATACAATACTAACTGCCGTCAAAAATCTATATCCAGAAAACAGCCAACAGCAAAAAAACACATTTAATTAATCACCGGATATACCATTTAGTCACGCGTTTATCTTACAGTTAAAATTAATCGAGGCAAACAATAACTTCCAAACCAAAAATGAATTCCAAAATAAATTTAATAAGCTGTCAGCCAGCTTTTTATGCCCATTTCAATTACAAATTAATTTAAATTTTATTCATTAATTCATCGCTATGTACAAACTCATCCAAAAATTTTTATGTTTCTCGTACATTTACATATAAATCGGATGTACATCAGCTATATCTACCTAGCATACACCCTGCAAACCACTTTATATAAATATACATATTTTGTTGTTAAAAATTTACATTTTCCAATTTTTCACAGAATAATGCGCGATATAGACGCGATGCTACAATATACCAAACATTAAAAGAACAAACAAAACTTGTTGCGATATATGAATTATGTAGACGAGAGAGTATAGAATAAATGAAAAATAAAATAAAAAGTTTCAGTTTTGTGCTTGCGGGGATGTATGTACATAGCAGTTAGAAATAATAATATTTCTTGCTTTAATAACCCACATCGTGCGCTTTGATATAGCATAATAAATGAAATAATGGATGATGGAATTTTTATTTACCTGCTTTGTGTTGCGAAAGTGTATTAGAAAATGAAAACTGGATACAGAAAAAAAAAATCAGTCCAAACGTTTTCTTTTTTTTTTGTTTTTACTGGAAAATTGGTTCTTAACGAACAAAGTTTTTTTTTTGGGTGGTTTAATAAATCAGAATATTTCATCGTGTTTATTTTTTTTATTTTTCAGTCTCCCCTTTTTCTAATTTTTCTTGTTTCACCAAGAAAAGTATCAACGGATAAATTAACAACGCAACCGTATTATTTGAATCGATAAAATCGCTTCAATACGGAAGTTTTGTGAATAATAATGAGAGTCTACTGATTTTATCTCATCCTGAGTAGCCGCGAATGGATAATGTTTTAATATTAAAATGATAAGTTTAATTTGCAGATATCTAAAAAAAACTATCAGAAGCTCACCCAATTATTAATAAGCTCCTTCCTTTATAAATTAATGGTTTTTCACAGATAAGCCAGATATATTTGACGGCTCTATTTCGTACAAGGTCAATGGGACTTTAGGAAGCTTTCAAAAGCTTAAATTAACAAAAATCACGGACCAAAAAGCAGATAATAATTAATAAGATGATTTTGGAAGCATTTTAATTCCAAAATATTTTTATACGGAATCCTCCTTTGGACAAGATTCCCGATTCTATTCTAATTAGACTTTCATCCTCCGGCTAATTAATTAAATTTTATAAAAAATTGTTACAAAAGCAAATTTAAACATTTATCTATCTGAAAAATCATCGATAATCTTTATTTTGGATATAACCAATATCTTCCCGTAATAACTTGAGTACTCCGATTCAATCTCATTTCAGGCTGACATTAATTCAAATTAAAATAAAATAAAATATTATTAAATAAATTATCACACTTTTCTTTTCGGTTTTTCCACAATTTTATGTATATTACGTTTTTTGTCGTTGCCGTATGCTACAAAAAATTTTAAACATTTATTTTAATGATTGGTTGAAGGAGATAAGGTGTTCAACTTGGAAGATTAGAGACAACCGTAGCGAATGAGGAATACATAAGAGAAAAATTTTATCGCCGATGGGCATCAATACAATTTTTTTTGTGCTACAACTTCTACTATTCTATTACTTAAAAAAACAAAATATTTAATCTTATAAATTGCTAAAGGATTTCTCGTTTCACTCGATTTAATTTTTGTTTTTATGTTAAGCTTGCAAGATGATTTTTTTTTTGTACTGCTAAGATCCCTACAAGACAATTTTTATCAGTTATGTATTTTTTTTTTACTTTCTAAGGTTGATTAAAAATTGTTTGTGCTCCATAAGCTGTAACTATCATTGGATTTTTTTTTCATTGAATTATTCAAATGAATTAATGGCATTCGATTTGATGAATTATGAAATGAGTAAATGTTTATGAAATATTTCCGAAACAAATCATTTAAGCTTTCAAATTATGAGTTTTTGTACACGTGGTGGATTAGCAGGTATTAACAGAATACCACAAAAATCAGCTTCTCATTAAATATTAGTTTACGTTTTAATTGAAAGCTCGTTTAGAACTTTTAAACCAAAATCTTAAACCATCAATTAAAGCTGTGAAAATAACGAGTAACCGTCTTCAGAGCAAGCATTTATCTTACATGTGGTCCTTAACTCTAAAATTAAATAAAACAGAGATTTCAAAATGTATGCTGTGTAAGAAATCACTGTTATTCATTGAGTTCAAAAATATGCCAAAGAAAAATGAAAATTAAGAAAATTGGAACGCCACAAAAGTTTCAAAATGTATAATCTAAAACCTCCGACGAAATTTTGTACTGGATTACAAATGCTCAAATTATCAACCCATTACTTTCATATACTGAATCTTTGTTCAAAATTCTCACTTACTTTAAGGAATCTTTCGTTGTTTGTCTTACTACACTCCTGAATTATTTTAGGTTTCAATTCGTAGGCAACTTAACCATAAACACTGGTAGGAAGGCTAATACTAAAATTTTAATATGAAAGGCACCCTTATCGTAATGTCTAATTTTTGGTCTAGAAACCAGAAAATCAGGCCTTTAGAAAGGATAAAATAGATAAGATTGTAATTGATAGGGCTCGGAAATTTGAAATTGTGAAGATTACATTTTCAAAATTGGAAAGTAATAAAAAAAACCTGCAAATTTAAAATTTAAAATTTTATTATAAATTCAACCAATCAATTTAAACTAATTCTAACATAAATACACCTGAAAGTTTACAACAGCAATTATTGACAACAAAAAATCATGAAGTATTTTTGTTTTCAACTAAAAAGCTTATTAAGCTTTAAAAAGTTATACTTTAGTTCCAAAAGATTTTATAGCTACCTAGAATATGGTTAGTTTTGTCTAAAACACGCTTTAAAAAGATTTAGACTAGTACTTAGCCGAAATACTTTCAAAGCTCTTAATAGATTATGTATAAGACTAAACCTCAAAACAATGTATGTCCAGAATTTTTTTTATCTTGGGATCAATTAGAACTTTCAGCTGAAGGTTTTTTGTATATTTTTCATATTAGGTATCTTCTAACTTCCAGCTCTCTGAACTTCTGTCAATTAGCCTACGTTTGACAGAGGTTAAATTGTTTTGAAGAGCTATATAAAAATAGCCGCTTTTGTAATTGCTGAATATTCTTCTATTTTGTTGGCGGAACCAAGAAGCAATAGATCGAATTGCAAGGCTAAAAAATTTCATTCGAATAAAATAGGTTGGATGCCTGAGTTTTATCAAATTTATTCTTAATTTTGAAATTCAATAGGCCTTAATTTGAATACCGACTTTCAGATATTCAGAACAACTTTGAGAATTTGTATTAACAAAATTATATTGATGAAATTGTGATTTAGAGAAGGAGGTTGGGAAGAAGTGGCACACCGTCACAATTTATAAAATTGGTGGCAACAGATCATGAAAGATTTAAAAATATGGCCGGGAGAATAGAATGAATCTTATGAATCTTAAGGATCTTACGAATCTTATGACTACAATAAATCTTACTTAAATTCTTTAGAGTATTCTGAATCTTAAGAATTTAATAGATTTTATGCACCTTATAAATCATGTGTATCTTTTCAATCTTATGAATTTTATGAATCTTATGAATTTCAGGAATATTATGAATCCTATAAATCGTATCTCATGAACGATATGAACCTTTTGATTTTAATGAATCTTGTGAATCTCGTGAATCTTATGAATCCCATGAATCTTAAGAATCTCCTGAACATTATGAAATTCTGAGTCTTAAGAATGTTAAAAATTTTTGTGAATCTTATGAATCATATGAAACTAACCCTATGAATGCTATGAATTTTAAGAATATAATGAATCTTATCAATTTTAAAATCTTACGAATCTCATGAATCTAGTGAATCCTACGGATCTTGTGAATATTATGAATCTTGTGAATCTTGTAAATCTAATGAATCCTATGAACCATATGAATCTTATGATCTAATGAATCCTATGGATCTTACGAATCTTATGAATCTTATGAAACTAATGGATCTTATGAATATTATGAATCTAACGAATCTTATGAATATTATGAATCTCATTAATCTTAAAAAAATTTTAATATTATGAGTCTCATGAATCTTGTGAATATTATGAATTTTTTGAATCTTGCGAAAATTGTCAATCTCATACCCTAAAGTAATGAATCTCATCAATCTAACAAATTCTATGAATTTTAAGAATCTTGTGAATCTAATGAATCTTATGAATCTCATGAATCTCATAAATCTAATCAATTCTATGAATCTTATGAATCTTATGAATCTAATGAATGAATCTTATTAATCTTACGAATCATGTAAATTTTATAAATCTTATGAATTTAGTGAATCTTATGAATTTTTTAACCTCATGATTGTTTCGAATTTTATGAATATAATGAATCTTATGAATCCTAAGAATCTTATGAAGGTTATGTATTTTACGAATTTATTAAAATAATGAATCCTGGGAATCTTATGAATCACATGAACGAAATTTGAATCATATGAATCCTATGAATCTAATGAATCCTAAGAATCTTGTGAATATTATGAATTTTGTAAATTTGATGAATAGTATAAATCTCTTGAACCTTATGAATCTAATGAATCCTATAAATCTAATGAATCCTATGGATCTTACGAATCTTATGAATCCTACGAATCTTATGAATCTAATGAATCTTATAAATATTATTATTCTAACGAATCTTATGAATATTATGAATCTCATTAACATTACGAATTTTTTTAATATTATGAATCTCATGAATCTTGTGAATCCTATGAATCTTGTGAATATTATGAATTTTATGAATCTTTCGAATATTCTGAATTTTGTGAATCTTATGAATCTATGAATGAATTTTATGAATCTTACGAATCATATAAATTTTATAAATCTTATGAATCTAGTGAATCGTATAAATCTTATGAATTTCTTTAACCTTATGATTGTTTCGAATCTTATGAATATAATGAATATTATGAATCATATGAATCTTATGAAGCTTATGAATCTTATGAGTATTATGAATCTTTTAAATTTAATCAATCCTGCTCTTATGAATCTTATGAACGAAATTTGATTCATATGAATCCTATGAATCTTGTGAATATTATGAATTTTGTAAATCTGATGAATATTATAAATCTCATGAACCTTATGAATCATATTAATCTAATGAATCCTATGAATCTAATGAATCCTTTGGATCTTACGAATCTTATGAATCTAATGAATCTTATGAATATTATGAATCTCATTAACATTACGAATTTTTTAATATTATGAATATCATGAATCTTGTGAATCCTATGAATCTTGTGAATATTATGGATTTTGTGAGTCTTTCGAATATTCTGAATTTTGTGAATCTTATGAATCTTACTAATCATATAAATTTTATGAATCTTATGAATCTAGTGAATCTTATGAATCGTATGAATCTTATGAATTTCTTTAACTTTATGAGTCTTTTGAATCCTATGAATCTTATGAAGCTTATGAATTTTACGATTTTATTAACCTAATGAATCTTATGAGTATTTTGAATCTTTTAAATTTAATGAATCCCGTGAATCTTATGAATCTCATGAACGAAATTTGAATCTTATGAATCCAATGAATCCTACGAATCTTCTGAATAATATGAATTTTGTGAATCTGATGAAGATTATGAATCTCATTAACCTTATGAATCTTATGAATCCCATGGATCCTACGAATTTTATGAATCCTATGAATCTTATGAATATTAAGAATCTAACGAATCTTATGAATATTATGAATCTCATTAACCTTACGATTTTTTTAATATTATGAATCTCATGAATCTTGTGAATCCTATGAATCGTGTGAACATTATGAATTTTGTGAACCTTACGAAAATTCTGAATCTCATAACCTTAAGAATCTTGCGAATCTAATGAATGAATCTTATGAATCTTACGAATCATATAAATTTTATGAATCTTATGAATCTAGTGAATCTTATGAATCGTATGAATCCTATGAATATTATCAAGCTTTAATTTATTATCCTAATGAATCTTATGAGTATTATGAATCTTTTAAATTTAATGAATCCAAAAGAACCAAATTTGAATCTTATGAATCCTATGAATCTCCTGAATCTAATGAATCTAATGAATCCTATGGATCTAACGAATCTTACGAATATTCTGAATCTCATAACCTAAAGAATCTAATGAATCTTATGAATCTCATGAATCTTATGAATCATATAAATTTTATGAATCGTATGAATCTTGTGAATATTATGAATTTTGTGAATCTTACGAATATTCTGAATCTCATAAACTTAAGAATCTAATGAATCTTATGAATCTTATGAATGAATCTTATGAATCTTACGAATCATGTAAATTTTATGAATCTTAAGAATCTAGTAAATCGTATGAATCGTATGAATCTTATGAATTTCTTTAACCTTATGAGTCTTTTGAATTTAGTGAATCTTATGATTATAATGAATCCTGTTATGAATCTTATGAATCCTATGAAATTTATAAATCTTATGAGTCGATTGTCTTCTATGAATCTTAAATCTACCTTTAAGCATTTTATGAATGTTATGAACCAGATGAATCATATGAATCTTATGGAAATTTCAAATCTGTTCGATCTTATGAGTCGCATGACAACAATGAATAAGTCCTATGAATCGCATAAATCTTATGAATTTGATTAATCCTACCAATTAACCTGATGATTTTTATTGAGTCATGTCATTTAATAGACTTACCAGTAATCCGTTGATTGGCTTAGTGCGGACTTTTCATACTTTTAAGTTTAGTTGGAGGAGTGAATTAGAAATTAGAGAAGTTATCAGGCAGAGTCATAAATAACTTCCATTTTTTTTCATCATATATTCACCATCATATATTCACCATTAATTCCTTCCCTATAAAATTTGGCTTATTTGGACTAGAACAAATGTTCGGCAGCCTGACTGACTTTCTCTTAAGAGTTGATGGATTCCTATTCAAAAAATTTTGTAAGGGACCGAAAAGGTGGTAGTCTGTAGGGGCAAGATCCGGAGAGTAAGGTGGATGTGCTAAAACAGATTATCCAAACTCAAGAATTTTTTGTGGCTTTAACATCTCGTCATAAATTACACCTCGAAAATCCTTATCAAGCAATTGTTTTTTGCGGCTCTTGACTGGTTGACTTTCAGAAATTTCTTCAGGTGGCGGCAAATAGTCGATTTGTATATCTTAAGCCATTCTACTATCACTCTTGTTCATTGTCGTGGATTTTGCTCCAACATTGCGTTTAAAAGGTCGTTGTCAAAGTAGGAACAATGTTCGGCCCTCGGTTGGCCTTTTAAGGTCGTATCGCCATTGTACACACTACATACTTCAGCCGTCGCCATCGCACTATTGCCTTGTTTAAATCCCAAAGAGCGAAACAAACGCTTAACTTTGACTTTATTGAAGTTATTACTTAAATAGAAGCTTTATGGGTTTCTGGACAAATATTAAAAAATAAATTGAATAAGCGTCGCTTCTGTGCGTGTTCTAACCAGTTAATGTAAAATATAGTGTATTTGCCAGTTAAACAATAACTTTCAGTAAAATATTAAAGCTTTCCTGTTAATGTTCTGGAGCTTAGCAAATTATTACAGCAGGCTCACAATTTGTACCCCTTTGTAGTCGATTACTTAACTGTTAAAGGTTTCACCAATGCTTACAAATAATTAGGAATGGTCAAAACTAAATCAAGAGACTATATCGAGGATGAACTTTAAACTGAAAAGCTTCCAAAACCATTAAAACTAAGCGGTACGAGTTAAAATTCTAGCTAAAGCACCTTAACAGCAATATTAACCTCAGCAGAGTTCTGAAGAAGAATTTTAAAGCACACCGTTGAAACAAATAAAATATCTTTATCTTGAGCTTTTTAAATTTGGAAACTTTAAGTATTGCCATCATTTAGAAATGTGTAAATTTGATCATTTTCAAAACGACATGAGTAAGAAAGAAGCTATCGAACCAAGCTTTAAAAGGTACATCCTGAAAGCTCAACTTTAACGTATATTAAGTTTTCTTCCAGTTAAATAAAATTTAATATTCACAAATATATACGAATATATGCAAAGCTTCCATGACTGAAGTTTAAAGAAGTTTTCTAAAATCTGTAAAAAATATTTTTATTTTCTTAAACTAACATCATTGACTTATTTAAATAAATCTCAAAAGTATTAGCAAACAATTTTCTTATTTACCAAGTTTTTCTATTATTGTAATCCATTGAAAGCTCTTACATATGAACTTCTTGAAAATGTTGCAAAATAGATTTTTAAATATAAATGTTTTGTAAGGAACAGAAAACATTCAACGATATGTTTATTATCTAACCTACATGATAGAGCTTTCACTAAGTATTTTTTTAATATTTATTTTTTGATGATAACATGTTTGTATAAACTCAACTTTGAGTAAAGTGGTTGAGACTACAACTATTAAACCGACAGAAAATCTTTTTATGATTATTAATAAAATTATAAAGTTCAAACATTTTTTTTTTAGAAAACAGCCTAAAAAATTGTTTCTCTTTGTAAACTCCCATTATTGTCCTCACGATTTTTGTTACTGATTACACTTTCTTTGTCATTTTGTTATAAAAATGCGAAAAATTTTGAATTGATTTTGAAAAATGAAAAATTATAAAGCTTCACTTTACTTTAATTTGGTTGTGTAAATGGCATTAGCTTTAAATTCAAAGATTCATTGTAATATTATAGAGCTTTAATACAACTTCTTTAGGCAGGTTTAATTAAATACATACATAGCCCGAATTCGGATAGAATGTTAAGGTTTGGGGTGAAAATTCCTAATTAAAAAACAAATTTAGAGATTTGGGGGTCGATTTAACTAACTTTACTTCTAAAACTTTTATCTACTTGCCATAAAAAAAAACTTTTAGTGTAATCCAACAAATAATCTAAAATAAAAAATGTTTACCAAAAACCATTCTTTCCCACATCCACGAACATTATATTTACCTTTTACTTCCTACATTATATAAACCAAAAATAAATAATAAATCATTCACCCCTGTATTCAACATTAAATTTCAGCAAACACATTGAAAATTCCATACTCGAAATATTTCAACACATGAATATCGAGCACGATTTAATGTACGTGCATAACAAATTTATTACGAGTATTCAAGGGTCGTGTACATCACTACTGTTGATTTCCATTTATATATGTACATATAAGTATGTGGAACAGATAATTTAAATGAAACATTTTTTTTTTTTTGTTATCGCATTTCAGCTCCAGCCGTAATTATGTCCACCACGGTAAAAGGTGCAGGATTTTTCTGGAACATAAAATTTTAGAAGGTACAAAATAAAAAATATTTCAGACCAACTTTTCACCTTGTATACCTTTCTCATCGCATAAATAAACTTCAGTTAAATAATCATCTAAGATAAATAGGGTAGTTTGTATCTGTAACAAAAAACAACTTTTCCTAACCATAAAAAATGGGTTAAAAAGGTTTCTCGTATTAGGCTGGAGATGTAACAAAAAAACAAAAATTATTTAAATCATTTTTTTGTTTACGAGTTTATCTTAATTAAGATGTAAACAGAAAGCTTTTTTTACATCAAAAACATAAATAAACATTTTTTATATAAATTTTCATTTTAATTGAATTCAAAGATTCATTGTGGTTAAATCAATAATTTTTATTAAGTTTTAATCCAAACAAAAATAAATTAATAGATTACAAATATTTTGCCCGACTCTCCTTGAAACAGTACAACTATTCAGTACTATTGTTCGGCTAATCGTTGGGTTTTATATAGCTCTAGGATTAGTCTAAATCAAAAACCATTAAATTTAGCAAAACCCAAGAGGGGAGGCGCCTAGGTTCAGGTATATCGAACTTTCCCGTCATTCCAACAGACGTGATCCTTTTATTCATCATTATGTTCCACAATTTATTTCAATTCAAACTAATACAGTTATTAATTAAAATTGGAAACTGTTTCATTAATTTCGACTACTGATGCATACCTTCATCACCAGTTCAAAGAGTAATAATAGGTTCCACAACTTTACTGTGATGTCAAAAGCATTTCCTTTCAGAAATTATCTAGTGTTTGTAACTGTGTGAAATATTAGTCTAACAGATTTTTAAAATAACTTCCACAAATCATTTAGTTTAAGTGTTTTGTAGAATGTAATCAATAAAAAAAGTTTAACTAAAGGTGTTCAAAAGATTATTCCATTTCTTTACGAATTTCGTGAATAATATCTAATCCAACTAAATTTCACCAACCATTTTATTTTGAATTACCGACTTAAAAAATTTATTGACCTGAACGCCAAGTAAAAGTTCCAGAATTTTTTTATAACTACAACATCCAAAAGCTCCATTAAACGTTTAATAAATATACAACAAAATTTGCATCTATACTACCTTATACGAAAAGCTTCGATGATAGGTCCCACAAATTAAAATGAATTCTTCTTCAGACAAATTAGCTGTTCTGGCAAACTAATGCAATGTGACTTATGTCCATTGAAATGACACCTTGTGTAACTGAAAATAATCATTACTTATCTTAAATGAGATAAAAATATTAGAACTAAGCAATACGTGTACAAACACTCGTTGTAGCAATGATTTCCATTCCACCTTTGGTATGCAGCAGCACAACCTATAAGACATTCGGGAGAATAAAACTTTGAATTTTGTTAATGTTAAAACACCTTTTTCACTGTTCCACGGGTCGCCGATGCTCAATAAAAAAAAAGCTCTAAAAAATTTGAACTTGGACTAATAACAGATTTATTGCTTTTTAATAAGGACATTAAGAGTGAAATGTTGTTGTAATTCGCCCTTATGTGGATACGTGAATTATTGAAAAATGGAGCTTTTCCCTGAAATTAAAGTTTTGGTAAATACTAGTGAATTTTTATTTTAGTAATTTTACTTTAGTCAATACGTTTGAAATATTTAGTTTGAAAGCAATTTCGATGAATTAACGATAGTACTGAGATAACATAAAAGCCTTGCTGTTTAATTTTTTAAATTTAAGTTTGGGAGCTTTTATACTTATTTATTTGATGACTGTTAAAGAGAAATATTCTGTGTTAGATCTAAGTTAATTTCAGTTTGAATTTATGAGCTTTTATTGTCTCGATTACATTAATAATTAAGCTTTTCAAAAATTAAAAACTCTTAAAAATATTTGCAAAGTTGATGGAACCGTAAAAATCGGAATACATTTCAATAATTATTACTAATTTGAAAAATCTTACCAAAATATATAATGCATTGCAGCTTTTTTAAATAATATTTATGGAAAGTTCTGAGAAAATCTACAACTTACTTTAAACTGGCTGACATAGTTTCGAGCATTTCAAATATTGCTTTCGCAAATATTTTACAATAAATGCGGCTTTTGGTAAATTTGTCGTGACAAAAATTTCTTAGAAAATGAAAGAGTTTCAGCAGGTTTCCAAACGAAAAATTTTATAAAGTTCTTGAATTAGAAACATCAAAAATTGCAAATTTTCAGAGTTTTTTAAAAAAATTATTAAAACTGTAATTTCACTGTTATGATATTTATAATCAAAGTGCTACGAACTCTCGGTGAGCTTTTTAACATTTGATAATTGTTTCAGATTAGTTATATCTGGAATAAGTTTATAAGGTAACAATTTAACCGAAAAACTTGAGCTTTAAATGTTAAGCTTTCCAATTAATTTTATTACTTTGTGGGACATTTTGGCCCAGGCAATGAATGCCCGAAATCATTTTAAAAAGATAAAAGCTTATTTGTGTTTTAAAGAAAGCATTTTCTAGAGTTGCTTGAAAACAAATAACTGTTAAAACACAAAAAGCTTTAAAACTATATTTACAATTAATCGTCAGATCAAAAGCTCCCAAACCCTTGCTAATAGTGTTTTAATTATTAAATTAACATAATTACAGAATCAAATCTGGCTGAAACTTTATAAGCTTTTTTTTCCTGTAACATCCAAGTTTCGTAACTTTTAACCTTCTCTAAAAGCCTTCGTGAACTCAATTTTACTATAAAAAGTTAAATGATGAAATCACCTTTCAATTTATTAAATTCTAATTCATTTTCTTTGACAAATAAAGACATTGATCACTCATGAGCTTTTCACGTTACATGAAGTTAACCAAACTTTAAATATTTCTGGAAGTAGGCTTTTGTTTTCATTTCTAAAAAGTTACAGAATCAAAAAAATTAGATCCAATTAATTTTAAGCTTAATATAAAAAGGTAAAAAATGACCAGTTAATTGAGAATTTCTAAGTGGATTTTAGTTTGTTAAACTCTTATATTTTCCATTCAAAACTATTATTGATCGTAAGAGCTAACGCGACTAATAATAAACTTAAAAAACAGCTTTCAGTAAAAAATAGTTTTGAAGCAGAGCTTTCGAATAATAATAGTTTCCTTTATTTAAAAGCACATCAAAAAATGATGAAATCTAAAATAGCTTTAACAATCCGCACTGATTTATACTTTAGAGCTTTTTACAGCTATTTTTAAAGAAACTTTTTAAAATTGAGAACCTTCTTTATTTAATTGGGTTAAAAAATGTATTTGTAGAATTTGAGATGGTTGCCTGGAGTGTCTATAGCTTAACTTTTCGGTTTCAGTTGAATTACAAGAAATTTGATTTTAAAACGATGTTATTAAAACGTAAATTAAAAAGAAATTTTAATACATTTTTCTGTAATTATGATCGTTTTGGTTGTTTCCAATAGGAAGCTCCTTAACCATTACCAATTATTTTAGTCGAGCAGATCGTAACAAAATTTTTATTATTTGTCAAATACCTGTCAACTTTTATCAGGTTTCACAAAACTTTGGAGAGCTTTTATAGTATAACTCAAATAACTATTAAGCTTAAAATGCAAAAGTGCATGATCCCAATTCATTTTCTTCAGTAGAAATAAGGAAATGTGTTTGGAGAATCACAAATTCATCTATTAAAAAAATTTATAAAGCTTGCTTAATTTAGTTAAAGCTTCCAAATATAGGAATTCCTTAAATTTAAACCGAAAGACTTGGGAAGTACTAAATTATTCAAGGATGTTTCTTTCTTTAAAGCTTTAGCTTACAAATAGGCCCATTTTGTTTTAAAATATTTTTGGACAGTAAAGCTCTATACACTAAATGTTATTTGAAGGAATGGGTGAACCACATAGGTATGTAAATTGTTGTATAATCGAAAAAATGTTAAGGCTTATTTCATATGTTGGGCTTTTAAATTGTATTGCAAATGTTAGCGGTCAAATGTAGCTTAACACAAATCTTTAAACTATTATGTAATAAAATTTTTAATTTGTAGGAAGGGAAGTAGTAGGTTTACACGGTTTTCTAAAAAGCACACCAGCGAAATTAGTTTTTGAAATGTTAAATTAAATAATATGTTAAGCTCAATGAAATAATTAAAAAATGCTTTAGGTCAGTCTAAAAGGTATTCTAAAATAAAACTAAAAACTTTATTAAGCTGAACTTGCTACTGATTTGAAAGTTTTTCATTTTGAAATAAATAATATTTTTTTAAGAAGAAGGAGCTTTTAATGTCTTAATTCTAAAAACGTGTTCAGAGGACAAAATTGTATAGCTTAAAGTGTTTGCTACTAAATGCTTTGAAATTAGTAACTTTATAGCTTACAGTACTGAATAGGCAAAATAAAGTTCACTAAAAAGCTCCATTAAAACAAGTTACTTCGCTAAAAATGAAAGCCTACAATAAAGCACATAGCTATTCAATGTGTAAGGCTTATAATCATTTTTAAATCGTTTGTATTGTTCTAGCCAAAGCTTTCCTTAAAAGTTGAACTTGGCCCAAAAAAAATTATCGCTCAAAAGCTCTGTATTTTATTTTATTTTTTTTATTTGTGAAACTATTATTTCGCTTCCAAAATTTCGTTTTTCAAGGCTTTTAAACAACATGTGCTTTAAGCGTAAACAGAAAACGTCGCTAAAAATGTCTTACTTTTATGGGATTTAAGTGAAATAAGGTAAATGCGTTATACTGTATTCGTCAGTAGTCGTTTGCAATACTCTTAATGATCGATGAAAATTTTTTTTAAACTGTTGTCCAAATCTTTTGGATTAACTAATCGCATCAATATTGTCCCACTTTTCAGGAAAATAAATAAATTTGGAACACTTATGACGTTGAGTAAGCAAACGTTTGCATTTTAGTGCCGAACAGCGTTACAAAATGACCTAATTAATATCATATAAGAGATTGCTTGTTTACTATATTTTATTTTAATTCCAAAAGGTAGGTATTTAGGCAGATGCTCCATTGTCGAGCAAGCAGACTTCTTTATTCTTCAATTTCTTTATTCTGACACAATAATAAGCTCTAAATTTCAAACTTTCGATAAAAGAGATAAATGTAAATCAATTTTTTCTCCAATTAGTATACAATAGAACAACGTACAACGAACAACTCCCACAAATTATATTCCACCTCAAATAAAACTTTTGTTCGCACTCCGGTTTAATTATTTTTAGTTTCCCTATGTTTAACACAAATTTTCAACTTAAGTTCCACAAAGTGTTTTACTTTTAACATTTATGTTAAATAAAATATTTATCACGAATCAAGCTTTCAATTAGCTTTTAGTAAAAAAAAAATTGTTTGTGTTATGTCAAACGAACAATATCACAAATGGAAAATAATTTTAATTCACGCTTAAGAGCTTTCACCTAAATTAAATCGACATGAACAAAAAATTTCAATTCAAAATTATTTTTGTAGAGAAATTTTTTTAATAAACATGTTTTGAGTAATTAAGAACTTTTCAGAGTAGACTCATCTAGTTAACCTTTGTAGCAATGCCAACCAAAAACAATTCTACTTACAAACATTTTACTTGGAATGAAAAAATCTTGCTAAAATGGACAAAAAAAATTTTGGAAAAAAAAATTTTATTAAAAAAACGTTTACAAAGTTTTCTATCCAGAAAAGAAGACATAAACTCTCTTTGTTGAGAACATGACAACAATACTACTTTCAATTATTTATAATTTCGCAAAAAGTAATGTGCTATCATTAAAGATACCTCCGTTCCTCCATTCCGTTACAATACAAAATCGTCCAACTTATTTAAACGGGTGCAGATAGCAACCAATAACATCAAAATAACATAAAAACTAGCAGAATATGATAAAATTCATAAAAAATGTCCAATAAAATCAAAATTTTATTGCTCACAAAATTGTAAATGTTTAATTTTAAATTGATATTTTGTGTCGCATACGTACAGAAAACTATAAATAAATTTCGATACAACTTATGTTCGTTTCTATCGTATATCGGAAAAAGCATTTTTATTGTACGTATCCTTATAAATGTGAAAGCTTTCGAAAGTTCTTTAATGTTTATTATTATTTCAATAAATAAAACAGAATTGGTATCTATTGAAAAAATATAAAATATAGAATAGGTTTAATAATATAGCAAGGCTTTGATGAAAGTAAAATATGATTTAAATCACTTTCCAATTAAGCTTAACATATTAAAGCAAATCACCATATTCCGTAAAACTTTTATTTAATGTTGTAGATTTTTTCTTACACCACGCAAAAAACTTTTTTCACTCGGCTTGTTGGCGTCTTGCAATCGTACAATCCTAGAGACACACAAACAAAAAAAAACATCTATTTTTGAATATTTTTATGTAAAGCGTGGTTAAAACTTTTATTTTTATATTACGTGGAAAAATTATTACGGTTTGTAAGAAATTGCAATCTAACGATGTTTTAAGTACATAGGTGTGCATAAACCATTTTTATATAAGTGGAATATTTTCCGGAAAAAAAACTTTTTCGCATGCACGTTCCCAAATTAAAATTAAAGTTAGATTTGAATCTAAAATTAGCTTGCTTTTTTTTTATTGTAAATAACGATATAAAAATGCCAATGATGATTATTTTTATGGGTATTAAATAATAATTTTATTTTTTAGAAATTTATGTAAATATTTATGATGGAAATTTATTTTTATTGACGGATAATAAATTCTGCATATACTAAAAAAGAAAAAGAAAATTGGATCTGAATATAAATAGCTTTCGTTACAGAATTGTATAAAAATCCCAATTAAAAGTTTATTTAACAACCCAAGAAAAGCTTCAGATAATTATTATTCCAGAAGCAAATTTAAAAACATTTTTGTTTTCTAGAATTTTAGATTGATTAGGTTTCCCTATGGCAACGTTTATTTTTGTATATACATATACCAAAAAAAAAAAAAAGTTTTCTGTATTTATTAATCAAAGCTAAAAGCTCACAGGGAATATAAATGTATGTTAATTTCACAGGTAAATAATTATAATTAAATTTAACACTCAGGTAAACCTAATGAAAATAAAGTTTTTAATTTAATAAAACAGCCATAAAAACTGTAATTAGTTGTACAAAAAAAAAAAAATTCTACCAGTTAGTACCCCTACTTGAATGTGTTCATCGTGAAGAGCCGTTACTTTATTTATTTAGAATTGTATTTGAAACTAAATATTTGTTAGGCAGATTCCAACCGATGTAAAGAAACTGTACAGTCTTTCCAGTTTAAATGTCATTTGGAACTAAATTGGCCTGCAATAGTATAGATTCATAGGTTAAATATTAAAAACATAAATATTTTGGCATATTCAGCAATAACAAAAAATCACAACGAGAAAGAAGCTTTTCGGTATTTTCGCAAAATATTTTTCCTTATAAGCTTTTGTTCGTGGAATTTACGTCATGCATATATACACATAAAAAAAAAGCGAAGGTCTTATAAAACGTCTGCCTAATTATATCTTGGAACTTTATGGTTTATTTACTAAATTTTAGAAACCTTAGGTCAAAAGTGGACATTGTTAAATTCTCGTCGAGCGGCCACATCGAAAATTGCCATAAAGCATAACGTTTAAAAAAATTATTCGTGGAAGTAAAAAAGTCCGTATTTATAGTGCTTATAATTTCTATACGACTACGAATAATTTTAAAGAGAAAAACATTTTTTTTTGTGTGTTTTTGTGAATCTAATTCCCTAATAATCTCAGCAGTAAATATTTTGGAATGTACATAAGGGGAAACAAAAAAGCTTCCATTTAACATACGGAAAATGAAGACAAAAAACGAAAATTATTTTTGGGTGGATTGTTGGTGGATGGGAGAATCGAATTAAAACGATTAAAACTATTAAATTTTCGCTTAATCTTTTTCACAAATATATAAGTTACGAGGTAATAATAAAAAGCACAAGATTTTATAAATTTTTTATACAGTACAAAAAGTTTACAAATCCCTTTACTCTGCTACATTTAGTATTATTCCGTAGTTAATTCTTATAAATTATTATTTTAATATTAAAATAGTTTTTGTCTTCATTTCTTATAAATAACTTACAACCCACACACACACACACATTCACAGAAAAATAATAAAACTTTTACTTCTTCTTCTTGTAAACGAGCGAACAAAACAAGGAAAATATTTTTTTTTTTTTTTTTTTTTTTTTTTTCAGTTTTGTTCATGGTTTGAGTTTTATTCTATTCTATTATTAGAACAAAAAACGCTTAATTCAATATAATAGTAAATAAAATATATACAAATAAAATAGGGAAATTATGCGGTTACATGATTAAAGCTCATAATTAATTGATGATAATTAGGTAGGGAAGTTGTAAGTAGGTGAAGCTTAGGGATGGTTTCCGGTATGTATACTCGATATGAATGACTTAAAGATTTAGAAAAGAAACTGATATAAAAATTTGTTTATAGCTTTTCTAAATCACAGCATTTTTTATAGAAATTTTTCTGACATTCATTAATTTCGTAATATGAGCTTTTTAGAAAACAATCAACCTCATAACATTTCAAGATCTTTAAGTTTTCCCTATATCAAAAATATGCTATATAAGCAAAACTGTTCAAAATTATAGAAGATTTAAGATAACCAAATGTCAAAAATGTTCCTTTAAAGCTCGACAACTAATTAGTTTTTTCAAAATTACAAATTTGTAGAACCCTTTTAAAATCCCTAAATATCAAAAATGTAAAAAAATTCAAAAATTCAAAACTTGGGATAAAAGAAAGCTTTTATGGCAATTAATAGTATATATTGCAAACTTACTGAAATGCATAACAATATTAAATAATAGGTGCTTTAAATATTTTTTTGTAAGTTGCATAATTTAAACTAAAATAAAGCTTTCTTTAATTCAGTAGAACTTCCTTAAATTAAAAATGTGTCAGAGAAATTTCGAAATCTGTAAAGCATTTTAAGACTCCTAAATATCGAAAATATACCTTTAAAGCAAGTGAAACAATTTGAAAATTAAAAACTCGGGATAAAATAAAGCTGTCATGGCAAATAAACGAATTTATTGAAAATTTACCAAAAATGCTGAATAATATTAAGTAATAGAACTTTTAAGAAACTTTAGGCTTAGCCAAATGCATAAGAAGCTAGAGCTTTGTTAATTGAAAATTCGTTAAAAATATTTTCCATTATTGTAAAATCTCGACGAAAAATTCCGAAAATCAAGATTAAAAACTCCAGATTAAGAAAAGCTTACAGTGAAAATAATCGAAATTATTTACAATTTAATTTAAATCTACAGAGAAAGCTGTAAAGTTTAATATAACAGAAAATTTAAAAAGCTGCTACAAAGCAAGAAGTATTCGGAACTAAAGTTGTTTTTAGTCTGATGGTCTTAACTGAAAATTCGTCAAAATAATTTCCAAAGATGGTAATGCTTTTAAGTTTTTTCACAAACAAAAAACCCAAAATTAACCGAAAGCTTTCGTGACAAATATACGAAATTATTGAACATTTAAGCATAAGGTAAAGCTTAGATTAGTGAGGTTCCAGTTTCTTCAATTGAAAATTCGTCAAAATATTTTCCGGATCTATTACTTCCGGAATCGTAAATATCAAAATTATATCTTAAAGGGATTCTTTTCGCAAAATTAAATGGAAGCTTTCATGGCAAAAAATTAAAATAAATAAAATACTTATTTAAAACCTACCGGAAAGCTCTAAATCTTCAGTCTTATTTAGTACACGCTTCTTAAATCGTATTTTCGTAAAAGAACTTTTAAAAGCTGTAGAAGCAATAAGCATGCTAAATTTCAAAAATATACTTAAAAGCTCAATAAAAATTAGTTTTCATAAAATAAAAAACTAGTAATAAAAGAAAGCTTTAACAAAAAATCAAAATTATTGAAAACTAATTATTATTGGGATAGCTAAATGCTTAAGAGACTAAAGCAATATTCAGTGCGGTTTCAGTTTTTTTTTAATTAAAAATTCATCAAAATATTTTCAAAAGTTGTAAAAGCTATAATATTTTAAATGTTCTAAATGGACTTAAGAGGTCGACAGTAAAATCCGGAAGAGAAAGCTTTCACGGTAATAAACGAAATTTTCCAAAACTTAAGAAACTTTATTTAAGCTTTCAACTTAGCTCAAGCTTTGTTAATTTTAAATATTTCCCAAAGCATACCTTGGTAAAAGTTTTTAGAATTAAAAACGGTTTTTGAATATTAAAAGTCAGCCGCCTAAATTCCGTAACGACATAACAAAAAGTCATTTTTATTTCACATAAAATTAGTCATCATAAATTCTTTCAGAAATTATCACCAATAAATCGTTTCATCTGTTTAAGCTTTAAATATTGACTGAAATATTCACATGTTTAAAAATGTATATCATAAATAAATAACTTTGATTTTGATACCGTCAGGTATGTATGAGGCTAACCGGAACCATAAAAATACGATAGACCGGATACTGTAATCATCAAAAAAATTGATGCAAATTTTCTGTTTCCATTTTGAAACAGCATCACCAGTACTTACTTACAGATAAAGGCCCATATATAAAATAAATAATCGTCATTGTTATACGTCTCTCCAAATGGAATAAACATTAATTTGTTTTTGCTTTTTTTCACTTATAATCATTATTATCACTTATCCAAAACTAAAATAAAACATTTTCTTTCATTTTATTTCAGTTTTCCCAAGCGGAAAAATGTCTTGGCAATTTCAATTTCGTTTATGTATAAATATAATTTACGGTTCAAATATAACTTTCAAAAGCCAACAAAAGCTTTGTTTTACTTATTCAAATAATATTTATTTAGTTACTATCAAAATAACGTCCATGAGTTTGGGGACAAGTGTTAAAGTATTAAAATTAATTATTGTTTTGTTGAGAGCTTTTTGATAAAAACTATATTGTTCTTTTGTTTCATCAAATATTGTGTGACATAATTTGTCACATAATAGTTTGTTTTTTTTTGTACAAAAATTAGCCCTTTTATGTAGTTCAGGTGTGGAAAGCTGTAATATATTGTTCCGAGTAAAAATAACAACTCTTAAAAATTCTGTTTGGCTAATTTTTGTTTGAACTTTTTATAGAATAAACAAAAGTTTGTTTTGAAAAGTTTTCTCTTTATACCTATACATATAAATTCAGCTTCGTAATTGTATAATAGTAAAGATTTATGTTTACGGTTGCACAAAAAATTATTTTATGAAAAGTAGAAGAGATTTTTAAATTACATTTCAAAAATGTTTTACATCTCAAAGAGAAATAATTATTTATTTAATAAAGCTGTTATACTGTATTTGAAACTAAATAATGAGTTTAATGAATGTATTTTAAATTGTTAGACTATCTCAAAAATGTAGGTAAGTGAGAAAGTTTCAAGGAAAATCTACATATATTTATATAAGCTTTACACAATGCAGTTTTCGATATGACTAAGTATCATTAGCGTGTAAAGTAACATGTAAAGAGGGGCGGCAAATAATAAAGCTCACTCTTCTGTATTTTTCAACTTGATATCTAATGTTCATAATTTAATTTTCGATGAAGCTTTATTATGCCTAACTGGTATTTTTTTTAATTTGAGGCTACAAATTTGCTTTAAGAGGACAGAGATGGTGTTACAATAATTAACGTTATTGATACTAATCCATTCTTCAAATCAATTATAACATAAAGCTCATCATTGGTAAGCTTATAATACTTCGCTAATTGTTTGATATGATTGGTGAAATTTTAAATCCAGCAGGTAAAATTAATATTATTTAGGCCAATTTTCCAAGTATCCGTGTTAATCTAGAAGCTCAAATTTTACTTGCCGCATTACAGGCTTAACTTTTATGATTTTTTTTAGATGTGATACCACATTACGTCAAAGCTGCAAAAACTTTGAAGTATTATTTTAAAATTGCTAAAAGATTTTTTCATATTTAAAGTTACGTAAACAAATTTTCAAAGTTTCAGTCATTATTTTTATTAAAAGAATTTGGCATAGATAAAAGTTTAAAACTATGACGAATACGATACAGTGAAAAAACCGAAAAATTCAGTTTGGCCAAATTTTTTTGAAAAATTCTGTAGGTCTTTAGGCTCTATCGATTTTTTTAAGATTGCCTGTGAAGATGTGGTATGGCCCCAGGTAACCAAAAATCAGGGTCCCATATTGGTTACAAAGAGGTTCGTCCATACGATACAGTGAAAAACTGAAAATTCAGTTTGGCCAAATTTTTTTGAAAAATTCTGTAGGTCTTTAGACTCCATCGATTTTTTTAAGATTACCTGTGAAGATGTGTTATGGCCCCCAGGTATTAAAAAATCAGGGTCCCGTATTGGTTACAAGGGGGTCCGGCCATACGATACAGTGAAAAAACTGAAAATTCAGTTTGGCCAAATTTTTTGAAAAATTCTGTAGGTCTTTAGACTCGATCGATTTTTTTAAGATTGCCTGTGAAGATGTGTTATGGCCCCCAGGTATTCAAAAATCAGGGTCCCATATTGGTTACAAGGGGGTCCGTCCATACGATACAGTGAAAAAACTGTAAATTCAGTTTGGCCAAATTTTTTTGAAAAATTCTGTAGGTCTTTAGACTTGATCGATTTTTTTAAGATTACCTGTGCAGATGTATTATGGGCCCAGGTATCCAAAAACCAGAGTCCCATATTGGTTACAAGGGGGTCCGTCGATACGACACAGTCAAAAAACTGAAAAATTCAGTTTAGCCAAATTTTTTTGAAAAATTCTGTAGGTCTTTAGACTTGATCGATTTTTTTTAGGATTGCCCGTGCAGATGTGTTATGGCCCTAGGTATCCAAAAACCAAAGTCCCATATTGGTTACAAGGGGGTCCGTCCATACGACACAGTCAAAAAACTGAAAAATTCAGTTTGGCTGAATTTTTTTGAAAAATTCCGTAGCTCTTTAGACTCGATCGATTTTTTTAAAATTGCCTGTGCAGATGTGTTATGGCTCCAGGTATCCAAAAATCAGACTCCCATATTGGTTACAAGGGGTTCGGTCCGTCCATACGACACAGTCAAAATACCGAAAAATTCAGTTTGGCCAAATTTATTTGAAAAATTCTGTAGGTCTTTAGACTTGATCGATTTTTTTAAAATTGCCTATACAGATGTGTTATGGCCCCAGGTATCCAAAAATCAGAGTCCCATATTGGTTACAAGGGGGTCCGTTCGAGCAGTAAATATTGAAATGTATTGTCTGTACTACTATAACAATTTTTAATTTATAAATTATAATTAGCTGATCAAAAAATGAAAATCGTTCAAGAGATTTTATTATCCTATTTGAATTTTTAGTTGCTAGAAATCGTAAGTATTCATAGTGCGCTTGAAGAGCGTTTCGCATGACGTGTACAAATTTTGATTCAAAGGTTATTGATTTTAAAGTTTGGATGGGATGAATTACCGACACTAAATCGAGATTTCCTTCGCGTTATGATTGAAAAACTGTATATTTATGGACCAGCCAAATATTCAGCAAGCAAATGTCACAAACATTAGAAAGCTTCTTGACATGTTAAAAGAAGCATCGCGAGATCTAAAGACTCTGAGTAATAAAGCAGAATCGAAGGACGCATGGCTTATTAACCCGTTCATCAATAAATTAAACGAGGAGCTAAAGCAACTGTAGAAGCGACTAACCGTTGAAGATGAATTTTCTACTTTGCAAAAATTTTATGAGTTCCCAGCGCGTCGTTCATAAGAGCTTGCAAAAATGAAGGCAAGTGATAAGGCATATAGAAGAAATACAAGTGTATATAAAAGGATGTGTCCCGCCCGCCAGTTAAACGCTCAACAATTGCATGAGTGCTCAAGATTCAAAACGAGATATCATGCTGGTGGCCGAAAATATCACTCACTGTTGCACATTACTTTACCATTTCGTCAACCTTCGTTTAAACAAGCTTTGAGAAATGTACATCTGGTTAAAAAAAATCATTAATCACAACCATCTACATCAAAGAATTTATTACGGGAACACAAACAGAGTACAACTCCCTTAAACAAGCGCTCGCATCATCATTTCTTGACTAGGCGAAAAATGCGGGAACCTCTATGGTAAAGCCCAATTTTCAATATCATAACGATTGGAGCAAACCACTGTTGATTTAGAATATCGAATCATATCTAATTTGACATCACACCAACCAAAACAACCAAATAAAATCGACCTTTTGATGGGTGATCAGTTTTTTAATTGATTGAATTCAGGAGGGATTACTGGAGATAATCGAGGGCCGGTGGCACAACAGACAATTTTTGGTTGTATTGTTGCTGGTTCATTTAACTTTGAAAAGCTTTTTTATTTATAAATAAGAACGCAAGTTGTCACTTAAATTTTCCCTGCCAATCAGCCAAAAAAGCTCTTTAAATTTTATAATTTGTGTCAAGAACTTTTTTATAACACCCACATTGTAGATTTTAAGAACTTTTCTTTAACCTTATATATTAAATTTAGTAGTTATAGTTTAAAAATCCAAAAGCTTTCAAAATATTAAAAACAAAACTACTCCATTTTCTCTTTTAAAAGTATACATTTAAAATTAAGTTTAACAGCAAATTTTTAAAATAAGAAGGTAATATTAGGCATTCAGTGGTTTTCAGAAATGTTCCAAAATATTTAATATCGATAAGGCTTTTTCTTAGTTTAATTATTTTGTATTTAAAGTCCAAAAAATTTTCTAAACGAGGCTAAACATAAGATTCTTTAAATCCATTCGTTTACTTATGCTAATCTTGAAGTTCGAACAGAACTGATTTTCAACTGTTATTTAAATATGTCGCCAATGCTTTGATGAGATTGGTGTAATTTTCAAGCAAGCAGGTTAAATTTATATTAATGACACCAAATTTGAAAGTTTCAGTGTTAAAGAAAAAGCTTAAATTTTTACAAGCTTTTTACAAATCAGTATTAACACCATTATTGGCCGTTTCATGTTTTTTAGGATTTCATTTTGCGTTAAAAAATCGAAAACTTTGAAATATCGGTCGCAAATTTTCCAAAGCTTTTAAAAGCTTTCATATTTAAATATTACTAACAGAATTTGGCACAAATAAAGTTTTAAAACTGCAATTACCTTGCCGATCAACTGAAAAAGATTTTTAAATTGTATAATTTGTGTCAAGAGCTTTTTCATAATACCAGCATCACTAAGGCGTTTTTCATCAACTACCACTATCAAAACATTTAAATTGTGTTTACTTAATTAAATAAATTCAACAGAAAATTTTAGAAACAAGTATAAATGGGTACCGTTCTCAGAAACTACCGAAATTATTTAATTTTGACGAATCTTTTTCTATGCTGAACTTATTGTTTTTTTATAAACGTAGACCTAAACCATTTCTTAGCGAGGACAGAAATACTATTACAATAATTAACGTAAATTGTTTATTAATTCTTCAAATAATTTCGGTTTCAAAAACTATTAAATAAAGCTCACTTTTGCCAAAGCTGGAAGTCTAAGCAGAACCAAAAAGCAGCATTATTAGCAATTTTATCGGTTTTTTTTTGGTTATGATATCATTTCACATTAAAACGTTAAAAATGTTGAAATACCGTGTGAAAATGATTAAGCTTTTAAAACGTTTCATATTTATAAATGTAAATATAAATTGGCAGAAGTTTTACAATAATTTTCCTTAAACTTATTTCGTGTAGGTATAAGTTGAAACCTGAACTTTCCCTGCCAATCAACCAAAAAAGCTCTTGAAATTTTATAATTTTCTCCACTTTTCTTAACACTTCACTGTTAAGTGAATTACCACTTATAGTTTAAAAATCTAAGAGCTTTTAGAATTTGAAAAGCAATTCGGCATTGATTGCAATTTATTATTTTTTTTGCTGAAATAAATATCATTAGAAGTTTTTTAAAAGTTTTTAAAAGCTTTCATATTTAACGTTAAGTACACAAATCTGAAGAATTTTAAGAGGAAAATGTGTTGAAATAATTTAATATTGATCAAAATTTAAAAACTGGATTTTTCTGGGCAATTAACCGAAAAAGCTCTTGTTAAACAAGTATTAATTTTCATTTTTTTTTATATAATTTCAGATAAAAAGGGCTGAACAATCGAATCATACGCCAAGAAAATGACATTAAAATTTTGTGGAACATGTTCATGAATAAATATTTTTGGTTAGTTTTGAAGTTATCGAATTAAGCTTTAATAATTTTCATTTTTGATTTGATAAAACATTTTAAGTCTGACGAGATGATTGAAAAGTGATTTATGTTTTGCAATGTTCACAGATCGAAACTGAATTGCTTACTCTTAATAATTTCTTCTTGGCAATAAACTAAAAATATTGATTACGTCTTCTGCTGACTCTGTATACCCAAAATCTTATTAAGATATTTACGTAGGTGCATACTTTAAATAAAAACCTCAGAAATTGTTTTTAATTAATAGCAACCTCCACACCCACAAAAAAAAAATCAACTATATATTATACCAACATAGAGCGCACATGTTACAAAAATAGGTGCTGAATTAATTAAAGCTATACTATTAATAGCACTACTTCGAAATAAACCCCAACCAAAAATTTCTCGTTTTTTGTCGGTTTAGTTCCAGGAATGAGAAATTAAAAATATATTATTTAGAACACTAATTTGCTAATCATACAAATGATGTTTTCTTCTATCCGGATATAGCATTATACTCGTACATACCTTTCTTTTCTCAAAGAAACCTTCAATTATAGTTAATGGGTTTATTTTAGAATAGAATTAAAAATTTAGAGCTACTATATACCATAATTAGGTATGATTCTTGTCTAAAATAATTGTGTTTGTATATAATTCATGAAAAATAATTCGACAAATAAAATCAAAGGTTCTGAACCATAATATTGTAAATTAGTGCTACAGTAAAATTATAAGTTTTGTAAATTCAGTGACCTAATACTAAGAAAAATTATGGTCCATATTGTTCTGCTATTCTTAAAATAACACTTAGAAAACCTATCAAATGTCGAATTTGATCAATTTTTTTCAAGCACAAACTTTTTGAAATAAAACTGAAAACTGGAAAATATTGGTTTTTCGAAATCTTTACATTGTCAAATATAAAAGCTTCAATCTGTAGGGCGTAAATTTTTATATAAGTTTTCAATTCTTTTTTTAAAGATATTTTTACTAACTAAGCTCTTTAGTTTAAAATCTAAAATATTGAAGCTTAATTATTCACCAACTTTCAAATTTATTTATAAAAAAAAAACTTTTATTTTTCAGACTCCAAGCGTTCAACAAAAAAAAATTTTAATGAAAACTGTATAAATAAATGTACTAAATTTTCCCCAATTTTCAAAAATAACTTAACAAGCAGAATATAAAAATAAAAACCAATGATTTGTCAAAAATTGCCAAATTAACAATTATAAGGATTTTATAGGGTAGAGAAATACTAATGTGAAATTTTATACCAAATTGGGGATAATTTCGCCCTAAAAATAATAATTTCATATTGGAAGAGCTTTTTTCTTTCGATTTAGATAAGAGCAAAATATTAATAGAACCTGCCAAATGTAAAATTGACACTACAATCAATTCTCAACAAAACTTTTAAGGAAAGCAATTAGAAACAAATTTATAAATAATTTTTAAAATCCAATATTGCGCAATATCACAATATTTGACGACCTCATAAATGTCAAATTTTTAATTAAGAGTGTCAAATTATTATTAAACCAAACTAAATACCATTGCTCAGACAGACTTCTACCTAGTTACCAACAATTATCAGATTTTACAAAACATAATATGTTTGTTTAAATTTTGATTAACAGATGAAGGAAAAATATTTTGAAAATAGACGAGGAGTTTATTATTTATATCAGCTAAAGTAAATTAATTACCTCTTGGTAGTTTGAATGGGAAAGGTTATATCATTTATATTATAATTGAATAAATCTTAGTTAAATATAAATTTTTATTTTTAAGTTTTCTATTTACAGAACTCTTTAGAAAAAGCCCCCCGGTAATTTAATAACTAAATACACAATATAAGAATAAATAGTAAATGATTTACGACAACACACTCTAAAAATGGTAAAACAGACTGAAAAACCAATTCTTATTATTTCTTTGTTATCCATATTTGCAAAATCTCGTTCTTTTATTTTGTAACTAATACATTTCAATTTCTATTATATTTAAATATCCTTATTTTTATTTTCGTAAAATTGACCACTTCCCTACAATCTACCCTTTAATACACACCACAAGAACTGTTGCGTATTTGTGGGTGTATTCTTAAGCTACCAAAAAATATTGACAAAGGTGCTTTAAAAATAATGAGAGTGTGCTGTAAATTTATTTCAATATCAAACTTAACTTGTTTGAGCTTTTACAAATAGTTCACTTGCATTTTACTTTTAATTCAGACCTCAGTTGAGTTATCCTAGCTTAATTGAAATATCCATGTTTCCGAAAGGCCAAAATTATAGGGAAATTCAAAGCTTTTATTAATAAAATGCACAAGGGCATCAACAAAAGTTCACAACTATTTACGTTTTTTAGAAGCAAAAATTTCAATGTATTGGGCAAAGTTCCTTTCACCAAATCGTAAGGCACAAGGTTTAGCATGAGTATGTAGAACTTCTTGAAACGATTTTTCCAAAGGCGTATGATTCATTCCAATCCACCTTCTAAATTCAACTAAAATCTGATAAAAGTTTGAAAAAGCTTTCGGAAGCTTTAGTGTTGTATTGTTTGTTTAGAAAAAAAAAAGAGTAAAAGCTCGAAACTATATAAGTCACATTGACAAATACTTACTAGAAAAAGCTCTAAAAAAATGTGTCGAGCACTTTTAAATATCTGTTAGCTTATTTAACAATTTTAGTTGTTTCCGCACTCCGTGTTAATCTCTTAGATATGTGAAAAGTATTTGAAAAACTTTTTGAATGATTAAGATTTTAACAAAATCACTTTATCGCATTATTTGTACCGTCAAGAAAAATGTTCGCTTACTTCTGATTGTTATACAGTGGTATTCACCTTCTTTTGTAGCCGATTTTTGATGAGCTTTAAATCAAATCAAATCCCTAAGTCGTGAAATAAGATGGTTAAACAACCACCATCTTAATAACCAATGATGTTCTAAAAAAATAGTCTGATTCGAGCTTCAGAATATTTAAAATTTGAAACTAAATAGTTTCCACAAGAAGATAGATAAACTTAGCATAATTTGTGAATACCTCAAAAGCTCAACTAATTATAATTGGAAAAGCAAAACTTAAAATATGAAATATAGAACTGTATACTGTTAAAAAGATTAATGGGATTATGAGAACTATCATTTTTCTTAGGAATTGTGTAAAAGCTTTGAAAAGCTCTGCCACATTCTTAATTAAAACTTTGGATTAAAAATACGTAGATTAAAAGCGTCATATTTCAATAAATTAATATTTTATGTTAGCAAAGAGCTTTTCACACATTCAATACCAGCAGTAGTTTTGAACAATATAAAATGATATTTCACAAGTTTGTTATTTTTTTTTTTTTTTTTTGAAACAAAACTTTCTCTTTATGAAAATGAATCTCACATAAATTTCAATTTTTTGTTTTATTAAATTATACAGTAATTCAATTGTCTATTGAAATAATATTTAATTAATTTCATTCTGTATTATTAAAATATTAAACATTTTTTTGCAAATAAATCAAGATGATATTATTTGTGTACAGAAAGGCTTCCCAGCTTATTAAAACTCTATATAAATAAAAATCTTAATCAACTTTCATAGTTCTAGAGAAATTTAATTGTATTACCTGCTAAATAATTACTAATGTACACAATTCAAAAGCTTAATTAGAATTTTTTATTAGAAACTAGGGCAAATTTTTAGCAGAGACAAAACAATTGTTTTGTCTACGTTTTAATTAAAAGCTCCTTAATACTATGAAAATGTTATTTTAAAACTTTGCCGTTCTTATCAAAAAACTGAGTTATAATTATAATATTCCACCTTAGTACTATTTATACATTTTCTTGAGCTTTCATTTTGAAACGACAATAATAAAATTTTTAGATTGTCTTGTTTTCCCTGCAATCTGATGAGGCAAGAACCAATGAGTTTAAAAAATGTATGTATAAAGCCCTTTCAAATTGTAACTAAAGCTTAAAAGCTAGATTTCTTCTGCAACCCAATTATTTCATTATTTACATAGGAGCTAAATACTTAGGCTACTTGAAGTACTTTATGTAGTACATTTTTGTAAAGCTACGGTGGTAAATAAAGGCCAAAAGTATTCTAGTAAACCCCGATTTATACATCACATGTTAAGCTTATTGCTAAATAAACTATTAAATCTCACTTAAATTGAAACGAAACCCGCTTGTAAAACGACTAATAATAATTTAGACCTTTCCAAAAAGCTTGCTTTTGATAAGTCATGGGAGCTTTGTGATAGTTTTGATATTTGTAAACATTTTGGAATTTTATGAGTAAAGGATAAATCTATGATAACTGAGCTAGGTTGAGCTAATCAAGTTAAAAGAAAATGTAAAAGTATATGAATTATTCAAATTTCCTAGCCTATGTCAAATATATTAACAAAAATTATTTCGATGTCTAATTTAAGCTTAAATTTGGTGATGTACTGAAGATCCTTCAATAAATAGATAAAACCATAAAAAGTCGCTTCAGCTGATCTTGACATGTATCAAATAAACGCATAAATCCATCATTTAGGAATAAGATTATCCGCAAATAATATAAATGTTTTAGCTTGAAGCCAAATTAAATGTGCTTTGTTCTTGTGCTAGGCAAATTATGTTTTTATGTAAATGGAATTTAAATTTACTAATCCGATTCTAATCCCATTATTAACCTTAATTTAAAAACATTAATTACAAACATCATATAATTTCACAAAAAGCTTCCAAAGAGGACAATATTCGGACCGGTGAACTATCCAGCATTACTAATCGGATAATGTCTAGACAAAATCACAATATTTTAGATACACAAATAAAGCCAAATGAGTGCATGAAAAACAATCGTCATATAATTAATACTTAAATAAAATCACCAAAACAACACATTATCTGTAAAAATGAATTTTAAATTTGTTGTTCAAAATAAGACGCCAGAACAACATAATAATTTATGTAAAACACTTAAAAAATATAAAATCACAAAATAATTTGTCTGTTTTGTCCATTTAACAACATTAACCTCTGTTTATTGTAAGACTGCATAAAAGTCAGCAAGATTAACCAAAAATATAGCTTAATTTACCAATTCGACGTTTATGAGGTTATAAAAATAAAACGTTGGCCACTTTATTCACATACTGTCTATGTGTTATCGATTTTGAAAACCACTCAAAAGCTTTTCAATGAATTCTTTAAGTTTATTAAAAGGAAATTAAAATTTTTCTTTTTTAAAGTAAAAGCTTTCTCTGTATAAAGCATAAGCTCTCCAGAAAAATACGAAATAAAACTATAGGTTACTGAACTATAGAATCTAACGTTGATTAAAGTTCATAAAAAAATGGGCAATGAGTGTTTAATGGCACCATTTCAAATATTGAAACCTTAAACTAACAAGAATATGTTTGATAATATTGCCCCAACAATAGATTTAGTACAAAAAATATTATTTTAATATTAATAATAAAACAAGCTTTTACTTAATGTATTTGGTTGGAGCTTTACTGTATTTTAGTATTCTTTTTATTTTAGTTTGAAACTTTACTTGCTTCAAAAATTCAGTAAATGTTAAGAGCTTTTTAATACACAATTAGCTATTGTTACTAAGAGATTTTTTGTGAAAAGTTCAGTTCATAATTAATTCAAACTAGGGAAAAAAAGCTTTATGACACTTAAAATAAACGAAAATCTCAAATCAAACGCTTTTGCTGAAGCTTTATATTTTTTTCGAGCGACTTTGCAATGAAACTTTGTAGTTCTGACAAAAAGATATTTAGCAGAATCTACACTAGTCAATCAATTTTTAGTATATCAAAAAAGCTTCAAATGATGGAACATAAGATCTGATATAGACGGAGAATTTTAATTCAACCAACATTTGAACGGAAACTTTTTCATTTCAGTGCATTTTTTAGCAAAAGACAAACAATCGTTATCACTGGCACAAAACTACTTACTGTGGCTTAATTGATCAGCGATTTTAACACAACTATTTACTAAATTTCATTTGATTTGAAAATAAGGTTTTGATCCCAAAACTTTGGCTAATTGCATCCATTGATAACCGTTAATTGAACTAAACTTATACAATGACCTAAAATAAATAAATTGAACTACAATACACGACAATTACATCTCCGAAGTTTAAATTGTATGGCGAGCAGATTGTTGCTTACTAACAAAATGTGTAAAACTTTCTCCTTACCAACCAAAATTGACATGAAATAATTTTTTTTTTAAGATATCCCAAAAAGTGTCTGCCCTATGGAATCTAATGAATTTTACAAACCGAAATTTTACCGAAATTTCACAAGCTTTTTTAAAGAAACCAAACATATTTAAAATAATATAACCATCAAGTTGATGGAAGCTAATTAAATTGCGTTACGTTGATTTAAACGTTTGATAATTCAATCAACTTTGTAAAGCTTTTCATAAATTAGTTTTCTGCAATGATGAAATTTTTGAGGAAGTTGTAAGTTCCAAATGTAATAAAAGGCATTAGAACAAACAGAGCTTTTGAAAGAAAGAAAATTTGAAAACTAATTTTTTTTACCATAACTATATCGGATTTACATTGTTTCCAGAATAATAAAAGCTTTACGAAATTAAAAGTTAAATATTAATTCTTTTAAGTAAAAGTTTCTAAAAGTTTTAGGAACAAATTTATTACCACAAACAACTTTTAATGAACTAAACATGTTTATGAAGTGTTCCAGTTCCTCGAAAAAATAGAGCTTTTATATAAAAGCTGCTTATAAATTTTTAATTTATAAAATAAATTTAATAATGGTATATTAGGAAATTCTAGAAGTTCGAAATTGACTATTTATATACATTCGTATCTCTCTCAATGGTACATTTATCATATATGTGAAATTAGGTTAGTCTCTTTGAGTCCTATGCTTCTTGTGTTTGTGTGTTCTAAAAATTAAGCTAGCGAAATTTTATTATACAGTATAGAATGCTATTTTTTTAATAAAAGTGTGAGTTTTATTTTTTTCGTAAAATTATAACATTATTCGCTCAATTTGGTAGTAAAAGCACACTACAAACACTAAAATTAAAGCTGGGTAAATAACTGGTGATCCGGAGTTATATTCGTACAGTTAGAAAATATATTAAAAACGGTAAAACTTTAATTAAACAAATCACAATCACCAAACATTTTAAAAGCTTTGGAATAACGAGAGCTTTTACTATTGCCAAATTTGGTAAAAAATGATAGAACTTCGCTAAAAAACAAAAAGAACACATAGTTAAAATACATCAAGCTTTGAAAACAACCTGGTTTAACCAAGGCTAGTTTTCGATCAAGCGAGCTTTTCAATTTATTTGTGATGCACCAAGTTTTAGACATTATAACTTACTTTTTAAATTTTGTTTACTGTGTAAGCTTTAAAAATGGATTTCCGTAGGAGCTCGAAATTTAACTGACGGCAAAGTTTAACAATATTTAAAAGTTCTCAACTTTTTTCAATGCTCCAATTTTTTTTTATCAATATTAAGGAGCTTTTAAATATTTAAATTTCACATAAGGTTATTATTGAGCAAACAAAAAAAGACATCAGATTAAAATAATCCTATTTTCAATCATAATCTTTACAGCCTCTTTAAAAACTCTCAACATGCATAACCTCTAAAATTGAACCGCTTATTTATTTGTATAAATACATACATATATATGTATAAAACAAATTAAATTAAATGATTTTTATTTTTATTTTTTCGTTTTGCTTCATTTATAATCATTTACAAAATCAGATAAGGTCAAGTGCCTCTTCATAATACACCACCATACTGCAAAAAAATAATAACAAATCCTTGAATTTTGTAATCATCCAATAAAGTTAATTAAAAACATAAAAATTGTACAGCAAACGACTTAAATAAATAAACACCGCTTGTTCGTTGGTTTGGCGCGTGCGACAACAAAAATAAATGGGAATAGAATGAATGAATATTATAAATGTGAATAAATGTTGAATATTAAAAAGCTCTGCACGCAAATACATAAATTTATAAAAAGCACATTTTTTTGAAACAAAAGAGTAAAATAAATTTGCATAAAAAATAGTACGGTTTTTTGCGCGAATATTCTTCTTCTTGTAAAGTCGTACTTTAATTTTTTTTTTTTAGTTCTGTACACTATTCTGTACAATTTTTTACGGTTTGAAAAATATGAAAATAAATATTTTTTTCTCATTAATTTGTTTATTTTCATTTATTTAAATTTCCCGCATTTTTCATAATATTATGTATACAAGAAGAGAAAACTAATTTTTTCGTGGCTTAAATTTAAATATATTTGATTTTTTTCTGTTTTTTAAATTACTACACCATCGAAGTGCTTTATTAATAAAAATAAAAAAATATTTTTTTTCAGAACGATGATTTTCCTTGAGGGCAAACCAAACACAAGCAAAAATTATTTTTATGTATTTCGCCAAAGCTTCTGAGGGAAGTTTATATACTTCTTATGGTTCTTATATAGTCAATAAATTGCTTTGCAGATGGCTTAATAAAAATATATTGGTTGAATTATATGCGATTTTTTTTTTGTTTGGCTTGTGTACGTAATATATGCGAACGATTTTTAGAATGCGGTAGTCTTAAACTACTGAAAAGCTTATAAGAGATTTTTATTTTCTTCATTTGTTTCATTACTTCCTTCGTTTTATTATATTTGCCCGATTGCAGTACAGAGTATAACTTGCAGAATATGAGCTTTCAGATATTTTTTGTCCAAACGTTCAGCAACTGCAATTTCTCCAACAATAATTTCAAAATTGTTTGTAGTAGCAAATAACATAATAAACAATTAAAAAACTTGACATAAAACTGTCTTAAACATCATCCTCCTCCTTAACTTGATTTAGAGTTAATTTCACTAATTAAAAAACAATACTCCACTGAAAGATGTGCTCAGTAATATTAAAAGGTACTTTCTAAAATTTAATTGAAAAGCAATATACTTGCCGAAATATTTTGAGCAAAACTGAGCACAAACTTATTACCTATTTTAAGTTGATATTTAAAATCAAATGCATTTAAAATGTATAATGAAAACCACCATTCCCTTTGGTTACGATGCATAAAATTTGAGCAACAACACTTAAGCTACTTTTGATTTGTTATAAAATTTATTTGGCAAAATTCAAAAAATCAATTGTTTTGTATAAGTTTTATTATTTGGACAGTGTGAGCTTTCAAGAATAGCTAAGTTTAAAAAGTCAATTAGTTACCACTTTAGTGTGACAGTTAAAAATAATTACTAAGCTACCAAATAATTCTGTCTTCTCTTATTTTACCAAATAGTGATTGATCGATTTTTAACCAGAGTGGCAAAGAAACTATTTTAGAAGTACGTAATAAGGGAGTTCCTCAATATTTAAAAATTTTGTTTAATGAGAAGTAAATCTTTCTCATTCCTGGAGCTTCAACAACACAAAATCCTATCGAAACATTTTAAATAGCTCAATATAAGGATTTATTTAGAAAGGTTTTAGAATTGATGTCGGTTTGTGTAACAATCACAATGCTCTTTGAAACTACCCGTATGACATTTGTGAACTAAAGTAGTAAGTCTCCGTAGATTAGCTTTTAAAACTGGTCGCGAGATCAAGACATTATTTGTGCCAATGACATCTACTATCTCTATAATTTAAACAAATGAGCCAATTAAAAAAAAATATTGGCTTCCTACCAATGCGAGCAAGGAGCAACAGTTAAACCATTTCGTTTATTAAGCTGCTTTGGTTTCAGCAATAAGGAAATTGTTAGTGATTGCTAGGCTGAAATAACATAAGTAATTGACCAATATTTTAACAAGTTTATTAGAGCAATCAGCTGAATTTAATTAGATGCTCAATATTATTTTCAGAAGGATGCCGGAAATTAAAATATTTCCGATCCAATAAGAGTCAAACAATTATGTTTTCCACATCCACACCTCAAATATGTTTTTTTTTTCTTTTTCCTCTGACACTGCATCTCATGAAGGATTTGGCCACCTCAACGATGTTCCTCCAAATAGCTTCTATAAAAGTACCTATCAAATACCACTATACTAAGCAACCATCCTCACTGGGTGTTTTGTAATTGTTCATCTACGATATCACGTATCGCACTTCATAATATGATGGAGATATAGGCGTTATGGTATATTATTGTTCTTTGCGATACATTTCGTTTTCGTGGGCAGCCTTTCTCCCAAATATCACCAAGACAATCATCATTTTGAGCAACATTTCTAAATATTTGAGCAAATATAAAATTGAGAAATTGCATATGCCCAAAAATTAGTTAAAACAATTGTTCTTTGCGATACATTTCGTTTTCGTGGGCAGCCTTTCTCCCAAATATCACCAAGACAATCATCATTTTGAGCAACATTTCTAAATATTTGAGCAAATATAAAATTGAGAAATTGCATATGCCCAAAAATTAGTTAAAACAATACTCTTTAAAAAAATTAAAAATTGAGCAACAGTCAATCCATTTTGCTTATTGAGCTACTTTGGTTTCTTTATAGATTAGATCTGCAATAAGATAATTGTTTATCCCCACAAACTGAAAGAAAAAATAAGGAATTGACAAATATTTGAACTAGTTTATCAGAGCAGTCAGCTGGATTTAGTTAGTGGCTCAATAATATTTTCAGAAATATGTCGCAAACAAAAATATTTCCGGTACAATGTGGAGTCAAAAAAAATATTTTTTCTACATTCACACCTGAAATATGTAATCGCCCCCAACAAAAGTTTACCAAAAAAAAAACGATTTGAAAAAATGAAAGATAATTAAGAAAATTATTTGATTTTTAAAACAGTTTTTCTACCTTTGCTTTGCGATTCTACATCCGCCCGTGAGTGTTATTATTGTTTTAGGTTCATTTCAAATCAAAAACAAGCAAACAGGGAATTAATTTCCGTTTTCCGAGAAAAGGTAAAGTTCAAAATTAAATTTTAATAGCAGAGTGTTTTTGCTGTTGGTTTATTGCGGTTACTGATTACATATTCACTCGCACATTGTATTTATTAAGTAAAAAATAAAAACTTCAACCAAACAAAAAACTGCAAAGAGAAACTAAAATTTGAAAGTCATTTCGTCCCCAGTCTCGTCTACCCTTAATCTTATTTCGAAAAACATATAAGTAAGTACGTAATTTTGAAGATTCACGTGACATATTGACGATTTTCTGATTGTGAACTCAAATCGTTAAAATTAGTAAAAAATCGAAGAGGTTTGTTGAAAGTCGGGCCAAATCGTAAATTACTAAATTTTTGCAAAAAGACCGATTAGAATTCCGAATTAAATTTTACAAGCATATTTAGTACACATGTACTTAATCACAACTTTGTAATACATATTTTTAATTTCAGACTAAATGGATCCAAGAATGAATGTGGTTCGGATAAGACGGTGATTACAAACCGTATAAAACGTAAAAAAATAATTCAACATCGCATTTGGAGGGTTTATCAATATTTGACAGATTTTGCTCGACAGCAGCAGGCAAAAAATGCCTTTGTTTTTGCCAATGCCAAAATGCCATTTGTTGTTTCAATTAAAAATGTAATTTTGAGTTTTAATCAAAAATGTAATTTTGTGTCTTTGGTTACTTTAAAAATATTATTTTGCGTCAAAGCATTTTTTAAAAGGCTTACAAATATTTCTTGTTAAAAAATAAAACAATGATTTGTAAAGTATTATGAAAAAATAAAAAGTTCTTTGATTTGTTGTTTTTGTATTTACTTGAGCTTGACGACCTGAAAATTCTACATCGAATTGGGATGGGCTAATGGACTGGCAGGCGGTGTTGTAAGTATTTTGTATTTGAACATCGTCGGTTACTACGGCAATCCATAACTATTTTAAAATTAATAGTGCTAATTAAACTTAACTTGAGCCAATATTTGAGAATTTATTTTTTTTTTTAGGCTTAATTCAATTAACATTAATTTAAGGTATTATCTGCCAAATCGGCCACTCCCCTTGCGCGTTTCAATTTTTGAGCTAAATTAACCTTTTTGGGCAGTTAATTTTCATTATCTTGCCTATTTTCTAATGCCTGATGGCGTTTTAATGCCGCCTTTGGATTTTGAAAATGGCGAATCAAGAATAGCAGAAAAAAGAAAATATCTGAAAGAAAATTGTTATAAAAACGAAATTTGAACTCTGTTAATTTACTCAAAAGTGTCTTTGGAGTCACTGATTACAATTTTTATTAGTTCCAAGATGTCGGACCCAAGATGGCGTTCATACAGGTTAAATCTTTCGACGTTCATGAAAATCGATAAAACACGTGACTCAGGGGGTTTTCGGAGGGCAATTTTCAGGATGCGCCCGATTAATACCTAGCTCCCAATGTCCACAAACGTTTGGTTCCTTTCGTTCGAAGCCGATCAAATACCGCCGACTGTAGACAAAACTGTCACAACCGATATTTGCTGTCTTCAAAATTATCCACCATTCCCTTGTAGGACACTTGATTCTGGTCCAAAAAGTTTAGAGACAACAGTATGAAATTTCATTATTAAAGAAGTTTTCTTTGACTAACGGTTTCAATCAATAGTCGAGTTATCGAAGTTGATTCCCTATTCCCCAATCATGCCTCAGACGAATAAGTAGCTTCATACAATCTCAAACAAAAACCGTCCAAAGTTGGTCCTTTTTTTCTCTAAGAGTTTGGGAGTTAAGAAATCTGGTTACTTCTTAGATAGAATTTTTAAATTCTGATCTTAAATTCGTGATCAGCGACTCTGAAAACCCCACAAGTCATGTTTCTATCGATTTTCATGAACGTCAAAAAACGAACCCTTTATGGCAGCCATATTGGGTCTACCGTCTACACGACGCTAAATTCATGATCAGCGACCACGAAAACACCATATATCATGTTTTTATTTATTTTTATGTACGTCGAAAAATTAGTCCTTTTTTGGCCATATTCGATCAGCCATCTTGGACCGCCATCTTGAATTTTAAAATTCGCACCTCAAATTCGTAATCAGCGACCCTAAAAAATATCTCAGCCCATGTTTCTGTCGATCTTGATGAACGTCGAAAAATTGCCTAATTTTGGCGACCATCTTGAATCCGCCATCTTGAAATTTTAAAAACTAATAGAACATTTCTAATCAGTAACTCCAAAAACACTTTTTAGTAAATTAACAATGTTAAAATTACGATTTTATAACAATTTTCTTTCAGATATTTTCTTTTTCCGCCATTGTTGGTCCACCATTTTGAAAATCCAAAAGCGCAATTAAAACGCCATACGGCATTAAAAAGTAGACATGTTAATAAAAGTTTTACGCCCAAAAAAGTTTATTTATCTCAAAAATTGAAACGAGCAGGGGTGACCGATTTGACAGAGAATTCCCCTTATATATCGGGCATTGAGTTTGATTGGTTAGGTTTAAGCCTTAATTTAACATTTAACTTAGAATTAACTATTTAGCAAAAATATAAAAGTTTAACCTACAAAAAAGAGCGTATGACTACCACATTCAAGTAGAGCTTTTGGTTAGAATGAAGCTTTAAATTAAATGTAATAGTTTAAATTGAGCGTTACTTAAGTTACAGTTAAAAATTTTGGAATTTACCGGATGGCTTGATCTGGTCAGGTTAAGTGACTTAAAAAAAATTGTCACACAATAAAAGGGTTCAATCAATTATATTACATGTCTATGCTCAAAATTTGCACTTATGTAAGTTTAAAACCAAATTCGCCCGTTTCCTTTGAGACAAACAGAGGGAATCGACCGATGTCCGGATGGCTTTTTAATCTCGAATGGAAGCTAAATTTCCGTAATTTATTAGCTGGCCAATTATGCTTCATTGAAAACTATTGCTCCAACAATTCACACCTTAAGCCTTAATTAATTATTAAACAGCTCTAAATCTCTTGATATAAATTAATTAACAGCTGATTATTCAAATTACTGAACATTTTATATTACCGAATTCCGTAAGCTCCTCAATAAAGCTTTAAATTTAGTTCAGATATTACAGATTCGAGAGTTTATTTTAATTACAAGCTTTTTATTATGTGATCGTTTTCTGGTTATAAAAGCTTTCAACCATTTTTCTACTGAACAAAATTAGCTTTTATGACAAGCTTGTTGTATAAATTAGGCTTTATTGCTAACTATTGCTTCAACACACTAATCTAAAACCTTAATTAATTATTGAAAAGCTTTAAACCCTTGGTATTGAATATTAAAAGCTCATTATCCAAGTTACTGAACATTAAAAATTTTACATTACCGCATTCCTTAAGCCCCTATATAAAGCTCTAAGTTTAGTCTACATATATCAGATTCGAGAGCTCTTTTTAATTACAAGCTTTCCGTTACGGGACCGTTTTTGCAAAAAGCTTAAATTTTAAATTATTAAAAGTTTCTGCTTATAAAAGCTTTCAGCCGTTTTTTTTATACTGAAAAAAATTAGCTTTTATGAAAAGATTGTGGTCTTGTAAATTAGACAAAGTTTTAATTTTTAATAAACTTCCGCGTGACCTACCTACAAACAAAAAATTCTCAAGTCTTAATCAATTCGCACACTGGCCCCTCGTCTTGCAACAAGCTGTTTAATTTGATAATTAATCGATGGAATTTTACGAATTTGAGGTTATTTGCGTCCAGCAAACCAAGATTATCAAGAAGAACATCCAAAAGCCAATGTAACACAATAATTGAATCCGTCCATACATGTATCTCCAAATTCGTATAATCCAAAAAGCAAAATTCCACTAAACTGCACAACAGTCCCGCGCCACAAGGTTCTTATCTGGGCAACTAAATTTGTTTAATGGTGCAACTTCACTCTTTGCACGTACAATTTAATCGAAACTTGCCCATTTTCGTCGACTGCTCATAATTATAACACATTACCGTAGCTCGCTTCAGATGCATGAAATCGAAGTGGTACGGGGTTTTCAAGGTAACCAAGCATTTTAGAATTTAAATTCCTTCCAGATGCGTAAATTTTTGTCCCAATCAACATTTAGTACCCACAATTTTTTTTTTTTTTTTGGTCGATATGTGGCTGTGTAAGAAGTTCAGCTCTCATGTGGTGTTGGCGACATTGGGAAAAAAGACCGTAGTAGTGCGATAGAACGATTTTATTCTTTAAAATTAGTTTAGGGCTTAAATCATTTAAAGTGATTTTGAAATTTCAATAAAACCTAAAAGCTTCGAAAGGACAAAATTCGTTATGTATATTTTTTTGATAAATTGCGGGTTAGATAAAATTATTGGTTAGGTAACCAAAACAAAAATATAATAAGAACATTGAGCTCTAAAGCTCACATAGGCGTTATTTTTAAATCATAAACTGTTCCTAAAATGATTAAAAAGCTATCAAAATTTAATAAAATTTTGGAGTATAAACTAAAAGCTCAATCAATTTTGAATGATTTTGAAAGCATCGATTTTCAAAGCTGTAAACTTTTTTAACACAATTAACAAATTTGTTTAAAAATATCTCAAGTATTTAAAATTTTAGAAGTAATTAGGCTTTTTGTCTTAGCGCTGTTCTTCGACTGTCTTCTAAATATAGTAGAACTTTTCTCCAGATTCGAAAAATCAGAGGTTAAGTGTATTGTATTTGGAACGATAGGCAAGAATTAATTAAATTTTAACATAAAAGACGACAGGCATTTTAAATTGAGCAACGCCTTGCAAAAGCAGACAGTTAATTAAAAATCGTCCTCCCTACTATTTAGTTTCAGATCTAAAGGTATTTAGGTAAATTTTTAAAGCAGACCAAATTGGTTGTTGCTTAATTTGGATATTATAAGTCTTGCTTTCAAAGTTCAATGAATGTTTTTTATAACCAAGGTAACATGATTTGTAATCAAAGTATTGAGTAGAATATTATTTCTCAATTCCAATGAGTAAACCATATAAAGTCCAAATTACCCAAGAAGGAAAATTAAATTTGGAATTCTTCATTATGAATTCCCAAGAGGGATTCCTTCCGTAATAATAAAATAAGTTACAAACAATTCAATTTCATTATTCACCAAACCAAACTCACCATGTGCAAACGTATTTTAATAATCTTGGCGCAATTTGCTATTGGATTCGGAAAATATTGTGGCAATTTAAATAAAAGTATAAATTTTCGACAATTCGATCCAGATCGTGAATTAGCCACCGGAATATTCGATCGATATTCTCTACAAAATATGTATTTTGACCAAAAGATCAATATTGAATTTGATATTATGAATCAAAAAAATAACGCGTCAGAAGCGATATGTGGCATAAAGGTCATGGAAAAGTGCGGCACATCCAATTTAATTCCTTTGATACGGTTGCAACAAAATTCATCAAAGGGGGGATATAGTTTGGAATTTAATTTGGTAAGCTTTAAGTCAACTTCACAAATAATTTACCGATGTAAGGTCACTGTAAAAAATCTAAAAATTATTGAAATAAATGAAACAAGTGTCGCGTTTGGTGGAATTGCCTTTTATGAAACAATGGCATTTGAAATTACACCTATTGCAAGATTAACGTTTTACGAAGATTTTGTCCCGAACTGGGACAACAGTGAATTTATGATGAATGTCACATTTTATGGCAGCAGACGCAAAGTGATATACAGCAAGTTTGACTCGTCGACTATACTCATTATCTTCGTGGGAGGATTGGTAATCATTTGTATCGGATTCGGTTTAACCATACTGATAGCCAAATATCAAAAATAAAATAAATTATTGTAGTTTATTGTAGTTAATTTATAGCCAATCAATAAAGCTTATCTAAATTATACAAACCTGTTATCAGTTATTGAAAACTTTGGTAGCCCGAATTGGTGATTTGATCCAGAATCTAAAACTAACTGATACTAGATAGAAAACTACTAGATTCCACTTTTAAGTAATCAATTAATTTCTTCGGCGATTCGGTTTAACCATAAATTAATATACAAATATCTGTAAATTTGATTTTTTTTTTTTTTTTTTTTTTCGAAAAGCTCCAACAAATAATTTGTTGAACATTAAAAAAATCAACAAATCATAAACTTACGCCAAGAAAACATTTTTTTGGTTACCTACATATCTCCAAAGCTTTTTTTGGTAAATGTTTAAAACAAGAGTATTACCCTCCCAACTACGTTAAATGTTTCAGTACCTAAATAAATCGATAATTTATCGATCGATTTATTATGACAAAAAGTGACGACAAATAATTTGTTTGTTGTTATGAAGTGTCGTTTGCTGTTGTTGTCAATTCTCTATTTATTTTAGATTCTAGAGAAACTATGCGATTTGGATTTTATATTATTAACATAAAACTTTTTAAGCTTTTGTTGAGAAGCTCATACATTTAAATAAATTTTTAGAAATCTAATTGTTTAATGAAAATTTAATTGGGTCATCGAGCTTCTGAAATAGCTCTACTATTCAAATATATATGTAAAATCTAGGCTTTAATATTTTGTTTGATATATTTATTTTAAATACGTGAGCATTCAACTGACAATTTTCCAAAAAAAAAAATAAGTTAAGCTTTAAAAAAAACGTTTACCTAGTAAATTTTTGTTAGAAATTTGAACATAATCAATATTAAAAAAGTTACTTAGGTCATTTAAAGATAAAGAGCTCTTTGGCTAGTGTTAAAAATTACATATTAGCGTAAAAAAATTTAGGCATGTCTAGATATTAGAACCTAACACTAATTCTACTGAGATTTTAACATAAGCTTTTCAGTGATATTAGAGAATATCCATTGTTTATGATTATTTATAAACTAATAACTTGCCACACAATGGCTGACGCTCGGTTTCAATCACATTTCGACATTGCTGTCACATTTTCTTCGAATCTAAAAGCTCTAACATTTAAATTTCGATAACTGAGGCTTTCAATGGGGCCCAAAAAATGCATCGCTACCTGACTCACTCTCAGGAGTTTTTCTCTGATAAAGAGGCAAATTTTATCGGTCCCAACTCACAATTGAAGGCTTTAAACGAATTAGTAACACCTCAGCACTGTGATCCTGAGACGATCAAGTGCTACCAACAAAATCGTAGTAACGACCCATAAAAAAACTCTGTCTTTTGCCATGTAAAGAAGGGGAACTAGGGGGGAGGCGGATGTGTTGTCTTAAAAAAACTTAAGTTCATTAAAAATTCGAAATTCTATAGATTTTATAGGCTCAACTATAGAAAACCTCAAAGCTCAATTAAGCTTTAATTAGTTTGAGCTTTTATTTGTGTCAATTATTTAAAAAGTTCAAAATTTAAAACTGTCTATGTTCAGACCTTTATGAGCTTTTGAGTTCACATTCTAGCATTTTCTTAAAAACATTTTACATAAAATGTTTAAGAAAATTATGTTATTGTCAACATATCAAAAGAAAACGTTGTTGTTGTCGGATCTATTCAAATTTGAAAAGTTGTGATGTTCGAGGTTGTACTTCATCATTCTATTATGAATCTAAATTCGTTAGCCAAAAGGCTTTTACTAAATTAGATAAATACATAAAGCAGCGTTCAAAAGCTAGGCTAGAAAAACGCTTTACCGAAAAAATCGAGCTTTTCACAAAATTGACATGTGTCAGCAAAATTCTTGGAATTTCTATGAATAGAGAATAACAAGTTTAAAATTTGAAACTTCCAAACATGTTATTCATTTAAATAATAAGTTTTAGAAATGTTTCCGAAAAAAAGAAAGCACAGTGCTTAAGCTTTTTGATACAGTTTGGAAATGTTTAAAAAATACTAAGGAAACAACAACTTCAGTAGAATTACTTTCTTTTATTAACAATTTAAAGTTTCAGTTACAATGAGAGCTTTTACAGTTTTAGCTAAACGTCATAGTTTTGGGATGTGCGCAGAATCCAATTTTTAGGCTTTATTAAAATTTTGGATTTTTACGACAAGAACATTGAACTATCCATAATTCTTTGATTCAAGCTTCTGAACATTATTTTCTTTGAAATATTATTGATTTTCTTAAAAGCTGCTTACATAGCTATATTTTGTCCTTTTACACGAAAAAGCTAAAATATAGTCGTACCTATGTAAGAGAATATCAACAATTATTTTTCCATTAGTGCTTTTTTAAAAAAAATACGTAAAGTAAGATTTTCGAAAAAGCTTTTTTCGAAGAAAATAAGCTTTTAAATTAATTTATTTTACTATTTAAGGAATATTGCTCTGCAAAAAATTTTAAAAAATCTGAAGGATAATTTAATTATTTATTTGGCTCAAATGAGAGCAAAAGCTCTTTAAGAAGTACGGTCTGAATCGACTTCTGATATTATTATTTGGCTTTCTGGCGAACTTTTGAGAAACGGATAAGGTTTTAAAGAAACTATATACCTGAGCTTTTTAAATATTCGAGCTTTCTAAGCGTTCTTTTTAGACATTTAAAAGCTTATTTTGCAAAATATTGGTAACGATTGGTATAAGAATTAAACTGGCCACATTATTCTCCCTAGTTAACTGAAAACTCAAAAAGCTTTTAAATCAGACAAATTTTCGCAAACTATTACTAATTACTAATTAGTTGAAAGCCACAAGAGTAATTTTAAAAAACGCTAAAACCCTAGAATTTTTATGTTTTACAAACAACATTGAGCAGATTTCGGATTAAAGCTCAAACGAGCTGAATCGCTAAAGCAGTGGAAAGACCTTAACAAATTAACGGTTTACTCCAAAAATCGAAGGAAACAAAATTATTTAGATTAGAAGCCGTTTATGGCCTTCCTAGAAAATTGTAGCCCGATGTTAAACTTAAAAATGTAAAGACAAGATTTGTACATATTTTAAATTAAAATTGTTTAGGGCGTATTCAAATATTTTGTATTAAGCAACTTTTGAAAATTACGAAAGCTTCCCAAAATCTTTTTAAAGCTCTCATTTTAAGTTAAGGGTTTCTAGCAAAGCTTAGTAGTTGAGAACTAATTGAAAGATCCGACAATTGGGAGAATTACACTTTTCGACGTACACTTTCGAATCTCTGAAAGCATATTTCAATATGTCCATTTAATGGTTGATTTAGCTATCTACAGCTTAAACTCAAATCAGTATGTCACATAATGACTAATGTTTTTAATTCATGCGTCATCTTCAATTATCTTTGATTTCTTTTTTGAAAAATGATTGCCATCCAAGTTGATCTTTAAGTTCGAGTGCTTCTTCTAACGTGTCCCAATCAGTTAAAAGAACATTAATGTAAAAATCGTTATGGTAATTCGTTTGAAAATGCATTATGACTTGGATGACTTGGAAACTAACTTTGATGTTTTTGTTTAACGTAATAGTCTGTAATGATAACACGTTTGTGACAGATAAAGTGCCCCCTTCCTTACATTAAGAAACTGTAGAAATTCGCCAAATGTTGGGAACACTTTTTGTAAGCAATATGGGCATGGCCCATGGATCTTGCATCAAAAAAGGACTAAATATTCGACGTCACAATTTGATTTAACTTGTTGTAATAAAATTTTATAATTTATTTTTAAAATCCAGAATTTTAGGAAATTTGATTAATTTTATGTGCTTGAAAATTGTTTACTCGATTTTCAATTCGATTTATCAAATTTTAAACTAGCCTTGCTTTGCCAGACTGGTTGATATATAGTATTAAAATGCTGCCTTATTGTGCAACGTTGCAATCTCGATGAGTAAATTCGAATGAATATCGGTTTCTTTATACACTGTTAATTTTTTTTTTTTTTTTTTTTTTATTGGGCCTTGGCTCCTACAAAAATTAGAGCCATATTGCCAAAAGTTCAAATTGTACAATTTTAATTTACATCGTTTTATTTCATAATTCAATTTTAACCAAAAAAGTTTAATCTTTAAAATGGATCCGGTTTACTCCCTACACATATTCTGTCGGCTACTGCTTATTTTGTATCATATTGCTATTCCACTCATCCTAATAAATTCATACATTTCCTTCTAAACCATAGAACCACCCTCATTCATTAAATCACTTAGATTTCTTGCATTCCGAAGGATGTGGAACTTAGATCTATATTGGCTATATCTGGGACAAGCCAATATGAGATGTTCAACATCCTCCACACTTCCACACAGCTCACAATCTTTTTCCTCACTCAAATGAAGTTTCCACAAGCATTCCTTCCAGTTTCCATGGTTGAGCCTGATTCTCTCAACCGTTCGCAACATTCGCGTATCTCCTTTGAGCTCCTTAAAGAACGGAATTCTCAAAGGAGTACCACGGAGCACTCTGTACTTCATTCCTTTCGTTAGACTTTTCTCGTTAAATTCAATCTCCCATTTTCTCCACAGATTCATCTGAAACATTCGAAGTACGTCTCTTGCATCCTTCCTTTCGTACTCCTGAACCATGTCATTCAATGTACCCTTTTTTGCTAACATATCGGCTCTTTCATTCCCTTCGATCTGTCTATGTAATGGGATCCATTGTATGGTCACATCACGTTGACAGTCTCGAACGCATTCAAAAATAAGATTAACATACACATTGCCTTCCCTTCCACCTCCACATTTTAGCAAACATAAACCACTCTGGGAATCGGAAAATATTACTATTTTCCTTTGCCCTTCATTCACAGCCAGTTTAATTCCTTCAAGCATCCCAATCAGTTTAGCGTTCATTATACAGATGCCTTTGTCCACTTTAAAATACTTTTCAACATTCTTACCAGGCATAAAGACACCAACACCCACTCCATTCTTATTCACACTTGCATCTGTATAAATGATATCATTTTGCACATATCGCTGACTCATCATTGTTGGCAATGGCCGATATTGGCCCTTAGAGGTTGAATGCGATTTCCAAAAAATTAAATTTTGCAGAACTTTTATTAAACGAACGATCTGTATGGATTAGGGTTTTTTAACTAGGTAATTAAGCGACCTATTCCATGCGCTAGCGAAACCTTTGTCATCATTGTTGGCAATGGCCGATATTGGCCCTTGGGGTTGAATGCGATTTCCAAAAAATTTAATTTTGCAGAACTTTTATTAAACGAACGATCTGTATGGATTAGGGTTTTTTAACTAGGTAATTAACGGACCTATTCTATTTGCTAGCGAAACCTTTGTCATCATTGTTGGCAATGGCCGATATTTGCCCTTGGGGGTTGAATGCGATTTCCAAAAAATTAAATTTTGCAGAACTTTTATTAAAAGAACGATCTGTATGGATTAGGGTTTTTTAACTAGGTAATTAAGGGACCTATTCCATGTGCTAGCGAAACCTTTGTCATCATTGTTGGCAATGGCCGATATTGCCCCTTAGAGGTTGAATGCAATTTCCAAAAAATTTAATTTTGCAGAACTTTTATTAAACGAACGATTTGTATGGATTAGTGTTTTTTAACTAGGTAATTAAGGGTCCTATTCCATGTGCTAGCGAAACCTTTGTCATCATTGTTGGCAATGGCCGATATTGGCCCTTGGGGTTGAATGCGATTTCCAAAAAATTTAATTTTGCAGAACTTTTATTAAACGAACGATCTGTATGGATTAGGGTTTTTTAACTTGAAATTTTATAATTTATTTTTAAAATCCAGCATTTTAGGAAATTTTATTAATTTTATGTGCTTGAAAATTGTTTACTCGATTTTCAGTTCGATTGATCAAATTTTAAATTAGACTTTCTTTGCCAGACTTGTTGATATATGTACTAAAATGCTGCCTTATTGTGCAACGTCGTAATCTCGATGAGTAAATTCGGATGAAAACACATTGTAAATTACTAGTTGTTTCAAATTCGACAAAAAATTCAAATATCTCTTAAGTTACTTTGGGAAACCGAATTTTAAAAAGCTTAAAAAATTAAGCTTTCGGATCCAAAGCTTCGTTAAATTTTATTTATGCTTTTGAATACCTAACAACAAAAGTCTGAGAAGCTGAAATGTCAGTTATTTTTCTTATTCAAATTTAAAACAAAACGATATTTTGTTGTTTTAAATAGTTGTTGTTGTCAACATAAAGGCATATTTGGGATGATTTTCATAAAATTAGTTTGCTTGTTTGCTTATTGAAATAAGAAAAAATGAATTATTGTCTTATTTCAAGAAGTAGCCCAATGAATTTTTAATCAGGATTGAAAGCTCGATGCTCGTAGCTTTTGACTTACAATACATGACGTGTAATCGATATTAATATAAACAGAAATGTACAAGACAAATTTCACAAAATTGCGACATATATTACGGTCGATTCCAGATCACTGCACTCCACTCAAAATTCATTTAACTGTAGAATGAAGCAAACTATAAAAACTATAAAACTGTAAGTAGTATGTTCTACACAAAACAAAATTATTCAATACGAATTTTCTTTAGTATTCAAAAGATTTTTTTTTAATAAAAGTTATCTGTTGAAAAATATTTAAGAAAAAAACAAATTATTTTTTTAAAATACTCAAAGAAAGGAAAGAATTTGGTGCATATATCGATTTTGTATTATGTAAAGCGAAATTTTGAACTCCCTCCTTCTCAAAATTACGTTAAACCCATCTGTGTTTCTGTAAAACCGCTTCTAATCATTATTTTAATGTTTAGCCATAAAAACCATTCGCGCGAGCGAATTTGCAATTTGCAGCAGCAATCAAAATAAGTTTAATTTAAAAACAAATTAATTCTAATTTATGTTAATTTGAAAAAGCTTTAAAATAAACATGATTATTATTGCCTAAACCACATATTTAGTTTTCATATACATTTCGACAAAAAATTAATTTTCAACATAAATACGCGACAAGTTGGATCACGGAAGGAATGAGGGTGGATATTCCATTTGTATAACGCTCAAATCCAATTTAAATTTTTTTATTTTTTAACTGTAATCAAAAGGAAAAGTATCCAATTAACACTGTATAGAAAAAAAGCACACCAAAGTTTTATACAGCAGCAAAAAAATAATAATAAAAAATAAGAACGATGTACCGCTTTAATTTTGAGTTGTATGTGGGCCCGACTCGTTCTCATTTTAATTGGAATCTACAAAACAAAAAATCTGAGTACAATAAAATTCAAATAAAATAAAAAAATAGAACGAGCAATATTTTTTGTTTTTTTTTACACAAAAAAGCTTCAAGTTATTTCAATTTTTTTATACAATAATTTGGTAATATTCGTCATAAATGTTTTTTCGTTTCGAGTTGTTCTTGTTTAATTTCCCACTTGCTCGTTTATTATTTTCGGAATAATGGATAAAATTTTATAAAACATGAAACAAATTTATTTAACACAAGAGGAAAATTTAAAATATTTGTGTACAAACGATTTTTGTTTTCTCAGTGGTAACTAAATAGAACAAAAGCGTGAAAAGCTTCAATTTTAAATATTTTAAGCTAATTACACTATTTAAAAAAAATTTGGTCGAGGAAGCTTTTAATAATATTAGCATCCTAAAAAATATAAAAGCTCCGCTGTTTTTGAGTTTTTAAAAGCCATCAAAACATCTTAAAGCTTTGATAACTTTCAAGTTTTTAACTGTCTCCTTTCTCAGCCAATTACTAAACTGGAAACTGTTTGTATTCAGGCGGAATTCGAATTATGTTGAGTAATTTTCCCCTATATCTTTCACCCAAAACCATATTTGTACAACAATACAAATTTGTTTCATTCCTTAACAATCAATTTAAATTTATTTTATACAGCTTCCGCAGGCATTTTGAAAGAAAGCATGTACACTTTTCACAGGTACAATTAAAATTAATTTTCGTGTTTGATGAACAAAAAAAAACTTTTCGATTTCTACGTATATCTTTGGAAACTCATCAGTTCAAAGTATTTTTCTGTTTTTTTTTTTTTAATAAACTTATCTCGCAGATACGGTTCATAAATACCAAAAAAAAAAAAAAAAATCAATTTTTACTTAAACAAAATGAAAAACAATTTTTTGCTCGAATATTTGAACTTGGACAAAGACAATGGTGAATTCTCTCTGCGTATACTTCGAATATTACAAAATCTACTTAATTTAAAAAAGAAATGATTTCGTAACGACTTTTTGTTTTAAAAAAATACAAATTGTTTTGAAGAAAGTTTAGAATTGAGTTTAAACTAAATTCAACATAATATCGACAACTTATGTAATATGACGATAACAATTTTGCTAATTGGCTCTCAACGCTCAAATTTAATTTTTGTGCTTTTTGTTTAATTTGATCGTTTCAACGAATGTTGAGATTTGCATGTTACAAATAAATAAACATAATTTTAATTAATTTATCTAAAGCTTTTACAATCAAGCAAGCTAAATACTGGAACTGCGATATTTACTAGAAGCACAAAATACCCTTAAAACATTTAAATTTAGAACAAATTTTAAAAAGAATTAATCGTTTTCTTTAAAATTTTAGATTCCTATACTATAAATGGAAAGCTCCTGAAAAATTAGCTTTTATTATTATTTTTTTTAATCTTACTAAATTTTAAGAAATCACAAACATTCATGTGAAGCTTAAATAACTTTACTTGTAAACATTTTTGTTTTAGAGATAGTTTTAATTTAATGACCCAATAAACTGAAAGAAAATAAAAAGCTTTTAGTCGGGAAGCTTTTTCAAGTGAATGCTTATACATATTTTGTAATAGGAAACAATTTTATTTGTCCTGTTTATTACATTTGGTATGGAATTAATGTTAGACCAAAAATATAAACTCTTTCATGAAAAGCTTAAACAACTTATAATTTATGTGTTTAAATTTTTTGGTTAATAACCCAATGCAGAGCATTGTGGGTAGAGCTTTGAAAAGGACATAATTTATATTAACTCTTATACTGTAGTTGATATAATAAAATGCACAATAAGTACAATTTCCAAACACGGAAAATCATACTGTTCCAATTTTATACTAGTAAAAGCTTCTTTTACATTTGGCAGCAATGTTTCAGATTTGTCAAACCTTAAACCTTTTTGTATAAAGCATAAATTGCTTTATTTTAAAAAAATTTAATCTTTTATCTCTCGTACCATAGGTGATATAATTTTTGAGTTAGTTTAAAATTAAAATAATTTAAGCTTTTTTGGTAAATATTTAACTCAATTTCTGAAAGCTTTTGTTGCTCTAATTTAATGAACTCAGAAGAATTTAAATTAATCAGAAGTCTTTAATTTTACGACTTCAGAGAGGTTTTCTGAAATATTTGAGCTTATTAATAGCAAAAAACCAAAATACAAATTTTATTAAATTTGGACCAGAATTCATAAGGTTCCAAAAAAACCAGGTATAGGATTTTAGGATCACTTAGTAACGCAAAGTTTTTATGAATATTTTAATTTTTAGTTTCTTTACTAATTCCAAATCAATTCCAGATCAGTTTGGAACTTTTATAGATTTGAGCCGATTTCCATGCAATTTGAAATCTGGACTTAGCGTAACATTTTCTAACAAGTCTGAAAGTTTAGCACTACTAGAACTTAAAACAGAAATCCCTAGAAATCTAAATAATTCCTTATGAAACGAGTTCCTTATGAAAACTTAGTCGAATTGCTTTCTCGCCTAATTTTGCGCTCTTCCAGCCTCATTCTGACTATTGGCCAAATTTCATATTTTTCAATGAATTTTAATAAAGTTCGGTTTCTGCACTCAAATATCTCGAATCAAGGGTTTTTGATTTCCAAGATGATTCAATACATTGGTTATGTCTGGATTACAGTCCTTAACCAAAATTAATTCAGAGCATAAATGTATTTGGCCGTCGCAAGTTGCCACCGCTGATATTTGGCTAGTTTTCATTTTTCCTGAACTAAGATTTCTAAAATCAGACGCCAGCCGAATTTTATGAAGAGTACTAAACTTCCCTTTTTCACGCAGAATTTTGATAAAATTTGATTTCTGTACTCAATCATACTTTTTCCTTCGAGTTCTGCAGTTAGAAACGAGTTTTGCCTGCTTCAGAGTAAAAAATAATTTTCCTTTTAACTTCTCAACGGATTTTGATTAAACTGGATTTCACAGATTCAAGATGGTGTCTCTACAAAACTTTTAATAAAACTTGATTTTTGTAATCAATTTCACGTCTTCGATTGAGTTCTTGATGTCAAAGTAGCTCAGATCATGACAGTGGCCAAAAATCAACTTGTTATAATAATAATAAAATTAATATTCAAGATTTAAAATGGCTCCTTTTTAAAATCCTTGTTTACCTGACTAAATCAAAAATTATAAACACAAATTTGTGCTTAAAATTTATTTAAAATTCTAAAAAAAGTTTGTAATTTATTGACCCAGATTACCAGTGAGTGTAAAAGTTGTGAGTGAAATTAGTACATAACATGCCTAAGTTCGATTCAAAATTTTGCGTTTAGAAATTCGAAATTCGTGTCGCTGTTCAGTTGCTTAATTTTAACTTGACATAATTATATGATTCTGCGTGTATACGATTATGTGAGTTCGATTGGTTGCTCCTTGAGTTTAGTTATATACTATTTTTTGCTCAAAATTTGTGAAGTTGCTTAATTTTCATTTTACATCAAAGAAAAATATTTCCTTGTATAACAATTAGAAAAGTCACGGAGTTTTGTATACTTATTCCTTTAACCTTGGCACCTTGTGATTTAAGTTTGAATTCCGCATGCACGAAAAGGAATACGTTATTCGATAAAAGTAGCTCAGTTTTAAATGGGATTAAAAGCTCGACTTTGAATTTGTTCTGGAAGTTGGTAATTCTAAATTTAACATTTAAATAGGTAAGAAGAATGATTTGCTCAAAATATGTATAGTTGCTCAAATTATACTATGTATTCAAGTTGCGGTTACTAAACAGGACTGGCCCAATTTTCTACACCAGAGAAAAATAAAGTTGGGGTTTTAGTTAATTAGGGATTTCAATAATGCTAACAGCAGCGTTAAGTGTGAGTTGCTCAATACTTGATTATATACTCTGGCCTATGGTGGCAGTCTATGAAATGATAACATGATCAGCACCAAAAAAAATGAAGATAAGAAAACTTTTGGAAGATAAATAAAGATCATACATAAAAGCAATATCGATAAGAAAAGTTTTCATTTTTTCTTATAAAAATATTGCATGATTGATTAGGTAAAAAATGTAAAAGCTTATAAAAAGTAGAGTCACTTTACAGTGCTATTACTTAGAACTTTTGCCAAACAGTGTTTCCTTTAATGAGAAAAATTACTAAAAAATACTGGACTTTAAAATACTGGAATGCTAATTGGCAAACCATTAGGCAATATTCAAATTTTAAAAATTTAGACATTAAAAAAGCTCTTTGATTTTTAAATTAAACTCTTCGAATATCTCTTAAACATGACCTTACAAAGAACCAGTAACCACTTTAATTATCTTGCTCACAGATAACTAACAAATTAATTGTTCTATCAGGTATGTAACATTTGAGAGTGAAACTTTGGCTTTGTTCAACATTTTAAGAGCTTTTGTATTAAACTTAAATAACTTTAAATTTAAAATGTATTTTTTTATATCCTCAATTGAAAGCTGTATAAATTTGCGTTAAACGCTGCATTTCTTAAATTTTAGACACTTAAAAAGCTCTATAATTGTTTCCAAATCTCTCCTTAAGGAGAACCAGTAACATTATTTTAATTATCGTGTTGAAAAGACCCTTAGACCGTTTATTTTACCTTTCCTCGAACTGTAACTATTTTAGAAAGCTTTCTCTTTTTCTGCGGGTCTGCACAAGTATTCGAATAATTACACACCATCAGCAACAAATGTTCTACATATCTTAAAATTCCCATCGATATCCCGGTTCATATTTTAGTGTTGTTCTTATTCTATGGTTTTATTTATAAACAGGTAATTTTCCATTCAACCTATACTACTTGAGAGTGCTCAAAATTTTTTTTTTTACAACAAAAGTTTTCAAGACAATAAAAATTATGAGCTATGGCTGAATGAAGGTACTTCTTTATACAGTCGCATATAATAAACAACGTCTGTCAGTATCCAAACGAAGAGCATATTGTAGAACAGTAGTTAACATAAAATACTACAAACACATCATATTTCTATAATTGAGTCCTTTATTGCTTGTATAACCATATAATAAAATAACAAATGAGGAGGATATTAAAATGATTATGTATGTGAAAATGTTTAATATTGGCAACACATGTGACACTAATAAATGTTTATTTGCTTCTCGAATAGCTTTTATAGATGAGAACAAGTGGTTATTTCATTTTATACGACATCTAGGTTTCATCCATATAAAATATCCGTTTATTTTCCTAAATTAAGAGATTATTGTATAATATTTATAGATAGATGATATATTCGGAAAGTCACAATAGACCAATCTCATAAATAATTTTTTTTTCCCTCTTTCAAACCGAGTCGGGATACATAAATTATTTATTTTATGAGGTATGGTAAACAAAAATTGATAATATACATTACAACGAAAATTATACCCTGTGGTAATAACTGGGAACGATATGTTTTCATTTTATTTACAAAAAAAAAAAAAACGAAAATGTAAATGTTTACAAAAGATCAGCTTTTTGTGTTTGATGAACTTGAAATGTGTTTTGGTCTAGTCGGTAGACGAATATAAATAAAGCATTAGAACAAATGGGACGTAAATTAACAATTACCTCTAAACAGACCAGCGCACGCAATTTCATTTAAATTAAGAGTAAATTTCTTTTATTTTTCTGATATACAAACACCAGCCATTGTTCCTAGCGAAATAAACAGACATGAGTTTTTTTGCTATTTAGTTTCCCAAAACCCATAAAGTATTTTAATTTAACCATAAAATTGGTGCAGAAAGTGTGAAGAAACCTCTGATTATCATGATTTGTATATAAAAGCTCTAAATTTATTCATGCTGTTCTGAAGGCTTCTTTTTAAGTCTCAGTGAGAAAAATGTTTGTCCCATGTGCAAATTCTAAAATTTGATTTTTATTAATATTTGGTGGTTATAAAGAGCTTTGATAAAATTAGAGAACGTTAAAACATGATTTACATAAAAGCTCTTAAAATGTTAAGCAAGCGTTTGTTAAATGTTAACACAAAACATTTGGTTAAAAGCTTCACATAATTTTACTTTTTATCCAATTTGAAACATCGCTCAAATTTTAAGGTTATTAAATAGCTTTTGAAATTAAAATAAGTTTGCTAGTTGAATTTTACCAAATGCTCCAAATATTTGCTTTGTAATTTGCAAGATTTTAACTCTCAAAATCAAAAGTTTGATAATAATATATTTTAAAATATTGAAAGCTTTCATGTTTTTAAATTTTGTCAATGTTTTAAAACCTTTCAAGGCATATTTCAAGACATCGGAGAAAAGTTTTTGCATCTTTCGCTTTGATATACTTTCTTTTTAATAGTACGATACAAAATAAGAAAAATTCAAAAAGCTACAAGCTTTAGAAAAAGCTTAAAATTGTTGTTGAAATTTAACCAAAATCACTAATATTTGATTTCCATTAAAAAAAATTGATTAAAGTTTCAAATAAAATTATAAACTTTTAGTGCGCTTAAGTTTTAGTAAAAATTTTAGAAAAGCTTTTAAAATAAAAAATGTTTTAAAGCTTCTGAAATTGAACTAGTTCACTATTAAGTAGCTTCCACGACAAAAATTTTGTAATTCAAACTGAGGGGCTTTTATGAAGCACTTATTGAATTTACTATTCAAACCACAAGGCCATCTGAGAGCTTTCGAAATTAAGCCAAGTTTACCAGCTGCATTTTACAAAAAGCTCCAAAAAGTTCATGCATAATTACTGTTTCTCTAAAAATTGGCAGTTTGACAATATCATACTTTAAAATATTGAAAGCTTCGTTATTTTTATTTTGAAAATTTCAAAAGCTTTTATGAGTTTGGGACTTAATTTTTTTTTCTGGTGTTTCTCTAAAACATTAATATTTGTTTAGAACTACTTTCACCTGTAGTCTGTATTACATACTTTAAACTTTGATTGTTTCATTGAGTTTCATTGTTTGCTTTAAACATTTCACAGTTGTGATTTTCTCATTATATTATCTCAAGGTTTTATTACAACTTCTACTGAGAAAAACTATTTTTTTTGTACGTGCTCACATATTTCATTGCAGTATTTTATATATTTGCCACGGTGTTAAATAAATCTGTTTCATGTTGTCGAATTTTCTCAATTCTGCTAATACTACAAACGAGCAACTTGGAAATTAAGCAAAAACAATTTCAAACGGAAAAATTCATAACGACTATTACCAAATTATTATAAACAAAAATAAAATAAAAAATTCAATTTATATTCAAATAACTTGAAGCTTTTTTGTTGAATGCTTTTTTTTTGTATTTTATTTGAATTGTATTGTTAGTCGTAATCATTCCGGGGGTACAGAAATTTTTTTTTGGGCGGAACATTTTTTTTTTTGGATTCCAATTAAAATGAGAACAAGTCGAATACACAATTCAAAATGGAAATTGTTCATCGTTCAGTTTGGTTTTCTCGGTTTTCTTTTTGTTTTTTTTGTTTTAGAGGATAAAAGTTTGGTGAGCTCTTTTGCATACAGTGTTAATTGGATACTTTTCTTTTTGATTACTGCCTTTAAATAAATTGAAACTTGTTTCGAATTTTTACTTAACGTTATATAAGGTGTTCACCCTTATTCCTTCCGTGATTCGATTTGTCTCATATTTTGATTGTATTTATGGTACAAATTAAACTTTTTCGTTTATTGTGTACGTTAATAATATTAAAATACAAAAGCTTCCTCAAATTAATATAAATTAGAATTATGTTGTATTTAAATTAAACTTATTTTGATTGTTGTTGTTGTTGTTTTGGTTAGTAAAATAATGTAGAGCGATCAAAAAAAAATATAAAAAAAATTTATGGTTATGTTACAAAGCTCGCGAATGGTTTTTATGGTTAATCATTAAAAAAAAATTAATTATATATTATATTGTTATGAGTTTGTAAGATTTCTAAGCACATTTTGGGTTTAATGATTTTGAGAAGAAAGCAAAATATTCTGGTTTACTTTAAATCGATTCATACAAAATATTTGAATATTTTTTAAATAATAAAATATTATTTTGCCTCCATAAATAAATAGTTTTTGTTCTTACGAAATATTTTTCAACAAAAAACTTTTTTATAAAAAAATCGACTGTAATACGGTGAAGAAAATTCCAAACGAAGTGTTTTTTTTGTAGAACATACTACAATTTTATAGTTTTCTTGATTGCTTTGTTTAACAGTCAAATGAATTTTGAGTGCAGTGCAGTGATCTGGAATCGACCGAATTGTTTGCTGAAATTTTGTAAAATTTGTACAATAAAATATGTAAACTTTATCAGTCGCCAAACTATTGGAAAATTTATCAACAAAATCTTAAATTTATTGCCAGCTAAATTATCTATGAAATTCGCTCTGTAAGCGAGCACTATTATAATAAAAACCTAGTGAACTTCTAATTTAATGTGGAAGCTTTTGGTTGAAAATATTTATCAAATTTCCGTCTGCTTTAAAACTTGTTCGTTAGATATTTTGATACCCTTAGCAAAATGTAAAATCAATTTCAGTTCAATATCTATTCTACAATCAAAGCAAAATAGCTTTTAGCCACTACGTACAATAAACAGACAAATTCAATTAACTGAATACAAAATTCTTCAACGGATAAGATAAAGTTTAGTTTATAGTATCCACTGTTTTATACTTAGACGGAAATGAGTAATTTTGAAGTTGATCAATTTGTGGTGACGTTGAAAATATTTGTATGAACCATTATGAACTAAATCAAAGAAAAGAATGAAAAAACGACATTGAGAAATTCTCAAAATTACAACCAGCAAGCTATTTTGAAAAAACGAGCAAACTTTTTGAAATATACTTCGAAACGAGTTAGTTTTACATTTTGAGCAACTCGAAATATGATAAAATGATACAGATGTAAGATACCAGAAAGCTCAAATATATCTGAATTGTGAAATTTATAGTTACCGAACAAAACTAGAAAATAATTTATGGCAAAAAATTATTTTGAAAAAATTGAGCAATTCGCTGATTGGTTAAAAGTGGAATATACTTAGAGTTAAATTTTCTAAATAAAATTGAGAAAATAATATTTCGAAATTCAATATAACTGGCTAAGAAAATAAAATTAATTAATCCAACTAAATCTTATCTTCGAAATAGTTGCTCATACAAAACCTAACAAAAGTAAACTTATATTTAAATATTGGGCAACTGCATTATCCAAAAGCTCTTGATATTTTTCTGAAATTGAGCAGTCGAGATTTCAGTCATTTACCAAAATCCTAGACAAATATGAAAACTTAAAAATATTTTTTTTGTTTATATCTTAAGAGTTCTGTAAACCGATATCGACGATCATATAAGTACCATGACCATTTAAATTAAATAAAAGCGCTTAATTCGATTTTTAAAGAAGTTTGAACTTTTTTGTACTTATTAAGTATATTAGGGTTTTATGGTCAGGTGACTAAATTCCAATTGTAAAAATACACAAAACCTGTCAAAAAATTATTGATAATTTCAGAAAAGCTTTCTGAAACTCAAAAACTATTTAGTTAATTCTTAAAGTCAACTTTTTTGAACTACAGTTTAACCAAGAAACAAATCGGAACTGACAGTTGAGTAAGTTCTACGAGCTAACAAATTTATTGGTTGAACTACCTTCTATCGCTATTCATTTCGATGCCTTCTAGGATCGTGCTTATTATAAAAACTTTCATAAAAATGTACGATCTTTAAATAGTGGCATGACTTTTACTTCAATGGATGGAAATACCTTCGCGACCTCTGTAAAGCTCCATGTATTTCGATTCGAGTTTAAAAAACATAAGAACTTTGTTTTGCATTATTATCAAATTGCGAATCGAATAATAAATTGTGGCTCAATATCATCTTCACAGGCAATTAGAACAGGTCTGGCCCAGTCTGTCATGCAAGGGATTGAAAATCTGGTGCAGTTGTAAAAATAAAAATATCTGTTAATCTATATTGAGTTAGATAGTATAAGCCTGCCTAAGTAAGCTTTTAAAATGTATTATGGGCTTTTGTATATGGTTTATTATTAAAGTTACGAAATTACATTTTAAAGCTTTTAAAATGTTTATTAAAAATATATTTTCTTCTAATTTGGTAAACATTTGCTGTTAGTCCAATGTATGTATTCGAATAATACAATAACCTTTAAAAAGCTTAGACTTTATACCAATGAATGAAGAGCTGTTACTTCTTTCGGTTTGCAGTGCTTTTTAAATCTACGACAGAATATTCGAGAAAATTACAAAATGCTTTACTTAAAAGCTTTTAAAATTTTCGGTAAACCATAAAAAGGAGAGAGATCCTTGAAAGCTGGCCAAAGTTCCTAATACTGAACTTCTAGTAAACCAATTTAGTTTCGTAAGTTTTAGTGACAATTTTTGAAAAAGAGCTTTTAGTATTTTACTGTTTTAAAAGCTTTATATTATCATTTTTGCAATAAATAAATATCCGATGCAGTTCTGAAAGTAAAAATATCAGTAAACGTACATATTAGCTTATTATTTGGGTTAAGAAATCAAAATGGTAATATTTTGGATCATCCCAAGGTTGCACCTTTGCAAATTCAAGAAATGTTTGGCATAACGTTTTTACTAAAAATGCTTAGATTTGAAACATTTCATTCTGAGCTTTTTAAGTATTTGTGGCTTAAATTCCAGCGGTATGGTTAAAATTGAGTGTTTGTCTAACGTATATACTCTAAAGTTTGAATTTTGTTCATTTTTGACGTGTTAAAGAAAATTCTATGAAAATTATTGATTCGTTTGGCTTGCTGTGCTTTTTATAATACGATACAATATTAGGACACTTTTAAAAATGCTTTTCATAAAAGCTCTTAAATTTTCGGCAAACCATAAAAAAGTAGAGATGTTTTTGAAAGCTAGCCAAAATTACGAATATTGGAGTTCTAGTAAAAAAAAATTGGTTAAAATTTCAATTAAAATTTTATGCTTTTAGTGCTTTTTTAGGAATTAGGTACGGAAGTTTTAGTAACAACGAAAAAACTGTCATAATTCGGACTTCGGAACTTTTAGTATTTTTCTGTTTTAGAGGCTTTATACGATTTTTCCAGATGGGCGGACAATTCAGTGAGCTTTTAGTTGTTCTTAAAGCTTTATTAGCAAAATGTAGCTTAAAAGTTATAAATTACATACCGCAAAGCTTGTATGTTTTTCGTAGTGTTTTTCGTACGTTTTTATCGCTATCACGATATAATGAAGAGGTGTTACTTCTTTCGGTTTACTGTGCTTTTTAATAATATGAAACAAAATTAGAGAAAAATAAAAAATGCTTTAGACAGTGGTCTAGTTTAAGCTATCACGATATAATGAAGAGGTGTTACTTCTTTCGGTTTACTGTGCTTTTTAATAATATGAAACAAAATTAGAGAAAAATAAAAAATGCTTTACATAGAAGCTCTTAAAATTGTCAGCAAACCATAAGAAATTAAGGAGAGTTTTGAAAGCTAGCCAGAATTACTAATATTAAGAAGTTCAATATAATTAGTAAAAAAAATTGGTTAAAGTTTCAATTAAAATTTTAAACTTTTATTGCTTTTTTAGGAATTAGTTTCAGAAGTTTTATTAACAAATTTTAAAAAAGTTTTTAAAATAAAAAATTATTAAAGCGTCAAAAATTGAAGTAGTTGATTAATACGTATCTTCCTCGAAAAAACTTTAATAATTCGGACTTTGGATCTTTTACTATTTTACTGTTTTGAAAGCTTTATATTATAATATCAATTTTGTAATAGATCGGCATATAAATAAATAAACAATTGAAAATTAAAAATCTATCGCACCATAGCAACGGCCTCTTTATGGCCTTTTCTATTTGGTTTAGACGTAAGAAATTAAATTTCAGCGGTATGGTTAAAATTGAGTGTTTGTTTGTCCAATGTGTTTAGATAAAACTGCCAAATGTTTGACATAAAAGCTCTTAAAATTTACAGCAAACTATAAAAAGAGGGAAATCCTTGAAAGCCAGTCAAACTTAGTAAAAAAATTGTTTCAAGCTTCCATTAAAATTTTAAACTTTTAGTGCTTTTTAGGTGGTTTGGCGTCTATTGGAGGGGGGGATCAAAGTTGAGTAGATTAATCTACCAGCTCCGTAACCTTCCAGTAGGGTGCGCATCACGTGGGCTGTTCTGGTCTTGTCATTAGGCAGCTACGTGATGGGTACAATTGTGTAAGGGGTAACCTGTTCACAATTCGCAAGTGTACGTACTGCCTCCTCGTGGCAACCACTGGTAACTAAGGCCACTTGGCACATTTTAGGCCATTTGGCACAGGCTAAAGTACGGCGCTAAAGGAGAAAACCTTGACAAAAAACCCTAATCTAAGGTGGAACAGCATATGCCGAAAGATGAATGGCTGATAGGTTAATAAGCCCAAAATATGCGGACTCTGGATACCAGGCACCCTCCAGTTTTATTTAGCCTTCCTGTAGTATAGCTGGGTGACCTACAGGTGATTTGCAATTCCCAGCAACTCGTAAGAGTAAAATCAAACGGAATACGGGGCAGGAGTAGGAATATACGGGAGTGGGACAACCCTCTCGAGGTCCTTGAGCTCCAATGCTACCGTCTTTCTAGCGGAACTACATGCTGTAGTAAACATCTAGGAGGGAGAGCAATAAGCCCAGATAGTATGTATCACGTACCGGGAGGCAGTATTGTCAGGTTCATTAGGAACCTGAATATTGACTGGACGGATAATTAAGCAGGGGCCAGCACAATAGATCTTTTAGGTCGCAGTGCGAAGTGGCTGATCGCCCGCATGGCCCCCCCAATAATAATAATAATAGTGCTTTTTAAGAATTAGTTTAACAAATTTTAAAATAACTTTTTTGTCATTCCAGTGAGCTTTTCGTTATTTTTTACCCGAAAATTTACTTTAACAGCTTTAAATTATTTACCGCAAAGCTTCATTTGTCTGGTTTAAGCTTTCAGAATATTAGTTAAAATCGATAACTTTAAATACCTGTGGCGGTACAGAGTATCCGTAGCATAGAAAAGTAGCGTAGAAACCGCTAACCGATTAAGCGTAATAATTTTGCTAGAAACAATACAATACAATTAACGTGTAAGCAGTTAACAGCAGAACTGGGGCCAACAAAACCAGCACGATACACGTCATATCTCCAATCAACAATTACACAAGGTAAGCGATTTCTTTTGTTATACCCCGAACTGATTTGTTAGGTTAGTTTTTTAACTGTGGTCAATTGACAACGCGAAAAGGTCGTTCGACGGGTAGCTCTCATTCAGTAATCAATTAATTTTGTTCACTACCGCGCGCCTTTTATCTGAACTTCAGCAATGTTAACAAGTTTTCTTTCTTTCCGAATCGTACATGGGCGATTGTGTCGTTTTGTTTTGCTATCGGATTACTTTACCGGTATACATATGTATACCTATAAATTTTTGTCATATTAAAAACCGCTCATAATGAATGACGGCGAAGGGAAAATTGCTGTGGACAAGCAGCATACAACAAATATTTACAGGGTGTCGGTAAAATATTCCACGTTCAATCGGGACGATCCCAAAATATGGTTCAAGCAACTCGAAGCGCAGTTCGAATTAAGTGGAGTGACGGTTGACAAAACCAAGTACGGTCACTTGGTGGCAGCTCTTGACCAAGAAACAATAAGATGCGTCCGCGACACGGTGTTAAACCCTCCCGAAAAAGACAAATACGTTTCTCTGAAGGCGACCATAATCAGCAGACTATGTGAATCAGCACGGGGCAAATTAAACCACCTGCATACAGCAGCAAACAACAAAGGGATGGCAACCTTTAAGCTTCTTTTCACGAAAGCTCACAAACACGGAAAAAAATAACAGCACCGACGATAGAGAGTTGTTGGCAGCGTACGCAGCGATTAAACACTTAAAACACTTCGTCAACGGCCGGGAATTTATCCTGTACACCGACCACAAACCCCTCACGTTCGCCCTGAATCAAAACCTGGAGAAAGCATCACCCCGACAGCGAAGGCATCTCGATCTGATAGCACAATTACCGACCAGCATACAGCACGTTTCCGGCAAGGATAATGTAGTAGCGGATGCTCTGTCTCGTGTCGATGCACTGACGATTACAAGCAGCATAGATTATTCGCGCATGGCGGACGAACAACAAGACGACGATCTCAAAGCACTGATCGAAAAAAACAACAGCCTAAAACACGAGAAAATGCCAATGTTCGGGACGGACAAATATTTGTACTGCGATGTTTCAACTGGTACTCCAAGGACATACGTTCCCGAAGCATTTCGACGTCAGGTATTCGAAGTATTTCACAATGTATCGCATCCGGGGATACGAAGTTCAACCAAACTGATCAGGAGCAAGTTTGTGTGGCCAGCGCACAACAAAGAGTACAACAATGGGCAAAATATTGCGCAAACTGTCAAAAGTGCAAAATTCCAAAACACGTTAAAAGTCCATGTGGTAACTATCCCATCGTTAGCCACCGGTTCTCGGAGATACTTATAGGTATATTCGGTCCGTTGGAACCGTCCGAAGGACAACGCTATTGTCTAACCATCATAGATCGATTCACCCGATGGCCAGAGGCCACTCCGATGCCGGATATCAAGGCCGAAACCGTCGCGGATACGCTACTGAAACCATGGATTAGTCGGTTTGGAGTCCCATTGTTTATCGTCTCCGACAGAGGAACTCAGTTCGAATCAGAACTATTTTCCAGTCTGGCCTATAACCCGGCATGCAACGGGATGGTTGAACGGTAGCACCGCAGCTTAAAAACGGCTATAATGTGTGTCAACGACCCGCAGTGGACCAGATCATTGCCACTCGTACTGTTAGGTTTGAGAACCGCTTTTCGGGCCAAACAACAAGAATGGCCAAGTTATAACAAAAAAAACGGGTGACATTCAACGAAACCGGTTACTACATCACGATCAGGGCGCAGCATCAAACTACCCTCTCGTTACGACTGATCGTTCCCTGCGTTCACTAAGGGTGGGGTAGTGTGGCAATACAGAGTATCCGCTGGTAAAACAGAATCGCTTTCGGTTTTCGCGGTTCAAAGGGTCCGCTAATATCACAATCTGTTTGCAGTCCAGATATCGGCCGTCAGGGTTGAATCTTGTCGCTTTTCTGTTTTTTGACAAAAAGAAAGAGAGCTGCCATTACATATCCAAAATCGACCGCGAAAAGTAGCGTCTTAAGAATAAAAATAAAATCATTTTTGATCCGAGTAAAATCACTTTTCGAGTTAAAACGAAATCGCTAACCAATTAAGCGTAATAATTTTGTAACGTTTTCTATTAAATATTAATTAAACTAAATAAAACTTTTGTAAGTGTAAAACAAACGCTTCGGTTTTTTTATTGAATTATATTGTGGAAGGTGCGTCGGCCACCATTACAACGAGCACGCCACTCCTTTTGCTTGCCTCTTTCAATTTATATTACTTAGAACGATGTCAATTAGGCCTTTAACAATACGCTGTTATTTCTCGAGAGACAATTTGATTGATTTCTCAACAAAAGATGACCGTAATCAATATAATGTAGATAAAGATAAAATTAAATGATCGAGACGAGATATTCCAAAAAAAAAAAAAAAACAATTTAATGTTTATTGTTTTAAAGCAAAATTACGGTCTGAGACCATATAAATATTTTTGGGTTAAAATTCCCGGCTACATACAAACACAACTCTTAATATATGAACATAAAACCCTTCATGGCACAAAATTATTACATTTGAACGACAAGAGCCACTACACAAAATTGTTGTCTTCTTATACTCGCATAAAGACGATTTTTAGAATCTAATACAAAGATTAAATTTTTTCTTGTTTTTGATATTTGTTGAATTTAGTTTAAACTCAATTTTATTTTATTTTTTTTTAACAAATTGTTTTTTAAGATTTTACTTATATTGTGCTTTGTTGTTGTTACTAAATTGCCAAGCACTTCTTTTGTATTTAAAGTGGATTATGTAATACTGTATTCCAAGAATTCATCGGGAAGAGGTCACCATTTTCTCCAATTTCACATATTTGAGAAAAAAAAACATTTTCACTTTATGCAAGTAAAATGTAAAACTTTTTTTTTTATATTATTCGAACCGTGTCTGGGATAAGTTTATTTAACAAAAATAAAACGCTTTGAACTAATGAGTTTCCAATTATACGTGGAATGTGAATCGTGAACTTTTTTTTCTGTTTCATTATCTATGAAAATTAATTTTAATTGAAGCAGTAAAATATAAAAACGATTTTTTTATTTTTATAAAATGCCTGGAAGCTGAATAAAATAAATTTAAATTGCTTGCCGCGGAATGAAAACAAATTTTGACTGGTTAATCGCAAGATTGCCAGTTCCAATTAATTTCTTTCTTAAAAATTAGAAACTTCTTAAATATTTCCCTTCTCAAAAAAAGCAAATCAATTTTTCATTTTCTTATTTTCACCAAATTTAATGGAAATCATTCCAATCGATAAAAATCCATTCCATCCCATTATCAACTGTAATATTTTTTGTCCCAAAAGCATCATGATTTTTCGATATCTGCAAATATCAAAATATTTTCACTCTATCAACTTGATAGAATTTGCAAAACAAAAAAAAAAAAAAAAAAAATGGTCCGTATTTTAAAATTCCCATCGGTACCCCCAGCTCATATTTTGCATTTTTAGGGAAAAAAGGTAATTTTTCTTTCGCTTCATAGCACCACTGGATACAATTTTCTGGAGTGCTCAAAATTTGGGAACCACCATTAAAAGCTCCCAAGAAAATAAAAATTATGAGAAATGGCTAAATAAATACGTTCATAGTTGATATATAATACACAACGTCTCGAACAACTTAAAGGAGAATATATACCGCAGTTTTTAGCATAAAATACAAATACACATCACATATTTCTATAATTGAGTCTTTTATTGCCTGTGTATCCGTAATATACAAAGCGGTGGGAGGATATTAGTATTATTATATGTGAAACTGGGTATAACATTGGCAACATATGTGACACGAATAAATGTTTATATGCTTTTGTGTAGTATGAGAATATAACGACTAGGACAAGTTTTTTGTTTATATTCTTATGTACGACTCCTTATATTGTGGCCCATATAAAATATCATTTTTCGAAATTAGGAAATTATATTTAATAGGTTGTTTAGCAAGGTATATATTGCCTGAATGTCGCTCCTACCACTAACGCGATATTATCTCATAAAATATTTGTTTTCTTCAGCTATTCCTATCGAGTGGAATATAATCTATAAATTAAACTTCCAAACATTGTTTACCATATAAAATTTGTAATATTATGACTATTAAGTATAAGCTGGGGACACAGCTTGGGTCGATATACATTTTTTCTTAAACAAAAAGAACAATAAAAATGTAAATATAAACTTAAAGGTCCTGAACTTTTAATGTGTCTCGTGTTGTTTGGCACGTAAACGTAAATAAAACAAACCCATTTGAATCTATGTAGCGTAAACAGCGATAAATATATCAATTACCCAAATAAATTATGGTTACCCCTAAATATTGTTGTACCGAAATAGCATCTAAAATAATATTTTCAATATGTTTCAACGTTCCAAGTACTAACGTATACCGTCTAGCCTTTTGAATCCTGAAACGCAACATTTTGCTTGAAAGCACAGAAAAATTATAGAGCATTTTAATCACTAAAAGCCATCAAAGCTTTGTACAATATTTCACATTAACTTACTTAATTTCGATGTTTCAAAGCTTTCGCGATTTTTATTAAGCTCTGAATTTAGAAATTAAAAAGTTTACTGTGGCGCTTTTTTAAGGATATTATTTCACATAATATTATCTCTACTTATTATATTCAAAATCAGTAAGCTTTAATAAATGTTTTTATTTTCACAAAATTGATGGTGAAAAGCTATGAAATATCTAAGAATAATTTGTTTTTAATTGTAATTTCCGTATTTATCAAGAGAATATTGCTAAAAGTTAGCGGCATATATCATAAAGTAGAATAAAAAAGCTCCAGAAATTATCAAGATAAGGTTTTGGTTCCTGAATTAAAGACTGAATAGTCTTGAAACTCTATTCTTAGGAAAAAAGGTTTGCCACAAATTGGATATCTTATCAATTATAACCAGAAAGTAAATAGTATAAATGCTTTTAACAATAGATAAAAGCTTTTTATTTTCCGGTAAATTAGATAAGTTGATAAGGATGGTCGTGTGCAGCAGATGGAATGAATTTGAAACGTGAAATCTCCCAAGGAATTTAGTTATGACAAAGCTTTTATTTATTTCTACTTATAAAGTTATAAATTAAAAGCTCAAATTTTTACTAAATAGCATTTTTTATAAATTCTTGTGCCTCCACAAGAGAGTTAAACCTAACGATCTGCATTTTAAAAATGTCACTATAAAAGCTCCTAAAATATCTTCTCAAAGCAATTAAAAAGCTTTTTAGTGCAAACATGTTTTCGTGAAGAAAAGAATTATCATCTTTAGTCGTTGGAAGGTATGATAAGACAGCTCCCAAATTTAAATTGTATGTAAAAGCTCGACCAATTTATAAAAATCTAAAGTATTTATTAATTCTTACCTAGGTCCAATATTCAAATATTTCAATAAATGTTTAAAACTTTAAACGGGAGTATTGAAGTCGAAATCACTTTGACTTTTGGTGGTATGGAGCAAATATTTTGAAAGCAGCAGTCATCCTATAAATTGGTTCTCTTCACTGTTGAATAGCATTGTTAAATAGCAACGAATTGAATTTTTGATGAAAATGGTACATTGAAGCTTTAAATTTTTTAAACGATATTACTAGAAAACGTTGAAAGTTTCTCATAGAGCTTTTTTTATACTATTTTGCTTAGTTTTTCGAAGCTTTTATTTCCTCTTTGAAATAATAAGCTGAAAGCAATGAAAATAAAATCCAAGAGTGAAAGTTTCTTAATTTCTAAGCACCCTAGTAGAATAGAATAAAAAGTAGAATAAAAAAGCTCCAGAAATTTTCCAGATAATGTTTTGGTTCCTGAATTAAAGACTGTATGATCTTGAAACGTATTATTAGGAGAAAAAAGGTTTTTGCCACAACCAGAAAGTAAATAGTATAAATGCTTTTAACAATAGATAAAAGCTTTTTATTTTCCGTTGAATTAGATAAGTTGATAAGGACGGTTGTCTGCAACAGATAGAATGAATTTGAAGCGTGAAAGCTAACAAATTTAGATCGTCAAAATTTAAGGAATGAAAAAGCTTTTATTTGTTTCTACTTCTAAAGTTATATATTAAAAGCTCAAATATTTAATAAACAGCATTTTTTGTAAATTCTTGTTCCTCCACAAGAGACTTAAACCTAACGATCTTCATTTTAAAAATGTTACTATAAAAGCTCCCAAAAATATCTGCTCAAAGCAATGAAAAAGATTTTAGTGCAAACATGTTTTCGTGAATAATAGAATTATCATCTTTAGTCGTTGGAAGGTATAATCTGGAAGCTCCGAAATTTAAATTGAATGTAAAAGCTCCACCAATTTATAAAATTCCAAAGGTATTTATTAATGCTATACCTAAATCCGATATTCAAATATTTCAATAAATTTTTAAAATTTTAAACGGGAGGATTAGTAAAAAGCTTTCGAAATTTGGAAATCACTTTGACTTTGGTCGTATGGCAGTACATCCCATAACAAACATAACAAAAAAATTTCACTTCTTTATTTGACCCCTTATATTCAAGTCTTTGAGGTTTAATAAAATTCTAAAGACAATTAAGAGTGTTTTCTGGAAGCTAACAAACTTATTAGAAACACAAATAAATATTGAGTAATTTTCAAAGCAATTTGAGCAATTTCTTGTCGAAGTTAATAACTTGTAAAAACAAATGGTCAACAATATTCTCAGAAAATATATTTTGACAAGAATTGGAAATTTAATCAATTGCAGTCTCTGAATGTGATTCTAAAAGCTACCAAACACAGATTTTCGGTGCCTTGATTTGTTCGATGGACGAAAGTTAATAAGCATCTGAAAGGACTTTGAGAGCAATATAACTTCTTTAAGCATTATAAAAAAAGCTCCATATTTTTTGGCGTTTTTGTTGCCCTATTTAAATCCAACGATTTTCATTTTAAGAGCAGCACTGTGGAAGCTTTCGAAATGGGAGCGGTACGTAATCACTCATTTTATAATCTCAGCTACAAAATCTCCTATTTTCTTTAAAATCTTCGAATTACAAAATCTTCTAGTTACAAAATCTCCTAATTACAAAATCACAAAATTATAAAATATCCTAAAACCCCCGGATCCACGGGAAATCTCAGCCCGCAGATGAAAGTAATACAGATAAATCTTAACCACTGTGAGGCAGCTCAAGATCTACTTGGGCAAGTTGTAAGAGAAACAAAATCAGACGTGGTCTTAGTGTCGGAACCATTCAAAATACCCACAAATCATCAAATGGATAACAAACCGGACCGGAAAGACGGCAATATGGGTTTGCGGAGAATATCCCTTCCAGGAAGCTAAGCTGCGGCAAGAGGACGGATATGCACTGGCAAAGATGAATAATATATATTTCTTTAGTTGCTATGCCCCTCCAAGCCTACATCTATCAGAGTACGAAGCGATGCTCACTAAAATTGTGGCGGAGACAAGAGAGCACCATCCAATTGTTATTGCTGGGGACTTCAATGCATGGGCCGAGGAGTGGGGTAGCAAATATACCAACATTAGAGGCAACACACTGTTAGAGGCGTTTTCCCAACTGGACGTCATTCTAGTGAACAGAGGCAACACCAGCACCTTTCGTAAGAATGGTCACCAATCCGTGATCGACATTACTTTTACAAGTATGTAGTCAACTATCGAGGGAAATTAAGTGGCATGTCAGTGAACGATACACTCATAGTGATCACCAAGCGGTGTTTTTTGAAGTAGGATCTCAGAGCAAGGCAAAATTGAAGCCAATGACCTGGAAAAGAAGAGGGTGGGTGCCCGATTCTCTGGACGAAGAACTCTTTCGGGAATTGGTCCAAGACATTAGTATACCAGCAAGCACAGCCGAAGACAAAGTTAACCACGTGGCCAGACAACTCTACAGGGCATGTGACGCATCTATGCCAAAAAGGGCAGCAAACCATAAAAGGAAACCAGCCTACTGGTGGAGCGAGGACATTAAGGAACTAAGGGCTAAATGTCACAAGGCCAGAAGAAGTCAAAGATATGCAAGATGCCCCGAATATGAGGGGCTAAATCGAGAGTACATAAGGCTGAGGAAACTGCTTCGTGATGAAATAAGGAGAAGCAAGAGGGAGAGTTTCAAACAGCTGTGTGATGCGGCAGACGCAAGCCCATGGGGCAGCGCTTACAGAGTGCTCATGTCCAGAATAAAAGGCCAAAGAACCCCTTAAGAAAGGTGTCCAAAGATGCTGCAAAAGATCGTCAAGACTCTTTTCCCGCAGCACCTTCAAAAACCTGGTAATCGAGAGAACGATCATATGAAGGAATATATAGAGAAAATACCGGAAGTGACGGTAGAAGAGACATTGAACGCGTGCGGCAAAGTGGGTGTAAACAAGGCCCCTGGTCCAGATCTAGTACCCAACAAAGCGCTCAAAGTAGCTATACGAAGTAACCCTAACCTCTTCATCAATATAGCGCAGTCCTGCTTAGAGGAAGGAGTGTTTCCTAGGATATGGAAGAGGCAACGATTGGTACTCTCGCCAAAAGCAGGAAAACCACCAGGTGAACCATCCTCCTATCGCCCAATCTGCCTGCTCGATACAGGAGGGAAAATACTGGAGCGCATTATTCAGAATAGGTTGCTCTCGATTATAGAAGGAGATGGCGGTCTCTCGTCTCAACAATTCGGATTTCGCAAGGCACGATCCACATTGGATGCCATTAATGCAGTGGTATCTAAGGCCAAAGGAGCCTTACAGGGGAAAAGATGGAAAGGAGGAACTAAACAGTACTGTGCGGTTGCCACTCTCGACGTTAAAAACGCATTCAACACAGCTAACTGGGCCCACATTATGGATTCCCTACGAAAGTTGAATGTTCCGGCCTACCTCTTGAAGATACTGGATAGCTACTTCGAGGATAGTATTAGAGTACAACACTGAGGATGGTCCCATGGAATACAACATAACAGCTGGAGTTCCACAAGGTTCCGTTCTGGGCCCAATCTTGTGGAACATTATGTATGACAACGTACTATAGCTACGAATCCCAGATGGAGCAGAAGTGATAGGGTTTGCCGATGATATCGCGATATTGGTGTCTGCAAAGCACCTGGACGAAATTGAGATGATCACTAACGAGGCGATTGCAATAGTGAGGGACTGGCTGGAAGCCGTTGGCCTGGAACTGGCGGAGCACAAAACAGAAGCAATGCTGATTAGTAGCCGTAAAAAACGGGAAACGGTAGCGTTTAAGGTTGGGAACCACGTCATAAAGTTCAAACAAGCGTTAGATGACAGATTAAACTTCAAGAGTCACATAGATTATACATGCGGAAAAGCATCGAGGGTGTACTCGGCGCTCTCCAATATGCTACCAAATGTTGGTGGCCCAAGAAGCAGTAGACTTCTGTCTTCTTCTGTCCAGAGTGGTAAGCTCAGTGCTAAAATGCAACAGGAGACGGCTGGCACAAGTCTATAGGCTAAACACCCTTAGGGTCATCAGTGCATATAGAACCACCTCAGAAGAAGCAGCATGCGTCTTAGCCGGAATGATACCGATTGACATCATGGCGGACGAGGCGAAAAGAATATATGAGGCTAAGAAACACAGTTCTACAGTCGGTCAGGCTATCCAAACGACAGAAAGAGCCAAATCCGTGCAAAGTTGGCAGGAACGTTGGGATAATGCGACGAAAGGACGTTGAACACACACATTGATTCCGAATATCAAACCCTGGATGAATCGCAAACACGGAGAGGTGAATTACCATTTAACCAAATTCCTAACGGGACACGGTGGGTACCGAAGCTATCTGCATCGTTTTGGGCATGATGACACTCCTCTCTGTCCAACGTGCAATAAAGTAGAAAACCCGGAACACGTATTATTCGACTGTCCGCGATTTGAGACCGAGAGAATGGACCTGTGTATTACCATAAACACAAACTTAGGTCCGGACAACACAGTGGATGAAATGCTGAAATCACAGCAAATATTGGATGCCTGCTGCGCTACCATAACTAAAGTGCAAAAGGAGCTAAGGCGATTAGAGGCGGCTAGAAACCTGTGAGTAGAAATACTAAGACCGCCCACGGAAGTAATACTTTGCGGAGAGGAGGCGGTTTTAGTGGGTAAAAATCCCACACGACGGTAAGTACGGTTACCATGTCTTTTGAAGATTTCCCCTCCTCGAAAAAAAAAACACACACACACAAGGCTGCGATTCTAGAAAAACCCGAAGAGTTCCTGGAGGTGTATAACTCTTGCCTAAGAGAAGGAACATTCCCAGATATTTGGAAGAAACAGATGCTGATACTGATCCCAAAGGGTAAAGTACATTCGGAAGATTCTTCATCATTTCGCCCAATCTGTCTGTTAGATGGAGTGGGGAAATTACTTGAAAGGCTGCTCGGTAATCGGTTAGAAGAAGCTATAGTATCATCTGGAGACCTTGCCCATAACCAATATGGGTTCCGCAAAGCGCGCTCAACTATTGGTGGTATTCAGCTTGTTACCAGGCTGGCAGAAGACGCGACAGCAGATGGAAAGGAGGCCGTAAAAAATACTGCGCTATTGTTACGCTAGATATTAAAAATGCGTTTAATACAGCAAAATGGGAAAATATTATGAACGCCCTCAACATCAGGAATGTGCCTTGTTACATCAAGCGGGTAATCTCAAGCTATTTTAAAAACCGCACTTTACAGCACCGCAAGAATGAAGGGTGCAAGGAGTACACAGTTACATGCGGGGTCCCCCAGGGATCTATACTCGGTCCAATGCTTTGGAATATAATGTATGACGATGTGTTCACACTCCAGGTCCCCGAGGAGGCGACGGTAGTTTGGTTTGCCGATGATATCGCCATCGTAACAGTTTCAAAGTACAAGGAAGAGCTGGAAAACATCTGTAGGGATACGGTGGATATAATCCAACAATGGCTTGACTCAGTTGGGTTGCAACTGGCGGAACAAAAAACGGAAGCGGTGCTTATAACCAGCAGAAAGGTTCTGGAAACAATTTCCATTAGAATCGGAGCACATACGATTTTCTCGCAACCCTCTATAAGGTACCTAGGGGTACAAATCGATGCAAGGTTGTCATTCAAGGAGTACATAAAGTACGTCAGTGAGAAATCAGCCAGAGTTAGCAAGGCTCTCTCTCGTATAATGCCGAATGTCGGCAGGCCAAGCCAAGGACGACGAAGACTATTCTTCGAACAGCTTCGCATACGTAGATTTCCTCTCTCGACTCATTAGTCAACACGAGAAGCCTGACGAAGACGTCGTCATTGGAAAGATCATTGCAGAAGACTCACTAGGTTGCTTCGCTATCGACACCGCCAAGAAGCTGCCAGTAACCTTCGAAGCTATTCAGTACGAAACAAGTCGAGACGAGACGTTGAAGGTAATGACAAGTTGCATTGAGAAGGGTTGGCCACGCAAACGAGAGCAAATTCCTGACGTTGAGGCTGCAGACTACTTCGCAAGACGAGATTCGCTCACAGTCATCAACGGTTGCATTTTTTTCGGTGATCGCATCATAATTCCAAAACGCTACCGCAGCGAAATACTGAAAGAACTGCATCAAGGTCATCCTGGCATTGAGCGCATGAAGCTATTAGCTCGACATAAAGTCTCCTGGCCATCGCTCGACAACGACATCGAAAAAACAGTTCGAACCTGTGTGAATTGCGCAACGAATGCGTTTTCACCGATCAAAGCTAAACTACAGTCGTGGCCGATTCCAGAAGCGCCGTGGTCGCGATTGCACGTCGACTTCGCTGGTCCAGTCAACAGCTTCTGGTATTTTGTCATCATCGACGCCTTTTCAAAATGGCCAGAAGTCTACAAGATGCAGAGCACGACGTCCCAGCAGACAACAGATAAGCTCGAAGAAGCCTTCGCAAGACACGGCGATTGCAAAACAATCGTTTCTGACAACGGACCGCAGACGCTCGTCGTGCAGACGCTGAAACAGGGACTCAAGAAGCTTGAGAAGGATGGAAACGCTAATAAAGTCTTGCGAAAGTTCCTTAAGCACTACCGTTTCACACCGTCATACAACCTTGGATCGAAATCGCCGCATGAGCTGATGACGGGACGACAAGCAAGATCGAAGCTCGACTTGCTCATGCCAACTACGAAAGCTATAGTAGAACGAAACCACAAGATGGAACAGCAGTTCAACACTCACCACGGTGCTAAGGAAAAGACGTTTGAGATCGGCGACAAAGTTTTCGTCAAAACCCATTTAAGCAACAACCAGTGGCGCTGGGTTTCAGGAGAAGTTGTGTGTAAAATGGGAACGGTCAATTACAAGGTGCAAACCTGATATACGAGAGATCGTTGCTCATGTAAATCAGCTAAAAAAAACGCTACACATATCTCGACGATGGCCACAACGTTCTTCTGGACAGTTTTGATATCCAAGTCTCAGGAAAGCAAGAGATTGAACCCGAAATCAACCCAGAACCCGAGGAGGAGAAAGAGGAAGTACAAGAAGATGACTCATTGCAAGACTCACTGGACAATCAACAAGAAGACTTGCCAGCGCTCCAGGAGCAAGTTCCACGAAGAACTCAACGAGCTACAGCTGGAGTTCCACCTGCCTATCTCGGAGACTACGTGTGCTAAACAAGGCAGTTTCCCATTTCCATTTATTTTCATTCACATCCGAAACAAATGTAATCATTATAATCATTCATATCGCAATCATTCAAATAAGAATTTCAACTGTTTATAAACAGCATCTTAAAACGGGGAGAAGTGTTGATGAGGGTAGATGAGTTTCATGACTGTTCTCAGTTTCTAATTACGCACATATTTTGGACGTCATTTTGTATTTACCACGTATTACATGGATAACAAAATTTTATAATTAAAGTTGAACAGAAGTCGACCAGTAATGTTTCAGTTTAACCTCGAGCAGTTACCTCACTGGTTTAACAATCCCGTTTGCCAGTTGTTGGTTAGTGGCTTGCAAAATTTGCATTGAGAAATTTTTTAAATTATTCAAGTAACAGATATTTATTAATATTCAAACATTCAAATTTTCATTTCAGTAATCTTCGAAAAACTCATCCCCACTAAATATCCCCAAGCAGGTATACTTCTCGAATCCCTCAACTTCAATGGTAATATCATCCTCGCGAAAATCATAATACTCCAAATCCCTAAGCAATATTTGCTTCTGTGCGTAACGCTTAAAAAACTCATTGGTAATTGCCGATCGACCTTTAATATAAAGCGTTGTGATCCAAGCGCATGAATCTAGAAACGTTAGCAACATCTCATCCCTAAAATTAAGACAATCGTAAAATTTAAGATTTATACGTTCCGTAAGTTCCGTACAAGCCGCTAGTTGTTTTAAATGCTCATCGGTAATTTCGACGTTTTTAAACGTAATTTCCAAAATATTTAAACCATTTAGTAAACTCCAATCGTCGAGTAGCACCCCGTCAAGGGTTAAATAAAAATATCTTTTTTGTCGTCTACAATTGCAAAACTTCTTGAAATATTTTATAAAATTATCGACACCATTCGATTTTGTTTCGGTGGTGCTTTGGATGAATATAAATTTGTGGTTATCCGATCGACCAGCAAATTCATCATCGTCGAGTTTATAAACATCGAGAGGTGAGTAATACAGATCAAGATCAATATCTAAATAAATTTCTTCGACAGTCTCGCAGGCAATAAGCTCCATGAATCTCATACTCGTGAATTTAGTTCCAATTTTTATTGCAAACTGATGTTTTGAACTTTGGAGCTTTTTAAACAATTCGCCAATATCATTATAATCATCTAGATGTAATTCGATGTAACGTAAATTAATTATTTTGAGATTCATTTTGAAAATGCATTCATCAAATAATTTTGTACCTCGAAAGTCTTCTAACCAAATTATTACTGTATAATAGTTTCGGCCATAGTGATACAAGAAATGTAATAAAATTTCTTCCTCAACGGTTGTCCGATTGTTATCGAATAAATATTTATTGAGATCAAATTTGTACGTCGCCCCTAGATTCAGTTTACTTTCAATAAGCTCGGATATAATCGGTGCTAATCGATGATCCTCGATTTGAAGTGCTATCAAATCAAAAATGTCCAACTTTTCTACTTCAACATTCGATTTTGGGTTATTTTTAAACCATGATTGGTGCCATGGTTGTGCAAAATTGAACCTCATTTCAATAAGTGCATTAGAAATCGATTTGATATTTAATGAAGCACTGCATTTCGCATGAACAATTTTCACTTCTAAACCTGTTTGATCGATCGTTGTGGTAAGCTCATTATCGATTTGTGTAATTTCGATGTTGATCTCGGCTAATTGGTGGCGTAAATCTTTCAGATTCGATTCAACCACGTATAGTGATGGTAAACTAGTATTTTGCACACCTATAAACATTAGTGCCCTCGGTTAATAATTAGGTATTTACGACTAAATGAATATTTATGTGACTTACATTTTTCTATGATATAGATATCCATTTTGATTTATCTCAAACGACTAACTGAATTTTTTTGGATGCAGTCTCATTTATAGAAATTTATCTGGTACGTGGTATATCTGGTGCCTACACACAATTATCAGAATCTATATGGTTAGAGGCATAGTTTTGATGATAACCGGAACGATGGGCATCGTTAATAATTGAAATAACAGAAATTATTGGTGGTGCCATCTATTAAGAGACCTTTTAGTACTAATTATTAGATTGTGTCTTGACTTTATTGATTTTTTCAATTCGGGGGTGACCAGGACGTCGATTTTGGTCGCAAAACGAGGATTGAGGATTGAGAATTTTGTATATGTACACGGCGTATAATATTCATTTTGCTATTGTGTGCCGTCAAATATTTTTATTGTATTAGTGTGTTTTCTCATGATGGTAAGTATCAAAAATAAGCTAAGCGGGTGAAATCGGTTCAACTTTTTTGTTGCTTCCGCTCGCCTTGAGTTATTTTTCCCTACCTTTTAGCATGAGGAATTCATGTTTTTCTATCTATTGTTGTTGTAAACGAGACATTCATTTTACTTCGTTACCAAAAATCCAAAACAATATACGCAATCAATTGCTCGTGGTGATCTTCAATATAAAAAACAAAAAGCAGCATAAATAAATGGTTTTTAATTTTTACATTGTTCGTCGACCGCATTCATAATATTTTTAACTTTTTTTTTTTTTTTTTTTGAGTTATGTGAGAATAAACATTTGAAAAATCAAAAAAAACAATTCAATTCAGTGTTATCTCATGCGCACGAAAGGAATGTTGTACATATTTTTATTTCCAGTAATTTTCTGCAAAATTTAAAACTAATAAAATTGTTAATTAAATAATGATTTAAAGATAAATAAATATTAACTAAAAATGGAAAATAAGTCAGATAAATATTGATAAACTATAATTTTATTAATAATTTAAAATGATGAAAAATCACACGACGTACATCCACCCTTTCCTGTGCTTGAATTAACACTAAGCCAAAATAACTAATTTACTTCTTATTTTTTCCACATTATATTTTATATCCCTCTTTTTCGTGTCATTTTATCTCTCTTATTTGCATCATGTTAAACAAAAAACTTAAAAAAACGCCCATTGGACACTGTCAAATGTACGTATTTTTTAGTTTTTTGTTTAATATAACATGGCATAAGGTTTCTTTGTTTAACATCGGATAAGAGGGATAATGTGAAAAATATAAGAAGTAAATTAGTGATTTTAACTTTTAGTGTTGATCCAAGCACAGGAAAGGGAGTATGTACGTCGTGTAATTTTTCTAACTTAAAATTATTAATAAAATTATAGTTTATAAATATTTTTGTGACTTATTTGCCTTTTTTAATTAATATTTATTTATCTTTAAATCGTTATTCAAGTAACAATTTTATTAGTTTTAAATTTTGCAGAAAATTACTGGTAATAAAAATATGTACAACCTTTCGTACGCATGAGATGACACTGAATTGTTTTTTTTTTATATCTCAAATGTTTATTCTGAGTTTTCTCTATTCTTTGGACACCAATACAACTTACCAATACTATTGCCTTCCGGTAATTCTCAACTCAATCCTCAAATTGCGACCAAAATCGCTACCCAGATTGCTTAATTTAATTTTATAATTCGAAAGAAAGACTTTACATATTTCTAGATCGAAATTTGAAATGAAAGGTTAAGTATGTGCAAAGATTCTTACTCTCAACGACAAGCTACTATTTGGCAATATTTTAAGCTAAGTTTGATTCCGGTTTGATTCTACTTTGATTTGGTTTGAATCCATTTCTTAACCAAAGTGTGCTGTTTCAGATTGAATGCATTCTAAGCATATAATCTTGTATTTTATCTTTAACACTAAACTAAACTAAATTAATTTAGTAAAGTCGAAGTAACTGCTTGATTTGATGTTTAGATGGTTTGATGCTGAAAGCAGTTAGAGCCAAACTAACCATGTATTTTATTATGCCAATAATGTCTTTAGCTAATACAAGTCTGTTATTTAGTAATGTTCTGAACATAGTTTGAAGCTGATTTGATCCGGTTTGACGCTAGTTTGATTTGGTTTGAAAGCTCATTTAGATAAAGCAAAAGTAGTAAATCAATGGATGCAGCCTAATGCAATGACTAGAAAGCGATAACTTCACCATCTTCGTAAAATAATTAAAAGTTGAGTGTTTTTCTGACGAGAAAATTATTAACATTAGCTGGTTTGAAAGTAGTTTGAAGTTAAATTTGATCTGAGTTTATTTAATTTGGTAACTGAAACTCAAACTAATTTTGTTCGTGTTATTATTTGCTAAGACCAAGTAACAGATTGAAATGGGGTTTATGTACATCGATGATGGTTTGAACGCATCCGCAACCAAATAAAGTAATTTATATCATATCTCTTAATAGCTTAGTCATAAAAATTTGTTTGCCAATTCTTTAAACTATGTTTTAATCTGGTTTGACGCTAGTTTGATTCGGTTTGAAAGTATCTTATAACCAAAGTTTAATGTTTCAGATTGAGCCTCTAGGCAAATAAGCTTGTTACCAAATTATATTATTTTGAACTCGAATAATAGCTTGAAATGATGTTTAAATAATTTGACGCTTGTTTGAATGCAATTAAAAGTAGACTAACTATGTTTCTTTTGTATCAATAATGTCTTAAGCTAATTCATGTCTATAAAGTAATGATTTGAACACACTTTAAAACTGATTAAATCTGGTTTGATGCTAGTTTGATTTGGTTTGAAAGCTCGTTTTATCACATAATGTATTCCAAATCGTAAGAATCGATTAAATTCAAGCCTTTTTCAATTGTATAATTTAATTTATATTGAATTAGTTTAGAATTTCGAAGGAAGAATGTTCGAAACTCAGATTAATCATCTGACCTCAGTTTGATAGCATTTTTTGTTAGTTGGTATAAAATTTGAAATTTAATTTGATTAGTTTGAAACCTCATTTAGTTTGATTTAAATATGTATGAATGTTTAAATATGTTTTCATGATAGGGACCAAATTTAAAGCAATCATTTTTGTTAGACGTTTATTAGTTTGAACACATTCTAAGCGAATTAGCATGTTTCTATTTAATACTAAACTAAACTATATTAGTTGAGTGAAATACTAACAGCTTCTATAGCTGGTTTGAATACAAATCAAGCCAAACTAGCCATTTTTGTCGTTTCAATAATACCTTACACTAATTCAGTAATGATTTGAACACAGTTTAAAGCTGATTTAATCCGGTTTGATGCTAGTTTGATTTGGTTTGAAACCTTATTCTATCGCTTAATATATTCCAAATCATAAGAAATGATGAATTATAAGCTTTTTAAAATTATATTATGATTTGTTTTTGTTTTAATTTAATTTTTATTGAACCCTCAATTTAATAATACAAAGTAAATCCATCGAAAAATTATAAATTAACGTAATAGTTTTTGAATACAACCATTTAGGAAATGAAAAAATATATATACACAATTTTATAATAATTATTATTATCTCTAGATACTTTTAATTAATAAAACTGATAAATAAATTAATAAAGCCATGTTTTAATATTATTTATTGTAGACTTTTTGTTTTGTAGAGATATGAATTTTATGTTGTTTTTTTTTGTTTGTTTTTGTAGAAAAATATAAATTTTATATTTTAAGTTATCCATATTTAATAAATTATTTTTTCTTCTGCTCGTCCAAATCGTTTTTGTCGCCGGCCGCCGCTGTCTCATTATTCTTACCCATGTCACCCTAAAAATTAAAGAAAATTAATAAAACAAAATATTACGTCACAAATCAGTGTGCCATCACTTACCCTAATTTGTTTGCGGATACGCAACGCCCATGAAAGACTCATCAGACGATAACGTTCCTTAACACGTTCGCGCATTTTTTGCGGAATCACCATTAGGGTTGTGGCCGCATTGCCAACAAAAAGTATCGCAAATAGTAAACTCAAAACAGAAGTATGCCACGGTGCGTCTTTATACGATGATAGCTTGTATAGTGTGTATGCATTGTATGCCTGGAATATGTAGCCAAGGAATAAAAATGGTAGCAAAAAACTTAATCCACGCCACATCCACGAATGAAAACCTTCAATCGTAATATCCATATCGTGCCGCTCACCAAGCGCCTTCAAACGATACAACACTCCCTTCTGGTAGGCAAACTGTAGATATTGTACTATACTTATGTACGCATTGAAATACATAAACTGATATCTAAATAGCTGCCAATGTTCACCCTGCGGCCAAATCAATAGTACACCAGCGCATATAGTCGATATAAAATGATGAGTTCGCCACCATCCCTTAATCCGTGATCCATTCACTTTTAATATCGATTCACGAATTGTCAACGTACAATAATACCAAACGAGTAAAAATATAAATGCCAATTCCAGTGCTCGAAAATTAACAAATGAATTTAAAAGGGCCAATGTCAATCCAATCACATTTAGGACCAGCTTAAATTTTTCATATTCATCTTTGTAGCGCACCTTATCGTTACGATTCAATATCGATACATTAACTTCGCCTAAAATAATTTTTAGATATAAACTATTTTTCTTCGGCAGGGATTGTTCGATTTCATAAAGTTGTGCTTTTCGTTTCATCATGTCTTTATCCAAATCGTTTAATTTGTCTTTATCTATTGCCGTCTTTTTTTGTGCTCTGTAAGAAGAAATAAAAAAAAAAATACAACAAAAAAGTTAATATTAGATGATTCGATAAAAAGTTTGTTATTAATAAATAAATTTAAATAAATAAAAATTACTAAAAATGGCATGTGTCGGCATGACATCATCGTTAATTTGGAAATCACAGTATAATAGTCAAGTGGAAAAATTATCCATTTTGCGCGAAATATACACAAAAAAAAAAAAAAAAAATCGGATGCACCGTAAAAAATTTCATGGTGCTAATTAACAAGAAAAACAAAAATAATGTAAATGTAGTTGTTGTTTTAAATCAATTATCTAATAAAAGTAATAAAGAAAATTTCAAGTACCATGATGTGTTAGCCCTTGATTTGAATGGTTGGAAATATTATTTTTAAACTTTGATGAATGTTCATTTGTTTCCACTCTAGTTATAAACTACATAAAAATCAAATTTTTAGTCACCAGTTTGATTTGGTTTGATTCAAGTTTGTAGTTTATGAATTAGTATTTCGTTTGTCGCTTTTATACAACCAGTTCACAATTTAAATTTAAAGCTAAATACAGATAAGAGTTACGAAAATTGCGAAAGTTTAGAGATAGAAGAGAAGGTGAAAAGACTGTGAAAAAAAATATTTAAGATTTCGAATCAAATTTGAAACCAAAATGATACAGTTTGAATCCAGTTTGAAAGCACCTATGAAAATAATATTATGGACGAATCTCAACAGAATCCTAATTAATTAAGAAAATACTATCGATATACCTAAACCTCAGAATTTCGGTTTACTTTCTTCTTCATACTAAATTTGATGATGTCTTGAATACAGTCAAAGCTAATCTAGAAAGAAACTTGATATGAATTTAGCCGCCAACTAATTGAAATAAATTTGCCAATCATTTAAAAGTAATTTGATTACAATTTGATTTGGTTTGATACAAGTTTGATTGAGTTTGAAACGAGATTGTTACATGTAGCGTAAAACGCATCCAATTTTTAATAGATTTAACGATTTTAAGCCCATTTTTCTTTAGAATGATAAGAAGTACATGTATGTACATATAGCAACAGTACATTATTACTAAAATGCATTCTTATCATTTCAAGGTAGCATTTAAATTTATGAACCATACGAATCATGGGTTAACACTTCAAATATGATCATTAATACAACAAACAAAGCTGTTTGATTATGTAAATGTATACGATTTCAACTATAATAAAAATACAAACATCCAAAAATATTGTGTAACGGAAGTATTTACACAGAACGAACACATTCCAAATTCGAGTAGTGTAATAAACGTTTTAATATTTCGTTTCTGCTAAATCATTTTATCAAAACATTATCGTGTCAAACAACTTTGTACGATAATGTTATTATTTATTGTTTACAAATTCCTTTAAAATCGGTCGCGAGTAACCTCTCAAAGGTTCCTCAATTACCTTACTTTACTTTAAAGTATTTAAACAAAACAAATATTACCTAACAAGGGGTTTTGTCTTATCAAAAAGTTTTTTTTTTGTATTTTTAAACTTTGCTCTAATTTTTATCGAACCGATACCGTTCAAAAATTTATTGATTGAATATAATAATCGATATACCGAAATAGAAAATGTTGTTATGTAAGGCTAAAGTATAATATTCGTATGTTTCAATAAAAATTTTGATCGGAAATAGTAATCAATATCACGCCATATTATAAGCCGCACCTATCTGTACTACTATGTGCAATCACAATATCGCGGGCGCAATGCATAAATTAAACTTACTTTTTTAAATTGGTTGCTATCTGGCCGATTCGATAACGCTGATGTTTTATATCGGCAGTACATTGTTTTTGTAATGCATCTAATCCCTCGAGTAATTCCAAATATTTTCGATTTGTTGTCTGAAATTAAATAAGAAAAAAAAAATTATATTTGTTATCAATATGTAAAAGTGGATTTAAATGGATTTAAATGCAATTGGGATTTCCAAAATTTTCATTTTTTTAAGTATTAATGGATAAAAGTTCCGATGCCTTAGGGTAAATAATTCTATTCGAAGAATAGAGAAGAGTAGAAATGGAAATTTTTAAATATTACCGGAAAAGCTTGCAAAAGCTAAATTTAAGGGTTTTTAAATAATAAAAGCTTTCGAAATACTTACGTCAATTATTCCAATCGATCTCAAAATATTTGAAAGTTGCAGTCTCAATTAGACGAAGTTCAACGATTAAATTTTAAACTAAAAGCTAATCAAATAATTTGATCCCAACTTACTTTACAACTAACCAAAATATGAAAAATTTGAACAAATTTAATTTTAAAAGTCAAATATTATCGACCATCATTGTTTCTCCATTGATAAAAGCTCTGGAAAGAAACCTTGTTTTTCTCTTATATTTGATTAGATATTTGATTAGAATAATCGACCCTACAAAGTTAAAGCTTTTCTATTGATAAAGGCTCTAGAAAAATAAAAACTAAAGCTATTCGACCAGCTTTTATCCATTGATAAGAATTAATTAAACTTACCTTACATACGGAACTGATATTTAAAACTACACTACATACGGAACTGATAGGTGTTCGAATAAAGGCACTCCGAATTTCAACTACGAATCTAAATATCGTAATTTTGTTAGAACTGTTAAATAATTTTTGTAGTTCCAAATGTTTTGCGAACCGAACATTTTAGCTGAACTAATAATAAAAGCTCAAAAAAATTGGACTTCCAAATATTTGGTTCTCTCCGTTTAAATAATACGATATATTCTGCCAGGTAAAGAATTTAAAAGCTACGCGATACAAAAATTTAAACTTCGAAGCTCAAGATCGAAATAAGAACCTTTTAGGGTTCCAAAAGATATGACGAATTTGAATGATTCGAGTAATAAAAGCTCTCTAATTTAAAAGTGAATGTTTTTACTTAGAATTTCAATTTCGAAATAGTAAAAGCTCGAAAAAAATTTAAAAAAGCTTAACACCAGTTAACTTTACGCAATCGAGTAGAAGTAATCGGTTCAGAGGATTTTTATCGTTTCTAGTGACAAAAGCTCCTCCGTTTATTTGCTGCTTTAAAAAAACACCTTTTCTTTTGTTGTTGAAATAGAAAACCGAAAAAAGCTCGCCAACTTTCAAAATGTTAAAAGTAATGAAGAACTTATCCTTCTAAGAACTACCAAAAATATCGCATACTTGCTTCCTTGCTTGCACACTATGCTTTAAAATTAAAATTCATTAATTTCAATTCGAAAAGCTCGTGATATCAACAACAAAAAAATCGTGATATCGTAACCTCTTCAAGATTCTAACCATCTGCAATAAAAATGACAGCTTATTAAAGCTAAGTTATGCTTTTAATTATACTCCGAAACTGTGGAGGAAAGTAAATGTGGTCTTTATACCAAAGGGCGGGGGTCGTCCAGACACCCAGGCCAGGGCCTATCGGCCAATTAGCCTCACATCGTTTCTTTTGAAGACGATGGAAAAAATCCTGGACTATCAAATAAGAAGTGAGGTCCTTGGAAAGAATCCGCTGCATCGGGACCAGTTTGCGTATCAAACTGGTAAATCCACGGTTATGGCTCTTAGCGGGCTAGTCACGTGGATTGAAAAAGCAGTGACATATAAAGAAATTGCCCTTTATGCCTTTGTGGACATTGAGGGGGCGTTTGATAATACCTCCTATGGATCTATAGAGAGGGCAGCAATGGGAAAAAGGGTTCCACTTTCCACAATTAGGTGGATCCGTTCCATGCTGGAACATCGTGAGATTACTGCCAGACTAGGTGGCGAATCAGTAACCATCAAGGCCGTAAAGGGCTGTCCCCAAGTAGGCGTACTATCTCCTCTTTTGTGGTCATTGGTTATTGACAGACTACTGGTCCTTCTGAGTAGCCATGGGTTTGATGTCCAGGGCTATGCGGATGATGTGGCTATCATAATCAGAGGCAAGTTTGATGAGGTCATTTCTGATCGCATGCAAAATGCAATCAATATAATATGGCAGTGGTGTTACCAGGAAGGGCTCAGTGTCAATCCAAGCAAAACTGTCATTGTTCCTTTTACGAGGAGGACAAAGCTTGCGCTTACAGCTCCCTCGTTAAACGGTACTACTGTTCCTTTTTCCAGCGAGGTTAAATATCTAGGGGTTATCCTAGATCAAAGAATGAACTGGAACCAACATTTGTTGAAAGTTCAAAATAGAGCCATCAAGGCTCTCTGGGCCTGTCAAAGACTCTATGGGCGTACTTGGGGACTACAACCAAAAATGATCTACTGGTCATTTCTTACAATCATTAGGCCTATGGTCACCTACGCATCGGTTGTATAGTGGCCTAAAACTGAGCAGAAGACAACGCAAACCTTATTTAATAAGGTTCAGCGTGTAGCCTGCATCGGTGTTACGGGCTCAATGAAGTCATGTCCAACCGCGGGGGTGGAGACACTTCTAGGACTGACACCGTTACACCTGCATATTAAAAAGGACGCTGCAAGTATGGCCCTGAAAATGCAGGCGGAAGGAAATATCAAGCTAGGCAATATGGTGGGTCATATGGAAATCCTTAAGGAATTTCAGACAGACCCTACTATAGGAATGCCTTCCGACTGTATGCCAGCTAAACTGGACTTCCACAAACCATTCTGTGTTAGGTTACCTGACCGGGATGTGTGGAGGGCAGGTGGACCATCATTTGAGCTAGGGTCCATGGTATGGTTTACAGATGGATCAAAAACGGAAGATGGGGCGGGGATAGGAATACACGGGAGTGGCACTACCCTCTCGAAGTCCTTGGGCACCAATGCTACCGTTTTTCAAGCAGAAGTACATGCTATAGAACTTTGCGCTAGGATAGGCATAGCAAAAGGCCTAAACGATGCAAAGATTTATATTGTATCAGACAGCCAATCAGCCTTAAAAGCTCTTAGGTCTTGTACCGTTGAGTCAAGGCTGGTATGGGATTGTCTGAAGGTTATTAAACATCTGGCAGGCTCAAATAAGGTAACACTTATGTGGGTGCCAGGTCATACTGGAATCGAAGGAAACGAGGCAGCTGATGGCCTCGCCCGTAAGGGTTCTGCCTCTCCATTTTTTGGACCAGAACCCTTCTGCGGTGTCACTAAGGGACACCTTAGAGCAGCGGTAAAACTCTGGGAGGATGTTCAAAAGTCCTCCTACTGGCGCAGAATTCCAGGTTTACGGCAGGCGAAGAAATTTATATCACCTTCGTCTGTCAGGGTTAAGGAGTGTCTTGAACTTAGGAAACCTGAGTTGAGGCTGCTTACTGGCTTCCTCACAGGTCATGTCCCCTTAAGGTATCACCCTAAGAAGATGGGCCTAAGTACGACAGATGGATGCCGCTTCTGCGGTCTGGAAGAGGAATCAGCGGAACATGTTCTGTGCCATTGCCCAGCCATTTTCCAGCAAAGACTGCAACATCTAGGAGGGAGAACAATGAGCCCGGATAGTATGTATCTTGTACCGGCCAGTAGTATTGTCAGATTCATTAAGAGCCTGAATATTGATTGGACGGATAATTAAGTAGGGTCCAGCACAATAGATCTTTTAGGTCGCGGTGCGAGGTGACTTATCGCCCACATGGCCCTCCAGTAAATAATAATAAAACGCTAAGTTAATATATGCTTCTAGGTCTTTATAAGTTCAAAGGAAAAAGTTTTTATAAAGTTCTAGAAAACTTTGAACAATCAAACTTTTGACCCTCAAGACCCTGGGATCCCGCTTAAAATCACATTACAAACGAAACTTTAAATTTGACGGGAAACGTTGTCCTGAGTATATTACCGGTTCTACCGCTATTTTTAAATGTAAAAGTTAATCTTTGGAGCTACTAATTATATTTGAACGGACTAATCCACGATGCAAAATTAAAGGCGTTCAATCGATAAAAGCTGTAGAAAAGTTTAAAACTGCCATCTTTAATTTCACCAATCTATATTAATTTCGGGATCTTGCATTGGTTCTTACGATAAAAGTTTTGTGAAAACTTTATTAGAACAAATGTCGAACAATCTTTGGAATAATTGACGGAAAGTCTAACTTTTCTCATTATAAAAATGGAGATTTGACCGGAAAATTCAACCCGAGGAGTTTTACCGACTCTAACGCTGAAAGCTCTACTTATTATACGAAGGATAAAGTTTGTGGCGTTTTTTCCAATAGATGGCTTTAGAGCGTTTGAAAGGTGACGTACCATAGATTTAAAAATAAACAATTTGACATTTGTCAATTTAGTCGAAAGTAATTGCGTTTTGAAAATGAGCCAAAAATTCTGAAAAAATTTGCTATATTTTACAATATCACTTCGACCAAGGCGATAAGACTTCACAGACGCTTCTGTGGTGTTTATGGTGAAGATGCTACCGCTCTGGAAATTTCGATGTTAAAGACGCACCGCGCTCTGGGTGACCAATCTTTGAAAAAGTCGATGAAATTCTCCGATAAAAGTGAGAAGCCATTTCTGAAGAGATTGATAACGGGCGATGAAAAGTGGACCACTTTTCAGTGGTCCAAGGTAATGCTTTGTTTTTGGTGGGACTTGAAGGGAATCGTGCATCATGAGCTGCTTCGTTGAGGTAAAGCAGACAGAAATGATCAATAGGAAAGGTGTTGTATTCCATCACAGCAATGCCAGACCACAAACGTCTATAATGATTCGGCAAAATCTTCGGCATCCGCCGTATAGCGCGGACCATGCCCCGTCCGACTACCGCTTGTTTCGCTCTCTGCAAAACTTTCTTAATGGTGTAGAACTGATTTCAAACGCGGCCTGTGAAAATCAATTGAAGAATCAACAGAAGTTCTAATTCGGTTATCGATCAAAACAGCAAATATTTGGTTTAATAAAATTTGTTGAATAAACGACCATGAAAAATTAGAGCAGTTATATCGATAAAAGCTCTAGAAAGTTGTAGGTGAAACTTTTACGCCTAAGTTTAACAACAGACATTGAAGTTTTTTTCAAACCGAGTGAAAATTGTTTAAAACTGCACTACTCTACAAAAGCTTTGTGAACATGATTTAAAAACCTTCCTTTTCTTACGACGAATTCTACGTCTTTGACCAATTTAAAAAAATAAATCACAGTAAAGTTACATAATTTAATTAAAATTTCTTGTCGTGTAGTAATTTATTGTCGACAGACAAACCATCTAAGTACAAAATAACTAAATAGACATGCGGAATCAATTATATGGATGCGCACATAATCAAACATATTTATTTAAAGTCATTGAAAATTTGTTTCCAATCTAAATAAGGTTATCGAATCAATGCTAAACTGTGTAAAATTTTGTAATAATAAACGATTCGATTAATAATCAACAAACAAAAACAAAAAATTAACTGACCCAGCTTAATGTGTTTCTAAATTGATGGGCGCGTTTATATGTAAATCGTGATTTTATTCAAATTACTTGGTAATTATAACTAAAACGTGTCAAATTATATAAATCACTTTTTTCAGTCAATAGTTTAACTTTAATCGTTTTAATAAGCCCTACACAAAATGTTACATATTTCAATTCAGAACGTCAATTTCGACGGATATGCCACAATTCGTTTCGAAATTAACTCAAAAATTTTGTGTGTGTATACAGGTATAATGCCATGTTAACAAAACATATATGTATGTATGTATATACAAATATTATGGTTATCAGCATTTTAACCAAAAAAAAATTTTTTTTTGTTCGATTTACAAGATTAGATAAAAGTAAATTAAATTTTATGGTAGTAGACTTTCTACGTAGAAAATAATATTTTTCAAGTGCTATTGACAGAGATTAATTAACTGAGGCAATTATGTAAATCAGCCAGATAGACTAATTTGAATACAAAAAAAATAAATTTTTGTTCACTAAATTTTTCATTTCATTAAACAACCAAAGTTTTTTTTTTTTGTTGTTAAATGGCCTATTAAAATCCTAAAGTGTAATGATGATCCATTTTACCGTGAATTTCTTGTAAAAATTAGAAATCATTAATAATTGATCACCTGTACAACCAAGGTGGACAAACCTTGGCAAAGCTCCACAAAAGAAGTTGAAATGTAAGCTTTCACATTCAAATATTAATTTTAAACTCAACGTGCCAGATACACTTAAAATATGAACTCAGAACAAGCCCCTTGTCAATAAGCATAATAAAATTTAAAAAGCTTTAAGCTTTATTAAAACATGTCCTCATAATTAAGCATAAATTAGCTTAAATATACTTAAGTTAATGGAAATTTTCAGTTTGATTTTGCACGATAAAACACGATGGTACAGGAATCAGGAATATTTTGAATATCGAAACAATATTTGCTTCTCGATCATATTTTACTATGTGCCTGTTCACACAGTATGTAGTTAAAATTTACATCATCTTCTTGTTTCTGGCTTATAAGCTATGGTAGAGGAACAACTATTTGTGTTTCATTTATATATACATATATGCTCCTTCCGTTTTCTAGTGTTAGTTCAATTTTTTAGAAATCATGTTTAATCGTGTCTTGAAAAGGAAAATACTCCAATCATTATTAAAGTGATTTTTAGTGAGGAATGTTGTGAGTTTACTGAATCGTATATTTTAAAACTAAGTAAAACTAATGTAAGTATGTACATCTAATTAAAACAAATAAATATTTAGTAGTAAAATACGAATTTTGAAATATTCCCCATAGAAATATAGAATGCTTCGAGGAAGTGGACGTAAAAATGCTGCTGAGTGGAATAACTTAGTCCATATCGAAAATTCTACAAAAGTAAAGTGTAAGCACTGTGATCGTGAAATTAGCAACAAAGTAGAGCGCATAAGAGCACATTTATTAAATTGTAATAAAAATGTTACAACATGCGATAGTGATACTGACATTTCAATTGGAAATACGTCTCTTACTGCCACTAATAGTCATCAGCAGAAGAAACAAAAAACCAAACATTGTACTCAATCATCTATGATAGAATTTTCAGTTAAAACTACTTTAAATCAAAAAGAAAAATTGGACAAAATTGTGGCAACATTTTTTTTCGCGAATAACATTGCTTTTAACGTGGCTGATAACAAATATTTTAAAGAAATGATAGAATCTCTACGACCTGGATATTCTGCCCCTAGCAGAAAACCACTAGCTGATAAGCACCTTCTTGAAATTGATGAAGAAATAACCGATCATTAAATAACTGAATTGAAGGATTCCAGTTTATACTTATTTTAGAGGATCAATCATCTCATATTTTAGAGGAACGCCATGGGATTTTTTCTTATGGGTGCTCAGCACAAATGATCAATCTTCTATACAAAGATTTAGTTCCAGTAGAAGCTACCAAACAAATAATAAGTGTACAGAAATACTTTAGAAATCACCACCAGCCACATGGATGGTTAAAAGAAAAACATGGAGTTATGTCTCAACTACCAAATGATGTAAGGTGGAATTCTTATGATGATTGCTTAACAACATTTATTGCTAATTTTCACCTCTATTCACAAATAAGATCAGAGCATTTTTAAATGAATTTCATAACGATATCCACAAAATTTTAAATAATGTACAATTGTACAACGGAGCCTTAAATCTTCAACAAATGTTATCTCAAATAAAAATAGCATTAGATGGTCTGGAAGGTGATTCCACTTCAATTGCCACAGCTGTCGAAATCTGGTATAATTTGCTGAATAACGAGATCTTATTAACAAAAAGGCCTTTAATTGAAAAACGAATGAAAAGTGTACTCACTCCGGCTCACCATTTAGCAAACATCATGATGCATCCAAAATATATGGGCATACTGCTTAGTGAAGAAGCAGAGAGCGCAGCAGAAGACTGGATAAGCCAAAAACACCCTATCTTTTTGGCACACGGAGCTGCTCGAAAAATTAAGCGAAAAAAAAATGGTGGAAAATATTGCACGTCAAAAACGAAAAATCTTCAAAGTTGACGGTATAATTTGGAATAAACTGAAAAATCGACTTGGTTTCGAAAAGGCGTTATCTCTAGTCAAAATTTATCGGCACTTAAAATCTGAACCACAAGATTGGTAAATTGCAAAGTTATTAATTTGAATTTATTTAATTTTTAGTGAATTATTTATATTGTACTGATCAATTTTGTTTTTAATTTTTCATATCTGTGATATGTATTTGTTCCTTATACATTTATTATAGTTACCTTATATATACACCTATCCTCTTTATGTTCTAAAGAATGAATTTTATAAAATCATAAGTTAAAAATATGTAATTGAATTTGTTTATTAGAAAAAAAAATTAACCAAAAAATATAAGTTTTTTAAGAAGTATTATTACCCCCAAAAAAACCCACCCGGGTTTTTTTTTAAAGTTTTACCCAAAAAAAACCGGGTGGGTTTTTTTGGGTTACCCTATGGGGAGCCAACCCTTCTAGAAGTCGCCATTTTTGTTTTCATTGAATAAATATGATGCCTTTACTTAAAAGTTTTATTTAAATCCAGCAGCTTTTAAAGCTTTTACGAGCTTTTATTTCCTTGGTCGGTTTGTAGTTTTAAGATCAGTGGAAGCTTTTATTTAAAATCCCTAGATTTAGTTTTTGGATTACAGTCCAATCGAAATTTAAGACAATTTTTAATCTTACAGCTATAAGCTTTAGGGGCTATGCAAAAAAAACAAGCTTTCGTCAATTTCCAAAAAAACGTAAGAGGTTTTAGTAATATTTTCACAAAATGTAGAGTTAAAGGTTGCAATTACCCATAACTCAGTTTGATTTAATTGATACTATAAAGCTTTTAATTTTTCTGGCTTGAAATTAAACCAAAGTCATAATTAACCAATTTCCAATCATAATTTCGCATCAATAATTCAATTTTGCTGCTTGTAAGCTTAGAACATAATTCAAATTCAAGGTTCAAACAAAGTTTTTATTGCATAGTTTACTGAGCTTTTTGTTAGATGATTTTACCTAAATATCATTAAAAATTAACCTGAATAGGGTTTCTAAAAAAAACTTTAAATTCTCACAAAAACGCTTTGGAAGCTTCCGTTTTTTTTTTTAATAATGTTACGCTTTTAAGCTCGGTTTAACTTTTCAATGTGTTCAATTCCTGTTACTGTTTTGCTTTCATATAAACCAAAAAAAAAAGTAAGAGCTGTTATGGGGCTCTCTTAAAATTTCACTAAAAGCACTTTCAAAGCTAGCGTCTAGTGAATAGTCAGATAGAAAAACAGAAAGGACTGTTCTGAAAATTATCAATTTCTCAAGTTTTAATTAGTCTTTGAGACTATTTGCTAAGTCTGTGCGGAGTACACTGCATTTAAATTTCCCCTAAATTTACAAGTTTTGACAAAAATTTCATCGCAAAAAATACAATTAAAATATCTTCACTTAAAAGCTTTAATCTAATCTGATAGCTTCTAAACCTTTCACGCGAGCTTTGCTTTTGTTCAGTTGTTAAAAATAAGTTCCGTTTAAAGTTTTAAAAATGTTCGTGATTTAAACTATCCTTCAAGTTTAACAAAGAGCTTTATGTAAGCTTCCCTATTTTATTATTAAAAATCTCTAGATTTAGAGTTTCATTAGTTTTTATGTTACAATCAATATTGTAACACAATTTTTAATCTTAGTTTCTCATGAAAAAAAGCTTTAATCAGTTTCCAAAAATTCATAAAAGCTTTCTTTGATTTCTGGCTTGAAATTAAACCGAATTGAAAAATGACAGGTTGCTGCCTTGCAAATTTAATCGTGACAAATTTCTTCTTATCACCACTGATACTTGAACCCGGGACCATCGAGTTGCAAAGCAAAGCATTACTCATCGTCGTACCACCAAGGGCAACAGAAAACGAACTTTTATTAGATGAACATAAGAACATTTTTTGGGATTTACTTAAACACAAGGCTTTTAATTTTAATAAAAAATTCTTTGGAAGCTTTAGTCTAATTATTTTAATATTCATTTGTAAGCTCTGTATTAGCTTTACGAACTTTAACAATCTTTACCTAAATGAGTACCTTCATTTCGTCAAATTCGTAAAAAATTAAACCTTTTACGAGGTTCCCTGAAATTTCGCTAAAAGCTCTTAGCATTCATCTAGTAGTTCTAATGTTTTTAAAATTTCATTAACTTTTGTTCAGCTTATAGTTGGTGATCTAGTAATTGTGAGTAAGTTTCAACTTACGCACCTGGAAAAGCTTTTGTGATTAAAAAAGTAGTCTATTATAAGAAAAAGCTTACGGACTTTGCTTTAAAAAATATTGCTTAAATTAGGTGGAAACGTAAATTCCATATCATTAAAATAGACTAGATCTATCAGGGTCTTTAAACAAAAGCTTAAATTTTCTCAAAAAGCACTTTAGAAGCTTTTACCAATTTATTAAACTCTGTTTGATTTTTAAAAGCACCCTACTACCGCTAGCGTATCTTGTATAGCAACGGCTTTTCAAGACATGACCAAGTTTTATTATTTAAGTAAGCTCTTTATTGGGTTTAGGAGCTTTACCAATTCGTAAGTAAACTGTGGCTACGAACACCTTTAGCTAAACATTTAACATCCTTCCAAACTTGAAAGCAATGCGAGAAATATAAGTTTCCGTGCTTTTCTTAAAAACTCAAAAGCTCTTTGGCAATTTTCATGGAGCTTTTCTGAAGTTTTTAAAATGTCGTTAAATTTTGTTCAGCTATACTTGGTTCACATGATAGAAGTGGCATAAGGTTAAGCTTTTCAAATAAACTTCAAGTACCTTCGTTCTCAATTTAGTAAATTGGCGTGTTGCTACTGTAAAGCTTAAGGGCTTACTTTAAAAACATGTTGAGTGAAACAGTAGCTCTCATTATTTTTCATTCAGATTTTCTTATCGAAATTGAGGAGTTGCTTCAACTGACGGGCCTAAAAAAGCTTTGAGGGCCTAATACATAAAAGCTTTAGTCAAGCTTTTTCAACAAATGTCTAAGTTAAAAATAAGTTCCGTTTAAAGTTTTGAAAATGTTCGTGATTTAAACCATCCTTCAAGTTTAACAAAGAGCTTTGTGTAAGCTTCCCTATTTTGTTATTAAAAATCTCTAGATTTAGAGTTTCATTAGTTTCTAGGTTACAATCAATTTTGTAACACAATTTTTAATCTTAGTTTCTCATGAAAAAAAGCTTTAATCAGTTTCCAAAAATGCATGAAAGCTTTCAATGAATTTTATTAACAAGTTTTTTTTTTACAATAAGTTTGGGTTGATTTCTGGCTTGAAATTAAACCGAATTGAAAAATGACAAATTTCTTCTTATTACCACTGATACTCGAACCCCGGGACCATCGAGTTGCAAAGCAAAGCATTACTCATCGTCGTACCACCAAGGGCAACAAAAAACGAACTTTTATTAGATAAATATAAGAACATTTTTTGGGATTTACTTACACACAAGCTTTTAATTTTAATAAAAAATTCTTTGGAAGCTTTAGTCTAATTATTTTAATATTTATTTGTAAGCTCTTTATTAGCTTTACGAACTTTAACAATCTTTACCTAAATGAGTACCTTCATTCAAATTCGTTCAAAATTAAACCTTTTACGGGGTTCCTTAAAATTTCGCTAAAAGCTCTTAGCATTCATCTAGCAGTTCTAATGTTTTTAAAATTTCATTAGCTTTCGTTCAGCTTATAGTTGGTGATCTAGTAATTGTAAGTTTTAACTTACGCACCTGGAAAAGCTTTTGTGATCAAAAAAGTAGTCTATTATAAGAAAAAGCTTACGGATTTTGCTTTAAAAAATATTGCTTAAATTAGGTGGAAACGTAAATTCCGTGTCATTAAAAATAGACCACATCTATCAGTCTTTAAACAAAAGCTTAAATTTTCGCAAAAAGCACTTTGGAAGCTTTCGCCAATTTATTAAACTCTGTTTGATTTTTCAAAGCACTCTACTACCGCTAGCGTATCTTGTGTAGCAACGGCTTTTCAAGACATGACCAAGTTTTATGATTTAAGTACGCTCTTTATTAGGTTTAGGAGCTTTACCAATTCGTAAGTAAACTATGGCTACGAACACCTTTAGCTAAACATTTAACATCCTTCCAAACTTAAAAGCAATGCGACAAATATAAGTTTCCGTGCTTTTCTTAAAAACTCAAAAGCTATTTGGTAATTTTCACGGGGCTTTTCTAAAGTTTTTAAAATGTCGTTAAATTTTGTTCAGCTATACTTGGTTCACATGATAGAAGAGGCCTAAGGTCAAGCTTTTCAAATAAACTTCAAGTACCTTCGTTCTCAATTTAGTAAATTGACGTGTTGCTAATTTAAAGCTTAGGGGCTTGTTTTAAAAACATGTTGAGTGAAACAGTAGCTCTCATTGTTTTTCGTTCAGATTTCCTTATAGAAATTGAGGAGTTGTTTCAACTGACGGGCCTAGAAAAGCTTTGAGGGCCTAATACAGAAAAGCTTTAGTCAAGCTTTTTTCAGCAAATATCCAAAGTTTAGCGGTGGGAATAACATTTTTAAGGTTTTGCGGACTTCTATTAAAGTTTTACTAAAAGCTCTTTGGAAGCTTTTGAAAAATTCTCTAGAAAGCAGCTCTTTAAGCAGCTTCAATAGCAAGTTAAAAAATGACGATGGTTTTAATTTAAAGCAAAAACACTCGTCGATCATTCTCCAATGGCTGGAGGTGATCTTCAGGGGGTGTCTAAAACTGAATTATATTCCTAGGAAATGGACGGAGGTTAGGGTGATTTTCATCCCGAAAACGGGGAAGAATTCACAGGCCTACCCAAAGGACCTAAGACCGATAACTCTTATCATCCTTTCTGTTGAAAACATTGGAAAGATTGATCGACGTGTACATACGTGCAAAAATAAAACCCAGTAATTGGGCGACTTCTCAACATGCGTACAGGAAAGGGAGATTTGTGGACACGGCTCTGCATTCCCTGGTGCGAACAATTGAGAAATCAATCCACTCGAAAGAGTACTGTATGGTAGCCTTCCTCGATATAGAGGGCGCCTTTAACAATGTCAGGACGGAGGCAGTTCGGGAAGGACTGTCTTTCTTAGGTGTGGACGACCCCTTAGGGAGATTGATAAATCAGATGCTAGAAGGAAGGATTATTAATGCGGATATGGGGGAAACCACCATTAGGAGGCGGGTAGTTAGAGGAACTCCGCAAGGTGGTGTCCTATCACCTCTTCTCTGGAACATAGTAATCAATGGATTACTTTTGGAACTGGAGAGGGAGGGAATAGGGGTGATAGCGTATGCAGATGACGTGGCGATCGCGGTCTCGGGGAAGTACCTAGGCACGATTAAGAAGGTCATGCAAAACGCGCTCGTAATCATTACAAAGTGGGCCAGCAAATGTGGGCTGGGTCCATCCAAAATAGAGCTGGTACTCTTCACCAAGAAATATAAAATTCCGGTAGTCGCCCCTCCTACCTTAAATGGCACGGCACTGGCCTTTACTGATAAGGCAAGATTTCTGGGCATAATCTTGGACAGTAGGCTAAATTGGATGCCCAATATTTTAGAGAGGGTAAAGAAGTCTACCATGGCTCTGTACTCATGTAGGAACGCCGTCGGAAGGAGATGGGGTCTAAAACCAGAGCTGGTACACTGGCTTGTCACCGCTGTAGTCAGACCGATTCTGATGTACGGGGTGAGTGTGTGGTGGCCAGCACTAGACAAGAAAACTTATAAGAATAAGATAGAGAAGGTACAGAGAAGGGCCTGCTTGCTTATAAGCGGGGCACTGAGGACAACCCCTACACGTGCTCTGAAGGCTATGTTCTACCTTCTTCCTGTCGACACTGCACGACGCTCTGCCGTATGTGAGTGGAAATGTCTTCAGACGGGCCACTCGACGATTGGCAGGTCGCTAAAGGCAGATGTGGAGAATAGTGACTACACAATACCGATTGTATGCTTTGAAAAGGGTTTCCGAACTCTTCTCCCCTCAAGGGAATCCTGGGGGAACAGGTCAATAGCAGAAACTGGTTGTATACAATTTTACACTGACGGCAAAGTCGGAGCAGGAGTCTTTTGTGATAAATTAAATGTGAATTTATCCGTTCGTCTTCCTGATCACTGCAGTGTGTACCAGGCGGAGGTGGTAACGATTGAGGAAGCGCTGACTTGGTTGAGGCATAATGTCATATCCACAAGGGATATATCAATATATGTGGATAGTCAGGCGGTAATCAAGTCGCTGGAATCAGTGAGCAGTTCAATATCCAGATAGTCTGGGTCCCCGGTCACTCGGACGTACTGGGGAACTGCAGGGCGGACGAACTGGCAAGGCAAGGTACAACTCTCCAATTGAAACCGGAAAGGGCAAATCTGGGGAGGCCCATAGCGGCGATTTTTAGGGCGCTTGGTAATGAGGCGATAGCCTCGGCATAGAAGAAGTGGACTAACACCATAATAGCATTGCCAGACTGCGATTTAATAAATCCGATTTAGCTAAACTCGTTTTAAATAACGGTTAATACACTTAAACTGTTATTGTTTTCATAATATTTGTCAAACTAATACACTCCCATTACATCGTTTTAGTCACTAAACTCAAAATAATGCATAAATACCGTAAATCTAACTACGGCTAATCTCGAAAATTCACTAAATCGGATTTATTAAACCGCAGTCTGGCAATGCTATAACATGCAATGTAGCGTGGCAAGTCTGGCCGAAACTGGACTTGAAGCACTCCAAGACGCTACTATCCCTACGCAGACCTGACTTAGGTATAGTCATGGGGGTACTCACAGGACACTGCCTCATTGGGGAGCATGCGAGGAGGCTTGGGTTAATGACTAATGACTTCTGTAGAAGCTGCATGGATGAGGAGGAGGAAGAGACTCTGAGCCACTTCCTCTGCTCATGCCCGGCGCTAGCTTACAGGAGGCATAAATATCTGGGCAAGTATAGTTTGAACGGCCTTATGGATCTCAAGAACTGCAATGTGCGAGATATCTTACGCTACATAAGTAGCTCAAATTGGTTCCAGTGAAGGTGGAAGGGGAGTAGGATCCCTCGGTATCAAAACGGATCGTCATCGGTCTAAGTGTGCATTTTGGCAGCCGCTCTAACCTAACCTAACCAAACCTAATTCAAAGCTTACACGCTTTTATTTTAAGAAACATTATTTTACATTTTCACAAAGCGCTCAACAAGCTTTCGTTTCTTTTTTGCGAATATCTAAGGTTTGGTTATAGTAAGTAGTTAACGAGCTTTAACTTACACATGGAAAAGCAATTGAATTATAGAATTCAACTATAATAATAAAGCTTAAGAAAAAATATTGTTTGAATTTGTTAAATTGGCAAGAAGCTTCCCCCAAATTATTAGAAATTGACACGCGTTGTGTATAGAGAAAAGTTTTAAATTTTCTCTTTTCACTTGTAAAAACGTTTTTTGATCTAGTTTAGAAAAGCTTACCGGGCCGGCTATAAACATTTTTGTTTGACTTTCTTATAAAAAATCTAAGGCTTCGATATTTTTTCGTTCAGATTTTCTTAGCAATAGATGATCCGTTTTTGCTAACTAACCTAGAAGAACTTTAAGGACTTATAACAGAAAAGCTTAAGTCAAGCTTTCTCAAAAAATATAAAATTTCGAGTTTGAAAATAATATTTCAAATCTAGATCAATTGGAAAAGAATCTGAATAAACTTTGAATGACGGGTGAGTTTGAATAGAATTATCTAATCTATTTTACTTTATGTTCTGAAACAACTTGTTTGATTTGAATCCAATTTCATTTGGTCTGACTTTAGTTTGCTGTGGTTTGAAAGCTTCTAATTCTTTGTGTTTGATCAAAACCGAACATATTTAAACAGAAGCTTTAAAATTTCAATTAGAGCTCCATGATTACTAATTTTTGCCCAACCATGATTATTAATTGTTAAAGATTACTTGATTATGCCTGAAACAAGTTTGATTTGGTTAGAACGCGTTTTATTGGAATACATCTTAAAAATCACACCGGTACAGATCACCCTACTTATACCAACCAATGTCTAATGCCTAAACAAACACATCAATCACACGCGGCAAGTTGTTGCTGTTGTCACCAGATATGATAACAGAAAACATTTTATGCCACACATGGAATTTAGAAAGTGTTACGTCGCTGATATCAGAACCATTACGGATCCATCATAATTAAGTTATAAAGTGCTTACCTCCAATTTTTTGTATTCATTCGTCAAATCATTCCAGTCATTCAAGCACTCGTCAAACTCCATTTTGGTGGCTCGTGTCTTCTGCTGTAAGCACACAAACACACACACACAAACAAAAATGTTCACACGACACACGTTACTGTAATTAGTAATTTTTTTTTTTTTTTGTTTAAATAAATAAATTAACACTAAATTGCATAAATTTTCAAATCTAAACACACAAACTAATTATTTTCCACAATATTTAGAAAATTTCCCAAAAAAAAAAAAAAACAAAAACACTTTTTCTTTAGCGACTGTCTTGTTTCCATAAATTAATTCATTGTGCGCGAGGCCAATACTTTATATCACGTTATATTTATAAATCCTGCTATTTTGTAAAACACACGAAATGCGGTCACTTTATTATACAAGCGGCTCGCGACCGAAAAATATAAATACAAGACACGGCGACGGTCAAGCGGATTGTGTTGATGCAATGTGAAAAAAAAATGGAAATTCATCGATAATCAAAATGACATCGGGCATTTGACAGATAACGCGAGTGTACGTTTTTTAGGCGGTCTACATTATCGACCTTATTTGATTTTGCACATGTTTAAATATAGGTGGCGGTAACATTACATATTCTTGTCAACATTTAGGCTAATAAAATATAAATCATTGCATTGTATGCATAACATTTATTACCAAACAAATTACAGTGGCTTAACAGCTATTCGAATTTTCTGTTGTGGCACCGTAACCATTTTCATAATTGGTGTAATTTCACCAATATTATTCGATTTTATCTCGAAATTTAGTAAAATCTTTGAAATCAGTACTTGCATTGAGTTCATTGCTATTTTTCGGCCGATACACGATCTAGCTCCTAACGCAAATGGTACGCTCCCATGTGGTTTAAAAGTACACCCGATATTGTTTGGTGTATCATGGCTGGTGGTGGTAGTCCAACGTGATGGTATAAAATTGAGCGGATCATAAAAATGATCTGCACTTCGTCCGGCCGTAAAAACAGATAACACTACTAGTGACTCTCTTGGCACCCGATAATTTCCTAGTACAGCATCAGCAGCAATAAACCGTCCAATTAGCGGTGCAACCGGATACAAACGTAGCGATTCTTTAAGAGTGCCTCGCAATAATCCCGTGTCATATTGATTATCCATATTCTGCCGAATTTCATTTCGAATTTCATGTTGTATTTTCCAATGGGTTGCCAACAGGTGTAGCGTCCAATTTATTGCGTTTGAAGTCTGAAAAATTCAAAAAAAATAAAAAAAAATAAAAAATTTGACCAACAAAATATTTGGCTCTCAAAAAAAAAAATCACCGTATCAGCTGCAGCGATTATTAAATCGACGAGTATTTTTTGAATCATTTCTTCCGGAATTTGACTCGTTTGCATTTCGGCCAGAAGGCCATCACCGCCATTAAAATCGACCATCGCTACCCTAACAATCTGCTTGGCCAAATCTAATATATCGGTTACGTTCTGTTCGAATTGGGTCCATCGCTTTAATTTTAGTGTACGTGTTAAGTTCGGTGAAAATCCGATTAATTGTGACGAGTATTCGAATAGATTATGAACTGTGTATGTAAACTGGAATAGAAGCGGTTCCAAAATTTTTACATTTTCTTCGACGGCTGTTTTAGGGCCCAGAATTATATAAATCAGATCATAGATTGACCATTTATAGAGGATTTCTTCTAGATTTGGTATTTCGGTGGGGATTAGTACTGAATCGAGTCGCGCCAGCTGCTTTAATTGGTCGATCACCGTATCGGCTGCTTTAATCGATGACGCCAACGATGTTGATAAACTTCCGCGTAACATAACCGAGTTTAATACTTTACGGTGTCTTAACCAATCTTCACCTTCCCTGCAAAAAATACAAAAACAAACATACTTTCTTATCTCACTTAAATAAGTCATATTGGTTCAGTGACCTTACACACACATAGGAATACTTGTACTCACATAAAAAATAGCCCCCGTTCACATCCATGTAATTGATTGTAGAGAAGCCATGATTCTGGAAGCGCATGCCTTGGATATTTGCCCTCATACAAAAATACTGAACGCATCATATCAGCATTACTCACGAATACAACATTTAGTGGGCCAATCTTGTCACGATATATAGGGCCCAGTTTTTTATGATTTTTATCAATATCATCTAATAATCTGTGTACATGTTGTTAAGCTTATCATTATCAAAATCACGATATGATTATAACGCGGATTAATTAACACTCACCTTGTGTGTGATTTTGTTAGTAAATTATAAATATTCCCGATGACTGGTACATGTTTAATTACCGGGATCCTTTCAAATGGTAAATACGTATTTGTACTGGTTGGGCCGCAATTAGCAATTTTTTCGTTAGGAGCCGTGTAACGAGCCGCATGTATCCATTCATGCGTACGCCTTAATAATTTTTTTACGGTGACACGGTTGAATGCTTTTAAATGCATTCCATTGAAGGTATGCACAAAATGAATTTTAATCGCGACCGCTAAGTTTAAAATCACAATAAAAAATGTTTTTATTTTTGATAACAACATATTGGCTGATTTTTATTAAATTTTTTAATTTTTTTTTTTTTTTATATTTCTGCAATGTAAGCGCACAATTCGTGTGTGTTGTGAATTTGTTGGACGGGTGTGCTGTTAAACAACACCACACACACATGGATTTAATTAATTATTTAATTAATTATTATTGGCAATTGAGTTTTTCTTTTATGCTTTTAATACTTGTATCATCAACTATCAACTATCAACTGAGTGATGTGTCTCGGTGCGGTGATCTCTGTGAAACTATATATCGTCGTTATCATATAAGTGTATATTTTAATACAACTAAGATTTATTTATATTTAAATTTATGATAATTTTTTTATTTATAAAAAACAAGATAGGGCAGGGTAATTCAGATCAGCAATATCATATATACACATGATTCATCATAAATTTGTTCAAGACACTGAATAATATTTAACTACACATCTTACCCTGTCTAAAATATGTTGGCATGGTATATTATTATGTGTGCTTCTACAAGAAACCGCCTTATTTCGATGCTGAACCAATCAATTTTTGTTTTTTCACAACAACAAATTTGAGTCAACCAATCACATAATTTAGATTTCTATATGAAATGGTCTACCCATTACTACGAAAAATAGCCTCGACTTCGTATCCCATTTTAATTTTTTTTGTTTAATATTGATGTAATGATTGTAATTGAAATAGCCTGAAACTTAAATATGTTTTGATAATAAATTGTTATCGTATAATTGAGTTAATTCAGTGAAATAATATTTGAAAGGTACGTTGAAGACTCAACGTTACCACAAAACTTTCCAATGCTCTCTAAAAACCGTTAGGAATAACCGATTCTTTCAATGGTTGAATCGGTTCCTTCATAGATGAGTCCTTCGATAAACCAAATTTTGCTTTTTTTTAATTTTAAATTAAACAAGGATGGGACTGTGAGGAGGTTTTGGTGGGATTGGGAGTTCAGTGTTCAAGATTTTTTTTTTTTTTTCAATTGAGGTTTTTTTTTTAATTCAAATATCGATCGACGGTGCACCCGGTGGTGACAAAATTAAGAAACTACAAAACTACAGACTAGACGAATTGAATCAGTTTGGCTGGGAGAGTTTAAAACTTTAAATGTGATAGGATGAATGCTCGAGACGAAATGATTTATCATAGAAATGTCAGCAGTTTTTGGCGGCAGCAGTTCCAGGCGCCTTACATTTTTGGCAGAATCTGAATTTAATCTAAGTAGACTTATAAAATCAAGCCGAAAAATTATTCGTACGCGATTTTATTTGAAAATGATGTTCGATACAAATTTGGTTAAATGACGGCTAAAAACGACGGGATGCAGCAAGTAATTTTTTTTAAGACACAAACTAACAAACCAAATTCCACTTATTCGGTCGAAATATTTTATGCCGAACTTCCAAAATAAAATGAAATTCGGCCTAAAAAGAAATTTGGAGGTTCCGTCCTTGTCAGTGGCAAATAAATATCAACTCATTATCTGTTTACATTACTCATATGGTTTGGAGGACCTACAATTTTCAAGAAGAGCTGCGTTTAGAATAAGGTGTCTAAATCTAGCTAGTTACCAAGCTCAATAACTTTTCTTATTAAAAATTATCTACTGTGTTCATGAGAAATGTCTCAATAGCAGAATAAAACAAAAATTGCAATTCCACAGAATTAACCCAATTAAATTTGAGACTATTTCAAGTAAAATAGCGCATAGCATTTAAAACTTACACCTTCTACAAGAAATATCCTTTGCTACAAAAAATTGTACACATAAAACCGGCTTAATTTTAAAAATTTCTGTTGTTTTGTGTAATGTCATGTTACAAACACAGTTCGCAGTGAAACTTTTCGAAGTGGATATGTTTTGTATTGGTTTTGTGTCAATTATACACATCCGAAAAGTACCTGTGGCGTCCTGTTTTTTGGTGAATGATTTGTTCGCGACAAAATATGTACAAAATTATAGAAGCTCAAGGAATTATGGAAGAGTGAAAACTGCTGGTTCTCGGTGTGCCTGGGGAAATAAATGTTTTTCTGGGAGTTTTTGTTTTTATTTGTAAAAGTTGGGTTTAGCCAGCAATACCAAGTAAAGACACTGGAACCTCAGTTGCGGCTCTAGTTTTAGTTCGTGATCAAATATTTTTGTTTTAAATTGTATTCCAACCTGAGGACATAGCTCCCACCAGAGGTAGGCGCTCAGGGAGGAATACAAAACGGTTTCTTATGACCAGAGAACCCAGGCATACCGAGGAAAAAATCGTAAGTACACGCCTTTGCCTGTTTTCTTGAGCTTCCTTTTTTTCAAAATTAATAAAAAAAAATAAACAAAAATATTTCGGCATTTATCTATATAAAATATTGCAAATCAATTTCATTTTTTCGATTCACTACGGGCAAACCATTCACCAGGGGGTCAATACAAATTTTTTCGCTTTTATCTTTTTGTTGCGTGCCAAATCTTTTATTTTAATCTGAGGACATAGCTCCCACCAGCGGTAGGTGCTCAGATTGTAATAAAGTAAACACCCCATTTCGGTAATCAATCAATTTTTTTGGTAAGTACTAAGAACCGTAAGTGAATAAATTAAGTGAGTAAACATCATGTCAGACGATGCGGAGAGTACTCCTCCTCAGATGAATACGTTTGAGGATTCACCTCCAGCAGTAACATGGACGGCTGACCAACTACAACGGTACGTCCACGAACAACTACGACTGAGATTACTTGAATATACTGGAGCAAACGTTTGAGCTATCGGGAATAAGAGCTGAAAAGACCAGATATAGCCACGCCATCGCAGCTTTGGATTCAAGGCACCACGAGACATTTGCAGGCCTCATCTTGCGAGATAAAGGACCAAATCCTTACACCATTTTTAAAAATGAAGTTATAAGGACATTAGGCGAATCCGAACGATCAAAATTAAATAACTTGTTGCATGGGCTTACTTTGGGGGATCAGAAGCCATCACAGGCAGTTGTGGATGAAGAGACTTCCACCCCAAGTACAGCTCATACTAACTACATTCGAAAACGACATTGAGTTAAATACACTGGCAACGCGGGCAGACAATCTGGTGGAAACGCTTACTCAATCGAACACCTCCCAGATCAACAAAATTTCGACATACACTGTGCCAACCAAATTTAAACACGAAAACTTCCTCCGGCACTGAAAAATCAGAAACTGACAAAAGAATAGATAAATTAACAAACATGATTTCGGAACGATGTGTCGCGTTCAAAAATACACGGTCTCGATCAAACAGTAATTCAGGTTATAGTCAGAAACAACGGTCTCGTTCGGCTTCGCGAAATAAAATTAATCCCAAATTTGAACAATGTTACTACCATTATAAGTAAAATGTGTTCAACGGTTGCAAATATTACGACGCACCAAAAAATCCGGAACAGATGAAGGATTTTTAAGTTCCCATCAACAGGCAACGGAGGCCATTGATGGAAACAACATCAGTCGATTGCTCATTTTTGACACGCGTTCAAAATTAAACTTCTTAACTGATACGGGCGCCGAAATTTCGATACTACCAGCCAAATTTTACAGAAACAACCTTTTGACAAATACAACAAATTTATTCGCAGCCAATGGGACACCGGTCAAAGCTTTCGGCAATAAATTATTGAAATTGGACATTGGATTACGTAGGGAATTTATGTGGGAGTTCATTATAGCGGATGTGACCATTCCAATGATAGGCTCAGATTTTCTGAAGCATTGTTAGTTGGCATCCAAGGACAGAGGGTAATTGACCCATTAACCTCCTTGTTTGTCAAAGGTTCCATAACCAACGATGCAGAACAAGCTCTATCATTGTTGGACAAGTCACGGTTGCAGCCCAAAATTCAAAATCTACTTTCCAAATTTCATAAAATTTCAAATGTCGCCTTAAGTAAGAATTTAGTCAACAGGACCACCAACAGCTTGCAAAACGCGGAGACTAGCACCGGACAAATTAAAAATCGCAAAACAATGCATGGTCGAGTCCATTACCGTTAGTAATGAAAAAAAAAATGGTACTTGGAGACCATGTGGCGATTACAGGGCGTTGAACAATATCACGGTTCCAGACAGATATCCGATACCACACCTTTAAGACTTTTCGTATCAGCTTGGAGGGTGCACAATATTTACGTCCCTAGACCTTGTTCAAGCGTATCATCAAATTCCGATCGAACCTTCTGATATTCCAAAAACTGCCATTACGACACCCTTTGGTTTATTCGAGTTCACTAAAATGACCTTTGGCCTAAGAAATGCAGCACAAACTTTTCAAAGATTGATGCATTCAATATTGTCAGGCCTCAATTTTTGCTTTGTCTATTTGGACGATGTCTTAATCGCTTCAAAATCTTTCGATAAAAATTTGGAACATCTAAATGTTGTCTTACAAAAATTCTCGGAACATGGATGGTTAATGAACAAGGTATTTTACCCACACAGGAAAGAATCGAAATAATAAAAAATTATGAACGTCCAACTACAGTTAATCATCTCAAAAGATTTTTGGGTATGATTAATTTTTACAGGCGTTTTATTCCAAACGCAACCAAATTTTATTGAACGACTTCTTGAAAGGTTACAAGAAAAACAGTAAAACTCCGATTAAATGGTCAGAGACTTCAATACAAGCTTTCGATAATTGTAAGGATAAACTATGTCAAGCGACGTTACTTGCACATCCCTCATCCACAGCTAGGTTAGCTATTATGGTCGACGCATCGGACACAGCGATTGGGGCTGTGGTCCAGCAGTATGTTGCAGGTGCTTGGCAACCACTTAGTTTCTTCTCAGTACGACTGAACGAAACACAACAACGGTACAGTGCTTACGACAGAGAGTTGCTTGCAGCTTATTCTTCATAAACCGCTAATTTACGTGTTTAAACAAAATCCAGAAAAAGCCTCACCGTGACAATTTCGACATCTTGATTTCATCGGCCAATTTACTACCGATATACAACACATCTCCGGCATAAATAACGTCATAGCAGATACCCTCTCACGTATTAATCAAATTTCATTTCCAGAAAGTATTGATTATACAGCAATTGCGGATGCTCAAACCAATGATGACGAATTATGAGAACTTTTGAATAATAATTTATGGATGTATAATAAATTACAAAATAATTATTTATTTTCCTGCAGAAAAATCTTTACAGATGTTATTACATAATAAAGGTCGTGAAGCATGTAATAGTCGCAGTATTAATCCGAATCTGGAAATTTCACCATCAGTTGAAATTGTTCCTACATTAGCTGAAAAAGGAAATAACGTATAGCCTGATTTATCTGCTGAACGATCGCATCTAATTGAACAAGAGTTACCAGTGTCTAATCCGATTTTAGAAATTTCGCAATCGGCAGTACAGTCTGAAATCTCTTTCGATCGATCACATTTAATTGAACAAGATTTATCATTGATTGAGGCTGTTACTTCGAATTTAAATATTTCACCATCGGCTGAGATACTTTCAACATTACCTGAAAATTTACGTAATAAACAGTCTGACGAACGATCGGATAAAATTGAACAAAATTTACCAGCAATGGAAGCAAATTCTTCTGAATTTATTTTAACATAGTGAATATTATGATTCAGACAAAGATCCGTAATTCTCTTACAAGGCGGAAAAATTACAGGATGCACTTTACCATAGCATTCCAACTAACAATGAATCTATATCTTCATCAAGCGAATTAAACACAACGACTTCATCAATGGAAACTGATAAAGAATCGTCATCCACTGAATCAGATAACGAAGTCAATCAAAATATTGAATGTGATGTAGAAAGTGCTCTGGAAGAAATATCAAAAAAGGTAGGGAAAAAAAGAAAAGCGACGCCTAGTGAATGGACCATTAAAAAGTCAAAGCTAAACCGAAATTCTGGGAGAAGTTACTTATCTGCTTCGAAAAGCAAGAAAATGTACGAAGCAAGAAAACTACGCCCCGCATGCGGCGAAAAATGTAAACTTGGTTGTAACAAGAAATTTAATGAACTAAAACGACAAGAAATTTTTGATAGATATTGGGCGCTGGGCGATTTGCACAAACAGCGTTGTTTTATAGCAGGCTCTATGATTCCCATTAAACCGAAGTACCGATACTCATCTACACAAAACCACCGTAACTTAAACAATGCTTTCTTTTTGAAATAGATAATGTGCGTATCAGGGTGTGTAAAACATTTTTTAAATCGACGTTAGATATATATGACCGCCCAATAAGAACAATTATTGCAAAAAAAAAAAATAGCTTGGGTTTCATTGAACCTGACTTACGAGGCAAACATACTAATCATGCAACAATCGCGCCGGAATTAAAAGATGGTATCGGCAAACACATTGAGTCGATCCCGCAAATAGAGTCGCATTATCTTCGGGCTCAGACGACCCGTAAATTACCAAGAAGCCTGCATAAAAGATGATAAGCCGTTCGTAAACTACGTTATGTATCATAGAATATTTACGCACGAGTATAATATAGGGTTCTATATACCTAAAAAGGTAAAAGGTCGTTTAAAAATGCAGAAAACGACGACAAACAAAAATTAAAACACAAATACGACGAACACCAGCGAGAAAAGGAATTATCACGGCAAGAAAAATACGCAGACAAGGTTCAGGCGAATAAAAATTATATAGTTGCCGTGTATGATTTACAGGCGATTATGCCAAGCCCTAGAGGGGATATTTCAATTTTTTATTACAAATCAAAATTAAACAGTTTTAACTTTACAATATCGGAATTGAAAAATTTGCATACGGAATGCTATTTCTGGCACGAAGGGGAAGGGAATCGAGGAGTTGATGAAATAGCGAGTTGGGTTTTAAAATTTATTGAAAAATCTATTAGAAATATTGAAGACAGTGAAAAGGTGGACTTTGTGTTTTTACTCCGACAATTGCGGTGGGCAGCAGAAAAATAAGTATATGGTAACTGCATGCAGTCAGAAAATACCCGCAAATAAACACAATTACTCACAATTACCTAGTTACAGGGCATACGCAAAACGAGGGCGACAGCGTACATTCCACAATAGAAAAGCAGATTAAAAGGACCTTAAAGTCTGGACCGATCTATGTTCCGTCTCAGTACGCTCAAATAATAAAAATGGCAAAAAAGCGCGGGGAGCCTTATAAAGTAAATGAATTGTCGCATTCGGACTTCTACTCTATATAGAGTTTATCAGAGTTATTAAAAATAACGTTTACAAAAATAAAAATTACGTCAATAAGAGTATTAAAAATTGTAAAGCAATTCGCAAACAAATTGTTTTTTAAAACGTCTTATACAGAGGGACAATTTCAAGAAGCTGAACTATCTAGAAAGGATATCGGATTATTTCGGATCAGACCTTCCTGTATTAACGCCAGCTTATAAAACTTATACCTCAATTTTACGAAATTTTTTACAAGCATTTGTAGTTGTGCTTAATTTAATTTAACAAAATGTTAATAAATTTTTATTTTCTTGTTTAATATTTTCTTTTTATGATTAAATTTATTTTAATTGAACTACTTATATTGAATTAAATAATAAAGTCATGTGAAGTTACAAAAGCTTATTTTTGTTTGCCATTATTATTTCGACAATGAAAATAATTGAATTTAAAAATGTCATAACTCTAAAGTTCTTCAAAATTACGTCAATTCAAAACTCACATATCTAACATTTGGGGAGGTAGTGGGGTAGTACTGCGAAAAAATGACATATTCTCAAATAAAACAAGTTATAACACATCGTTTTACATACAAATTAAATTTATTTGTGGACAGGTATTATCACAATGATTATTGGAAAAAACATTGATTTAAAATTCCCTCTCCTGAAATATTAATTTTTTTTAGTTGTGCCACTTTTGAATCAAAGGTGCGACATGTTGAGGGGACGACAATTTATTCAATATTGTATTGGAGCAAATGCCCTCGGATGATCACCTGCGGACAATTCATAAAATACAAATCAATTGACACAGATACAGATCAGAATCAAGCTGTCAATTATTCAATAGAGTTTCTTAATTCTTTCGAACAACCTGGAATGCCAACGCACACACTATTTTTGAAAGTTGGTTCACCAATAATGCTTCTTCAAATTGTGGGACGAAACATGACTTTGTCTGAAAAAACTGATGCCGAATTTGATTGAAGCAACGATTATTACTGCTAAAAATGCAGTGCTTTCGCTGTGACAAAGCATAATCACTGAAAATTGCTGGTTTGAATTTATAAAATCAATGCTTTTCACATAGTCAATTGAATGGCGCTTGCTCCCGTGTGAGAACGCCAACAAATTTATTAATTATAATTACAAATGTAATTTATTATTCAGGTACAGCAGTGCACGCAGGGTATTGGCTGGTATAAAATGAACATGCAAAGCAAAAATTTGTTTTTAGGAGTATTTTCCGATCAATCCGCCAAACGAAACATAACCTATTGACAATCAAGCTATGTCCTATTTCTTTCTCTGTATCTAATTTTCAATGTAGATAATTGCCAACAACTGTTAGTTGTAACATGCATGCAAAAATTTATATTCGCTACTTAAATGGAGAAAAAAAGCAATTTGAGTTGTGCATGCAGTGAGAATGTTGTTTATACGTCTTTGGCCAAAACTTTGTTTTAGCAATATGTTTAAACATTAAGAGTAATAAAGTGTTTGCCCTTAACCCAAAGAAAGAAATCTCGATTTCGTTTAAAAACCTCGAAAAATCAAAAAGCCTTACGTTACGCAAGGGTAATATATTTTCAGTATAAAGCGAACGATGTAGTTCTATGCGAAATAGCCTTCATTTCATAAAACAACAAATTTATTTTTGAATACATGTAATTGAAACAGTGTCTGGGATTAATTCCGTGGAATTACAATTTTTATTTTATGATGATATTGAGAGCAGTGCTGCCGCTCTGAAAACTTTAAACGGAGTAGGTTTGAAATTTTCAGGGGAGAATTTCAAGTCAGAAGGGAGTACAGTACATACGAAATACAATAGTTAGACCTTAGATATAAATAATTGTTGGTGTTTAAGAAAAATCACGATCCAACAAATTACACTAAAATTGTTTTTAGTTTTTGAACCAAACTTGAATATTAAAAGAAAAATGATTTATTTATTGGTTTAGAACTATTTACCTATTTTACTATTAAAGCGTTAAGCCCTGTATGCTGCTCGAGCTAAATAGTTTTAAACGTGGTCACAACTCGTGGTCCACGAAATCACAGATATTTTTAGATTATCGTTTTGAGATTTTTAAGTTTTTCTAGTAGGGCAGAGTACTGGTCAGCGAAACTGTAAGTGGTTAATGGAAAATTTATTTTAAAGCAATTTTAATTTCGAACCCTTTTCATTTTCAAAAGCGTAATTTTGGCAGATTTACACCAATACAGACTTGTGTTTGCAATTTAAAGAAATGTCGTTGCCAGACGATACCACAGTATGTATCTAGAGAAGAAACTTGGACGAAATGACTTGAACGGAAAAACGGCCGACAGTTGTTCGAAGTCTCATATTTTTAATCAAAATAAAGTTTTTGTTTTTTCTCACAAAGTTTCCACTTTACTTTCACTTTATTTTCAAAGAAACGTGCATATGGTTTATACTTAATTTTAACGCAACTCTGTGCGATTAGGATGGAACTTGACTATTCTTAACCGGATATGAAGAAATTCGACACATGCGATGGAAATGGGGCTCTAATGTACTCTAGCCTGTACTACTAGTAAAAGCTTCGCTTCAGGTTGCACACTTTGTTTTAACTTCAATCCGCGAGGAATTGGTCCTTAAGTAAGTATGACAAAACAAGACTGTCAATTATTTTGATCCTAAAACCGTAAATTCAATCGCCAAATTTAATTGATTAACTTTATTTAATTAGCGCTATATATTTTATAACGGTTAACATTGAGCACTAGAACAAAGCAAAAAAATAAAACACAACTATTTAAACCTTTTTAAATCCCCGAGGCAGCCTCGGTATAGTCGAGCGAAGAAGTCAAACCTTAAATAAAAAAACTAAAGAACTTTAATTAAATATACCGACAATCTTAAAGTTGAAACAGAAATACGCAAGGAATGATGTGTTAGCGGTAAATTAGAATACGTTAATATGCTTATGTATTAACAGAAAATCGTTTTTTGAGCAAAAAAATTTACGAATTTTTTATAAAAATATTTAAATATCTCTGTATAAGATCTCAGCCTGCTTATGTTGCCAATTTGTCGTCCTATTTAAAAAAAAGAAATCGTCACGGTCAAAATTTTAAGAAAATAGTTTATAATTCACTAAGTCAGTATGTCTGTGTGATAGTTTTGTGTGAACTAAAATGTTGTGTAAGTAATCGGATAAACATAAATACATTTATGTTGTGGTTTGTGAAATTGAAGAATTAGAGTTTTAGAGTTCGATTGAGGTTAGGGCTTGCTACACTTCATTCGAGCGAGGGTTCATCTGGCTCTTTTAACAAAGTCAGCCTGATAAAAAAAGTCAACAGGTTTTTTCTCCAGTCAATTGATTTCAGTGTTAGTATCTCATCTCAGGGTCGGTGGTACTATCGCTCTGAATACTTTAAACGTAGTACGTTTTCAAAACAATGTTTCTAGTCAGAAATACCTTTGGTATTTTCTGATAAAAAAAAAACTCGATCCAGCAAATTACACTAAAGTTGTTTTTAGTTTTTCAGCCAAATTTGAATATTAAAAGAAAAGTGATTTATTTATTGCACTGTATGCTGCTCGAGCTAAATAGTTTTTAACGCTGCCAAAACTCTCGTGTGAGTGATGATTTTTAATTTTTAGCAATTTTTATCTAAATTTTCCGTGGTAAATGGAAAATTTATCTTAAACCAACTTTAGCTTCGAACCCTTTTCATTTTCAAAAGCGTAATTTTGACACATATGCAAATTCAAACATGTCAGATATGTCATTGTCAGATACCTTAGTACGTACCTAGGGGTGAACCAGGTCAAAAATAGTTAAGCCTGGACGAAGACTTAAAAAACAGTACAGTTATGAAATCTCGAAATATGTTTTGTATTTGTTTTAAAAAAATTGCTAATATTGGTTTGGTGGCGATGATTGGTCACAAAACATGCAGTTGGCGAAATCTCTTCTAAAAAAGTTTTTAACGCAAAAGTTTAAGTTAGCAATGATTCTTGATGTGGTGGTGCTATAACTAATTCATTGATCATCAAATGTATTGGCTAAGTCAGACAGTAAATTTTAATGGAGTTCCTTAAATAAAACAAGGCCAGAATTCAACAAATATTGCAAAACACTTTAATGCCACTTTGGTTATGAGAAAAAATTTAAGGAAATTAGATTTGCCAAAGCAAAATTTGTGTTTTACAAGCACTCCAGGCCTTTTCTAAATTTCCAGGTTCCAGCACCAAATGGAGCATTTGGTGCTGGAACTGTAGTATTATAATACACAAACGAGACATGTGTTTATCATGACAAGTAACTTTACTCTAGATTAAAGATGGTTTCCCTGCATCTGTAGTTATATGACGTGTAGTACTAGTATAACCCATGAAGCATATAACTACAGATGTAGGGTCTACACCTGCATCATACTACATCTCTCTTTTTATAACAATGATACAGAGATCTGAACTTCCCTTACATATTTTACATAACAAATATATAACTCTAACATTTCTCCCTTATAACAAAAATTAAAAAATTTAACTTCAAGAACTACTGAACAATAAAACAAATCCTACAAATTTAATTTTTTCGGTATTTTGATGATTCTACCCGATCGTGTTGTTTTCTGTATATCTTCCGGCATCGTAGCAACATTTTTGGTTTGTTGTGCAGTTTATGAGGTGTCTGGTGGACCCGACTGTGAATTATCCGCATTATTACTGACCTGTGAAGACACGTTCTGACTACCGTCCGCTGAGCAATGTAAATCATTTGTCCCTGGAATTATCGCTTTTGTTATGCTAATGTGAGCTGAATTTCGACGGAACACTTGGTTGTCGTTTGTTTTAACCATGTATGAACGAGGTGAATTAGCCAGATCCACTACTTGGCCTCCCACCCAATTATTATGACTAACTTGCAGACGGATATTGTCTCCTGGAACTGGCGATTTATTGTTGAGTTTACTGCCTTGATCAGCATATTGTTTTTGCTTCATTCTAGCAATTTTCAATGCTTCAGAGACGTCTGTTTGAATTTTTGGCTGCAACACCTCTTTATTAATAACCAGCGGGGAATTTGTAATACGGTTGAATAAGCGTTGGCATGGCGATCCAAGATCTTTACTTCTTGGAGTATTTCGGTAGTTCAACAAGGCAAGATATAAATCAGAATGTGAGTCTGCGCATTTCTTCAGAATATTCTTTGCGGTTTGGACGTACCTTTCCGCTAGCCCATTTGATCTTGGGAATCCCGGACTAGAAGTGCGGTGAAGGAAATTCCATGACCTGGCAAACTCTTTAAACTGTTTAGGACGAAAACTGCGGCCCGTTATCCGTCTCGAAGATTTCTGGAACACCGTGAATTGCGAACCACATTTTCAAAACACCTATGCACTCTTCGCTGGATGCACCATGAGTCAACTGTTTTATGTCAAAAAATCCACTATAGCTATCCACTATTAACACGTACTGGTAATTAGCAAAATAGAACAAATCACACGCCACCAGTTGAAATGGATAATTTGGTATTTCTTTTGACAATATAAGTTCCTTTACATTCCTGGCCTGAGTTTTCTGGCATGTTATACACGATTCCACGAAGTTTTTTATATCCCGAGCTCTGCGTGATGATAATTCGATGCCAAGATGACCATCGTGAATTTTATTCAAAAAGTACTTTCTCAACGATGCTGGTATGACCGCTTTTTCACCTTTGAAAATTATGCCATTAAAGACTGCTAATTCCTCTCGAAAATTCCAATACTGTTGAAGTGTCTCCGGTAGATCCTCTTTTACATCTGGCCATCCGGTTCTTATTACTGTTATAAGGTTTTTAAGCTCTGCGTCTTTTGTTGTTTCCTGTTGAACATGTTTGTAAGTATGGTCGTAAAAAGGTAGTACGACTTGTACGTCATACGAATAGTCATCATCTGTTTCATCATGTGGCTTGCAGTCACGACTAAGTGTGTCAGCTATATACAACTCGGATCCTTTTTTGTACACTATTTTTGGATTATAGATGAGCACGTCAAATAGTAGCCGTTGAAGACGAGGCGGAGCTTGATGTAAGCATTTTTTGAAAATTATTTCTAGCGGCTTGTGGTCCGTTTAGACTGTGACCTTTTTGCCATAGATGTAATCATGAAACTTAACACAAGCTGTGCGTATGGCCAGTGCCTCTTTCTCTATCTGTGGATAGTTTTGTTGAGATTTTTTTAAGGATTTTGTCGCATAGGCTACCGGTCTACCTTCTTGCATGAGGGCTGCTCCAATTGCTTTTGAACTGGCATCTACGGTGAGTGTGACATCTTGATTCACGTCGTAGTATTTTAACACTGGCGGTGACATCAACACTTTTTTGATGTTATCGAAAGTTTTTTTCTTGCTCTTCATCCCAACACCATTCAGCATCTTTTATTAGGAGTCTTCTTAATGGTTCAGTAAGCTTTGACAGATTGGGTATAAACTTGTTGACATAATTTACTAAACCCAAAAATCTTTGTAACGACTTAGCATCCGAAGGTGTCTCCAATTTTTGGACTGCTGCCACTTTTTCGGGGTCAGGTAATGCTCCATGCTCAGTTAAAATGTGACCCAAGAATTTAATTTGGGTTTGTTCGAAAACACACTTCTCTTTATTCAGAACCACCCCGTTTTCTTTAACTCTATAAAGTACTGCCTTAGTTACTTCTCTGAGTTTTGGCGTATATCAAAATATCATCCATTGACGATTCAACGTTTTTCAGACCTCTCAAAACTTCCTGCATGGCATGTTGAAACACCTCCGGCGCTGATGACAACCCAAAGGGTAGTCTCGTGCAGCAATACCTGCCCCATGGTGTGGCGGATGTGAGATACTTCTGTGATGGTTGGCCCACTTTGATTTGCCAAAAACCTTTATTACAATCCAACTTCGAGAAAAACTTCGCACCACTAACGTTAGCTAAAATTTCTTCTATACTTTTCATCGGATAGTGTCTTCTTTTAATATAACTTTGTTTAAATCGGACGGGTCCATGCATAAACGTATCTTGCTATTCTTTTTATCCACCACCATGGGACTTACTACTGGAGTTGCTTCTGTGACTTTCTTCACTTGTTCTTTTATTGAATGCGCGCTATTTTCCTAGCCGGTCGAACTTGTAAGACTGGATTATCTTGCAATTCAATGTCGTACGAATAATTTTTAAAACACCCCAGTCCTTCGAAAATCGATTTGTCATCTGTGAAGTCAATACTCTCGACTATTTTGATTATGCCCAATCTATCTAGGCGAGAAGGAGAATTTTAAAATAAAACCGAAAGACAATTTCTGCTATCGGCATTTAACTTTGATAGACAAGAAAGATGCAAGGGGGACTGGATCTTATTCAAATGTAAGCATAGGATTTGAGAATATTGATGTCAAGGCGAATTGGACTAATGAAATTTCCCATAGCACACTGCTTAAATTCAAACTTCCATACGACTTTCTATGTAGTCTGAAAAGGTTAAATGACTGTAGAAATTATCTTATAGTCCCTATAAAATAGGGTCCTAGTCTAAGCTTATGGAATGATTTGAGAGTATTGTAAATCCAGACGGAAAGTTTTTTGTTAAAATCAGGTAATCTCTGTCATGCTTGAATTTATCTGGTGCCGCATACAGAGTGCCTTGATGTTTTTATAAGTTGTGAAAAACTCTAAATTATCTTTTTATTATATTTTAGTTTTTCCAAGAAATCTTTAGATTCTGAAAAAAACCATTGTGAAGTTGACGTAATGCAGTTCGCACAAATTTGACATATTTGAATTGATATTGTCTGCTAAAGTCACTAGCACATTACTGCAAGAAAACCGTTTTGTGGGTTTTTTACCTGTGAATGACAGAAACCATTTGAAATTAGCTTTGAAAAAATGGTTTATGAGAAAGCCAGCTATCTCCCAGAATATTATAATTATTGCAAACAAATCCGATAAGTTAAAATATTGTGTAAATGTATTTATTATTAATACAGCAGTCATTTGAACAGGGGAGTACAGAATGTAATAGCGGAGTACAGGAGTAACCGCTTAGGCGAAAGTAGTACAAATACTCCGATTGTACTCACTTCGACAGCACTGATTGAGACATTTCCCACGCACTAATTATAAAGCACGGTGGCGACGCATCACATTTAAATTAATCAGAATTTTCATTCAATTTTTGTAATGGCAGCTCATTTTTCACTTTAACCAGAAATTATACAATTCGATATGAGAAATGACTCATATCGGTAAGCGATATAAACGCAATTTCACACTTAGATATATTTCACTTTAAAACAAATGTTTTGTTATCTGATACAATCTATGTGCAATATAAAATGTCACTTTATTATGTAAGAAGATAAGCAAGATTTAGAGACCGCATTCTAAAAGCAGTTCCTTATCTTTATTTTTGTACAGATTCAAATATTTGGCTAGTAGCTGGAAAGATAAATGTCGATCTCAAAGATTTTTGCAATTTCGTATGAATCAATATAATATGGTCAATAACCCCTCGGTACTCTTTTGTTTACATTATTGCAGAGTAAGCAGATACTTATATCATTGTTTACCTTAGCGTATTTTTAGCACTTTGTTTTTATTGTTTAACGCTATTAAACACTTTATAATAATTTAACAATTTTTCTTATACATATGATTAATAAATATACTTGTATATGTGTGTGCATGTAATCAAAACAGTTGACACTTGCTTTAGGAGATAAGAAATTTATTTATTTCTCTCTATGCCACATACCTACTTTAAGAAATTACACTTTTGACTTAAAATTATACAACAAAAAAAAAAAAAATCTAATGAAAGTAAATTAAGCGCACACTCAATGTACTTTGCATCTATTCTGTTGAGTTACGTAACTAAAACTAAGACGATCATCAATGAAACAAAACAAAAACAACAACAACAACAAAAGTATTAAGTAGAATGAATAAGAAAATATACGGCACGATCTTTAAGACGAACGAGAATAAGAAGTGTCTCCTATTGTGTACACCGGTGCACGTGCAATATGAGGTATTTTGTCTCCACCAGTCTACATAAACAGATGCTGTACACGCAATTCTATAGGTCATTGGTATTAGTGACGTAATTTGTAAAAACATCTCGTATTCAAACTCATCTTTGTTTGATATTATTATGATGTGTCTACTTAGTTTGCAGGCAAGCTTAGAACGAGTTTAGCTTTTGAAATTTGTTTTGTTCTTTATTCGTCTTATGCATTGTGGTGCTCAGCTCTACACTTCAAAATTTTAATCGATCGATATAAATTTTGAATTTTAGATGTGGATATTGTTCCAGTAGATGTGTAACGGATAGATACACCAAATATGTACAAAAATATTGACTAGTATCTCCTAAATGTTGATTACATGAAGAAGAAAGCTTGAATTTCAAACCCCTATAAATGTCAATTTTCAAATAAAACTGCGCTTGTAAACATTTGTTAATTTATTATGATAAATTTTACTAATTTAATTTAAAAAAAAAAAATTCTTGTCAAAATTCGTTGCATTCACTCCTTACTTCGTGCTCGCAGCATCAAACAAATAAAAGCGGCGAACCGGAACAAAATGATCAATCCAAATAGTGCAAGAAAATCTAATTCAAAATTGTTCGCGCTAAAATTTAATGTTTCGAGGATGATTTGTCCCGAACCTGGACACGTCGAATTCAATCGATTACAATTGATTTCACCGTCCTTCACGTCAAACCATTGATTTATTAGCAGTGCTTCGTTACCGTATCGAAACCACGACAGATATGACAGCCACGTGAAATAGTAAGGCACTGATCCGCTGTTTAAGAAAAATCCACCAAATAGTAAAAACGGAATTATAACGGGCGGACCCACGGACAGCGCCATCGAAAGTGATGATGATGCACACGAAATTAAATAGCCAAATGATGTTGAAACATTTGTCACGAGAAATACAACTAGGCATGCGAGTCCAAAGTGATCCCAACCAGCACGTAGCCCAATCATTGGATAAGCGATGGTGGTAAATACCAGCGGCACCACTATAAATAGTGGTACTTCGGCTAGCGTTTTACCAAGAAAGTAGGCATCGGTTCGATATAGTCGGGCTCGTGATTCGCGCAAAAAAACACTAAGCTCGGCACAAAACACATTTATCACGGCAAATACATTTTGAAAGGTCATATTTGTGAGAAACAAGAAAATCCCGCCATTAATATTCATCACCCCATCCTGATCAAGTTGCTGCCCATAAAATATCACACCAATCAGCACCGCCACCATAATGGTTTGGAATAGTCGAACTTTTACGAGAAGCGGTTCTTTGAGTACACTCAACCATGATCGCCATAGGATGGCGCGAAATTGTGTACACCAAGTGGCCCGATATCCTCGCAGCCCAACACCATCTAGCGGTGCTAAATAACAATCCTTCGTCTGTCGTTTATACAAGTTCGCCTTATCTTCGATATCTCGTGCCATTTTACTAACCGCAAAAGCATCACAAATTTTTTTAATCGATTCGCGACACTCCACTTCATTCCCCGGTGCTATAGCAAGGGTTTGAACATAATAATCAGCTGGGTTATAATTTAGTGGACAAATTGCGCCACGGCTAAAACAAACAAATTAACAAATTAGAAATGTAAACAATATTTACTCGCAACTCACTTACTCCGAAAAGAATCGAGACGCCTGTAACGATGTTCCCATAAATGCAACCCGTCCTTCCGCCATCAATAGTATTTTATCGAATAGCTCGTACAATTCGGACGACGGTTGATGAATTGTAAGCAGCACTGTTTTACCCTTATCCGCCATACCTTTTAACACTTGGAGCACACTGTGGGCCATAAACGAGTCTAAACCAGATGTCGGTTCGTCACACAAAAATATCGGTGGATCTGTTAAAGCCTCCGAAGCGAATGCCAGTCTTTTACGTTCACCACCAGATAATCCCTTCACTCGACCCGGTATACCAATAATTGTGTGCTGACATTTTATTAGTGACAGCTCCTGAATTACTTCCTCAACCCGGATAACTTTTTGTTTGTACGGAATATAGCGATTCATACGTAGCATCGCTTGAAAAATTAAATGTTCCCGTGCCGTTAGCGAACCAATAAATAAATCATCCTGTTGAACATAAGCGCATCGGGCTCGTAATTCCATTGCATCGACTGGAACACCGTTTAGGGCGCGTACAGCTGTCGGTGATATACGTACGCCAGGCGGTGAACGAAATGCCAGAGCGTTTAATAGGGTCGTTTTACCAGCACCTGAACTTCCAAGGACCGCTAATATTTCACCAGCTGCTGCTACACCGGCAACATGTTTGAGTAAATGCTTGCGTGGTATTGGATCTCGTTGCTTCCCACCAAAAAAACAGCATGACAACCGATTTAGACAATTTTTCAATGATGAACCTTGTGATGGCACCTCACCGAATACATCAATCCCGGTCCATGTGTATGTAAGTTTCTGTTGATACTGGAGATTAAATTTGCCATTTAGACTACCATACGATTTGCGATGGCTCGGCATATGAACGATTGTGTCACAGTCGTCGAAATTGTTATTATTTGTAGCTTCTGCGTCACAATTTCGTGTCTGATAAGATTCATTTGTTTTCTGTGGAAGTTTATTTTTGTATTAAAATAAAGCTATAAATGGGGGGGAAGTTCATTGGAATTTATTGTGCATACGAAAATGATATATTTCACTACAAGATTATTAGTCTTGAAAATGATAGCCTTAGTTATTCAAGGTCTCGCACTTCAGGTATCAAAAATCATTTTTTAATTGCTGCCTTCTTGTTGATGCCATCTTGAAGGATGCTGCGGATTAGTTTGCGCTTTTATAATAAAGCCAAAACCGTCCGCCCATGCTACCACATCAAGATTCATCAGTGGGATTTAATTCAATGTACGAGTAGCTGGCGAAAAAGATCTGACTCAATAGAGATTTGCCGACTACCATCAAGCGCATCAACTAAAACAGGAGTAACGGATCAAATATAACGACAACCGGTTGAAATGATTCATTATAATTTGAAACTATTTTAACGAACATGATATTAGTTTGAACTCAAAATCAAGCAAATCGGCCAGTTTACAGCAAATAAGTTTGTTTCAATCCTTTTGACAAATTAAAATTTATTTAGTAATGATTTAGATGCAAAATAGTGATTTGATGATGGTTTGATCGAAAAAGAAGCTAAACTAAGCACCATATTTAATTGTAGGTGAATTAAAATCGGGTTGCTGACGACTATGAATAAGTTTGAACAAAATTTGATCCAGCTTGAAGCTAGTTTGATTTGGTTTGAAAGCAAGTTTTATTACAAATTGCGTTACAAACTTGTTATCTCAAGCAATTATTGATTGAAATGGCTAAAATTACGTTCTGCTTGAATCTACAAGGGGTCAGAACTAAACAGAAACTAAACTATGCAATCTGCTATAAGTTTGATGCCAATTTAATACGATTTGAGTCCAGTTTGATTTGGTTTGAAAGCAAGTTTTATTACAAATCCCTTTCTAGGTTAGGTTAGGTTAGGTTAGGTTTAGGTGGGGGTCCACTAGGACTAGGCATATACACAAAAATGGTTCGTAGTCATACAGAGGTCCGTCAGGTCACTGAAGAGGAGTGCCCCTAGAAACTTTAGTCTGTTTTGAGACAGACAAGGGCACTAATCCCTATCTAAACCTTATACAATTAAGATTTAGCACCATTTCAAGCGTTTGAAAATGTGTTTTAAAAAAGCCCTGATTAAAATGGCTCTCGACTGGAATCCACAGGAAAAAGTGAGAGTTTCTTAAATACTATTTGAATCATTCTCGCACATTAGGGTGTTTGACTTTTAATTTCCGTTGAATATGTCAACGACATGTTTGGCTAACGATATGTTTACAAAAGTAAGTAGTCTCTTTTTCGGAGCTATCAACGTTTGAAAACTTGAAATAATCCAAATTAAACTAACAAAGTTTGAATCAGAGTTTTAAAAAAGTATGACGTTTGATGGAAATATAATCCAAACTATAAGCAATATACATATTTGGTCCCAAGTGAATTAAGTTTGAAGTCCATTCAATCTGGTTTGACACTAGTTTGATTTGGTTTGAAAGCAATTTTTCTTACTTCAAGACACTTCGGTGGACCCGGAATTCTCCCCAGGGGGCTCTTTAGGAATTCGATTCGAACTTATATACTCGATTACGTTCGAATCGAATTCCCAAATAGCCCCCGATTTCACAAAATTAACTTTTCACAAAAGTTTGAAAACTTGAAATGACCTAAATTAAAATAAAAAAATTGATGCAACAATTGAATCTGAGTGTAGTTTGATCATATTATGGTTTGATGTGAAAAGAGACTAAACAAATCAATCTATGAGCCAATTAAAATCGAGTTGCTAATGACTTGAAGTTGGTTTGAAAGTAATTCAAACCAGTTTGATGCAAGTTTGAATTGGTTTGAAAGCGATTTTTGATAAAAAATAAATAGGGTGTATATTCAAAGCGATAACCAAACAATAATTTTACAAAACAAAAAAACAATTTTAATCTGAATCCGTTTGCTATCAAAATTTATAAATAAGGAAGTAAATAATTTAAAAATTGAGTTACTCGAAAACAATAAACACAAAAATATTGATTAAAAATAATTGGATGTGACAATGACCAAATTAAAACCGTACAACGATCTTTGTCCAGACATAAATTAATCAACGCAAATATGTACAATTGTAACAAAGATATTGATTTTAGAAGCCATACATCTAATCATGATATGAAATTTGAGATGAGTGCACACGTTACACTTACATATACATTTTCGATATCTTGTGCACTATTCGTATCAACTCCAATTAGGGGTTCGTTTTCTTCGTGCCCTGTCATTATACCGAATTATCCTTATAATATAATATTGAGATTTCACTAAAATAAAAACACTTTAACAAAATTATTTTTTGGCACTAAAAATTCACACTCCACATAATATGTACAGTAAATATGTATTTAAGATGACATTCTTAAGGTTTCTTACAAATAAAATATTTTATTTTATTTTTATTTTTTTTTTTTCAACAACCTATAAGTAACTTATAAATATTTATGTACGTTTCGATTGAATTACACGTTGAAACTGAATAATGAAATGCCTATATTTGAATTTAAGTTGATTTGTGAGAATTATATGGTGTTTTGCATGGTAGCAAATGAATGCAATAGTAGTGAAGAGAAAAACTCCTAGAAGATTTATAAAGATTTTTTTATAAATGAACAAAAGATGTTAAATACTAACAATAATATTGGTTTTGTGTTAAATTCGAGTGATAAGATAAGAAGTCGAGAGCATATAAATAATCCGGACATGTGTTTACTTTAATTACATACAAATCTAAAAACGAACGTTAAAAAACGATTTCTCAATATTTTGTAAAAGATAAAAATTTGTAACCGCATACAAGGGATAACTTAGTACAAGTATAAGGTTAGTATACATTAGAACCCCAACCTAAATTGCAGCGGAATAGTATAATGGTTTACATTTTAATTTGTTATGATTTATGTTTAATTGCTACAGAAAATTAGCGATTAGACGATGCACTTGATAAGGGAAGAAAAACACTTTGTATTTACATATAAACATAAGTAATTTACATGTTAATCTTTAATTGGAAATATATTTTTATGCTGCTATTACGATTACAAGTGACCCATATTAGTCTTTATCAATACAAAAAAAAAACTCGTTTCAAGTTGAATTTTATACAAATATTGATGAGAAAATGCTTACAAAATGAATAAAGAAATCAATGAGATGACGCGCAATCTAACTACTCGTATTGCCCTTCAAACACCTAATCCCTATTGGAACCCATAAATAAACAGAATATTAAAAAAAAAACGGTTAACTATGATTATTCTGAGAATTCTAATTCTCTAAATTTTTCCCGTTTTTTTTCAATTCAGAAATTCCTAATATCCAAATTTCCTATATGAACTTTAAAAAAATTCAAAAATCGAGAATTCTAGAAATAAGTTTAAGATGAGCTGATGTGTTGTACAACCCAAAGACCTCTACTTAAATTAGCTTGTCTCCTTCTGAAAATTGCAATACTAAACCAAATTTTCTAATTATGTAAGTTCATGAAATTTAGCTAACTTTCTAAATTCTTTAAAAAAAAAAAAAAAATCAAAGTTCTCAATCCCTATCAGGAATTTATAAAATTAAAAAATCACGGATTTGGGTTGTTTATGCGTTTTTCGCAATTTTATTTCAAAGTTTTGGAAAGAATTTGGAAATATTTTAAATTCCTAAATTAGAAATTCCTAACTATCAAAATGTTCATGAATGTGAATTTCTTAATTCCTAATTTCAAAAATTGCCTAACTGTTTAAATTGCAAATTTCTAACTAACATATTGCAGATGCCTTTGATAAATAGGTTTTCTAAATCTTTTACTTTTTCCAGGTAAAATATCCTAAAATTCCTCATTTTCTAGTTTTCTAAATTTTTAAAATTAGAAGTTTTCTAATAATCCAATTTCCTATTAGAAATTACGTATACGTTTGAAAATTTAGAAAGTTAGTAGAAATCTATAAAATTCAGGTGACAATCTTCGCGACTTAATTACTTCATTTCAAACCTAAATTTTTAATTTCATTAATTAAAATTTCCAAAGTAGCCGTAAGTTTCGGAAACATAGAATCTCTTAAAGTTTCTAAATTCAAAACTTTAAATGTTATTTTCTAATATCCAAATTTCTATTACAAATTCATAAAATTAAAAAATCTAGCGTTTCAATTTAGGTTAGGTTTAACAATTTAGAAAATTCTAAAATTAAATTGTTTGGAAACTTAAAGAATTCTCTAATTTTAAAAATTTAGGAATTTCGAAAATTTTGAATTCAGAGTTGTTGCGATTTTAGAATTGTTAAATATTCTAAATTAAGAACTTTTAGATTTTCTAAATTTCACAATTCTAAAATTCCTTAAAATCTAAAGTTCTATATTCAAACAAGTTTAAAAATCGAGAATTTGTATTCGGTTGTAGAATTTAGTATTTGAAAATTTACATGAAAAATTTTAAAATTCAAAAATTAGAAAGATTTAGAATTCGGTAGCTTGAAATTTTAATATTTAACAATCGTAAAAGACGAGGATTTCTCTAGTCTCTGATTTCAGTAATTTTTACATCGATCCAAAGGTGTATAGATTTCCCTTGGTTGAAATCACGGGTATCAATTGTTTGATCTCTTTGTCGCAAGCCACCTAGATGTTCAACTTTTCGATGAATAAGGATTACAGTCATTATACCTTGATCTGTACAATTTAGGTAGGGAATGCACTTGCCAGTTTGTTTAATAGAATACTAAATACCAAAAGTTTCTGACTTTCATTTCAATTTTCTAAATTTTTAAATTACGAATTTTCAAAATTTTAATTTTCAATATATCGTAGTTTAGAATTTAGGAATTATTTAAATTTCTGATTTCTAAATTCCTAGCTAGCAACATTCCACTGAATTTCTTAATTACAATTAAGAATTCATAGATTTTCCATATTTAAAAAATTTCTAAATAACAATTTTTTTTAATTTTCAAAATTTCTAATTCATAAAATTTTGATTTCATTAATAAAGAATTCGTAATTTTTAAGCTTTCTAAATTCAAAACAAATTTCCCTATTTTCTAACTTTCCAAATTTTTAAAATCGAAAGTTTTAAATTTTTTTTTAAATTTTGTCAAATTCTTAATATCCAAATTTCACCTAAAGAAAGAAATCTAGAAAATGGTATATGAAATAAATCCTATATGAAATTTAAAAAAATTCAAAAATCGAAAATTCAAGAAATAAGTTTAAGAATTCAGAAATTAAAGAATTTAAAGAATCGATGCCATTCAATGCCAACGATTAAGTACCTGCGTATGAAGCTCTCAAACATAATTGATGTGTTGTACAACCCAAAGTCCTCTACTTAAATGAGCTTGTGTCTCCTTCTTGTTCACTTGTGAAATTATTTTGTTGATCATCGTTCTATAAACCAAAAAATTCAGAATTATATTTCTCACTTTCAAAATTCTTTATTTTCTAAATATTTTTTTTAACTGAAAATTGCAATACTAAACCAAATTTTCTAATTATGTAAGTTCATGAAATTTAGCTAACTTTCTAAATACTTAAAAAAAAAAAATCAAAGTTCTCAATTTTAAACATTTTTAATTTTATAAATTCCCTATCAGGAATTTATAAAATTAAAAAATCACGGATTTAGGTTGTTTAGGATTTTAGAAAGCTAAAAATTAGAAAATTTAGAGAATGCGTTTTTCGCAATTTTATTTCAAAGTTTTGGAAAGGATTTGGAAATATTTTAAATTTCTAAATTAGAAATTCTTAACTATCAAAATGTTCATGAATGTGAATTTCTTAATTCCTAATTTCAAAAATTGTCTAACTGTTAAAATTTACAAATTTACAAAATTTTTAAATTGCAAATTTCTAACTAACATATTGCAGACGCCATTGAAATTCTTAATTCCTTCTGAATTTTTTAATTTTCTAAATCTTTTACTTTTCCCAGTTAAAATATCCTGAAATTCCTCATTTTCCAAGTTTTATAATAATCCAATTTCCTATTAGAAATTACGTACACGTTTGAAAATTTAGAAAGTTAGTAGAAATCTATAAAATTTAGGTGACAATCCGCGCGACTTTATTTCAAACCTAAATTTCTAATTTCATTAATTAAAATTTCCAAAGTAGCCGTAAGTTTCGGAAATATTGTAATAGGTTGAGTGATACCCCGACCTATTATAGAAAGTTGTCCATAAACCTTGTCCCATCGTGGCATTTACCTGAAGCTCAAGCCGGTAAAGGTAATATTTTTAGTCGTGGGTTTATTGGGGGATTTTATGGACCTTGTTATACCGCAGGGGATTAGAAAAGAGGGTGATCATGAAAACCTATTACAGTGGCGCCCAAAGTGGGGCTAATCAGAAAGTATAACCCCTTTTTCCTTTCCTTTTTGACCTGTCTTAGTGACATGACTATTCTAAAAAGTTAGTTTAGTTAAATCAGAAATTTTAGTTTAGGTTAATTTTTAGAGTTATAGAAGTAAAATGGTTTTCGACGTTCAATTATTGGATAACGATGAACTCCTCATTGAGTTTGAAGTGCGTGAGTTATCCGATAAATCCAGCAAAAAAGTGACTGAGACGCTGAAAGAGGCGTTGGTCAGAAAGCTGGAGGAAGAACAAGAGGAATGGTACCTCAGGCCAAAGAAATCGCACGAAGCTGCGGCGAAAAATCCACAGCGGGAATATGTCAAGTGCCAAACCAAGCTAAGGGAAATTGGCCAGTTGATGTTAGAGGGGTTGGAAACTCATCCGCCGATACTGAAATGGATACCCAAGGCACAGGCTAAGCTTGCATACATCGAAGGCCGGATTTTTCGTAGTAAGAAGTACCCAAACTTTTCTGTAGGTGTAGCAAAATTAGAAGAAGAAGTAGATACCTATGATGAGCTGTTAGGTAGATTAAAAAAGGGTAAGCTAAACGCAGAGGAGGTTAAAATGCGAGTGGAAGCTATAAAAGGAACAGGTTCAGGTTCCAGAAAGGGGGCACAAGGGTGTAGCATTATTGACATATGAAGGTGGTGACTTTGCACACGCCATGGAAGGGCTAACACTGAGCCCACCAGGTACACAAGACACAGGGTAACTTAGTTAGCCAATATAATAAATTCGAACAAGAAGGTACGGCAAGTAGGCCCTTAGGATCATTGGATGATACGTAGTTACGAAGGGAAATGAAAACTTGGAAAGTCCGGTTTAGGGTTTCCGTAGTGACCTCACTATCAAGAGGTTCCTAGCTCGCATTGAGTGGCATGCGTTGCGGGTAAAGATAGGTTTAGACCAGTTGGTGGGGGCGTTAGACCTTTGCCTGGAAGAAGAAGCACTAGACTGGTTGTGGATGGCAGTGGATCGGAATCCAGACGTCTCTTGGGAGAACCTGAAGTCAGAAATGAGCTTACGATTCGCAGCGAGTCATACGGATGACGACATACGCCGCATGCTTAACAATCGCAGACAGAGGGTTCCCTTCAGAGGTAGGAAGCTACACGACGAGTGGAATTTCCTTCCCTGGAAGATCTATGGCGCCGTTTTGGGCGAAATCCGGAGGCAGGTCTTAGTGTTCCGAGTGGACTTACACGCCATTCTAGTGAATACAAACCTTGGGAGCGGTCACAGGTCCGTTTTGAGCAGAGACTTCCCAGAGTGCATGAGCTGGATTACTCCTACACGGAACCACAATTTTTTGGACCAGAGGAATCTCATTTCGAGAAAGGGACAGGACACTCGGAAGAAGAGTCCGGATCAGATAGTTATTATCAACAAGTATGTGCCATTAATGAGAATTTAAAGGTTAAGTCTCAGACATCCAGGTTTCATGATCCAAGACATTCGCCCCAATCCTCTACCCACTATGTTCCCCAAAGTTCAAATACCCCGGAATTATACCGGAGTTGGCGACGCTGATCAAACCTTGTTCTAAATCTCTTCATTCAATCGTCTGCCAAGCGGATAACCGGCAGTTGGCTTGAATGAAGAAGTATTTCGCCATGCGACGAAAGTTGCATAGGTACATATTATCGACGGTTATCCATTCAAAACGAGACAACCGACCATATGCACATGTTCAAATTTGTGGTCAGCAGCTAAAAGGGTTGTTAGACTCCCGAGCCAATATTAGTGTATTAGGCCACGGGAGTGAACAATTCCTGGAAAAATGCGGCATTTCTTACCATCCATCCCAAACTCAAGTACATACCGCGAGTGGCACGAGTTCAATTCAATGGTATAACCAAAAACTTCCGGTTGCACATCGCCCCATCACTGTTGCAAGTTTTGTATTTAGGCACAGATTTTTGGAAAGCTTTTGGACTGCAAATCTCAGTGTCAGAGTTGCGATGAAAGCAAAAATAATTCTGCTTGTCCAATTCAACCCAGTGCAAATATACAACAACATATCTTGACGGATGACCAACAGTATCAACTCCAAGTAATCAAGCAAAAGTTTCAATCCTCACAGCAGCTAGGATTGGGTAAAACAACCCTGTTGGAGCACGTGATAGACACAGAAGATGCTAAGCCGGTTAAACAGCGTTACTATGCGATATCACCAGCTAAACAAAAGGAAATGGACCAAGAACTGGATAGAATGTTAGCCTTGGGGTAATTGAGGAATTCAAGTTTGAAGTTTGGTATTGTAAACATTATTAAAACTAATTGATAGATAAATAGTTTTATCATTTCTCGTATAAATAAGAAAAAAAAAGGATAAGCTGCTCAACTGATAAATAGTGGTGAGTATTATACTATGGTAACTAACTAAAAAGGGGCCCGACCGGTAGCGGGATAATTAACGGCCTCAATAGAGGCGAGTGGAAGTGGGCTTTAATGCTCCGCCGCTCTTCTGTTAATTACCCTTTACTGGTCTAATTCTTACTAACCGATCCCTCATACAGGGAATTATATATTTGTTTTTCTTGTTGATTTTCGAATCATGCTTGGCTAAGGCCAATAAAAGATTGTCCATTCATGTTGGAATGCTGATCTCGTTTCAGCTAGTCCATATAGGCAGGTTCCAAGTTTCTGTTATTCTGATTATGTTCATTTTTTTGTGATCTTTTCATGATCACCCTCTTTTCTAATCCCCTGCGGTATAACAAGGTCCATAAAACCCCCATTAAACCCACGACTAAAAATGTTACCTTTACCGGCTTGAGCTGCAGATAAATGCCGCGATGGGACAAGGTTTATGGATAACTTTCTATAATAGGTCGGGGTATCACCCAACCTATTACAATATAGAATCTCTTAAAGTTTCTAAATTCAAAACTTTAAATGTTATTTTCTAATACCCAAATTTCTATTACAAATTCATAAAATAAAAAATCCAGCGTTTCAATTATAGGTTTAACAATTTAGAAAATTATAAAATTAAATTATTTGGAAACTTAAAGAATTCTCTAATTTTAAAAATTTAGGATTTCGAAAATTTAAAATTTAGAGTTGTTGCGATTTTATATTTTCTAAATTTCACAATTCTAAAATTCCTAAATTCTTAAAATCCAAAGTTCTGAGCTTCAAAAAGTTCTATATTCAAACAAGTTTAAAAATCGAGAATTTATTTTCGGTTGTAGAATTTAGTATTTGAAAATTTAGATGAAAAATTTTAAAATTCAAAAATTTAGAATTAGGTAGCTTGAAATTTTAATATTTAACAATGGTAAAAGACAAGGATTTCTCTAGTCTCTGATTTCGGTAATTTTTACATCGCTCCAGAGATGTATGGATCTCTTTGTCTCAAGCCACCTAGATGTTCAACTTTCCCATGAATAAGGATTACAGTCATTATACCTTGATCTGTACAATTTAGGTAGGGAATGCACATGCAAGTTTGTTTAATAGGATACTAAATACCAAAAGTTTCTGACTTCCATTTCAATTTTCTAAACTTTTAAATTACGAATTTTCAAAATTTTAATTTTCAATATATTGTAGTTTAGAATTTAGGAATTATTTAAATTTCTGATTTCTAAATTCCTAGCTAGCAACATTCCACTGAATTTCTTAATTACAATTAAGAATTTCTAATTCATAAAATTTTAATTTCATTAATAAAGAATTCGTAATTTTTAAGCTTTCTAAATTCAAAACAAATTTCCCTATTTTCTAACTTTCCAAATTTTTAAAATCGAAAGTTTTCAATTTTTTTGTTTAATTTTGTCAAATTCTTAATATCGAAATTTCACCTAAAGAAAGAAATCTAGAAAATGGACAGCATCTGAATCCATCAAGTCGTACAATCCAAAATATCTCGCCTTTATTAATTGGTTTCAATTTTAGGTAGGAAACATGGTTTCTGAATTTGTAAATTTTATAAATTCCTAAATTAGAAATTTTCTAATTTGTAACTTTACAATAAATAAATTTTCTAACTTTATTATTTCGAAATTTTTTAAATTTACCTTTAATTCTTAACTAACAGATTTTCCATTTCCCTGCATTTTTTAATTTCTAAATTTTTAAGTTCTAAATTATTATTTAATTCTGGAGGTAGCCAGAAAAGATCAGAAAAGGGTTCCTCTTTTATTTGATATATGAAGCGCTCAAACATATAACTGGAATGTTGAACAATACACAAGGACTTGAATTTTATACAAATATTGATGAGAAAATGCATACAAAATTAATAAAGAAATCAGTGATATGACGCGCAATCTAACTACTCGTATTGCCCTTCAAACACCTAATCCCTATTGGAACCCGTAAATAAACAGAATATTAAAAAAAAAACGGTTAACTCAGATTATTCTGAGAATTCTAAATTCTCCAAATTTTTCCCGTTTTTTCACTTCCTAAATTGTTAAAATTCAAAGTTCTCAATTCAGAAATTCCTAATATCCAAATTTCCTATATGAAATTTATAAAATTCAAAAATCGAAAATTCAAGAAATAAGTTTAAGAATTCAGAAATTAAAGAATTTAAAGAATCGATGCCATTCAATGTCAACGATTAAGTACCTGCGTATGAAGCTCTCAAACATAGTTGATGTGTTGTACAACCCAAAGTCCTCTACTTAAATGAGCTTGTCTCCTTCTTGTCCACTTGTGAAATTATTTCGTTGATCATCGTTCTATAAACCAAAAAATTCAGAATTATATTTCTCACTTTCAAATTTCTTTGTTTTCTAAATATTTTTTTTTTAACTGAAAATTGCAATATTAAACCAAATTTTCTAATTACGTAAGTTCATGAAATTTAGCTAACTTTCTAAATTCTTAAAACAAAAAAAATCAAAGTTCTCAATTTTAAACATTTTTAATTTTATAAAATCCCTCCCCAAACGGATTTAGTTTGTTTAGGATTTTAGAAAGCTAAAAATTAGAAAATTTAGAGGATGCGTTTTTCGCAATTTTATTTCAAAGTTTTGGAAAGGATTTAATTCTTAATTCCTTCTGAATTAGAAATTCCTCATTTTCTAGTGTTCTAAATTTTTAAAATTAGAAGTTTTCTAATAATCCAATTTCCTATTAGAAATTACGTGCACGTTTGAAAATTTAGAAAGTTAGTAGAAATCTATAAAATTTAGGTGGCAATCCTCGCCACTTTATTTCAAACCTAAATTTCTAATTTCATTAATTAAAATTTCCAAAGTAGCCGTAAGCTTCGGAAATATTGTAATAGGTTGAGTGATACCCCGACCTATTATAGAAAGTTGTCCATAAACCTTGTGCCATCGCGGCATTTACCTGAAGCTCAAGCCGGTAAAGGTAATATTTTTAGTCGTGGGTTTATTGGGGGGTTTTATGGACCTCGTTATACCGCAGGGGATTAGAAAAGAGGGTGATCATGAAAACCTATTACAGTGGCGCCCAACGTGGGGTTAATCAGAAAGTATAACCCCTTTTCCCTTTCCTTTTTGACTTGTCTTAGTGACATGACTATTCTGGTGTCACAATTTCCAGCATGAATGGATCATAAATAGAATAAAAAAAATGGAGGTGTGGCCAACACACGACTTTCTTTTACGAACAGAGAATTTTGAGAAATTTAATTTTTTTTTTTAATTTTTTTTTTAATTTTTAAATTTTTTTTTAATTTATTTTTTTATTTTTATTTGTTTTTAATTTTTGGAAACATTTTGGGGGTAGTTTTTTGTAAATCTTATACTTTTTAAGATATTTGCAAAATAAATTTTCTGGACCAAGGGAGTGGCCACTTCCGGTTAGCCGATTTGGAGTAAAATTCACTGGGACCTCCCAATTTATCAAAAAAGCTTAAATCTGCAGTTTCAGTTCGATTGGTTAAACCATCTGGGCTGCAGAGAGGACACAGACAGACTGACAGACTGACAGACAGACAGACAGACACCATTTCGAAACCCACTTTTTCGGACTCAGGGGACCTCAAAACAAATAAATCTCTAAAAATCTCAAGGTCCAAAATTTTCATGATTACTATACTTTATTTTACTAGAGTAAAAGAAAGTAAAAAGGTAAAGAAAAAGTAAGTAAAATGGTTTTCGACGTTCAATTATTGGATAACGATGAACTCCTCATTGAGTTTGATGAAGTGCGTGAGTTATCCGATAAATCCAGCAAAGAAGTGACTGAGACACTGAAAGAGGTGTTGGTCAGAAAGCTGGAGGAAGAACGAGAGGAATGGTACATCAGGCCAAAGAAATCGCACGAAGCTGCGGCGAAAAATCCACAGCGGGAATATGTCAAGTGCCAAACCAAGCTAAGGGAAATTGGCCAGTTGATGTTAGAGGGGTTGGAAACTCATCATAAGCTTGCACACATCGAATGCCGGATTTTTCGTAGTAATAAGTCCCCAACCTTTTGAAGTAGGTGTAGCAAAATTAGAAGAAGAAGTAGATACCTATGATGAGCAGTTAGGTGGATTAAAAAAGGGTAAGCTAAACGCAGAGGAGGTTAAAGTGCGAGTGGAAGCTATGGTAACCGCAAGTCCAAACACCGAGGGGGTTGTCTCCCAAGACTTCCAAGTACCCGGTCCCAGCCAAAAGAAACAGGTGCAGGTTCCAGAAAGAGGGCAGAAGGGTGTAGCACCATTGACATATGAAGGTGGTGACTTTGCACACGCCATGGAAGGGCTAACACTGAGCCCACCAGGTACACAAGACACAGGGTAACTTAGGTAGCCAATATAATAAATTCGAACAATAAGGTACGGCAAGTAGGCCCTTAGGATCATTGGATGATACGTAGTTACGAAGGGAAATGAAAACTTGAAAAGTCCGGTTTAGGGGTTTCCGTAGTGACCTCACTATCAAGAGGTTCCTAGCTCGCATTGAGTGGCATGCGTTGCGGGTAAAGATAGGTTTAGACCAGTTGGTGGGGGCGTTAGACCTTTGCCTGGAAGAAGAAGCACTAGACTGGTTGTGGATGGCAGTGGATCGGAATCCAGACGTCTCTTGGGAGAACCTGATGTCAGAAATGAGCTTACGATTCGCAGCGAGTCATACGGATGACAACATACGCCATATGCTTAACAATCGCAGACAGAGGTTTCCAAGGGAATCGATCCAGGAGTTCTACAATCCAGCCACACTCTATCGGAGGACACCCTGTATACCATCATAAGACGCAATATGCGCCCGGGTCTCCAAATGAAGCTACACGACGAGTGGAATTTCCATAGCTTATCTGATTTCATCCGCAGATGCAGTTCCCTCGGTCTTAGTGTTCCGAGTGGACTTACACACCATTCTAGTGAATACAAATCCTGGGAGCGGTCACAGGTCCGTTTTGAGCAGAGACCCCCCAGAGTGCATGAGCTGGATTACTCCTACACGGAACCATAATTTTTTAGACCAGAGGAATCTCATTTCGAGGGAGGGACAGGACACTCGGAAGAAGAGTCCGGATCAGATAGTTATTATCAACAAGTATGTGCCATTAATGAGAATTTAAAGGTTAAGTCTCAGACATCCAGGTTTCATGATCCAAGACATTTGCCCCAATCCTCTACCCACTATGTTCCCCAAAGTGCAAATTCCTCGGAATTATACCGGAGTTGACGACGCTGATCAAACCTTGTTCTAAATCTCTTCATTCAATCGTCTGCCAAGCGGATAACCGGCAGTTGGCTAGAATGAAGAAGTATTTCGTCATGCGACGAAAGTTGCATAGGTACATATTATCAACGGTTATCCATTCAAAACCAGACAACCGACCATATGCACATGTTCAAATTTGTGGTCAGCAGCTAAAAGGGTTGTTAGACTCCGGAGCCAATATTAGTGTATTAGGCCACGGGAGTGAACAATTCCTGAAAAAATGCGGCATTTCTTACCATCCATCCCAAACTCAAGTACATACCGCGAGTGGCACAGCAGAAAAGATATTAGGCTTCGTGACTATACCAGTTCAATTCAATGGTATAACCAAAAACTTCCGGTTGCACGTCGCCCCATCACTGTCGGAAGTTTTATGATCTTTTCATGATCACCCTCTTTTCTAATTCCCTGCAGTATAACAAGGTCCATAAAACCCCCCATTAAACCCACGACTAAAAATGTTACCTTTACCGGCTTGAGCTGCAGATAAATGCCGCGATGGGACAAGGTTTATGGACAACTTTCTATAATAGGTCGGGGTATCACCCAACCTATTACAATATAGAATCTCTTAAAGTTTCTAAATTCAAAACTTTAAATGTTATTTTCTAATACTCAAATTTCTATTACAAATTCATAAAATAAAAAATCCAGCGTTTCAATTATAGGTTTAACAATTTAGAAAATTCTAAAATTAAATTATTTGGAAACTTAAAGAATTCTCTAATTTTAAAAATTTAGGATTTCGAAAATTTAGAATTTAGAGTTGTTGCGATTTTATATTTTCTAAATTTCACAATTCTAAAATTCCTAAATTTCTAAATTCTTAAAATCTAAAGTTCTTTAGTTTCAAAAAGTTCTATATTCAAACAAGTTTAAAAATCGAGAATTTGGTTTCGGTTGTAGAATTTAGTATTTGAAAATTTCGAAAATTAAGTTATTTGAAAAATTAGATGAAAAATTTTAAAGTTTTGAAAAATTTTAAAATTCAAAAATTTAGAATTCGGTAGCTTGAAATTTTAATATTTAACAATGGTAAAAGACAAGGATTTCTCTAGTCTCTGATTTCGGTAATTTTTACATCGCTCCAGAGGTGTATGGATCTCTTTGTCTCAAGCCACCAAGATATTCAACTTTTCGATGAATAAGGATTACAGTCATTATACCTTGATCTGTACAATTTAGGTAGGGAATGCACATGCAAGTTTGTTTAATAGGATACTAAATACCAAAAATTTCTGACTACCATTTCAATTTTCAAAATTTTAATTTTTAATACATCGTAGTTTAGGATTAGGGAATTATTTAAATTTCTGATTTCTAAATAAATAGCTAGCAACATTCCACTGAATTTCTTAATTACAATTAAGAATTCATAAATTTTCCATAATTAAAAAATTTCTAAATAAATTTTTTTTAAAATTTTCTAAATTTCTAATTCATAAAATTTTAATTTCATTAATTAAGAATTCGTAATTTTTAAGCTTTCTAAATTCAAAACAATTTCCCCATTTTCTAACTTTCCAAATTTTTAAAATAGAAAGTTTTCAATTTTTTTGTTTAATTTTATCAAATTCAAATATATCCAAATTTCACCTAAAGAAAGAAATCTAGAAAATGGACAGCATCTGAATCCATCAAGTCGTACAATCCAAAATATCTCGCCTTTATTAATTGGTTTCAATTTTAGGTAGGAAACATGGTTTCTGAATTTGTAAATTTTATAAATTCATAAATTAGAAATTTTCTAATTTGTAACTTTACAATAAATAAATTTTCTAACTTTATTATTTCGAAATTTTTTAAATTTACCTTTAATTCCTAACTAACAGATTTTCTATTTCGTTGCATTTTTTAGTTTCTAAATTTTTAAGTTCTAAATTATTATTTAATTCTGGAGGTAGCCAGAAAAGATCAGAAAAGGGACCCTCTTTTATTTGATATATGAAGCGCTCAAACATATAACTGGAATGTTGAACAATACACAAGGACTTGAATTTTATACAAATATTGATGAGAAAATGCATACAAAATTAATAAAGAAATCAGTGATATGACGCGCAATCTAACTACTCGTATTGCCCTTCAAACACCTAATCGCTATTGGAACCCGTAAATAAACAGAATATTAAAAAAAAAACGGTTAACTCAGATTATTCTGAGAATTCTAAATTCTCCAAATTTTTTCCGTTTTTTCACTTTCTAAATTGTTAAAATTCAAAGTTCTCAATTCAGAAATTCCTAATATCCAAATTTCCTATATGAAATTTATAAAATTCAAAAATCGAAAATTCAAGAAATAAGTTTAAGAATTCAGAAATTAAAGAATTTAAAGAATCGATGCCATTCAATGCCAACGATTAAGTACCTGCGTATGAAGCTCTCAAACATAGTTGATGTGTTGTACAACCCAAAGCAGGCTTGTCTCCTTCTTGTCCACTTGTGAAATTATTTCGTTGATCATCGTTCTATAAACCAAAAAATTCAGAATTATATTTCGCACTTTCAGATTTCTTTATTTTCTAAATATTTTTTTTTTAACTGAAAATTGCAATACTAAACCAAATTTTCTAATTATGTAAGTTCATGAAATTTAGCTAACTTTCTAAATTCTTAAAAAAAAAAAAATCAAAGTTGTCAATTTTAGAAATTTTTAATTTTATAAAATCCCTCCCCAAACGGATTTAGTTTGTTTAGGATTTTAGAAAGCTAAAAATTAGAAAATTTAGAGGATGCGTTTTTCGCAATTTTATTTCAAAGTTTTGGAAAGGATTTAATTCTTAATTCCTTCTAAATTAGAATTTCTGAATTTTTTAATTTCCTAAATCTTTTACTTTTCCCAGTTAAAATGGTTTTCGACGTTCAATTATTGGATAACGATGAACTCCTCATTGAGTTTGATGAAGTGCGTGAGGTATCCGATAAATCCAGCAAAGAAGTGACTGAGACACTGAAAGAGGCGTTGGTCAGAAAGCTGGAGGAAGAACAAGAGGAATGGTACCTCAGGCCAAAGAAATCGCACGAAGCTGCGGCGAAAAATCCACAGCGGGAATATGTCAAGTGCCAAACCAAGCTAAGGGAAATTGGCCAGTTGATGTTAGAGGGGTTGGAAACTCATCATAAGCTTGCACACATCGAAGGCCGGATTTTTCGTAGTAATAAGTCCCCAACCTTTTCAAGTAGGTGTAGCAAAATTAGAAGAAGAAGTAGATACCTATGATGAGTTGTTAGGTAGATTAAAAAAGGGTAAGCTAAACGCAGAGGAGGTTAAAGTGCGAGTAGAAGCTATGGTAACCGCAAGTCCAAAAAACTGAGGAAGTTGTCTCCCAAGACTCCCAAGGACCCGGTCCCAGCCAAAAGGAACAGGTGCAGGTTCCAGAAGGGGGTAGCACCATTGACATATGAAGGTGGTGACTTTGCATACGCCATGGAAGGGCTAACACTGAGCCCACCAGGTACACATAAGACACCGGGTAACTTAGTTAGCCAATATAATAAATTCGAACAAGAAGGTACGGCAAGTAGGCCCTTAGGATTATTGGATGATACGCAGATACGAAGGGAAGTGAAAACTTGGAAAGTCCAGTTTAGGGGTTTCCGTAGTGACCTCACTATCAAGAGGTTCCTAGCTCGCATTGAGTGGCATGCGTTGCGGGTAAAGATAGGTTTAGACCAGTTGGTGGGGGCGTTAGACCTTTGCCTGGAAGAGGAAGCACTAGACTGGTTCTGGATGGCAGTGGATCGGAATCCAGACGTCTCTTGGGAGAACCTGAAGTCAGAAATGAGCTTACGATTCGCAGCGAGTCATACGGATGACGACATACGCCGTATGCTTAACAATCGCAGACAGAGGTTTCCAAGGGAATCGATCCAGGAGTTCTGCCAAGCCATCCAGAAGATAGCCCTATAATCCAGCCACACTCTATCGGAGGACACCCTGTATACCATCATCAGACGCAAGAGTGGACTTACACACCATTCTAGTGAATACAAATCCTGGGAACGGTCACAGGTCCGTTTTGAGCAGAGACCCCCCAGAATGCATGAGCTGGATTACTCCTACACGGAACCACAATTTTTTAGACCAGAGGAATCTCATTTCGAGGAAGAGACAGGACACTCGGAAGAAGAGTCCGGATCAGATAGTTATTATCAACAAGTATGTGCCATTAATGAGAATTTAAAGGTTAAGTCTCAGACATCCAGGTTTCATGATTCAAGACATTCGCTCCAATCCTCTACCCACTATGTTCCCCAAAGTGCAAATTCCCCGGAATTATAACGGAGTTGGCGACGCTGATCAAACCTTGTTCTAAATCTCTTCATTCAATCGTCTGCCAAGCGGATAACCGGCAGTTGGCTAGAATGAAGAAGTATTTCGCCATGCGACGAAACTTGCATAGGTACATATTATCGATGGTTATCCATTCAAAACCAGACAACCGACCATATGCACATGTTAAAATTTGTGGTCAGCAGCTAAAAGGGTTGTTAGACTCCGGAGCCAATATTATTGTATTAGGCCACGGGAGTGAACAATTCCTGGAAAAATGCGGCATTTCTTAACATCCATCCCAAACTCAATTACATACCGCGAGTGGCACGAGTTCAATTCAATGGTATAACCAAAAACTTCCGGTTGCACGTCGCCCCATCATTGTCGCAAGTTTCGTATTTAGGCACAGATTTTTGGAAAGCTTTTGGACTGCAAATCTCAGTGTCAGAGTTGGATGAAAGCAAAAATAATTCTGCTGGTCCAATTCAACCCAGTGCAAATATACAACAACATATCTTGACGGATGACCAACAGTATCAACTCCAAGTAATCAAGCAAAAGTTTCCATCCTCACAACAGCTAGGATTGGGTAAAACAACCCTGTTGGAGCACGTGATAGACACAGGAGATGCTAAGCCGGTTAAACAGCGTTACTATGCGATATCATCAGCTAAGCAAAAGGAAATGGACCAAGAACTGGATAGAATTTTAGCCTTGGGGGTGATTGAGGAATTCAAGTTTGAAGTTTGGTATTGTAAACATTATTAAAACTAATTGATAGATAAATAGTTTTATCATTTCTCGTATAAATAAGAAAAAAAAAAGGATAAGCTGCTCAACTGATAAATAGTGGTGAGTATTATACTATGGTAACTAACTAAAAAGGGACCCGACCGGTAGCGGGATAATTAACGGCCACAATAGAGGCGAGTGAAAGTGGGCTTTAATACTCCGCCGCTCTTCTGTTAATTACCCGTTACTGGTCTAATTCTTACTAACCGATCCCTCATACAGGGAATTCTATATTTGTTTTTCTTGTTGATTTTCGAATCATGCTTGGCTAAGGCCAATAAAAGATTGTCCATTCATGTTGGAATGCTGATCTCGTTTCAGCTAGTCCATATATGCAGGTTCCAAGTTTCTGTTATTCTGATTATGTTCTCTTTTTTGGTGATCTTTTCATGATCACCCTCTTTTCTAATCCCCTGCGGTATAACAAGGTCCATAAAACCTCCATTAAACCCACGACTAAAAATGTTACCTTTACCGGCTTGAGCTGCAGGTAAATGCCGCGATGGGACAAGGTTTATGGACAACTTTCTATAATAGGTCGGGGTATCACCCAACCTATTACAATATAGAATCTCTTAAAGTTTCTAAATTCAAAACTTTAAATGTTATTTTCTAATACCCAAATTTCTATTACAAATTCATAAAATAAAAAATCCAGCGTTTCAATTATAGGTTTAACAATTTAGAAAATTCTAAAATTAAATTATTTGGAAACTTAAAGAATTCTCTAATTTTAAAAATTTAGGATTTCGAAAATTTAGAATTTAGAGTTGTTGCGATTTTATATTTTCTAAATTTCTAAATTCTTAAAATCTAAAGTTCTTTAGCTTCAAAAAGTTCTATATTCAAACAAGTTTAAAAATCGAGAGTTTGTTTTCGGTTGTAGAATTTAGTATTTGAAAATTTAGATGAAAAATTTTAGAATTTTGAAAAATTTTAAAATTCAAAAATTTAGAATTCGGTAGCTTGAAATTTTAATATTTAACAATGGTAAACGACAACGATTTTTCTAGTCTCTGATTTCGGTAATTTTTACATCGCTCCAGAGGTGTATGGAGGATCTCTTTGTCTCAAGCCACCTAGATGTTCAACTTTCCCATGAAAAAGGATTACAGTCATTACATCTTGATCTGTACAATTTATGTAGGGAATGCACATGCAAGTTTGTTCAATAGGATACTAAATACCAAAAGTTTCTGACTTCCATTTCAATTTTCCAAATTTTTAAATTACGAATTTTCAAAATTTTAATTTTCAATATATCGTAGTTTAGAATTTAGGAATTATTTAAAATTCTGATCTCTAAATTCTTAGCTAGTAACATTCCACTGAATTTCTTAATTACAATTAAGAATTCAAAAATTTTCCATATTTAAAAAATTTCTAAATAACAGAATTCGTAATTTTTAAGCTTTCTAAATTCAAAACAATTTCCCCATTTTCTAACTTTCCAAATTTTTAAAATAGAAAGTTTTCAATTTTTTCTTAATATCCAAATTTCACCTAAAGAAAGAAATCTAGAAAATGGACAGCATCTGAATCCCTCAACAGCATCTGAATCGTACAATCCAAAATATCTCGCCTTTAATTGGTTTCAATTTTAGGTAGGAAACATGGTTTCTGAATTTGTAAATTTTATAAATTCCTAAATTAGAAATTTTCTAATTTGTAACTTTATACAATAAATAAATTTTCTAACTTTTTTCGAAATTTTTTAAATTTACCTTTAATTCCTAACTAACAGATTTTCTATTTCCCTGCATTTTTTAATTTCTAAATTTTTAAGTTCTAAATTATTATTTAATTCTGGAGGTAGCCAGAAAAGATCAGAAAAGGGCCCCTCTTTTATTTGATATATGAAGCGCTCAAACATATAACTGGAACGTTGAACAATACACAAGGACTCTTCACTTTTGCTTTGTGTAATACTAAAAAGCCGTAAACATGTTTACCTTACCGAGCAAACGGCGCAGTGGTTTAAGCTGCGGCGGTTGGATAGGGAGGTACCGGGTTTGAATCCCTAGGGGCGGGATGCAAAAAGTATTTTTCATCATCTGATTACGATCGATGATGAAGATGAACACATCTATGACCCCCTGTTGTGAGAGTGCAGAATCCATGGACCAACCCACCTTTCATGTCAGCACTATAGGTTGGCATGTAGCAATGCAATGTTTTTGCAGTTGGTTTATACAGAAACGGGTCTTTAGCCGTTCGTCCTCGATTTGGCTTAACTGCCTAAGGTAGGACGGTAAAAGGGAACTGAGCCCCAGAACAGATTGCAGAGTTTCAAAGAGGAAAAAAAGCAAATTTACCTACTAAACTACTTAGTGTATTATGCAATTAAAACTATTTACGCGTTTCTAAATTTAGTTATTATGTTTAGCACGGCAGAATAGTTTTCTTATTTCAACTAATGAAATTAGCCTAAAATTTACTTTGCGAATATCCAACTTAACAAAATTGAAAACTCTTACAATGTTTTACATCAAGTTTACAGTTAAACGTAGGAAAATTCCGTTTGACCTCGATGCTTTATAATTACATTATCGCGCGACCAAATAAATCAATTTTGAAAAACATTCTCGTATAATAAATAATGAAAGGCATTTATGTAAACAAATGCATTGTTTACGACGAGCTCATCTAATCTACAATTCACTTTCCATTCAATATTTAACCCCAGGTTATATAAACATTATTTCAGAAATTGTTTCCACCACCGTAATTTATTTCAAAATATGTCTAAGGAATTATAAGGTTTTATTGTGTATTTTGGTTTGATGTAACATTTACATTGCGTTCGTTCGATTCGTTTTCGATTCTTCTACCTTCTACTACGTTTAAGCGGTTTTTAAGCAGCTCAAATGTCTTTAGAAATTTGTGTTCTGTTAGATATGATCGAACTAATTTGTGACAGTAATCTCGATTACCTTAAATATGAAGCTCTGGATAATATTTTCGATATTCTATGTACCCAGGAAATTGTTTTCAAAGCGAGAAAGCTCTGAATTTTTAATTATCACATAAAAATTGACCTTTTAAAACCTGTGCGGTTTGCGAATACCTCACTAGAATTTTAAAGAATTTCTAGTATAATACACATCTACTAGAGCAAACCAATTCAAAAGCCCTTACAAAAATAATTGATAAGGGTTTGTTTAGATAAACGAAACAACGTGCAGTTATTGATAATATAATTTCATTGCCACACCAAATCGAACTGATTTTGGTCTTAAATATGGGAAAAAGTTTCACAAATGTTAAAAGACAGATGTAGGACCAACAATCGATCTTTTTAGAATGCCTTCTAATTAAAGCTTCATTTTATTTAATTTTATCCAGTTAAAAGTTACATCTGTTGAATATAAAATTATTTATTGAAAGCTCCATATTTGGGTCATTTATGAATGTTAGAACAAAAGCACTTCACAAATTAAATAGTTGATCTAATGCGGTAATCAGTTAAAATCGTTTATACTTAGTTCAAATATTTTAACTTCTAAAACTTCAAGTAAAAGTTACATTTTACTGCTTTTGAAACTTAAGCTTTCACTAATTTTTAAATTTCGAATGCTAAACTCAATGTAATTTAATATTACTAATTTTGGAATTATCAGAGTTTGTGGAACACCTTAAATTAAGAAAGCATTTTGCACTAGCAAATTATAAAAGCTCTCACTCAAATCGGATTAAAAATGATTAAGGAAAGTTTACGAAGTTAAAACCTTCTAATTAAAGCTCTAATTTATATTATTTTATTCAGTTAAAAGTTATGTACATTTGTTGAATATAAAAAGATTTATTGAAAGCTTCATATTTGGACAATTTATGAATGTTGAAAATGTGTAAAACCGAACCGATAAAGTTCTATTTAGAAAAACAAAAGCTCTTCACAAATTAAATAGTTGATCTAATGCGGTAATCAGTTAAAATCGTTTATGTTAAATTGAAATATTTAAACTTCTAAAACTTTAAGCAAAAGTTATGTTTTACAGCTTTTGAAATTGAAGCTTTCACTAATTTTTAAAGTTCTTTTGCTAAACTCAATGTAATTTGATGTTGCTTATTTTGGGATTATCAGAGTTTGTCGAACAACTATATATTAAAAAAAAATGTACACTACTTCTGATCTTTATAGGATGCCTTCTAATTAAAGCTCTAATTTATTTTATTTTATCCAGTTAAAAGTTACATCTGTTGAATGTTTAAAATGTGTAAAACCGAACTGATAAGGTTCTATTTAGAAAAACAAAAGCTCTTCACAAATTAAATAGTTGGTCTAATGTGGTAGTCAGTTAAAATCGTTTTTGTTAAATTCAAATATTTTAACTTCTAAAACTTCAAGCAAAAGTTACATTTTACAGCTTTTGAAACTGCAGCTTTCACTAATTTTTAAAGTTCGAATGCTGAACTCAATGTAATTTGATGTTGCTTATTTTAGGATTATTAGAGTTTGTGGAACACCTTATATTAAGAAAGCATTTTACACTAATAAATTATGAAAGCTCTCACTCAAATCGGATTAAAAATGAGTATGGAAAGTTTTACGAAGTTAAAAATGTAGGGCCAACAATCTCGCTTTATAGGACGCCTTCCAATTAAAGCTCTAATTTATTTTATTCTATCCAGTTAAAAGTTACATTTGTTGAAAATAAAATGATTTATTGAAAGCTCCATATTTGGGTCATTTATGAAAGTTGAAAATGTGTAAAACCGAACCGATAAGGTTCTATTTAGAAAAACAAAAGATGTTCACAAATTATTGTAAATAGTTGATCTAATGCGGTAATCCGTTAAAATCGTTTATGTTTAATTCAACTATTTTAACTTCTAAAACTTCAAGTAAAAGTTACATTTTACAGCTTTTGAAATTAAAGCTTCCACTAAATTTTAATGTTCGAATGCTAAACTTAATGTAATTTGACGTTGCATATTTTGGGATTATCGGAGTTTGTGGAACACCTTATATTAAGAAAGCATTTTGCACTAGCAAATTATAAAAGCTCTCACTCAAATCGGATTAAAAATGATTAAGGAAAGTTTTACGAAGTTTAAACATGGTGCTAGATTTAAAAACTTAGAAATGTGCCACAAAACCTTCAGACCACTATGTAGATAAAGCTTTAAACAGTGAACAAATTAGTTGTTACGTTTTTAATTTGGTTAACCTTACACTAAATGTATTTAAAAAAAATAATTGATGTGGCTTGGAGTAGGACAACTATTTGATAAAAGATATATCATTTAGAATCGTTCAAAAATTTTGCCTGAACTAATTTTTAAGTTAAACCAGTCAGCCTTTTTCATTTAATTGATCGCTAAGGAGGACTATCGCATCTAAGATGCTCCTCAAACTTGTATCAAGTTAAACATTAACTAAAAAGTTAGTTTGATTGATTTAACTGAAATGCAGGTCTCAATTGCTCTCTCCTTACTTTGAGATTTTTCTTATCGTTAATTATCCTATAAATTATTATTTGTTGACCTTCTGTGTACGGTTTAATCGAAAAAGCTTTTAATCTCTTGCAATAGTTTAAATTCGAAAATTATTAACTCAAAAGTTTTCTAACAACAAAAATGTTTTGGTGGTAATAATTGGGATTATGCAGTAAACATTTCAAGGCGTTGGATATATAACTCGAATATTTTGAAAGACTTTCTAGCAAAAGCTCTATTCAGAAAGAAATTTGATGTGTTATTAAGATTTATTTTTACAACATTTTAGCGAGAATTAAAAACTCGCAGCAAGTACAAACTTACTTTTTATTACAAAAAGAGTGAACCTGTTTTTTCTAAACTTACGAAATGTTGTTCGTTAGTTGAAATTTTTTGAAAATTCTGGGAACCATTTTTCACTAGTAAATAGAAAAATCCTTCCCTAGCAAAGAAATTAATATAATTTGGAATGTCAAGAACGTACTGGCTAGTAACATGTGATATTAGTATACTATATTTAAAAATATTAGCCTTTTAGGAAGCTTTTATACTACTAGACAAACGGATAATTTATCTAAATTCTGTATATAAATAAAGTCAATAATAAGCGGCTTTAGTGCAAAATTAGTTAAAATATATTAGTTAATTTGTTAATTTTAAAGTTTTTCTTAAAAGAGCTTTTCAAAATTTCGCGAATTAAACAATATATTTAAGTTGGAAAGTAGGTGTACATTTTTAGTTAAAAATGGAAGCAATTAAATTAATTAGTGAGCTTTTCTTATGTTGATATTTTTTTGGAGGGCCTTTTGAGTATTGAATTTTTGTGTTAAAATTTTCATAATTTGTATATATGTATTTGACGTACCAAGCCAATATAAAGCCGTTCAAATTTATTGGTAATTCAAACAGTCGTTTTTTGAGTATTAGATGCATTTTTAATATTAAGCACCGCGACAAGTTTGAATAAGACCTAAACAACTTAATTTTCCTAAATGCCATTAGGATAGTGATGTATTCCCACGTAGTACTATTTTACTAAAATATAATTTTAACTATATAAGCATAAAAGCTCAAGTGTACACACTGACACAATAAACGTACTAAAAGGAATGATTATAAATACCCCTTTATTATAGCCGTTTGAGGCTCAGAAAGCTACAATAATACAAACAGATGCATCAAAATATGGAGTTGGTTGCGCATTACTTCAAGAGAAAATACTGATTGCATACGTGTCAAGAAGCCTGAATGAGACAGAGCAAAAATATGCTCAAATAGAGAAAGACCTTTTAGTTACAGTATACTCGTGCATAAAATTCCATTATTACATTTATGGCAGGAAAGTCGAAATACACACTGACCATAAACTACTGGTAAGCATCATGAAAAATGAAATTAGTAAAGTGAATTCTGCAAGACTGCAGCGAATGAAACTAAAGTTGATGAAATATGATCTGACAGTAAAATATGTCCCAGGTAAAGAGATGCACGTAGCGGATCAATTATCACGCTCTTATTTGAAAAATGAATAATGCACAGAATTTCAGGAATATGAAGAGGTTGTGCATACGGTCAATATTTCACCTGAGAAAAAACAAATATTCATCGCAGCCACAGAGAATGATCCAGTTTTAAGGAAATTAATATCAACATATCAAGAAGGATGGCCAAACTGTAAATCACAATTACCAGATGAAATAAAGTTTTATTGGAAATTAAAGAATAACATATTTTATAACGAAGGGCTACTATTTTTGGGAGATCGCATAATGGTTCCAGAAAATCTACGGAAAGAGATGCTAACTAAGTTGCGTGAATCACATATTGGGATGACCAAAACTAAATTGCGGGCCAGGCAAATCCTTTATTGGCCGGGAATAGATTCGGATATAGAAAATTATATCAGCAAATGTAGAATTTGTGTAAAGAGCCTTTAAAACCACACGAAATACCAGAATTACCCTTCCAAAAAATCGGATGTGACATAATGCAAGTGGGACCTATGGATTACCTTGTAGTAACAGATTACTATTCAAAGTGGCTTGAAATCATACCATTAAAGAATAAACAGTCGTCAGAAATCATAAATAAATTAAAAATAATATTAGCTACTCATGGTATACCAAAAATGTTAATAGCAGATAATATGCCGTTGGGATCAAAGGAATGCATTGATTTCAGTAAAGAGTGGAATTTTGAAATACGAACGTCAAGTCCTAATTATCCAAGATGCAACGGCTCAAATACTAATGATTCGGTGCACTAAAACTAAACTCCCATCCAAAGAAAGTTTGTTCCAGCCAAAAGTAATAACGGACATAAAGCGTAAATTATTTGATAATCAACAAAAAACGAAATTACACCATGACATAAGAACAAGAACGAGACCAGAATTTAAGCCAGGTGATTGGGTAGTATATCAAAGAAACAAAATATGGGAACCAACCCAGATCACACAAAAACACAACTATCCAAGATCATATATTATAAGAAATCAGGACAATAGAATGTTGAGACGAAATAAATTTCACTTGAGAAGATCTTCACTTAAGCCTATTATCAAAATAGAAGATTCTGAGGGTCTCGATGAAAGCTTGACAAGACCGATTAATATCAATACAGACGAGCAGATAGAAGATGCTCAGTTAAGTAGATTGAGTAATTCTCCTGTCTTTGTTCAGACTAGACTGGGCCGAGTATCCAGACCACCGGCTTATCTTGATAGTTATGTAAGAAATATTATTACATGGTATGGTGATTTGAAAAGATACAATAGAGGATTTGAAAGGAGAGATGGTGTATAGAAGAAGTGCATGTAAACACTAAGGTTTACATGTAACTAACTAAAGGACAAGTGGGGCAACCCCAGTAATGTAAAAGCAGGAGTCAGCCATTTGGAGTAGAGTGAACACGATATGACAAAGAACCATACCGAATATTGTAATGTTAATATTATTAATAAAGATTCAAAATTAAAAATAAAGTGTATTTATTATAAAATAAATAGTGAACACAACTCATGTGAGTGCTTATTTTGGCACCAATCAAGAGCTATTGATGAAGAAATAATTGGTATGCATTTATTGATGTCAAGGACAATGCGTTTGATATTAACTCGATTAGAAATGGGTTACAATCACCCTTAATTGCGATTTCTTTGTCGACAAATCGAAGTATCAAAAAATTTGTGCTGCAGTCTACTAAAACTCATTCTATTAGGTTCATTTCAACATCTACCTGTATTAATATTGCCTACACACGCCGTGTCAGAATCTCTTAAATTCTTCACCGTATCTTTCCAGGATTTTTCAGTAATATTTCAATATTACCATAAATCTTCAGAATTATCTTGTGATCTTCAAATAGCGGAAAATATACTGTAGAACCTGGAGTAACCGAGAGCGTCACTTGAGGAGACGATATTAGTATCCACTATGTCATTCATCAGAACCATCAGTTGGATTGTTGTGATAACAGGATGAACAATATGCTACCAAGATTAGTTCCTCCATTTAATCTACTTTATTAGAGAATAGCTAATTAAATCGAACAAATTCAGAGATAATAGCTCGGTTTCAGTTCAAGTGAGAAACAAAAACATGCTAAAAAATTCATTAGAAGCGGAGCTGCAAATAATATTTTCAAGTTTATGATTTATTGATTTTACATAGAACAGTGAGGGGTTTGGCTGTGTCACTTGCAATTAATCAGGAGAATTAAGGCATTACCCCATGCATTAAAAAATAGTTCGAATTTATAAGTTTCACCTTATTCGTAGTATTATTATTATTGGAGGGCCATGTGGGCGATCAACCACCTCGCACTATGACCTAAAAGATCTATTGTGCTGGACCCTGCTTAATCATCCGTCCAGTTAATATCCAGGCACTTAATGAACCTGATATTATTGCCAGCTAGATGTTTACTACAGCATGTAGTTCCGCTAGAAAGACGGTAGCATTGGAGCCCAGGACTTCGAGGAGGCTGTCCCACTCCCCTATATTCCTACCCCTGTCCCGTCTTCCGTTTGATGTTACTCTTACGAGTTGCTGGGAATTGCAAATTGCCTGTAGGTCACCCAGCTTTACTACAGGAAGGCTAAATAAAACTGGAGGGTGCCTGATAACCAGAGTCCGCATATTTTGGACTGATTAACCTATCAGCCATTCATCCATCGGCATATGCTGTTCCATCTTAGATTAGGATTTTTTGTCAAGGTTTTCTCCTTTACCGCCGTACTTTATTTAGCCTGTGGCAAATGGCCTTAGTTACCAGTGGTTGCCACGAGGAGACAGCACGTACACTTGCGAATCGTGAACAGGTTATCCCTTACACAATTGTACCCATTACGCAGCTGCCTAATACATGACCAGAACAGCTCACGTAATGCGCATCCTGCTGGAAGGTTACGGAGCTGGTAGAATAATATACTCAACTTTGGTCCCCCCTTCCAGTAGACGCCAAACCACCTTATTCGTAGTATATTTTATTAAAATTGATTTAATTTCATTCAAAAAAACCTCAATTTTATATTTCGACGGAAGGATTTTTGCTTGACGGCCGGCCAAATATAAAAATTCATTTTAATAAAATTTTCTTAGAATAAGGTGGAACTTATATAAGATTTGACATTCTCTGTTTGGTGTTCAACACGAGCAGACCTTATTTTGTTTTTTTTACAAACAATAAAATTTTTAAAAATTTATACAGATCGTGAAAACACAATTAAATAATACAGTAACGTAACAGTTCAAACAAAATAATCAATCAAAAGTTAAATTAGTCATAAATTTAAACTGCAAAGTCTTTAGAAGACAAATTTGTCTTACTTAAGTAAAAGGAGGAGTCCTAGCGACTCCTCCGGTGATAGTGAGTGCAAAATCCTCAAAACTAACGAAGAAAATAGCATCCCCGTTAATAATGATGCTGAAAGAATGAGTGCAGATTCAATGCCATCAACATCGCGTGGATTTGGTCTACTTCCTCAAGGAGAAGGGATCATTCCAGATAAATTACGGAAAGCGGCTAACTGGCTAGTTAGGAGGGAACTTGGCCATTTTTTATCCGATTTTGATGAAATTCAGCATGCAGGATGAAAATGGGATTCTTAAATGATTTTTAGAGGAAGTTCTGGTATATGGCCAATTAGGAGGAAACTTGGCCATTTCTTATCCGATATTGATGAAATTCAGAATGCACGATAGAAATGGGATTCTAAAATGATTTTTAGATAAAGTTCTGGAATATGGCCAATTAGGAAGGAACTTGGTAATTTCTTATCCAATTTTGATGAAATTCAGCATGCACTATAGAATTGGGATTCTAAAATCATTTTTAGATAAAGTTCTGGAATTTGACCCATTAGGGTCTTGGAGATTTCTTATCCGATTTTTGTAAAATTCAGCATGCACGATGGAAATGGGATTCTAAAATGATTTTTAGATAAAATTCTGGAATATGGCCAATTAGGAGGGAACTTGGCCATTTTTTATCCGATATTGATGAAATTCAGCATGCAGGATGAAAATGTGATTCTTAAATGATTTTTAGATAAAGTTCTGGAATATGGCCAATTAGGAGGGAACTTGGCCATTTTTTATCCGATATTGATGAAATTCAGCATGCAGGATGAAAATGTGATTCTTAAATGATTTTTAGAGGAAGTTCTGGTATATGGCCAATTACTAGGAAACTTCGCCATTTCTTATCCGATATTGATGAAATTCAGAATACACGATGGAAATGGGATTCTAAAATGATTTTTAAAGAAAGTTTTGGAATATGGCCAATTAGGAAGGAACTTAGTAATTTCTTATCCGATACTGATGAAATTCAGCATGCACGATTGAAATGGAATTCTAAAATGACTTTTAGATGAAGTTTTGGAGTATGGCCAATTAGCATGGAACTTGGCTATTCCTTAATCGGTTTTAGTGAAATTTGGCACTTGCGATTGGCCAAGTATGATGCAACTTGCCTATTCCTTAAACGATTAGGATATGTGCGTTGGAAATGATATACACAAATGGTTATTTGATGTATTCAATGACTCTTCTATAAATCATTTTATAATCCCATTTCTATCATGCATGTTGAATTTCATCAAAATCGGATAAGAAATTGCCAAGTTTCCTCCTAATGGGCATATTGCAGAACTTCCTCTAAAAATCATTTTAGAATCCCATTTACATCGTGTATGCTGAATTTAACCAAAATTGGATAAGAAATGGCCAAGTTCCTTCCTAATTGGCCATATTCCAGAACTTCCTCTAAAAATCATTTTAGAATCCCATTTCCATCGTGTATGCTGAATTTCACCAAAATCGGATAAGAAATGGCCAAGCTCCTTCCTAATTGGCCATATTCCAGAACTTTATCTAAAAATCAGTTTAGAATCCCATTTCTATAGTGCGTGCTGAATTTCACCAAAATCGGATAAGAAATAAAGGGTGTTTTTTTAAGCCTGATAGAACTTGAAATTGTAAAAAATAAAACAAAAAATTAAATTTTTATGAAAAATATACTCTGGCAGATCTCAGTATACTCTGGCAAATCATCATGAATAGACTCACGCTTGAAGAACGCTACGAAATTATTAAATTTACTTTGAAAATCAGTCGTCGATTCTCGCAACTTATAGACGACTTCGTGAATTTTATGGCGCACATAATCGTCCATCTGAGCAAGCTATCCGTTGAACTGTGGATATATTTCGTACCAATACTTTCTAGAGGATGCAATAACATCAACACGTCGAAGGAATGTGCGTACTGAAGAGAATATCGCCGCTGTAAACGAAAGTGTGGAAGAAGATCCAAATTTAGCGGTTCGTCGTCATTCGCAGGAATTGGGGCTCTGTCCGTCCACTACAAATATGGATGACATTAATCCGAACGAGATTTGGTTTCAACAGTACAGCGCTACATGCCGTACGGCGACCGCAACCATCGACTTATTAAAATCAAAATTTGGCGGTAAGTTGATTTCGTGAAATGGACCTGTCAATTGGCCTCCAAGGTCGTGCGATTAGACGCCTGTGGGGCTACGTGAAGACGCTGGTTTATGTTGATAAACCAGCAACAATTGACGCCTTGGAGGCCAGCATTGTTCGTGTTATTCGTGACATACGGCCAGCAGTGCTCGAAAAAGTGGCCCAAAATTGGACGTCCAGAATGCATTTTCGTCAAGAACAGCCGCGGTGCCCATATGCCCGAAATCATTTTCAAATATTAATGCCATGTATATATTGATCTTTCGAATAAAAAAAAATTTTGATTACAATTTAATTTTTTGTGTTATTTTTTACAATTTCAAGTTCTATCGGGCTTAAAAAAACACTCTTTAGAATCCCAAGAAAATTTTAATAAAAAAAATCATAAATCCTCAGTTCAACACCCCATTACAATGGACAACCTTTTTGGTCCCATCGATGTCCGTTGTAGAGAGGTTTCTCTGTAATATAATATTAATATAAAATAAAAATTTATTTGCAACTCACATTTTTAAAAAAAATATTTTTATTTATTAAATATTGCAATTTAATTCTATTAAGCAGTCGAAAATTTTCAATGTTATCGAAAAAAAACACTATCGAAAATTTTCGTGATAGCTCATTATCGATATTATCGAAAAAAAAACGAAATCGAAAAATTTTGTAATATGTCATTTTCGATACTATCGAAAAAAAAACGCTATCGAAAATTTCATAATAGGACCCCAGCAGGCCACAAATGATCTGTTCACACCTGATGAGATTTCCAGTCTACTGAAAGAAGTGCTAACCAAACTAAACTCTTGCAACAATAAGGAAGAAATATTCTTTGCCATAACTTCATTGGCTTATAAACATTTATATTCAAATAAATGAGCAGTCAACATATAGCAAATAATTTTAAAACAGTTCTCTGGGATGCTAGAGGAATCAAAAATAAAATAATAGAAACCAGATTTTATACAAACAAATAATTTAGATATACTATTGTTAACAGAAACATTTCTTAACCCTAGTGATAAGTTCTATGTTAATTCAAATTATGTAATATATAGAGCAGATAGACTAAATAACATTCGTGGTGGTGTTGCAATTATCGTAAAAAAAAACTATTAAGCATAAATTGTTACCATTTTTTAAAACTAAAATAATCGAAAGTATTGGTATTGAAATCGAAAGTACCAATAAACCGATTAATGTAATCTCGGCTTATTTTCCTGCTACCCGTGTTGATGCAAGTATGTTAATTGACTTCAAGCATGATTTAAAAAAGCTTTCAAATACCAACAATGATTATATATTAGGTGGTGATTTCAATTCTAAACATAGATATTGGAACTGTTCAAAAGCTAACCGTGCCGGTAATTTAATATACAATGAAATCAATAAATGTAGGTTTATAATAAATTTTCCCTCAGAACCAACGTATTACCCCAGCTCATCCCGTGACGTTCCATCCACGCTTGACATAGTTTTATGCAATAGACACGGTTTAACATCAAATCTTTTATCTGTCTGTGAACTTTCTTCCGATCATAACCCGGTCTCATTTACAATCAATGCTAATCAAGAACTTCATAGTAACCCAAATCTAATTCGCTGTTATAATTTTGCTGATTGGAAAAAGTATCATAAGATACTAAAAGATAACATAAAGTTAACAAATTATACCAGCGAAAATATAAATTCTATCGAAAAAAATAGATGATAACATCTCCCATCTGTCCGAATTGATCATAAAAGCCCAAAATGATTCAGTGCCATTGCTAGTTAATCAGAAAACCCAAATAAAACTAGACGAAGAAACACTGAAAATAATTAGATTTAGAAACACTTTAAGACGCCAATGGCAGAGGACCAGACAACCTTATCTAAGAAAAATAATAAATAAAATAACCATGCAAATAAAATCAAAAATAAATGAAATTCGTAACCAAAATTGGAATAAACTTCTAAATAAACTTCAAATAACAGATAGTAAAACCTTCTGGAATGTAACCAAACTAATTAGAAATAAAACTGTCGGTCTTCCACATCTTAAAGTGGACGATAATATTCTAATAACCCCAGAAGAAAAAGCTAATGCCATAGCTGAAAAATTTCACAAAATACATTTTTTAACTAAAAATGCATCTCAACCTGCAACTGAATTAACAGTAGCTAATTCGATAAAACAATTAGAATCAATACCAAATTTTGAATCCAATCCATTAACTGCAACTCCCAAGGAAATTGCACATATAATTAAAAATCTGAAAACATCTAAAGCTCCAGGTTCCGACAAAATATCTAATAAATTGTTAAAACAAAGCCCTAAACATTTAAAGATATTACACTGCTACATATTCAATGCATGTCTAAAGTTAAATTATTTCCCTAAAGCTTGAAAATTTGCTAAAATTGTACCAATACAAAAACCTAATAAGGATCATTCCAAACCAACAAATTACCGTCCAATAAGCTTATTATGTGGATTGTCTAAAGTTTTTGAAAAAGTAATTCAATCAAGAATACTTTTGTACCTAGATGAAACTCAACTGATTCCTAAATTTCAATTCGGACTTAGACAAAAACTTTCGACAGTTCATCAAACGTATAGATAGATTATGTAAAATAATAAAAACCGAGCTAAACAAAAAACAATCATCAGGTTTTGTAACGATGGATATTGAAAAAGCTTTTGACACTGTATGGCATGACGGATTGATTCATAAATTAATTCAGTTTAAATTTCCTGTGTATTTAATTCAAAATCATTCATTCTTACCTACAAAATAGATCATACTCAGTATTTATAGGAAATGTTGAATCAAAAGTTTTTTCAATTCCTGCAGGTGTTCCACAAGGTGCTGTATTAAGCCCTTCACTATTCAATATATACATTTCTGATTTTCCAAAATCAGTAGGTTGCACCATTTTTCAATTCGCTGATGATACTGCTATCCTGTCCAGCTCTGTGGATCCTCAAAAAATCATCAACAATCTAGAAAAAGTATATGCTGAAATAGCAATCTATTTACATAACTGGAAGATAAAAATAAATAACACCAAAACTCAAGCGATGTTTTTCACGCGAAAACGTCCAGATGCATCTGTGTAAACGGTATTAATATTCATTGGTGTAAAGAAATAAAATATCTTGGCGTGATGCTTGACCAAAAACTCATATTCCACAGACATATAGATTATACTATTAACAAAGTGACCAAACTAATTAGCATTTTGTATCCTTTTATAAACCGCAAATCAAGCCTAAGCCTTAATAATAAACTACTGATTTTTAAATCCGTATTTTCTCCAATATTAACTTATGGTTCTCCTGCTTGGCAAACAATATCTATGTGTCCCCAGAAACGACTTCAAATAATGAAAAACAAACTGTTAAAAATGATATATAATCTGCCATGGTTCTTTCCAACAATTAAACTTCATAAGCTCAATAAAATAAAAACCATAAACGAAAACATCATATGTCTGAACACTAAATTCAACACGGGGTTAGAACTTATCAATAATTCTTGCACGGAAAGTATTAATTGAATTATTTCACGATGGGTGAAATACAAATTAATTTTAAGTATTTAGGTTAATTTAAAAAATATGGATAATTAGGTTTTTTCAACTTTCTCCTAGAATAAAATATTAACATAGTCTAATTCACAAAAAAAAATAAAAAAAAAATAAAAAACTATTTAAACAATAAACTAAAGATGTAAAGTTGTATCAAACTAAACACTTAAGGATTATATGAAACTACTAATGTAAGTTAATGTTAAAAAAAAAAAAATATTTAAATAAAGATAAATTGAATTGAAATTGAATTACATATAAGATTTGAACTATTTGTTAATAATTTTCATATTGCAAACTGAAGCACAACTTCCGTTTTGCATGGGGCAATGCTTTTTTTGGACTGAAGGGAAGAAAAATACCCTGAAATAGTCTTTGGACGTTTTAAATCAACAAGAAACTCGATTAAACTTTACATCGGCCATTTTATTCAGATTTTTGTTTTTTTTATTATTTTATTTTAATTATAATTAATTTAATTAAATTTAAAAAATAAAATAAAATAATTCAAATTAAAAATTTCTACATTTATTTATTGATGTGTTTGTGTGTTTATTTATGTATTACTTACTCTTCGTATATTAATTAATTGTATGATTACTGATTAGTCATTTTTTGTTTTTTTTTTTTTTAATTAATAAATAATTTGTAAAATATTATTGATTTTTTTTTTTTATTAATTATATTTATGTAGGTCGCATTATTTAGGTTTCTTTTCTCTAGGGCATGAATGTTACTTTTTTTTAAATTCTACAAATAAATAAATTTATAATTAAATGTGTAATTTTTTAATTAATTAAATTTAAAGTATTTAACGGTGGTGTGCAAAGAAAAATGCATGACCCAGGAGTTTGTGTGGACTTTATGAAGAGATTCCGCTCTTGAGCAGTAGCGATTTTCTTAGCACACGCACAGGTTTCTCTATTATTTGGATCAACTAATATATTTGTATGTAAACGGATGATTATGTGTCGTCTGTGTGTTTTTTGTACGAGATGTTCCTAGTATATTCGTGTTCTTGTCGTATGTATATATAAAATATAGAGTGCTGAAAGATTGATTTAGATTTTTGTTTTGTTTTTTTTTTTTTTTGTAAGAAAGAAAATTATAAAAATAATTGGATTTCTTCCTAACGTGATTTCGTCGGTTTTTTGGTTGATGATGTTGTAGGTGATGATTTAAATTGTCGAAAATTGACGTTCAATCTGATGTCACTGTTTATTATTTTTCGAGAAATTATGTGAAGCCCAATTGAGGGATGTTTTCCATGAATTTTCTAGGGCTTCTTGAAACTTTTTACTGAAATGTTTCCTTGCCTCATGTTCTGGTAAATCTAACACCTATATATGAAATAGTAAAGAATAAATATCGTATTAATTTAACTAAAACATTCATGGACTTTCTTATACTAACCAAGGTTTCTCTTAGATAATTAAGATCTTTTTCCGATGATAGTTCCGGAAGTCCAGTCGATATCATCATTGCAAATAAAGATAATATTAAACAGCCATGTTGTCTTAAAATTAAAAATGCCTGGCGAACAGCAAAAAAATGTTAGATTAACACTCGAGACATATTAGACCAAGAATAAGCACTTACCTCTTCACATAAATTTGAAAATACCCTGAATTCGTCTGCCTCCCGTCGTCCTTTATTTATAACTGTTACAAAATCGTTTGTTAGCACAAAAGGCACGCGTTCACGCCGAAAGCCAAATTTTTCCTTAAAATGTCCTAATATATGACCAAAATCAATATGAAATAATTGTCCAGTCTTTTTAACCATTATATTATCTGAATGTCGATCCGCCACCCCTAATACATACGTGGCGACACAATAACCGGCACAACTTAATGTAAATTCATTTATTGCTTTTTGTAATAGCTCTTCGGTGGCATTATTTTCTTTGAGCCATGCCAATAGAGATCCTTTTTGAAATGATGACGCTACCGAAAACATACCCTTCTCTTTTTGTATGTTCGCTATTGTTTCAGCGTTCAGCACAACCTCAATCATACCTAATCGACGTTCCATACTTATACAACTGTAGGGATTCATACGAAAATCATGTCCATGACTTTTCCATATTCGATCCATCACTCGTAACATTTGTAACGTTAGCATGTCCTGCCGCAGATCATCACCATTTTTAAATATGATATGAATATCATCACCATGCATATCTGCATTCTCGAATACAATCCATAGCGGACGCATTTTTGAATCCATCACTTTACATTTTTCCCATCGTACCGTTTTACACCGAAAGCTGGGATTCAACGGACTTATCACCTCTGAGATTGCTTGTTTTGTATGCTTATCCATTAGAAATTCCTGCAGCAGTATTTTTCCCTTTTCTTTCCCATGTTTTTTGGCAATTTCTGATCCGGTTTTTAATTTTTCCAAACATGTCATTTGTTTTAGCAGTATAGGGATATGCTCTTGGCTACCTTTTAGATACGCCTCTAAAATGAGGCCAAATCGTATTTGTACCGATGGTACTTGCATCTCAGATCTTAAATGCCAAAATAAGTAATGCCCTATTCTTTGGTTATTTAGCGCACGATCTAATAAAAATTCGACTAAATCACAATGAAGATAAGATTCATGTTTCACAGCCTGAACTAATTGCAATAGATACAAGAGAAGTTGTTCGTCTCGTACACGTTTCAAACAATTTACAGCAAATCGACGTATTGATTGATCAGCGTACGCATAATCGAGCAATTCAAGTGCCCGTTCGACAGTAAGCGGAGGCCAACTCTGTAATAAATTTGTTACCTCAGCTACTTCATCCCGATCATTCCATTCGACGCAGTACAACAAACATGGCAACGCTTCTGGATCCTCTCGCATCAAATCGTATCGTTTATCCCATATTGCGTTTCGCTCCTGGTCATGCATCTCATGAAATCGATCGTTATTCATATAAGGTAAGATAATTTCTTTAATACTACGTTCATCCTCAGCACTGCCGCGGCAAAAGTCTTTCTTTTCTCTCAATTCTCTAGCATATTGCAAAACTGTTTCTTCCTGCGGATACAAAATTGCACCCTCTGTATTATAGTTATGCAGCAAAAGCTGTATTGTGGCACAATTATCACTACGCGGATTCGATTCGACGGTACCAAGTGGATGTAAAAAATCATCGGAACTCGAATCTTCCGCATAAGTCCACGTATATAATTTAATAAGCCCTGTTTTTAGTTGATTTTTATAGTCGAATACTGTTGTGTTGACCCAAGCCAACGGATTAATATAAAGTTCTTTATTCGCGTCTTTCACACGACGACCTCTCACACCACCTTTCGAACTTTTTGTCGTTTCGTACACCACTAAGCAAATTCGTGCCATACGCGGTACATTACTCAAATTTATATCGTACGTTAATGTCTCGTTAAATGTTGCTGTCGTCTCAATTAATCGCTGCTCAACCGTTTTCTTAGGTTCGCACAATGATTTCCCGCCATGGAATAAACCAACTTGTACTCCAACTTCAACTGTCCGACTCGTATCACAATTCAGTCCCGTGATCAATTTAATTGTACACTGAAAATGTTCATTTATATTCCACGACGAAATATGCTTATTCTTTTTGCGCAGAGTACACGTGGACGGTTGTTTTGATTCAGTACGCTGGTCATCTTCGTTTATAACCTGATACGTATTATCCTCGAATACCTTAACATTTTGAACACACTGCGTTACAACAGTGGGCACATCATCTCGCGACAATGTATCTTGTATATATATAAATTGTACGAGTGGATATTCACCGTACAAATATTCATCCCGACCCGATATTTTTAGTATATAATCGGCTGCCTTATCATGCCGATTATTGAGAGCGAGCGCTTTTTTTTGCAGCACTTTGTCCAGCAGGGCTTGAGGTGTTATATTATAACGTACACTAAACGTAAATGAGGTATCGTTATTTTCAAATTTTGCGACAAGAACAAAATTATCATTTCGCAGGCGACCCCTTACTGTTTCCGGCATTTCAGAGGTGTTAGCCACACGTGGCGGAAATTGATACAATAATTTTTGATGCCATGTCATTTTTTGACGTTCATATGAAATTTGATTTCCCAGCAATGCCATTTTATAACGAAAATCATGAACTTCGGGATTTTTTAATTCTTTAAATTCATTGAGGGCCTTACCAATGAGATTTGTAATATTTTTTGTAATTTTATTGCTGGTTGCCACCTCCTTTTCGGTGATCCGTAAAATGCAAAAATATGGTTGAACATCGCAAAGGCGTTTTGTCTCATCCGTTAATTCATCAGTGCTTGAGATACCCGATATTGCACACAGGACGTACATTGATTTGTCGCGCAGCATTGTGTACAATGGATATTCTTCGGCCTTTTCCCAGACTTCCTGAAAACAAACAAAAAAAAAAACAAAAACAATTTTAAATTTAATTGTGATGTGAAATCAGTTGGTGTTTAAAAAGCCAATATTATAATGAAGCAACTTTCAAGCAACAGTTTGGATGCATAAAGCTTTAATCAGCTTATTCAGTTCGAAACTGTTTTCCATAAGACTCGAAAGAAGGCTTAGAATTGTAAAGGCTTAAAATATACTAACCTATAATAACTCGAAAGTTTAGATTTTTATAGAAAATTCAATTTTATTAAAAATCAATGATTTTCCCACAAATTTTGGGCCAAAATCCCTAAATTCTGCAATTCTGATCCGATTGTGATGGTTAATACCTCTTACAATAGGTTTTAAGATCTGTATAATTGTTCTGCCAATTTGCATTATGATTGCTCGATTATTTCTACACGTTTCGTACAAAATTCGATTTTATTGGAAACCTATAAGGTTCTAGCTCGAACTAATTTATTTGCGGTTTAAATGTATTGCAAATTCCGCGACAAGTTTCAAACCATTTCGAGTAAATATTGTTTTGAAAATATTGACCGCGTTTATTTTCACCGTCACCGTTTTATTAAAAAAAACGACAAAACAAAAAAATTAGGTAATCAATTAACAAGCAAAAAAAAAATGTATTCTCCGTCAGTTTGTGTAAAATATGTAACATAATTTAATTTAAAACAACAGCAGCACCAAATGATTACGAAATTAGTGACAAATTTTATTTAGCTGTTGTTTCGATTCAAGGAATTTTTTTTTTTTTGCTTTTATTTAAATTAAATTTTAATTTCGGCGCGATATTACCAATTCTGCTAAAAATAATTAATTTTTGCGTTTTTTTGTTTGTTGACATATTTCCGAAAATCCGCTTATGCATAAAGTTGAAAGTTTATCAATTATTACAACTTTTAATTATGTGTTTTAGTATGTTTAAAAAAAAAAATGTTTGTTGTTTGTGGAAGGAAGTTCAAAATTGTTTTTCACATTGAATTTCCGTTTTAACAGATTAGCATAAGAAAATTCATTTTATTTTGCGGAAGTACTCATTTATGGAATATAAGAAATGAGTATTGTGGAATATAAATGAAATTGGCCTAATTAGGTAGTTTGTGTAACCTGCTTTTAAGTATGTACGTAACAAACGAATAAAGTTTGCAAATATACTTTCGTCTGGTGACATGTCTACGTTTGTAAATCGGATCGTCATATATGATGATAGCACTAGTAAATTGAGATATACATAATTTAATTTTTGGTTAGATTTGTATATTGAGTACAGCTGATTAGATCAAAAAATTATTTAATAATTTGATTAAAATTCCTGCAGCATGCAACATTCGAGGATGATTCAATAATTTCGTGTAAAAATAATGAAAACATCGTTTTTTCATGTAGCATGATTTTGTTGGAGTAGAATTTGAAATAAAAGAACGCATCCACTAAGATATGTCAAACGCCATATTGTACTAAATAAAGTTTTCTTATTCTGTTTTATAACGTTGAAACAACAACTCGTGTTTTCCTTTCAATATCACAACAGGTTATGGGCCCAGGCTTACGCCCCAGAATTGAAAGATCGATCATATGGAGGATAATAGTGTTGTTTAAAATTCAATTTATAAAACTATAGATTAATTCAGTTTGTTTAAAAATAAAAATAGAATTTTTTTTTATATAACCACGTTTATGTTTTAACCTCATTTTTTTAAAAAATGGCTTCTGGAAACGCTGTAAATGTGTCACATATTGAGAAGTTAAAAGGCCGTGATAACTACAATGATTGGAAGTTTGCGATGCAAGCGTCACTTCAATTAGAAGATTTGTGGGAATGCGTATCTGGTGATTTTAAAGTCGAAGCAAATGTGGATGCGAAGAAAAAGGATGTTAAGGCTAAGGCAAGATTAATTTTGTCAATTGAACCGGTGAACTATGTTCACATTCAATCCGTAGATACAGCCAAAGATGTCTGGGAGTGTTTGAAAGCTGTTTTTGAAGATACCGGCCTTACGAGAAAGGTGGGTTTATTAAGAACATTAATAACAACGCGACTAGAAGATAGTACATCAGTGGAAGCGTATGTGAACACAATAATGACAACTGCTCATAAATTAAACGGAATTGGGTTTAAGGTAAATGAAGAATGGATTGGTGCATTGCTGCTTGCGGGTCTACCGGACGAATATGGACGAATGCTGATGGGAATTGAGAGTTCAGGGACGATAATCACTGGGGATTATGTCAAAACAAAGTTGTTACAGGATGTTAAATTACCCATATCCACAGGAAATCACGCAGATCATCAATCAGCCTTTTTTGGAAAGAAGGTTAATTTTAAAAGGGGACCACGGTGCTATCGATGTAATGAGTTTGGTCATATTGCGGCAAACTGCAACAACAAGAATGTTGGAAAGTCATTTAATAATTCGAAGCCAATTGAGAAATCTGCTTTCACCACAGCCTGTGCTAACGGTGATTTGAATGTCAATGAATGGTATATTGACTCTGGTGCTTCTGCGCACATGTGTAAGCACGGTAGTTGGATGCGTGACGTGAAGGGATCAGCAGGTAGAGAAATTGCTTTGGCCAATAACTCAAAAATTGAAGTGAATGAATGGGATTGGTATGGTTGATTTGCTTGCTAAAAGACACAATAATTTGCACAATGTTAGAAATAAGTAATGTGCTTCTTGTACCAAAATTGTCAGCAAATTTGCTTTCGGTTAGTTAAATAACGAATCATAATCATAAAGTTGTTTTTGACAAATTTAGAGTAAAAATATTTGATCAAAATGGATCATTATTGGTAACCGGTAGTCGTGTAAATGACATGTATCAGTTGGACAAACTGCAAGATAAAAACAATGCTACCTTGCAATCACAGGAGGTTTCTAAATCATTCAATTTGTGGCATCGTCGATTGGGTCATCTAAATCTAAATAGCATGAATTTATTACGTGATAAATATGCTGATGGCGTTAATTTTAAAAATTCTTCAAACGAGATTTGCATAAACTGTGCGAAAGGCAAACAGCATCGGCAACCATTTGGAAATTCCGAAAAAAGGGCACAGAATTTCCTGGAACTTGTGCATTCGGATTTATGTGGTCCAATGGAAACAAAATCTCTTGGCGGTAATAGATATTTTTTGATTTTTTTGGACGACTATTCGAAGAAGGTTTTCGTTTATTTTTTGGAAGCTAAGGACGAAGTGGTTGGTTCGTTCAAACATTTCAAATCGTATGCGGAAAGGCAAACTGGACAGAAGCTGAAAACTCTACGTTCCGATAATGGATCGGAGTATATTAGTAAATCCATGATTAATTTTATGCGGCAGGAAGGAATACGACATCAGTGCTGGGATGTTCTAACATCACTATTTTCGATATTCGATACGCTTTTGTCTCTTTTTTCAAGAACAAAATCGCATTATCTTTCACTTATAATGCCTATTATTGTCTAAGTATTTTCGATTCAGCCTGCTATTTCTTCATCACTTTATCACTACAAAAATTTTTGTGATACTTTGTCGATTATGTTGAAAAAGCATAGTAAAGAAATTTGTTCTAATAGGCTGAGATCGCAATAGATGAGCGTAATTGAGGAAGCAAAATATTGGGCAACTTTGTTCATGAAAAAAGAGACATAAAGCGTATCGAATATCGAAAATAGTGATGTTAGAACATCCCAGCACAGACAACAACTGCGTACTCTCCTGAACAAAATGGAACGGCAGAGCGAATGAATCGCACATTAGTAGAGAAGGCGCGATGCATGTTGTCCGATGCAAAGTTATCAAAAATATACTGGTCGGAAGCAATTGCTACAGCTGCTTACCTCGTAAATCGTTCACCGAAGAAAGGCCTTGATAAGACGCCCGAAGAGATTTGGACTGGAGTGAAACCGGATCTGCGTCACTTAAGAGTTTTTGGGGCAAAGGCTCTAGCACACATTCCAAAACAAAAACGTAAAAAGTGGGATTTAAAATATGAGGAATGTATTTTTCTGGGTTATTTCGAGAATTCAAAGGCTTATCGATTATACAGTGAACAAAAGGGTGAAATATTAAAAAGTCGCGATGTAATTTTCATTGAATCATTTATACCAGTAAGTACAAACGATGATCATGAAGTGGGGGAATCATCAAGCACGACTCTAGATTGGAATATAGATGAAGTGGGGGAAACATCGAAGTTCATGGAAGCTGCAGCAGCTGATGAAGAATTATGTTCCAATGTCGAAGAGAACAATAATGAGGTTAAAGAAGAAGAAACCAACAAGCGTGTCAGGAGACTGCCAGCAAAATTGAAGGATTACGATCTCAATTACAATGCAAAAGTGTCTGAAGTGTGTTTGGAACCCTTGACATATGAGGAAGCCATGAGTAGCTCTGAATTTGTTTTGTGGAAAAAGGCGATGCAAGAGGAGTATGATTCTCTTATTGAAAATGGAACCTGGACCTTAGTGGATATTCCATCGGATAGGAAAGCAATCAAATGCAAGTGGATGTATAAAACAAAGTGCGATGGCAGTGGAAATATAAACCGTTATAAAGCTCGGCTTGTTGTTAAAGGCTGTTCACAACGCGAAGGTATCGACTATGAAGAGACATATTCACCAGTTGTTCGTTACTCGTCCATTCGATACTTAATTGGTCTTGCAGTGAAGTTTGATCTGGACATTGATAATATGGATGCAGTTTCGGCGTTCTTGCAAGGTGAATTGCAGGAAGAAATATATATGTGTCAACCGGAAGGTTATAATAAAGGTTCGTCGAAAGTTTGTCGTCTTAAGAAAGCATTGTACGGCTTAAAACAGGCGAGTCGTACTTGGAATAGCAAATTGGACAGTGTCCTTAAAGATTTCGGCATGAAATCTTCGTCAGTGGATCCTTGTATATACCACAAAATTGAGAATGAACAGATTTTGTTGGTAGCTGTGTATGTTGACGATCTGATGCTATTCTCGAATGACAAAATGTTAAAAGATTCGTTGAAACGAAAATTATCGAGCACATTTAACATGAAGGACTTGGGTGCAATTCAACAATGTCTAGGAATGCGATTCACTCGGGATCGTGAAGTTGGAAAAATCTGGATTGATCAACAACTATATATCGAAAAAATATTAAAAAAATATGGTATGGCTGATTGTAATTCAGTATTGACACCATTTGATGCAAATCAAAAGTTAACAAAAGATATGACACCTAAATCTGATGATGATGTCATACAAATGGAAAATGTTCCTTATCAGGAAGTAGTTGGGAGTATCATGTTCGCTGCTCAGGTTACTCGTCCGGATATTTGCTATGCTATCAGCACCGTTAGCAAATTCAACAGTAATCCTGGTCAGCCGCACTGGAACGCGGTTAAGAGAATCCTGAGATATCTTCGTGGTACTGTATCAGCCAAATTAGAGTTTTCAAAAACCGGTAATTCAGAGATAATTGGCTATTCTGATTCGGATTGGGCAAATGATATAGATGATCGACGACCAGTCACTGGCTACATTTTTAAGCTTCAAGGAGGAGCTATTTCGTGGAACAGCAAAAGACAGCCTACGGTGGCTCTTTCCACAACGGAGGCAGAGTACATGGCAATCTCAGCCGCAGCTCAAGAAGCTTTATGGCTGCGAAATTTTGAAGATGAGTTAAAGTTGAGCTCAAATCTGGATGCTACTACCATTTGTTGTGACAATAGGAGTGCTGTAAGTTTAGCTTCAACTGGTGCTTTTCATGCTAGGACAAAGCATATTGATATTCGACATCACTTCATACGTCAGCGGATTCAAGATAAGGAGATTCAGTTGACATCAGTCAGCACTGACCAGATGATTGCAGATGGATTAACTAAACCTCTTTTCAGCTGTAAACATTTATTATGTTTACACGGGATGGGGTTGGTGATGCAGTAATTGACAATTCTAGTGGGGGTGTTGGAGTAGAATTTGAAATAAAAGAACGCATCCACTAAGATATGTCAAACGTTGTTATAACTTGAAACAACAACTCGTGTTTTCCTTTCAATATCACAACAGATTTGCCCAACTCTTGAAAATATCCCACGGTGTGCCTGAACCACTTTTAAATGGCTCGGAAAACCACGTCTCTATTTTCTTCAAGGATCGAAAGTTCCATGTTTGAGAAGTCCAAAAAACAAAAATTAGCAAAATCCCCATTTTTGTTCTGCGACTGTCAAGAGATATGCTGAAATGCTTGAAAAATAAATACATCACCATATCTGTCTGTGTACAGAGATTGTTTTGTTTCTTTTCACGTAAATATGTTTGTTGTTTTCAAATGTTTCAACTTCAAAAATCAGCAGAAAGACAGACTTAGTTGTCGCAATATTAGTCAAAACAGTCGTTGACAAACCGGCCAGTAAATAACAGTTATTAGTAATAGACGAACCTATTACCGACATAAGAGTGAAACAAAATGTCACGAAAGACAAAGGACCATGCGCGAACTCATGAAGAATACCGAGGCGTAATTTGTTTGTTGTGTTTAAGAAAGAAAGATAAGATGTGGGATTAGTAGCAGTTGCAAAATCATCATATACAAATTCAATAAACAAAATTCTGAAGAAACCACATTAGCTCGACCGGACTATTCTGGTTTTCTGGAATTCCCATGTGTAACACGATCTAAAAATAAGATACTTTGTGACGTGCACCAGATAATCTGTGTCTAGGAAATTCAGCGAAAAGAAAAGTGATCAAAGAAAAAGTGTAAGAAATGCAGAGGACCACTGGATAAAAACAAAATTTGCACTTCACCTAAATGCATCCCTATTCTCACTGAATTGATTTCAAAAAATTTGTCTACCAAAGAAAAGGAAAAATTAGCTTCATCAATGCTAAAAGATATTCTACACGTGCCAGAACACTCAAACAATGAAGGACAGTTGCGGTTATCTCAAAGGAGAGGCAAAAAACTACCAGTTTCAGTGAATTCAAACAATGTGGATAAAAGCTCAAGAAAAGAAAGTCGCAGCTATCGACATATTGAAAATAAGTACAGAATTGGGGTTGTCTACAAGAAAGACACATTCTCTAACTGCTGCTTTGCGAGCTGGCAGTAAGAATAGGAAAATGTTTCAGCCCAACTTGAAGCAGGACCTGCTTTATCCCTGAATACCAAGAAGTCTTGTGTAATAAATAGATCTGGATGCTTTGTTTGTTGTAATAATGTACAAGGTTTAGTTACATATATTCGAGAAAAAAGAGGTTTGCAAGAAGTAGATTTCCCGTGGCGTACTGCAGCTATCGGGGGGGTCACAGGTGGTGGATAGTGGACGACCTATCGATAGGTAGGTTAGCGGTGAATTAAATAAGCCGCCCCCAACCGCAGTCCAGCTGGTGGGAGAGTCTCAGGGAACTGGGGAGTGGTTAGCCTCAGTTCATTAAATTCTGAGTGCCTATGATGCCCAGCATGGAAAGGCGAACAGATGGCGTCAGAAAACCATCGACCAATAACCATGGCGGACTGGGCGTCACGTCCTCTCTGCACCTCCGGAGTCTCCGCAAGTGATGAGTGGGGGTACCCTATAAACGGGTGACCCGGTGAATGGAATGGATCCTATTGGATTGGGCTCTCCGTGTGAATAGGTGAATGGGGGAGAGAATGTGGGCGGAGGGAAGGGGTGCAGGGAGGCCGGGGTGCTAGCGAGCCGAATGGGCTGGATTAAGGTTTAAAGCGACCCGTGCTGATGCACGGCTGGGGCCCATTTAACAAAGCCCAGTCGCTAACGGAGCCCTCTGGATACCTGGCGACCTCCAGTTGTATTTATACGGATCTCTGCGCAGGCGAACCTTTATTTCTCCGATACTCGTGGGAATCAGATGGAAAGATCGAACAACGAAAAAACAAAGGGCACCGGCTCTCCTCAAAAGCCGGTATCAGCGAAGGGAGGTACCTCGAACCAGACGGGTGGGGCCTCTAAGGTTGCAAAGGGGGTTGGCTCTAGGGCAAAAGTCCCGGGAGTTAGCGGTACCAACGCAGCACATGGGAGTGGGACGAGAGAAATTCCTTCGGCGAAAAGGCGATACAGGAATCGCCGCTCGGCATTCCGAATTCTCGAGAAGTGGGCTGCGACCCCCGAGGGGCAGCTTACGGAAGAGCAAAGAACATCAGTAGCTTGGGCAAGGAGCACTGTGGGCTGCGGAGGCTCGGAAAGGGAACATGTGTCGAAAAGACAGCGGTCCCAGGACGAGGTGGAAGTAGTCAACAGCAAGCGGGCCAAGTTGGTGACTGAAAAGAAGCCAAGCTGCAACTCAGGGACAAAGCTGTTCAGCGATGTCCTGAGGGAGCATGTGTTGATGCTAGCCGTCATTGACGAAAGTCAAGAAGATGGGAGCATCACGGCCGAAAAGTGGAGGTTGGTGTATAATGTACTCAACCTCGTTTTTTTAAAGGCCCTGGGTGAAAATGCGGGGCCACCCCCATCCTGCAGAGATGCGGGATGGTAACAAGGGTGTGTGAAGATGACTGCATGCTTGGACTCTAGATCTGTGGATCTATATAAAAAGGCTATAGCCAAAGTAGGGGAGGTGTGGCCAGGCGCAAAGCTTGCGGCAGTTAGTCGGGAGGAAATTCCCAGCAGGCCGAGGGCACGTGACTGGCTGCCATCCCAACCGGCTAGCCCTGACGAGGCTTTGGAAATCATTTAGGCCAGTAACCCGAGTCTTCCGACCGGACATTGGAAGATCGTCAAGCAGGAGGAGGCGAAGGGGGCTCGAAATTATCAATTATGGTAATAAATAAGGAGTCCCTTGCCCTCCTTCACAAAACGAAGGGAGAGTAATTGACTTCGGTTTCGGGTCAATTACTCTCAACGTTTATAAAAAGGATGGGGGGGAAGCGCGTACGGGAGGCCAACCGGAGGATGGTGGCAACCCGCCCAGGCCTGAAGGGGGTACCAGCAGCATGGGGGGATAAGCTGAGGGTATGGGGGAGAGTGAAGCCGGCGACCTCGGTCGGGCAAGGCCTCCGTTGAAGGTTAAGGAGGGGCACATAAGCGAAGGAGCTGGTGTACCAATGGAGGAGGATGTCGGCAGCCCGGCCAGACGGGGGGCACTGACAAGTCCTCCACAGAGGGTATGAGGGGTGGCGAGACGGGCGGATCCGGCGCATCCCAAAATACAGAGAAATAATATTCCTGCGGTAGCAGGAATATACCATAGAGATAGGTAGAGGTTAAATGGTTATGATTGAGATAACACAAATTAACCTTCACCATTCTAAGGCTGCTTCGGCAGCTCTACTCCTCAGGCTGACTAGTTCGGGTGAGGATGTGATACTAATCCAAGAACCTTGGATTAACAACAACAGGATCTGTGGCCTCAGAACCAAGGAGTATAAAATTATATCCTCTAGTAAGTCTGGGAAGATCAGATCTTGTATTCTTGGGAAAAATAATATTAATCTTTTCCTTCTCTCTCAATACAGCAATGGTGACACTACTGCAGTTAGCCTGGAAGTATGCACTTGTAGATTCTGGCTAGTTTCAGCCTACATGGACCGGGAGAAGGAGGTTCCTCCGGATAACCTGGAGGAGCTAATCCGTAAAGCGGAACAATCAAAGGTAGGTGTGGTACTGCGAGTTGATGCTAATGCGCATCACACTATCTGGGGAAGCACGGACATTAATGAAAGGGGTGAGTCGCTTTTTGATTATTTGATGAGTACTAACCTTTCAGTGTGTAATATTGGGCGGGAACCCACATTTATTACTAGTAACAGGCACGAGGTTCTAGACGTGACCCTTGCCTCAAATAATATTCTTCATATGGTTAAAAATTGGAGGGTGGATAAGGAACACTCCTTTTCTGATCATCGATATTTAACCTATAGCCTCGATATTCACCCTGCTACCCGGGAAGCCTTCAGGAACCCTAGAAGGACCAACTGGAGCAAATATGGGGAATTATTGGAGGAAATGTTACCGACGAGGGCTATGGAGCCCCCGACGACCGTTGGGGAGCTGGAGGACATGGTGGCTACCGTTACTAACGCATGCAACCGATCCTTTCGCGCTGCCTGCCCACTGGCTAAGCCTAAGGGTAGGCAAAAACCGGCTTGGTTGGCCTCCTGAAGCCAGAGCTGGTACACTGGCTCTACACCGCTGTAGTGAGACCTGTACTCATGTACGGGGTGGGTGTTTGGTGGCCAGCTCTGGACAATGTTACTTATAAAAGTAAGATTGAGAGAGTGCAAAGAACAGCCTGTATGCTTGTTAGCGGGCCATTGAGGTCGACACCGACAAGTGCCTTAGAGGTTATGTTGCACCTTCTTCCGGTCGACATTTTTGGCAAACAGATGGCGGCAAATACGGCTGTACAACTTGCAGCCGTCTCTCAGTGGAGGTGTCTTAGTATAGGACACTCCACTATTGTTAGATCGTTGAAGGATGAGCTGGCGAATCTTGACTATATTAAACCTACTCTACGCTTCGAGAAGCGATTTCGGACCTCCTTCCCTTCAAGGGAATCCTGGAGGGATAGACCGTTATCGGAAACCAAAGCGTTGCAATTCTTCACAGATGGCTCCAAGCTAGACGGCAAAGTAGGAGCTGGAGTATTCTGTGACAAATTAAATGTAAACATTTCTATTCGTCTCCCTGATTACTGCAGCGTGTACCAAGCTGAAGTCGTAGCGATTGAGGAGGTCATGACGTGGTTGAAACATAATGTGCTATCCTCAAGCGATATCACAATCTATATGGACAGTCAAGCGGCGATCCGGTCGTTAGAATCGGTGTCTTTGGCGTCACGAGTGGCGTTGAGTTGTCACTCATCTCTAAATGAGATGTGTGAGCATTTCAATATCCAGGTAGTCTGGGTCCCAGGTCACTCGGGCGTCATGGGGAACTGCAGGGCAGATGAACTTGCTAGGCATGGTACGACTCTCCAGCTGCAACCGGAAAGGGCAAGTCTGGGGAGGCCTATCACAGCGCTGAGACAAGCACTTGGGAAGCAGGCGCTATCCTCAGCGGGGAAAAGGTGGTCTAACACCCTCACCTGTAGAGTTGCAAGACAAGTTTGGCCAAAGCTGGACTTGGGGCGCACTAGGGCATTAATATCCTTACGCAGACGTGAATTAAGAACGATCGTAGGAATTCTCACGGGACACTGGCTTTTTGGAGAACATGCAAGAAGGCTGGGTCTGGAGGCTAATGACTTCTGCAGAAGCTGCTTGGACGAAGAGGAGGAAGAGACGTTGGTCCACTTCCTTTGCTCGTGTCCAGCATTGGTTCTCAGAAGGCACAAACACTTAGGTAAGTTCAGGATGGACTGCCTCTCGGATCTCGAAAACATTAAAGTGCGGGACGTCTTACGCTACATAAGTAGCTCGAAATGGTTCCAATAGGGGTAAAAGGGGATACATCCTGTGGTATCACAATGGACTCAGCAGAACAAATGCTAAGATTTAACTTACGATCAACTATCGACCTGATTAAACCAACAGATAGAATAAATGATTACACAAATAGTAACCCATTAAGGTATATCCGGGAGCTATGCATAGGCGATACAGTCCAGATCCGTTGGTATCAAAACAAAGCGATCAAATGGAAATTCGGAAAGGTTATTCAGAAAGAGGGTTTGCTACACTATGTGATTGAGGTCGAGGGAAAATTGCAATGTCGACATATTGACCAGATTCGAGCCACAGGGGTTGAAGGAAACAGAGAGGGTTACTCGGACTCGGTAAAAAGGTATCCAAATACAGAAGTATGCCCATCGAAGAATGACGATGATGGTAATATAACTAGAACGGAGAATATCGAATCAACAGATGAAGTGATTGATCCTAAATCAACGGAGTCACAACAAATAGGATGTACATCCTCAACGGCTATCTCAGGGCAACCCGGAGAGAGTATAATAAAAGGGGACGGAACTGAAATTACAGCGGGGCATATACGAATGGATGGACCAGAGGGTTCAACAGTTCGACGTTCTGGCCGAGTGCGTCGAGCACCAAATAGGATGAATATATAAGGTATTCAGTTCTTCTCGCCGGGAAGACTATTATGTATTGCATTACCAGTCTCATACTGTATCTTAGATCGGGCAATACTTTGCTATCTAAAATGCTTATATACATATACGGAGGAGCAGTCATATTGAATTCGGAAAGTAAGCAGCATATCAGATATATGTACACCTCAGTATTATAATAATAAAACGTAATAAAATATGTATTGATAACAAATAAATAGTGTCTCATTTAATATATAATAATTACTTTGAAGTGTTGGTGATTTAACAATTGACATAAATGGCAAGGCGATTGAGGTTAAAAATGTGTTATGTGTTCCAGAGCTGGCAGCAAACCTTTTGTCGGTATCAAAAATAACCGAAAAAGGAAACCATATAAAATTTGATCGAGAAGGATGTTCGATATTCAATTTGAAAAATGAACCTTTAGTTCGTGCAACATTAGTGGACGGGGTTTACAAAATTATGGCTAACATACCCATGGTTTTATCTGCAAATGTGAGAGCGACATTATCACCTGGCACCGAAAATTGGGTCATCTAAATTTTGACGAAATATATATTAGAGGTAAACAAACTCGGCTTCCGTTTACAAATATCGGAATAAGGGCAAAAGATTTCCTCGAATTAATTCACACCGACCTGTCTGGACCATATTGTACTTCAATTGGAGTTTCAAAATATTTTCAAACTTTTATTGCAGATTTTTCCAGAAAGGTGTTTGTATATTTTCTAAAAAATAAAGATGAAGCTCTATCAAATTTCAAAATATTCAAGGCAGCGGTGGAAAACGAAAAAGAAAAAAAAAAGAAAAATCATTCGAAGCGATAACGGTGGTGAATTTAAGAATATTCATTTTACTATACACCTCAACAAAACGGTTTGGCTGAAAGAATGAACCGCACAGTTAAAGAACGGGCAAAATGTATGATGATAGATGCTGGTCACAAAAAAAAGGAATAAAGAAAAGTTTTGGGCAGAAGCTGTAGCAACTGCAGTTCATTTAATCAATAGATCACCAGCGAAAGGAACCGGTAAATTACCAGAAGAAATGTGGGCAGAATTAACAATTGATTTAAAATATCTACGAATTTTTGGTACTGAAGCAATGAAACTTATCCCAAAGGTTCGACGCAAAGGATTTGATGAACATTCCAAAAAGCTTTTGTTTGTTGGATATTGCGAAACGACAAAAGGATATCGACTCACGGATATACAAACAGGACGTGTATATCCTGGTCGAGATGTAATTTTCCTTGAATCACCAGTTATAAAGAAAAAACTTGAAACAATTGATATGTAACGGAACCTGCGATTAATTTACCAAGTACACCGGCAGTGGGAGTTATAAACCATAGATGATGACACTGGAAGAAATGAACAGAATGTATCTGATTCCCAGGATTTCAACAATTGTGAAACAGATCCAAATTTCACCTCTCACCTCGATGCTTCAGATAGGAAAGAATCTGGTGAATCTAGGAGATCAGAAAGAATAAAGGCAAAGCCGACATGGTTACAAGACTATCTAAATTTTGCTTCATCAGAATCAAATGCAGATTCAATAACAGTGAAGGAAGCCTTATCCAAAGCTGATGCAGAATTTTGGAAGGATGCGATGAAAAGTGAAATGGACTCTTTAATGGAAAACGAAACTTGGTTAATGGCTGATTTACCAAAAGGCAGAAAGGCAATCAAAACTAAATGGGTATTTAAAACTAAGAAGGATGAATGCGGAAACATTATTCGATATAAAGCTCGGTTAGTGGCGAAAGGATGCTCTCAGACTCCGGACATAGATTATGGTGAAACATATTCACCCGTGATTCGGTACTCATCAATTCGTTATTTGATAGCATTGGCAGCAAGAAATAACCTGCGTATCGATCAGATGGATGCTATAACATCGTTTCTCCAGGGTGATTTGGATGAAGAAATATACATACAGCAACCTGAAGGATTCAATGATTCAACTGCGAAAGTGTACAGACTCCAAAAGGCTATGTACGGTCTTAAACAAAGCGGGCGGCAGTGGAATATTAAATTGGACATCGCTCAAGTATATGAATCTGAAAAGGTCAAAGGTTGATCCATGTGTATATAGTAAACGGTCAAATGAAAAGGTTAAGTTGTTATCGCAGTTTATATTGACGATATATTGATTTTATGGGAGAATGAGGACGAGATGAATGAAATCAAATGGTCGCTAAGCACTAAGTTTAAAATGAAAGATATAGGAGAAGCCAACCAATGTGTAGGACTAAGGATATCTCGTGATAAAATTGGAAATTACTACCTCGACCAAGAATTTTATATAAAGGAGATCATTGATAAATTCGGTATGACTGACAGCACGGCAGTTTCAACTCCATCAGATCCAAATCAAAAATTGTCAAGGGATATGATTCAAAAAACAGAAGCTAGCAGTTAGTGGGTGCACTTTTATATTTGGTCCAAGGTACGCGACCAGATATAGCTTTTGCAGTTGGCAATGTTAGCAGCTATAATTCTACGTTCGGAAAGGCTCATTGGACAGCTGCTAAACGAATTTTAAAACACCTTAAGGGAATAGCAGAGTTCAAATTAAAATATAGCAGCGGAGACATGACTGATATAAATGGTTTTGCGGATTCTGCAATAGCATCGAGCAGCAGACATCAGCCTACAGTTGCACTGTCAACTACAGAAGCGGAGTACATGGCATTAAATGCGGGTGCCCAAGAGGCTAATTGGGTTAAAACAGTTTGGAAATGAATTGGGCAATATTTGTCCTAATCAACCTATCATAATATTTTGTGATAACCAAGGAGCATTAAACTTGGCAAAGAACGATGTATATCAAGCCAGAACCAAACATATTGATGTCCGACACCATTTCATTCGTGATAAAATAGCAGACTAAACTGTTCAAGTTACCTACATTTCAACAAATGAGATGTTGGCAGATAATCTAATTAAAACTGTAAACGGCATAAAACCATTATTTTATGCAACCAAATCGGGTTTAATTAGAATTTAATTAAAAACAAATATGTATATGAATTTTATTTTAAAATTTGGTTTATATAATGAAGTAAAACTTTATACAGTGGGAATGTTGGAGGAATAACTTAAAACGTCAATACAGACTTGTTTTGGAACATACCCGTCAGGCTTTGTTCAACACTATAAATGTATTGATGTATGTATGTATATAAAATAAAAGAACGCTTTAGTTCAGTGAATTACTTTGATGTGTAAACACGTTTCTATTTTTACTCTGCCAACAGTAACTACAGGATGTCAAACTTGGAGAAAAAGGCATAAAATTTGCCAAATTGCCTTTTTGCCAAATTTCATCAATTTTCCTTTATTTCATTGTATAAATAGATCAGTAAACAATTTATTTTCATCCATACCGTACCGGACCACTCGCCTGTCTTAATCACTTTGGAACAAAGATAGTGAACGCACAGAAACAACCGATGTTAAGCAACAATAAAACTGATTGGAACCACTTCAGATATAAGGTAACCGAGAAACTAAACACAAACATCAAGTTAAAGGCGGAGAGCGATATAGATCAAGCAGTGGAACATTTCAATAAATTAATTCAATCGGCAGCTTGGAAGTGCACACCACTGCAAAATGAGAAAGAAAAGAATAGGGAGTGTTCAAGAGAGAAAAGAAAGTTAAGACAGCAATGACAATGATATTGACTGTAGCGGGAGATAAACGTAAATTAAACAAAGCCGCTAAATAGTTAAGAGTACTGCTTCTCAATGAAAAAAAAAACAATCAATTGAACAACATTGGAATCACCATTGCAAATGAATCGTACTATCATAACGTTCTTGGTGGTTTGGGGTCTATTGGAGGGGGGGGGGGACCAAAGTTGAGTAGATTAATCTATACCGGCTCCATAACCTTCCAGTAGGGTGGGCATCACGTGAGCTGTTCTGGTCATGTATTAGGCAGCTGCGTGATGGGTACAATTGTCTAAGGGGTAACCTGTTCACAGTTCGCAAGTGTACGTGCTGCCTCCTCGTGGCAGCCACTCGTAACTAAGGCCATTTGACACATTTTTGGCCATTTGGCATAGGCTAAAATACGGCGCTAAAGGAGAAAACCTTGACAAAAAACCTAATCTAATGTGAAACAGGGTATGCCGATGGATGAATGGCTGATAGGTTAATCAGTGCAAAGTATGCCGACTCTGGATACCAGGCACCCTCCAGTTTTATTGAGCCTTCCTGTAGTAAAGCTGGGTGACCTACAGGCGATTTTAAATTCCCAGCAACTCATAAGAGTAAAATCAAACGGAAGACGGGGCAGGGGTAGGAATATACGGGAGTGGGACAGTCCTCTCGAAGTCTTTGGGTTCCAATGCTACCGTCTTTCTAGCGGAACTACATGATGTAGTAAACATCTAGGAGGGAGAGCAATAAGCCCAGATAGTATGTAGCACGTACCGGCTGGCAGTATTATCAAGTTCATTCAGAAGTTGAATACTGACTGGACGAATAATTAAGCAGTGCGAGATGGCTTATCGCCCACATGCCCCTTCAATAATAAGAATAATAATCATAACGTTCTCTATCTTAGAACTAAAAATAGTGGTACAAAGAGAGTTAAATCCTAAAAAGACGCCAGGATATGATCTTATCACAAGTAAAATATTACAAGAGTTGCTATATAAGGCTATTCAAAGTATGGATACTTCCCAATACAATGGAAGGTTTCACAGGTAATATTAATACAAAAACCAGGCAAACAGCCAGAAGTTGCATCTAAAATTAAATTGTTGGAGAAGAAGCTGATCCCGGACCATCAGTTTGGATTTAGACCAGAGCACTCAACAATAGAACAGTTACGCAGAATAGTTCAAGTAATTTAAGAAGCCCTGGAGGAAAAAGATATTGTTCTGCTTTTTCGTGGACAATAGCACAAGCAACAAAAGTAAGCGATATTCGCCGCATCATTTCTTTAGAATATTAACATCATATCTACTGGACAGATACTTACTTAATTATAAAACATCAGGATGCATATAGAAATGCCTGCTACATACTCCAGATGTACCTACAAGCAATCAAGTAACTGTATGTAGTAAGCTACAGAAGTTGTAACGGGTTTTCCAATAAGAGGTTTCATTTTGAATAGCCTGCTTTTTGGGCAGCTGTCAATTTTGAAGCTATCATCTTTTGACATTTGACAAGTAAAGACTACGCCATTACTAAAAATGGTATGATACACGCTTCAACAACGCATTGAAATTATTAAAATTCACTACAAAAATGGTGAAAATTTTGCAGTCACAGTTCGCAAAACTAAAGCACTTTTTGGCCGTCGTGAAGCATATTTTCGGCCGGCAATAGTGAAACTGGTGGAAAAATTTGAGCTGTTGGGACAAGTTAGTGATATGAAGAATCGAAAGCGTGTGCGTCGCTCAAGAACAATTGAGAATATTGCTGCTGTAGCTCGTAGTGTTGAAGAAAACCCAGGTTTGTTGATTCCTCGTCGATCTTTGGAATTAGACATTCCACAAACGACATTACACCGTATTTTGCATAAAGACTTAGGTCTTAAGGCTTTTAAAGTTCAGTTAACACAAGAACTCAAGCCGGTCAATCACCATAAATGTCGTATCTTCGCTGATTGGGTCCTTCAAATGCATCAAAATGATCCGGATTTTCATCGAAAAATCATCTTCAGTGATGAGGCCCATTTTCACCTTGGAGGCTACGTTAATAAGCAGAATTGTCGCATTTGGGGCTCAGAAAATCCAAGAAGGATTGTTGAAAAGCCTCTCCATCCTCAACGTGTCACTGTTTGGTGCGGTTTATGGGCTGGCGGTGTGATTTGACCTTACTTTTTCGAAAATGAAACTGGTGCAACTGTTACGGTGAATGGATTGCGCTACCGAGCTATGATTAATGATTTTTTTATGGCCGGAATTGGAAGATATTGATGTGGACGACGTTTATTTTCAGCAAGACGGCGCTACGTGCCACACAAGCAACGAAACAATCGCAATTTTGCAAGAAAATTTTCTTGACTGTGTTATTTCTCGAAGAGGTGATCACAATTGGCCACCGAGATCTTGTGATTTAACACCTTTAGAATTTTTTCTTTGGGGCCACGTGAAAGATAAGGTCTATGTCAATGCTCCACAATCGATTCAAGACCTTAAAGATGGAATTCGTGAAGTTATCGAAGAAAATTTCATGAAAAGGATATGGTGCTGCAAGCGTAGCCGTGGCGGCCATTTGGCTGATATCGTTTTCAAATGTTAATGGCATACCTTCCTCTTTACAATGAAATAAACATTGATTGATTTCTCTTAAAAAATACTCGTTTTTTTTAATATCAAAATGAAACCTCTTATTGGAAAACCCTTTATATGGCGAATTAAAGGTTACACAATGCGAAGAGGCACAAGTCCACCATAATAACCAGGATATAGCTGAAACTGATGAAGTAAAATATTTAGGTCACCTCGCCAAACATCTAACTTGGCGTAAATATACTCGTATATGAAAAAAAAAGAATGCAATTGGGAATGAAACTGACAAAAATTTATTGGCTGAAAATAAACTAGTGCGGGGCTGTCTGAATGACTGAATTTCGTTTTTTTAATGAGGTCGAAATTCGAGGTGGTTACGCCTAACAAAATTTTCCCAATCCTACATATATCCTACATAATTTGTCGCTTCTGCGATATATTACGAATAGTCCGATTCTAAAGAATTGTAAATGTTTCTTCTTTTTTGTTTCTTTTATTATTTTACAATTAATTAACCAATTTCTTAATTGCTAAGTTTCATTTCAATAGCAGTTTCCAATTTATTTTGATTTTATTATAAAGAAGTTCAGCATGGAGCGAAGCGACCCGACACGAATGTCCCCACCTGTAATCCTCAGTTCAATAAAGTTTAATGTAAATTCCAACATCTATTAGGCCAAATTTCCACCTAACTATTAGGAAAGATTTCCTATTTCACAGATCCCCGGAAAGAATTATGAAGCGAGAACACGAATTTTTCACCGAGTTTGCACCTCTTTAATTTACTTCGGTCTAAAAAGACCAAAATATTGAAATCCTATCAAAATTGATCAAAAATTTGGTTGGTCCTAAACCACTTTTCTCGACGTTTTGAAAGTCCCCGAGTCTAGGTTAAGTTAGGCTAGGTTTGGGTGGCGGTCCACTAGGACTAGGCATATACACAAAAATGGTCCGTAGCCATACCATAATAATTATTTCCTCCAACTCATTGGAACCATTTTGAGCTGTTAACAAAGCTCTGGATACTCCTGACGTCCATCCTACAGAGATCCATCAGGTCTTTGAAGAGGGGTGTCCCTAGAAACTTTAGTCTGTTTCGTGCCAGACGAGGGCAGGTGCAATGAAGATGAAGTACTGTCTCTTCATCCTCTTCGTCCTCGCAACTACGACAGTAATCATGTGAGAAGACACCAAGTCTACTCGCATGCCTCCCTATGAGACAGTGCCCCGTAATCACTCCAACAACCACACTGATCTGACTTCGCTGAAGTGAGATCAGCTGTTTGGATCTCGCCAAGTCCAACTTTGGCCAGACCTGCCGAGTTATTACGCAAGAAGTGATTCTTGACCATCTGTCATTCGTCAGCATGCTAGCTGCCTCCTGAAGCAGCAGTTTGCATACAGCAAGAGGCATTTCAATATCCTTTCTGCTTTCTGAGAAGTGGTCCATTGTACCACGCCGAACCAGTTCATCGGCGTTTATATTCCCTGCACCTATAAAATGTCCTGGCACCCATAAAATACAGTTCTGGATTACCTTCGACATGAGGGGGTGTGATTGAAGCGCTTTAATGGAAGCCTGACTGTCCGTATATATGCGAATATCACAAACTGACATTATACCTCAACCAGTCTACGACTTCCTTTATGGCAGTTACTTCAGCTTGAAAAATGCTACAGTAGTCGGGGAGACGGATGGAGAGATTTAACAGAAGTTCCTCGCAGAACACTCCAGCGCCGACTTTCCCATCCCGTATTGAACCATCAGTGAAGAAGTTTATAACTCCTGGTTCCAAAACTGCACCCATCATCCAGTCCTCCCTGGATGGGATCCTAGTCCGGAACTTTGTGTCAAAAGATAGTGACGGGACAGTATAGTCGGTGGTCTTGGGAATTTGTTTGTTGCACAAAATAGATGAGTGCCCTGTATTGCTGCAGGTCCACATTAAGATGGATTTCAGCCGTATGGCAGTACAAGCTGCCAACCGTTTTCCCAAGATATCTAGATAAGTCAAAATTAGCAGAGTCTCTAGTGCCTGAGTGGATGTGCTCCTCAGTGCACCACTGATTCATAGAGAGATTGTTCTCTGAACTTTTATCAACAGCTTTTGGTTGATAGTTTTGTCCACAGCAGGCCACCAGACTATTACCCCATACAAGAGTATGGGTCTGACTACTGCGGTATAAAGCCAATGTACGATGTGGGGCTCCAACCCCCATCCTTTCCCAATGGCATTTTTGCAAGAGTATAACGCTACCGAAGCTTTCTTTACCCTTTCCAGAATATTGGGTTTCCAATATAATTTGCTATCCAAAACGAGACCCAGAAACTTCTCTTCAACTTTAAAAGTCAAGCTGTACTCATTTAAAGTGGGAGGATCGATGTGGGGAAGTTTATATTTCCTAGAGAAGAGAACCAATTCGGTTTTGTGTGGGTTCACATTCAACCCACAGCCATTGGCCCATAATGAAAGAGTGCCCAGGACATTTTGCATAAGCTCACTAAGGGTGCCGGGATATTTACCACGGACACCAATAGCAACATCATCCGCATAGGCAGCCACCTTGAAGCCACCGTTCTCCAGTCTCAGGAACATGTCATTTATGACTAAGTTCCAAAGAAGGAGGGACAGTACGCCACCCTGCGGTGTACCTCTGCTTGCAAATCTTCTGACGGAGGAATCCCCAAAACTGGCATTTATGATCCTGCCTCTTAGCATCTGATCTATCCAGTCCTTGAGTGATTCATCCACTCCCAGATCTAAAAAAGCAAAAAAAAAAATGTCCGTATGTCTGTCTGGATGTCTGTTGGTATGTACCCATGGTATTTCGAGGACGGCTTGTTCGGTTTAGAATTTTTTTTTTGCCAATCTGTTTCTATGGTCAAGGCCGAAATTTGAAAAGCTTTTGGAACCTGTACTTAAAGAGGGTCGGGTACCTGCCATGACACAAAATATCTGGTTATAGAAATATTTACCAATTTTTTATATATGCTGGTTTGAATATTGAAGTTGAGTTGGGGTTGGATTAAGATATAGTGAGCAGTTGTCCAATTTTTTAAATATACTGGTTTGAGGATTGAGTTGAAAGAGAGATTGCGGTTCGGTTGAGGGTTGAGTTGGGGGCCGTTTGCGGGTTGAATTGGGGTTGAGATGATGTTGGACCACCGGTGTGAAGTATTTCACACAAAGTGTAGCTACACAAATTAACGAAAAGTGTAAGTGTACTGAAAAAGTGTAGACCTACATAAAAAAAGTGTAAATAAAAAGTAGAACCAGGTATGGGACGATATTTCTATGAAGTGGATAGGTCAAGCTATCCGAAACAATTTTTCTTATTAAAATAAAAAGGGTTGGGTATGTTCGACGCTATTTTGAAAATTGTGAAAATCAAATAAACTGTCCAAACTTGATGCGACACTACGGGCCATTTATCAAAATCGTGGAGATGTTGCTACGTATGACTTTATTCGTTAAAAATGGCATACATTGTGGAATTTGATTCACTACTTGACTTTTTGATATGAGCCGGAGGGCTCTTGCAAAACTTTTTTCGAAAATAAGCAAATCGATGTATTTCGCATTGACAACTTTTTATGTACTCTCCGAAACGTTTCGGTCTCTAGCCTTTATACAGTCATTCATCCAGGAGTGCCCCTTTATAGGGATCTTAGTTTATACACCATTCATATGGAGCACCCAAGCCAATGAGATCCATTTCACTCACGACTGAGAGCCTGTTTATATAGGGACCATCTTTCATTTCCAAGAGACTCGAAACGTTTGGTTTGCCAGTAGTCAGTTGGTTTTTTTGCTCCATCAGGTCGTATATAGTATGTAATCATTAATAACTAAAAACCCCCTTGTTCCATACGAAAATCGTTGATTTGTTAACTTTCAAAAATGTTGTATAATACCTCTACGGCTTGTATCAAATTGGCACTGATTGATTGAAATTCCTCAATGTTTTCCCTTTACAAATTTTAGAGTCTTTGTTTTAGCCAATTTTTGAGATTTGTCTTTGCCGAATGGGTGTGCCCGGTGGGTGTGCAACCACAAAATATAATCAATAACTCGTAAATGTGGCTTGGCTTATTCTTGTTAACAATTTTCAAAATAGCGTCGAACATATCCAACCCTTTTTATTTTAATAAGAAAAATTGTTTCGAATAGCTGTCCACTTTATGGAAATATAAGCCCACACTTGGTAACATCTCTGAGATTTTCGTAAATGGTCATAGTGTAGCAGGTTTGGACAGTTTATTTGATTATCACAATTTTGAAAATAGCGTCGAACATATGCAAACCTTTTTATTTTAATAACAAAAATTGTTTCGGATAGCTCGACCTGTCCATGGTAATATCGCCATATACCTGGTTCTACTTCTTATTTACACTTTTTATGTAGGCCTACACTTTTTCAGTACACTTACTCTTTTCGTTAATTTGTGTAGCTACACTTTGTGTGAAATACTTCACACCGGTTGTTGGACCAGTATTTAGTGAGCAGTTGATCAATCAATAAAATAAAGTGAGTTTTTGTATGTATAGTATGTACATCATATGTGTACGATTTGAACCAAACCTTACACAAATTTTGTTTAAGACTTAAGAAAGATAACTGTTAATATCTCAAACCTAAAATTGAACCTTTTACATTTCAAATTAAACCTTTAGCGAATTAAATGAATGGCCAATTAGGATGGAACTTATCTATTTCTTAACTGATTTTAGTGAAATTTGACTTCCGTGATGGAAATGGGATTTTAAAATGAGTTTTGGATGAAATTCTGGAATATGGCCAAGTACGTATGATGAAGCTTGCCTATTTCTCAACCGATTATTATGAAATTTGATATATGCGTTGGAAATGGAATTCTAAAATGATTTTTGGATGAATTTCTGGAATATGGCCAAGTATAATCGAACTTGCCTATTAGATGGAAAGACAGTGAAGTGGTACTTTCCACATCTATCGCAATGCGGCCGTTTTCAATACTGAACAAACTCCTTCCCTTTTTCATCTATTTTTCTGAACATTTTTGGTAGCAAATGTTGATCCATTTTATTTGCTCTGGTTGTTAAATTAACATCAATCCCCAATGGGGGGGGGGGTCAATCTTTCCCCAATTTGAAATCCTACCAAAAATGACCAACATTTTTGTTTATGAAAATATCCGTTCGGATTTGGAACTATTATCAAAAATAAGTTTCTATACCACGTATTTATTAAGGCGTGGTATTACAACGAGGATTGAGTTGCGCGTTGCGTTTGGGGGTTTAGTTGTTGGTTGAGTTAGGGATTTGAGTTGGAGTTGAGTTGGGTTTGGATTAGGGTTAAGTGAGCAATTGAATTGGAGATTTATGGGGGGGGGGTGGCATTGATTTGGGGATTGAGATGAATGTTAAGTTTGAAGCTAAATCGAGGGTTTAGTTTGGGTTCGAGTGGAAGGCTGAATTAGCGTGCTGATTTTAGGACTGAGTTGGGCATTGAGTTTTTTGTTGAATTGAAGGTTGAGTAGGGTGTTCAGTTTGAGTTAAGCGAGAATTTGAATAATGTTGATTAAGCAGTTGAGTTGAGTATTGAGTTTGAAATTGGGTTGAGTTAGAGGTCGAGGTGAAGTTGAGTTAGAGGTCGAGGTGAGGTTGAGTAGAGGTTGAATTGAAGTTAAGTTATGGTTGAATTGGTGATAGAATTGAGTGCTGGGTTGGGATTGATTTGGTGATTGCCTTTGGGGATTGCATTAAGGATTCCATTGAGATTGAATTGAAGGTTGAGTTAGAACTTGATGAGTGGTTGAGTAAGGGATTAAGGGGTTCACATAGGGATTTATTTGGGAGTGTAGTTAGAGATAAGATTGAGTAGACTTGAGATAAGTTTAAGTATGCATGTAATTTTGCGGACCGAAGTTTTGATCATTTCATGAGATTTCAGCCCCTTATATTTTAAGGCAGGAGTTTTGTACTTCAACGTCCATGGGACGATTCTAAGCACCATCAAAGCAAATAATATTTAACGACAAATGAGACGTTCTTTGTTTTAGAATAATACCCCAAAGATTCTGCACCACAAAAGGAGTCGAACATATGATGGAGGAATTAAACGGTTTATTTAAAGAAAGTAGTGGCTTTTTCGCTCACCAAGTTCTTGCATGACAAAGTTGTTGCCGCAGCAAAGTAAGATCTTTTACACCTACGTTTTATACCACCTTCATTCAATATGAATATTTACGATCATAACAAGAAATGATCTATGCTACATATTCGCAAGAGTCATGACATTTTGATGAACATCTATACGGATAGTTTTATTTTTTTGGGTTATTTCTCTATTTGCTTTCTAATTATGAAAACTATAAAAATAGCAATAAAAAAAAAAAATACACAAACTACACTTACAGTTACATATAAGAGACTGTTATTACAGTTCAAAAACAAGTTTTAGTGTAGAGTATAGTGTTTTGGTGCAAAAAATTGTTTTGTGCCAAACAAATTTGATTGATTATGCATAATGCGGCTGAAATCATCTTTTTACGTGCGGGACCTACGGGGATGATGTGTAAACAATACAGTCCCGATCTAGTATTTACGTTTTTTTTTTTTTACTTTTTTTTTGGAATTCCGTTTTCTTATCAGCCGCACATGTGTTATCGCCGAATAAAGAATTTAGTGTTAATTCAATTTTCACCAAAACAAATGAGCTAATTTACAAAATTGCGAAATGATGCGGTAAAAACATGTTTTATAGATTTTTTTTTCTTTTATCTACTTAATTCCAGCAATGCATATTCTTTATCGCAGTCACGTCATAGAAACTTCCAAATAATAATACAAGGTGTGTATGTTTTTGCATGTAATATTTAAAATCGATAGAGATGATGATGAAGCACAAAAATATTTCGCGATATCTATACATACAATAATAATGCATTTTACTAACATTGCATATAAATTCAATAATGCGCAAGTCTAACGTAACCCTCTTTACTTCTGTATGTGAGACATTTGACCAACAAAATATTGCACTTTTGTGTTAGCGATCAATAAAATGTATAATTATAGGAAAAATAATTAAAAAAAAAATGGGAACATCAATACAATAAAATATAGCCGCATATTGTAATGTAATATAATCCTCGGCGATGAATTATATTTGCAGTTGCGTGTCTCACATATTAAAATCAATAATGATTAAGTGATTCATCATGCAACTACAATATGGAAGAGAAAGTTTACATTAAGGCGGCTTTTGTAATACATAATAACTATTTTTTTTTGCGAGTAGTTGTTGTTCACAATATTATTATTATTGCAGTCAATGCTATTTTATAATTTGCTATGTTATTTTTAATGTAGTATGTACACTTTGAATAATGCGCAAAAAACAATTGAAGGTTTCTTTATTTGTGGGTTAATACTAAATATATATAAAAATAAGATAATCTTCTTCATATTTTGTGCATAATTGTGTGAGTCAATGTTTAAATCTAATTATAATAAATCTCATATAGATATTAAATTTAATTACATTTGGTTTAGCGGGAATTCATTTAAAATGACTATAGCGAGTGTTACAAAGAACATACAGCATATTGATCGAAGTACCACGACCAAGGCAGATGCAAAAATCTAAACGCTGACGCAGGTTGATGAGGTTATGCTCAAAGTTAAAGACATTGACGAGGCCAGGCACTCAAACGGCAGTGATGGCTGTACCGCGAAAAAAAAATTGCCCTTAAAGTGCTTCAAGTGCTGGCAGTACGGAGATATAGCCAAATCTTGTACATGTGACGTGGATCGCGCTGGCCTCTGCTACAAATGCGGAGGAAATGGTCATGTATTTAAAGAATGCAAGGAAGAAGCAAGATGTATGCTTTGCAAGAACAGGGCGAACCTGAACCATATAGCAGGGAGTGGTCGGTGCATGGTATACATGGAGGCATTGAAAAAAGCACACCGGCTATGAAATTCATTCAGCTCAACCTAAACCATTGAGGTTGCACAGGACATGCTAGTCCAAACAGTGCATGAAGCCAGAGTTGATGTCGCCATCTTGTGCGAACAGTACAAAAATATGGATGGGTGTAATTGGGCAACCGATCCAACCGGCAAAGCCTCCATATGGTCCTGTGGCAGACGGACCATACAAGAGAGGGCTAATAACCATGACGCAAGATTTGTGCGAGTGAAAGTTGACGGTTTGCATATTTACAGTTGTTATGCACCACCTATATCACAATTGAAGAGTTTGAGTATTTCCTGGACCACTTGACTGCTGATGCACAACTGCGAAATCCTGTTAGCATTGCTGGTGACTTCAACGCTTGGGCAACTGAATGAGGAAGCAGAGATACAAATAGAAGAGGGGTGGCACTACTCGAAGCATTTTCTTCAATAGATGTTGGTGACACATCAACTTTTCGTAAAGGTGGTGGGTGCCTCCTCTGTGATTGATTTGACATTCGGTAGCAGCTGCTTGATGCGAATGTTGACTAAATGGGAAGTCAGCGAACATTACACGCACAGCGACCACGAAGCCATATTTTTTAAAATAAAACTTCCAAGGGAAGATGGACGTATAAAACAAACAAGAAAACTGGTAGGTTGGAGGGCAAGTACGTTTGAGGAAGACCTATTTACGCTATTCCTCGACGATCCGAACCTCTTGGGGACTGCTAACGCGAAAGCGGCGCAGATGATGAATACGATCACCAACGCCTGTAATGCAACCATGGTAAAACGATTTCTAGATGGTCGACGTCCTCCAGCAATTTAAGCAGGCAATTAAGGCGAATAAGCGTCAATGCTGGAAAGAGCTATGCAGTGAAGTGGATCGTGACCCATGGGGAAGACCTTTCAAAATCGTCATGAACAGGCTCGGAAATTCCACTGCATCGCCTCCCACCTGCCCAGTGACATTAAACAGAATTGTTACCGCTTAATTCCCGCAGCAAACTGATGTGATCCCTGCCATCGGTGTAGTACCTGGGCCAGAGGAAGTTCCCTCGGTATCCAGAGAAGAGCTCGCCAGTGCGTGCGAACGATTTGGGAATCAAAAAGCTCCTGGACCTGACAATATTCCAAATATTGCATTAAAGGCTGCCATGCGAGCTAGACCTGATGAGTTCAGAGAAGTCTACAACTTATGTCTGAGGGAGGGGGTATTCCCGGAACACTGGAAGAGACAGCGTCTAGTATTGTTGCCAAAGAGAAAGAACCCTCCCACTCGAGCGCATAATCTACAATCGATTGGAGAAAGCTGTGGAAAGGGCCGGAGATCTCGCCGAGCGGTAGTACGGTTTTCGAAAGGCTCGATCGACAACCGACGCCATTCGACACGTCGTTCAAATCACCAAGGAAGCTACAGACGGCAGAAGATGGAAGGTCGGCTCTAAAAAATACTGCACCGTGGTCACCCTGGACGTCAAGAATGCATTCAACTCGGCCAAATGGAGCCATATTCTGAATGCTCTACATGTATTGCAAGTACCAGTGTACATAAGGAGGATCATTACAGACTATTTCCGCAATAGAGTGCTGATATATGATTACAGATGACGGTCTCATGGAATACAACGTTACGGGTGGAGTACCTCAAGGATCAGTACTGGATCCCTTACTTTGGAACATTATGTACGATGGCGTTCTGAAGCTCAGCGTACCTGATGAGGCAGAAATTGTGGGTTACGTGGACGACGTTGCTGCTGTCGTAGTAGCAAAGATTATAGAGGAAATAATGGAGATATGCAGGCTGATCATTATAATTATCAAAAGGTGGTTGATATCATTCGGACTCTAACTAGCTGACCATAAAACGGAAGCAGTCTTAATTACCGGTAGGAAGGTAAGAGAAATTGTAAATATTAATGTTGGCGGAATCTTAATACCCTCGCAGCCTTCATTACGATATCTGGGTGTCGAAATTGCGCTCCAGAGTGTCCGGCCTGCAAAGGATCACAAGAGGATGTGGAACACGTTTTTTTTTCAATGTTCGCGGTTTGAGACAACCCGGAGTGAACTGTCGGATATCCTTGGGCAACGCCCAACATCTGAAAACATATCCGAACTAATGCTTGTTTATGAAGAAACATGGAATGCTGTAAGCCACACTTCGGTGGTGGTACTGAAGGAGCTGAGACGCCTAGAGCATGCAAGAGCAGAACAACGAACAACAAATCGTGATTAGATAACGGTAGCAATCTCAATCTATGGTTGAGACCCTGTGGAGAATAGAGTCGAATGATTAGTCACCTCCATGCGAAGTAATGTCTAACGATAGTTCCGCATAGAGGATGGATAAACGGGTGTGAGGTTTTTAGATGGAATAACTCCATCACTGTTGCTGAGATGTTTGCCATCATCAAAGCTTCGTCTTGTTGAAGATTTTCCTCATTTTACCCTTCCCCAAAAAAAAAAAAAAAAAAAACACGACCAAGGTTTAATGTACTGCAAAGTGTAAGAATGTAATCTGGCGAAGCCTACATTTTAAAACGCCTTATATCTGCACAATATCTCGAGTGAAGAGTATTGTGAACGAAGGTTGCAAATGTTACACTTCAGCGGAACCTGCTAATAGGACCTTTTTCTAACCGGACCAATTTCAATTCGTACCACTATAGTTACTCGTACAACTTACAAAACGTTGTTCATAAAAATTATTCTGTGTAATCGGACCACCTCTAAATCGGACCTAACGACTACTTATTTAGTTTGATTTTCGTTTTTTTACCTTAATTAAAGTTTTTGTGGTGTTATAATATATGGGTGGGTATACATTAATTTAATCACAGTGAACACAAGAGAAAATGAGTAAGCGATCGTACACCGAACTAGATCTGTCAGCAAAAATTAGCTTTAATCCAATTTACTGAAAGCGATAACTTATCGCAGCGGAATCTACCAGAAAAATTCAGAAAACGTGTTGCATCTTCACCAAATATGGTGAACTTGATGATATTTAAATGGTTCGAAATGGCTCGATCTAAAAATTTGTCTTTGTCTTGCTCTTTACTACAAGTGAAGCCTTTAAAATTAGGTGAGCAATTAAATTTGACGGAATTCACCGCATCAAATGGTTGGCTCTAAAGTTTCAAAGAGCGCCACAATCTACAATTAATCTTGCTTACCGGAGAAGGTGCATCAACAGATACAAAATGTAGCCGAAAAATATCGCGAGACATTACATAAATTGACGGGTCCGTATGAACCAAAAATTATTTTTAATTTAGACGAAACGGATATTTTTTCGAGCCATTCCAACCCGATCACAAAACTTACACCAACGTCAAATTACAGTTTATCCGTCCAATACTATAATACATCAGCCTTGCAGCCATTACATCAGGGTATAATACGAAGCGTAAAAGTGAATTACCGTAAGTTTTTAATAAATCGCCTGCTCACAGCAATCGATGAAGCTAATGACATACAGTAACTGTCAAAGCAAATAAGTTCGCTAGATGAGTGGTCTTGGCTGTCCACAGCGTGGAAAAATACCACTCCGGAAACTACAGCAAACTGTTTCAGATTCGCTGGGTTTAAGGATTCTGTTGCCGAACGAGATGTTGACATTATCCAGGAACCTGATCAACTTGAATCTGGTAGCGGGCTTTTAGGGTTTGAAGAAATTGTTCAAACAACCAAAGAATTATCAGAAGACTGGGAGGACCAATTTTTCGCAACATTGCACAATCGAGATGCTCAAAATGAAGAAAATGCTGTTTCGTCGTCTGTTGACGCGATGATTTATCTCAAAAATCACATTTAACAATCATTACCTTCACTAAAGCTCAAGCTTGTTTAAAAGAGCTAAAGGATTATGCCAGTGAGAAGGGCCTTAACGGAATGTTTCATCATCTAGAAAAATTAGAAGAGAAGCTATGTAGTATGTAGTTGCCTTATAATTGCCGTCGCCTCCGGGCCCACGCTCATTGAGCGGGTGTTAATAAGTGACCTAGGTACGAGTATAAGGCGGGTCACGTTAAATGATGGCAAATGGGCCGGATTAAGGTGTAAAGCGACCCGTGCTGACGATCTGCCAGGCTGGGGGCCCATTTAACAAAACCCAGTCGTGAACGGAGCCCTCTGGATACCTGGCGACCTCCAGTTGTAATTAGCCTTACCTGCGTATACGGATCTCTGCGCAGGCGGACCTTTATTTCTCCGATACTCGTGGGAATCATAATGGACAGATCTAACAATAAGAAAACCAAGGACACCGGCTCTCCTCAAAAGCCGGTATCAGCGAAGGGAGATACCTCGAACTAGACGGATGGGGCCTCTAAGGTTGCAAAGGTGGTTGACTCTAGGGCACCAGTCCCGGGAGCTACTCACGGAAGAACAGAGAACAACAGTAGCTTGGGCAAGGAGCACTGTGGGCTGCAGAAGCTCGGAAAGGGACCATGTGTCGAAAAGACAGCGGTCCCAGGACGAGGTGGAAGTATTCGACAGCAAGCGGGCCAAGTTGGTGACTGACACGAAGCTGAGCTCTAACTTAGGGACAAAGCTGTTCAACGATGTCCTAAGGCAGCATGTGTTGATGCTAGCCGTAATTGGCGAAAGTCAAGAAGATGGGAGCATCACGGCGGAAAAATGAAGGTTGGTGTATAATGCACTCAACCTCGTCTTTTTAAAGATCCTGGGAGAAAATCCAGGACCACCCCCATCCTGCAGAGATGCGGGATGGTATCAAGGGCGTGTGAAGATGACTGGATACTCGGACTCTAGATCTGTGGATCTATATAAAAAGGCAATAGCCAAAGTAGGGTAGGTGTGGCCAGGAAATAGTATTCCATAATTAATCGGAAGGATTGTTCTTTACAATGAAAAAATAAATTTGAAAAAATATTGAGAACTTTTTGTTTTATTGCATTTAAAAAAAAAAATTATTTGGCCCACCCTGTAAATATGTACAGTTGTGTTCATAATAATAGCAGCGCATTACCTTGCTTTAATAACTGTTTAATATTTTTTACTCCTTACTCTTTTCCATGGTTGGCAATGCTCTGAAAGTTTCTTCTCTCCTCTCTTATTAACAGTATATCATTACTGTTTCAAAATATGCTTAATTCTTTTTTATGAGATTACATTTGTTAGCGAGTGTTTGAACCAAGCTGTTCATAATACTAGCAGCAACGCAAGTAACATAATTTCAAGCGAGGTTTTTAACGAAGAGTTGAAACTTTTTAACTAATTGGTAAGTACAAATTATTCTCGTAATTCGTAAAGTGCAAAAACCATATTTAACTGGATTTTAGAAAAGTAATGAGTTGATCCAAGCACTGCACGGAAGAAAAGCGAAACCTTATTAAAAAAACTTCGGCGTGAAGGAAAATCTTACCGTGAAATACAAGAAATTATTTGATGTTCTGCGAAAATGGTCTATAATTCAGTAAAATGGACTGATAAGGCTGAAGCAGGTGGGCCAAAAAGGAAACCAACTGAGCGTATTGACCGATGTTAAAGAACGACTCTCATATCATCTCAAAAAAGACAAAGAAGGAACTTCAGGTACATGTAAGTGCGGTGACTATACGGATGCACCTATTAGAAGCTAAATTGGCCGCCAGGAGTCCGAGAAAATTAATATTGTTCAGCAAGAGACATGTGGCAAAAAGAATACAGTTCGGTAAGGCGCACGTTAATTGGCGCCTAGAAAACTGGCGAAATGTTTTATGAAGCGACGAAAATAAAATTGTCCTTTATGGTTCCACAGGTCGTCGAAAATATGTGAGGAAACCTCTAAACATTGCACAGTAAAGACAAGTATACAGTAAAGACTGTTAAGCATGGTAGTGCAAAATTGATGGTTTGGGCTTGCTTCTCATCCTATGTTGTTGGGACGATATATCCTATAACGGGCATCATTGATAGATATGTATACATTAAAATACTTGAAGACACCATGCTATACTGTATGCTGAGTATGAAATGGCCCTGAAATGGGTGTTTCAACAAAAAACACACAAGCAAACAGGCGAAGTCATGGTTTCGGAAGTACAAAATTAATCTTATGGAGTAGCCAAAGCAATCACCGGACCTCAATTCCATAGAAAACTTGTGTGCTGATGTCAAAAATAAGGTGATCCCAGCAATTATGCGAGGCACTGCACGAAGCATGGAGTACAATACCCATTGAGAGATGTCAAAACTTAGTGGACTCTATGAAAAGGAAATCCGGGCTGTCATTCATAATAATGGGCATGCAACTAAATATTAACTGCTTTATTAAAAAACAATACACAAAAGTGGTGATTTTTAAGTTCTTTTTGATGAATTTTTTAATTATTGTTAAACATTGTTTCGGATTGCTATTTTTGTGAACCCCATGAAATGGAATATTTTATTTATATTAATTTTTCATCAAAAGAATAAATATTTGTTTGTCATTTTATAGCTTAATATGATAATATCAAATATATTTCATGAATAAATCTTAATCAAACTTTCGTTTTTGAAAACTTATACGAGTATTTTCCTTTTCTGGATAGCGCTGTTATTAATATGAACACAACTGTATATAAATTTTAATTTTAATTTTAATTCTAATTAAATTCAATTTTAGTGAAATAATAATTAAAGTGTAATTTTGGAAAATGCAATCCACCGGGATGCATTTATCAGGCAATGTTTTATATTTAGGGATAAAGAAATCAAATTATTGATTTCTTGCTTAAGTGCACGATTTTGACTTTTGATTGTACATGAAATTAAATTTCAATTTTAATTACAAAATTTAATAATTGGATAGTATTAAAATGAGTTTAACTTAAATAGAAATACGTCGTAGTTAATTTCATATTAGATTTTATTTTTACGCACACTTATATGCGTTCTTGTGTTTATAGTTTATGTACAATCGACACAAATATTTGCTTGAAACATTATATGTAACAAAGCCAACAATGGGTTTGTGCAGCCGTCTCGTTCGCTCTTTGTATAGATTATATCAAGGAAATGTACTATGTTGTGGTTTAGTATATACGATTATGTTATTTGTATGTTGGTGTTGTTTTTTCTCTTTGTGTTTTGTGTATTCATGAAACAACTATGGTATTCTTGATAAAACATGAACTATACAAGCGCAATGAAATTTTAGTGTATTCGACTCAAATAGGATTCTTATACTTTGTATGGGGTGGGAAAGGGGGCTAAGTAATTGGTCTACAAATAGTCCAAATGTCATCCTCATCTGCACGTGGTGCACCCTGCTAGATAACTAACGAGGCTCTGGCGACCGAGACACGGCGGTATAACTGACTATCGAGAATTTAGTAAATGATCTTCTCAAACCAGACCCACTACCAACTCGTACTGGTCAGAGTGGTAGATGCTTTATGACCAGTAAAATAAACAATGAGTACAACGGATTCAGGAAATTGTACCCCAGGTGGTAACCCAGCTAATCAGCTGGCAAATCCACCCTCTAACGAGGCTGGCTCAAAGGATTCTGGGGTGAGCCAATCATTGTTTAACAGCCCTGTTGGGCAACCCAACCCATTTAAACAACAATCTAGGGTGGGTAGATCACCACCACCAATAGCGAACACCTTAGAAAGGGATAACGCAGAACTGCGCAATAAGATTTACGAAATAGAAAAGTTAACGTTAAATCTAAACAAAGACCTCAAAAACTTACAGCGAGAAAACAAGGAGTTAAAAGATGCTCTAAATGCAGTAATGTCTGAGAAAGAAACCACTAAGATAAACAACACCAATGATCATATAGAGGTTATGTATGAAACAGACGAGGAAGAACTCAATAGAGAAACGGGATGGATTCTGAACCGTAACAAAAAAAATAAGAAACGTAAGATGAGTAAATCACCACAGCTTTCACCCGATTCGAAACAATCAGTTGAGCAGCTTCCAACCGGAAGTAGGCACGTGCAACAGGAGGATAAAGCTCAGGTTCCGTCGGAACAGAAACGATCAAGTAATGAACTCCCAACCGGAAGTAAGAATGTACAACTAGAGAAAAAAGTGCCACGGCCACTTCCAGTAATAATATCTAATTGCAATAATTATCAGAGTATTAGAAACATCATGGACAACAATCATATAAAGTTTCAAGCTACAGCGTTAAATAGTGGTGATATCAAAATAAATGTCACAGACACTGATAGCTATAGAAAGTTAACAGGAGCTCTTAACGAAGAAAAGACAGCGTGGTATTCCTACGAAGATAAGCAGACAAGGCAAACCAAAGTCATTGCTAGGAAGCTACACGCTTCATGCAAACCAGAAGAGATAAAAGAGTATCTTTTGGAGAAAAAATACAAAATTAAAGAAGTTACACAGCTGCTAAAAAGAGGTGACAAAACACCTCTTCCATTATATATGTTGTCTTTTGAAAGAACAGAAGACATTAAAAATATTTATGCAATCAGCGAAATACTCCATATGAAAGTGCAAATAGAAGCAGTTAAAAAATCTAAGCTGATCTCCCAGTGCAAAAAGTGCCAAGTCTACGGACACACGCAAAACTTTTGTAATAAGGAGCCCAGATGCGTGAAATGTGTAGGAAAACACCGTACGGCTGAATGTACGAAACTAAAAGACACCCCACCAAAATGTGTTAACTGTGGAGAGACACACCCAGCCAACTACAGAGGTTGCATTGTTATAAAAGAGCTGCAAAAAATTCGCAACAAAACAAGGGAAACTTCAATAATTACCAGGCCAGAAATTAACTCAGCCTCAACAAGAATACCTACAAATTTAAGGCCACACCAAACATTAATCCAGCCATCAAGAACTAATCCAAATGTAACATTTGCTGATGTACTATCTACTGGAAGTTCGAGAAGACAACATAGTTCTCTTTTATTAAATGATTCAAATAATAACCAAACTAATAAAATACTACAAGATATTCTTGATAGACTTAGTTCACAAGAAGAAAAGCAAGAAAAAGCCCTTATATCAATCCTACAAAGGCTCACTCTACTCGAAAAACATGGCAAATAATTTAAAAATTCTTGCATGGAACTGCAATGGTATATTGCAACGACAAAATGAAATACAACTATTTCTTGATTTAGAAAAAATAGATATATGTTTATTATCTGAAACACACCTTACTACTCAAAGTCATATAAAAATCCGCGGCTACGAAGTTCACTCAGCAGTTCATCCTAATAATAATGCACGAGGGGGCAGTGCCGTGATTATAAAAAAAGATATTAAATACCATCTGCAACAAAAACTTGAAAGTGATGAAATACAAGCAATTAGCGTTAGCATTAATACCCGCAACCACAAGTTAGTGGTATCCGCAATATATTGCCCACCTAGATATAACATCAAAGAGAATGCTTATACTCAGTTCTTCAAGCAGCTCGGTGAAAAATTTGTAGTCGGGGGTGACTTCAACGCTAAACATACTGACTGGGGATCAAGACTAACCACAACTAAAGGGAAAGAGCTTCATCAAGCAATAATTAAATACAACTGCAACTGGCATTCTACTGGAAAACCAACTTATTGGCCCAGTGATCAAAATAAAACACCAGACCTAATTGACTTCTTTATAACAAGAAAAATCCCGGTTGATTATATACAAGTGCAGGAAGGATTGGACTCCACATCTGACCACTCCTCTATTTTAATGATAATAAGTGATACAATAATTACTAATGATAAACAGCCACTGTTAACAAATAAATATACTGATTGGAAAAAGTTCAGGAATGAACTAAACAATAGCATCATTTTAAACAAACAACTTTCATCAGAAGAAACATTAGAACAGGAGGTGGAGAAGCTCGTCAAGGACATACAGGTAGCGGCGTGGAAAAGTACTAACACAACAAACAAAAAAATAGCTGGCAAATGCTATCCAATGGAAATTAAATCACTAGTTATAGAGAAGAGAAGTACCCGTAGGGAGTGGCAACGTACACGAGACCCAACCGTCAAAAATAGATTAAATAATTTAACACAACGAATACGTAGAGAAATAAGGGAATTTAAAAATAAATCAATAAATTCATACCTACAATCTCTCACCTATGATAAAGGTAGTGATTATTCATTGTGGAAAGCAACCAAATATTTGAAAAGGCTAGTTATGCATATACCACCAATAAGAACAAATAATGGTCACCTGGCTAAAAGCAAAGAAGAAAAAGCAGAAAAATTCGCGGATCATCTCGAGCATACCTTTCAGCCAAATTTAACAACACTTAACCAACAGGATATACTGTTCGAAAACCAAACAACTTTCCTGAGACAGGAAATTCCATTAACTAATGCTAAAGAAGTTAAACAAGAAATAAAGAACCATGAAGTACTCGACTGGAGAGATTCTAAAACAGCTACCTAATAAAGCTATTAAAAAAATATCGGACATAATTAATGCTTCCTTCAGACTCCGTTATGTCCCTCTATCTTGGAAATTTGCGGAAGTGATAATGATACCTAAGCCAGGTAAGCCACCAAGTGAACTGGCCTCGTACAGGCCAATATCACTTCTTCCAACTATGTCAAAACTATTTGAGAGATTGTTATTAAAACGAATTAAACCAGAAGTTGTAAAATCAGGAGCTGTTCCGTCCCATCAGTTTGGATTTAGAGAGGAACACTCCACAATCGACCAAGTCCATAGAATAACAGATATAATAGAAAAATCCTTAGAGGAAAAAAAGATTTGTTCAGCCATATTTCTTGACATAGCGCAGGCATTTGACAAAGTCTGGCTAGATGGTTTAATATTTAAATTGGAGAAAACTCTGCCATTTGAGTATTGCGAACTGCTAAAGTCATACCTGAAAAGGAGATATTTTAGAGTTAAACAGGAAGGAGTTTACTCCAGTATTAAAGAAGCTAAAGCAGGAGTCCCGCAGGGGAGTGTCTTAGGGCCTTTCCTTTTCGTACTGTTTACTAGCGACATACCGCAGACGAGCAATACAACTATCGCCACGTTTGCAGATGACACTGCAATTCTAGCTGTTGGTGACACAATCGGTGAAGTCACATTCAAACTACAAATAGCCGTAAATAATATACAAGATTGGCTAGCTAAGTGGAGAATTAAAAGTGAATGAATCGAAGTCTACTCACATTAACTTCACTAATAGATCAATAGAACCACTACCTGTGACTCTCAATAATATCTCTGTACCACATGCCAATCAAGCAAAATACCTTGGTATGAACCTTGATGCAAAGTTAAAGTGGAAAGTACACGTGAAAAAGAAAGCAGAAGAGCTTCAGTTAAAATATAGAAAAATGTACTGGTTAATTGGAAGAAACTCTCAGTTATCCATTCATAATAAACTTATGCTTTATAAACAAGTACTCAAGCCGGTCTGGACATATGGTATTCAACTATGGGAATGCACCAAAATCAGCAATCAACAGATAGTTCAACGATTTCAAAATAAAGTCCTCAGAGGAATTGTAAATGCCCCTTGGTACACTCGTAATAGTGACCTTCATAGAGATCTCGGAATAGACACAGTCGCAAGTGAAATAAAGAAATGTGCTCAAAAACACCAGGAGAGGCTCCATCATCACCCTAACATCGAAGCTGCAAGACTACTTCATCAAGAGGGTATAATAAGAAGACTCAAAAGACTAAAACCTTTTGAGTTGCCTGAATAGTCCGCACAATGCAACATCAACCAAAACAACACTTTATGTAAAGAACACATATGAGTGCTTTATTATTATATTGTCAGAGTCAAACGCTGTTAGTCAAAAATGACTAGTTACTTTGTAAAAAAATTTTATTGTTATCATAAATAAAATTATTAAAAAAAAAAAAAAAAAAAAAAATACTTTGTATAATCGAATATCTAATACAATTAATTTAAAATAGTTTATTTAGGTATGATTAATAATTTTTTACAGGGTATTACAAACTGCATCAAATTGATTTTAAATTAATTTAATTAATATTATAAAATTATAAATTAACTAACGATATAAATAAAATGCTAATTTGGAAATGTTGATTTGAGTTAAGATTTGGTTTTCAACACATAATGACGTATTTCGTTATGTGTGCAAAATTTCGATTAAACGAATGTGAATTGAATTGAGTTTTGTTTTGCAACACGCAAGGAAGAATTATTTTTTATCAATTTTTATAAATATAACTGTCGGCTATACCTGGCTGTTTGTAACCGGGCTAATTCTATCACTACTAATTATCCTATCCTATCCTTAGATTTTGCTGTGTGTGAAAGGAGCACGGTGGGACCCGGCCAGGCTTGAATATGGAGCTTTCTTTGTTATAATGGTGCTTGGATGTTCTCAATGGAAAGCATTCACCTGTTCATAAAGTTGGTGGGACAAATCAATTCCTCTTGATTTTTTAGCCTTGAATTGGAAAGTCTCCATATTTGTTTTAATAAAATGTTAATTTTTTTGTAATGTGTAATATATTCTGTTTTGTCCATTAATATATTTTAATTAATTTAGTTTTAAAATATTTAAAAGGGATCTCTTCCTTAATTTGCTAATAAATAATCCAATTTTCAGAATAAACATAGTTCTAGAATTAATCATTATTATAGGGATCAAAATCATTCCCGAATTTCAGATTTAAATTTTAGCTTAAATCAACAAGTAGTGAATAAGCTGTAGTTTAGAAATTGTGTTGTCGTGTGCTAACTATTTTTACCAGAGTTTAAAATGGGATTTCAATTTGCTCTTCGCTCTTCATTTTTGTTCAAGAGCGCTAATAAAAACTATTAAAAAGCTCTTTATAAAGAGCGATATTGTAAAAAAAAAATATCGCTCTGAAGAACTGTAGCAATATTTTTATTATAAGGCTCTTGCTCTTCCACTATTGCGTTTGTGTTATCATATTTTCGCTCTTTGTTATTGCGCTATATTGAGAAAATAAATACGCTCTGCTCTGATGAATAAAAACGTCATTATTATATTGCTCTTGCTCTTGTTATTACAGCAAACGGTTACATTCAAAACCTTCTAAATTTCTTTAGAAAGCCAGATTGTTTAATTAGCGAACAGAAGCACGGGCATTGGAAATGGGATTCTAAAATGATTTTTGGGTGAAGTTCTGGAATATGGCCAACTAGGATGGAACTTGGCTATTCATTAACTGATGTTAGTAAAATTTGACACGCGCGATTTAAATGGGATTCTAAATTGAGTTTTAGGTGAAGTTCTGGGATATGGCCAATTAGGATGGAACTTGGCTATTTTTTAACCGATTGTGATGCAATTCGACATGTACGTTCGAAATGGGGTTCTAAAATGATTTTTAGATGAAGTTCTGGAATATGACTAATTAGGATGGAACTTGGCTATTCCTCAACCAATTGTGAGATTCTAGAACGAGTTTTAGATGAAGTTCTGGAATGTGAGCAATTTGAATGGAACTTGGCTACTCCTTAACTGATTTCATTGAAATTTGGCACGCGCGATGTAAATGGGATTCTAAAATGATTTATAGGTGAAGTTCTGGAATATGGCCAACTAGGACGGAACTTGGCTATTCCTTAACCGATTTTAGTGAAATTTGACTCGCGCGATGGAAATCTGATTCAATCAATTTATTTTTGGATCAAGTTCTGGAATATGGCCAATGGGGATGGAACTTGGCTATTCCTTAAACGATTTTAGTGAAATTTAAAATACGCAATGTAAATGGGATTATAAAATGGTTTTCGGATGAAGTTCTGGAATACGGCCAATTATGGCGGAACTTGGCTATTTCTTAACCGATTTGAGTGAAATTTGACATGAGTGTTGGAAATGGGATTCTAAAATGATTTATGGATAAAGTTCTGGAATATGGCCAACTAGGATGGAACTTGGCTATTCTTTAACCGATTTGAGTGAAATTTGACATGTGCGTTGGTAATGGGATTCTAAAATGATTTTTAGATGAAGTTCTGGAATATGGACAATTGGGATGGAAATTGGCTATTCCTTAACCGATTTTAGTGAAATTTAAAATGCGCAATGGAGATGGGATTCTAAAATGATTTTCGGATGAAGTTCTGGAATATGGCCAATTATGGTGGAACTTGGCTATTTCTTAACCGGTTTGAGTGAAATTTGACATGTGCGTTGGAAATGGGATTCTAAAATGATTTATGGATAAAGTTCTGGAATATGGCCAACTAGGATGGAACTTGGCTATTATTTAACCGATTTGTGTGTGAAATTTGACACGCGCGATGGAAATGGGATTCTACAATGATTTTTAGATGAATATGGCCAACTAGGATTGAGCTTGGCTATTTCTTAACCGATTGTGATGCTATTCGACATGTGCGTTTCAAATGGGATGAATGAAGTTCTGGATTTTAGAGAAATTTGACATGCGCGATGGGAACGGGATTCTACAATGATTTTTAGAATGAAGTTCTGGAATATGGCCAACTTCCATAACCGATTGTGATACAATGTAACATGTGCGTTGGAAATAAGATTCTAAAATGATTTTTAGATGAAGTTCTGAAATAAGGCCAACTAGGATTAATCTTGGCTATTCCTTAACCGATTTTAGTGAAATTTGACATGTGCGATCAAAATGGAATTCTAAAATGATTTTTAGATGAATTTCTGAAATATGAATCATTTTGATGGAACTTAGCTATTCCTAAACCGATTGTGATGCAATTCAATATATGCGTTGGAAGTGGGATTCTAAAATATGTTTTAGATAAAGTTATGGAATATGGCCAACAGCAGATAAACCTCGACAGCTGCATGGATTACGGAAACTGGATATATTTAAATATATCAATATGAGTTACATAAAATAATAATTATTATAGATTACTTATATTGACATGTTTATACATCTGCCGGAAAATTTAGTCGCGATCAAAAGAAAATAAGAAAAAATGCGACATCACGCTAATGTTAGTGTAGGACCCCGGAATTAGAAAAATCATTTTAGAATCCTATTTCCAACGAACATGTCAAATTGCATCAGAATCGGTTAAGAAATAGCCAAGTTCCAATATAATTGGCCGTATATGCCTTATTACAGAACTTTATCTAAAAATCATTGTAGAATCCCGTTTTCATCACACATGTCAAATTTTCACTAAAACCTGTTAAGAAAGAACCAATTCCATTACAATTGGCCATATTCCAGAACTTCATCCAAAAATCATTTTACAATCCCATTTCCAACGCACATGTCAAATTTCACTCAAATCGGTTAAGAAATAGCCAAGTTCCATCCCCATTGGCCATATTCCAGAACTTCATCCGAAAATCATTTTAGAATCCCATTTCCAACGCACATGTCAAATTTCACTCAAATCGGTTAAGGAATACCCAAGTTTCATCCCCATTGGCCATATTCCAGACCTTCATCTAATAATCATTGTAGAATTCCGTTTTCATCACACATGTCAAATTTCTCTAAAATCGGTTAAGGAACAGCCAAGTTCCATCACAATAGGCCATATTCCAGAAATTTATCTAAATATCGTTTATCAAACTTTCTTTATTTATTGATATTCAAAGAGCAATTCCTGTGTTACAAAAAATTTTGCTCCCTAATGTATTTTCTACAATGGCTCTGTAGAATGGGTTGGGAGCGATATTTTTAGCTTTTACGCTCTCTGTTTTAAGAGCAAAATTAAAAATAAAAATTTAAATCGCTTTGAAAGAGCGAAATAATTTTTTTTTTGTGTTTATCATTAGAGGGTAAGAGCGTAAAAGCAAACTGAAAAAAAATTTTATTGGGAGCAAGAGCGAAAATTTTTATAAAGAGCTCTAAAAGAGCGATACATTTAAACTCTGATTTTTACTATATAATTACTAACAATTTACTAACTATCGGATATACCTAGGTGTCTGTAACCGGGCCGATTCTGTCTCTTCTAACTATCCTATCCTATCCTTCGGTTTTGTTGTGTGTGAAAGGGGTGCACGGTGGGACCCGGCCAGGGGTGGACATGATGCTGTCACATTTATGCAGTACCGTGGGTGGTTGTACTACCTGTGTTATAAAATTGGTGTGACAGTTTAATGACCACATCACTAACAAGGGATTTCTTGCTTCATAAGCTTGGCCGTGCATTCAAATCAATCAATCAATGTGCGAAAAATAATTTTACACAGTAACACACAATACAAAAAATTAATTTGTATAGATAATGTTACATTCAAAGGTTACCTGTAAATTTCGAAATAAATCTAACAAAAAAAAAATCGATTCGCACATAAAGTGAATGCCCTGATTCTAGGTAACACACGAATCAACTAATTACTTGTTAGGCCAACTAAATATTATTTATTTAGCGCGCACGAAGGCTATACAATACAAATCGTCGCATTAACGATCATAATTTTCTTTATGACACCCAACGACTTAATGATATTAGGAAAAATTATCATTCAATTTCGATATTTCAAATACATAATTAGTTAGTGTTAAATGTATTACGTAGTTATATACAAGTAGTAAACAATAGTTTTTGGTTTTTGTTGATATTTTTAAACTTCAGTTTATTCACCAAACTTTTTATTTTTTATTTTTTTTACAAATTGATAAAATTAACTCATTGATGTGCGTCATAGGACTGGAGGAGATATGCCTATTCATTAAATAATTATTATTTTTATGTTATTTACTATATAGGGTAGCGATATAGTTTTTGATTTGTGTTTAACAATATATGTAAGTAATCAACAAAAACAACATATTTTGTGTGATACATATTTTTAAAGTCTAGCTGCCAGACCGCATAAATATTGTTTATTTAAAAAAAAAAAAATTATTTATTTGGTAATTCCCAGTAAAAATGCAGCAGTATACAGTGGGGAAGATAAAATTTGGCGACATTTTCAACCAAATTCTGGGAAATTTGTTTTAGTAATTTTGGTAAGGCGGGTGACGGTGGTGCGTGTGATAAGCTAAATATATCGCGCTTATGAAAACCAAACAAAATGACTTTATGTATACACAACAGACATAATATATTCTGAGACATGCATACATCGCTCAAAACTAGCAGAACTTATTTATGCTCTTATGTTTTCTTTTTTAAATAACTCGTTGTATATACATAATGAATAATGATAAATAATCATCCAAAAACTCATAAAAATAAAATCATAAAAATCATAACTATAAATTAAAATTGTATGTGGTTTTAAAAATAAGAAAATGTCTGCATATATGCATTTAACAAAAAAAAAATGTTAAAAACTATATAGAAAATAATTTATTTCGAAATGCCGCGGTAATAAAATCTTTTGATTGAAAATACCAATTAAGTTTTACGAGCTTATATCTACCTTTTTTCCTCTCGTCGCCGATTGTCGATGCGCGATTTGATGTTAGTTAGGCGCGCAAATTTTCAAAAGAAAATGCCCCTCGCAGCCCAAACACATCAGAGAATTTTTCAGAGTGCGCGGATTCATTTTTGTGTGGTGAGTGGTTTGAGAAAAAAAAAACATCTGTATATACAAAACAAAGAATGCAGATAACGAAGAGTTTTTATTGATTAATATATCAAGTGCATCAGAATACATAAGCATAAACATGCAGCAGATAGATTATACATTGACGATTGTTTGAAGTTTATAACAACATAAAATTAAAAAAAAATGCTGTTGTCTTTTTATCGTTTTTTCTTTTAATTTTCTAAGAAAATGTTTTATTGTATTTTTATAGAAAATAGTTCGCTGGAAGTGTCTTATCAAGCTATACGATAAAAAAAATCACCGCTTATTATTTTGTATTGCCATATGTATGCTAAATACTCAACAATTTGATTACTTCATAAATTTAATAAAATATTGGATTTTCAGAAATGTTGATTACAAACTCATAGTTTAATACGTTATTTAACTATAGTTCGCGCATCCGGCTAGGTTCGATCAAATCAGCTAACCGGTGCCCTATTTCATTAAACTTTTACGATATTGTAATTCCAATTAAATTTTAACGATAAATGTAATTTTAAATATTTTGATCTTTTTATAATAAAACAACTTAAGTTATTTTTAAATAATTTTAATTGAAAAAAATTTTCCTTATAGTAACAATATTTTACAAAAATTTTTTTAGAAGCTCGATTTCGGATTGACTCCTTCTTCGGTTCTTTTTTAGCAACTATTCAATTTTTTTCAATTAAAATTATTTAAAAATAACTTAAGTTGTTTTATTATAAATTTATAAGTGACAAAATATACACAAGCAAAAATGGATATACACCATTATAACTCATTTTAATCTTGTTGAACATTAATTAAATTCGCCATATCCGTAGCGGAAGTGACGATGGAAACATAATATTCCTTTGAAAACTTAGAAAGTGTAAGTTTTCACGTAAAGCGCTCCTAAGTAAGCAACTGTAAACGGCAGCGTGCAAAAAGGGGTTTCATACGCAAGTGTTCTTAAAGATACCACTCCTAGGTGGAAGTTGCTCGGGAGATTCAAGTTGGCACTTGCGGTCAGCTCCGTAACTTGTAACTTCCACAAGTGCTCGTAGATTGCTGATTCTTTGGCTTCTAAGCTAAAACACGGCGCTAAAGGAGTCAACTTTAAACAAATCGCTGGGGTGGGTTAAGGTGTTAATCGTACCGTGCCGATAATCGACCAGACTGGAGGCCCAGCTTTAAAACTATCTCAGTCGCTAACGCTGGATCCGGATACTTGGCGCCCTCTGGATTAAGTACCCTTATCTGTGAACTGCGGATCTCGGCACAGATGGACACTTCTTTCTCCGCTACTCGTGGGAACAATTATGGATCTTCATAATAACAAAAAACAACAAAAAGAGTCCGGCTCTCTAAAAAAAACCGGAAAATGTGGACAACGAGACTCGGGTCTATACGCCTGACTCTAAGTCTACAAATAAACGGGACATAAGCTTAAGCGAGGCTGGTCCCTCCACTCGGGTCACCAAATCTGAGTATAGAAATACAAAGTGGAACCAAAGCACGAACGAAGCTGGTTCCTCAAAACCAACCTGCAGTACTAGGAGGAAGGCCTGGAGGCAAAAACAATCACCGAGAAAAAGTCAGAAGGCCCTTCAGCTGGCTCACAGCTTAAAAGAAGTAGATCTCAGGAGGAAAGTCCTAAGATCGCAAAGCGAACAAAACTCCATGCTTCCGCTACGAGGCCTTTTAACGAGGTCCTCAAGGATCAGCTCGTTGTGGCAGTTATTGACCAATCCCAAGAGGATGGCAGTATCATGCCCGCCAATTGGGGGAAGGTGGAAGGGGCCTTAGCCACCACCTACCTGAAAGTCCTGTCGGAAAATCCAGGACCTGCTCCGACTTGTCGGGACGCGGGCTGGCACAGGAATCAGGTGAAACTGACTGCCTGTGCAGATCAGAGGTCCCTGCTGCTTTATAAGAAGGCAGTGGGGGGACTTGGCGAGGTATGGCCCAGAGCGAGGCCCTATCTGATTGATAGGGAGGAAATCCCCTGCAGACCAAGAGCTAGGGTGTACATCCCTTCGGAGCCTAGTGATCCGAAGGTGATACTCCAGTTGTTGCAGGTTGGCAACCCGGAGTTGCCAACGCACAACTGGAAAGTTGCTAAGCTCGAGGAGACAAAGGCTAACTATAGGTCAGCTGTTATCATGTTAAACAGGGAGTCACTGACTGCACTGGAAAAAATCAACGGTTTAATCAACTATGGTTTCAGTGCAGTCACACTCAAGGTGTATAAGAAGGACGCGGACAAGCCGGAGGCTACGAAGTCATCTTCAGAAACTACCGCGGTGCTTGATAGCCCATGCAGAGGTAGCCAGCCAAGCGGAGACTCTCTCCACGGACACGAAGATGTCAACGTCCATGGAGTCTTTAAAGAGGCTCTCAGAGGACTTCTCATCAGGGGATGACTCTGATGTTACTGTGGTGGAGAAGAGGCTGTAGAGATGACACTAACATTTCTTCAAGTCCACCACTCTAAGACGAAGATTGGAAAGTGAAACAGTGCCAGAAATCTCCTTGGAAGAGCTGAATGTGGCTTGTTGTAGGATTGGAGTTAACAAAGCCCCGGGTCCGAGTAAAATACCAAACGTGGCAGTAAAAGCGGCAATTACCGCCAAACCAGGAATATTCCTCGAGGTGTATAATCAATGTCTAAGCGAAGGCATATTCCCGAAACAGTGGAAACTACAAACCCTGGTCCTGATTTCTAAAGCTGGTAAGCCACTCGACCAACCGTTAGCTTACCGCCCTTAATGTCTACTCGATAGGATGGGGAAGGTGTTTGAGCGTATAATATCCAACAGGCTTGATTCATATATTGGAGAAATTGGTGGTCTCTCGGATAAGCAGTTTGGCTTTAGGAAGGGCCGATCTACCATTGATGCGGTGGAACTTGGGGGAAAGAGATGGAAAGGTGGCAAGAAAAAATATTGTGCTGTGATTACGCTCGGCGTTAAGAACGCATTTAATACTGCTAATTGGAAAGAAATTCTCTTAGCCCTAAAAAGAATGAATGTCCCACTCTACTTACAGAGAATTGTTAGGGATTATTTCAGGAATAAAGTACTGAAATATGACACAGACGATGGGCCAATCGATTATGAGATTCTAGGTGGCGTACCCCAGGGTTCAGATTTGGGGCCGACGCTGAGGAACATCATGTATGACGGTGTACTCAGACTCGTTTTACCTAAAGAAGCACTGATCGTAGGATTTGCTGATGACATTGCGATAGTCATTGTTGCTAAGGAGATAGAGGAAATTCAACTCATATGGATGGAGGTACTTGAGAAAGTTAAAAGCTGGATGTCAGCTGTAGCTTTGACGCTGGCACAGCATAAAACAGAAGCACTTTTTATCACAGGCAGGAAAACTAAGGAGTCAATATCTCTCCAAATGATGGATCATGAAGTTCTGTCGACGTCAGCTATCAGATATCTGGGAGTGATGATGGATGCCAGACTTTCGTTCAAGGATCACATAGAATTTGTCAGTAACAAAGCAGCAAAGGCTGTTTTTATGCTCTCCAGACTAATGCCAAATGTAGGTGGTCCAACCTACAAAAGCAAGAAACTCCTATCGAACGTGATTACCTCTATTATGCTGTTTGGAGCACCAGGTTGGGGTGAGGCGCTCAATGTACCGAGCTATAGGAGCAGTAAACAGAAGATGCACCTTAAGAGTTGCCTGTGCATTTCGTACGGTCTCTGACGATGCTGCTTACGTCGTGGCTGGCATGCCGCCTATTGATCTGTTAGCTATGGAAAGGCAAAGGCTATACGCTCAGAGAAACGTACCGAACAGGAGTTCACTACACAACACCGCAAGAGCAAAGTTAATGGAACGGTGGCAGGCTCGGTGGGATACGTCCTCAAAAGGCCGATGGTCGTATCGGCTAATACCGGATTTAGCTGTGTGGATGAACCGTAATAACAGGGATGTCGATTTTTATCTCACCCAGTTCCTCACAGGTCACGGATGCTTTCGAGCATATTTGTGCAGGTTTAAAGTTGAAAACAACCCGGACTGTCCTAATTGTGTTGGGTTGGCGGAGCATGTTGAGCATGGTTTTTCCATTGTCCCAGATTCGACGATCCGAGGAAACAGATGGCTGAGAAGCTGCGAGTTGAAGTAAGCCCGAGCAACTGTGTTGTGCTCATGCTAGAAACAGAAGGCAATTGGAGCGCAGTTAGCGACTTCGCCGCCACTGTGATGAGGTACCTACGGGTGCTCGAATCGAACCGTAACAGTAGAGGGTAACAGCACAAAGTAAATCCTCCCCCTGATGAAATACCTGACGGTAGTACCAGGGGGGCAAGGGATACAGTGGCGGGGGTCTGAGGTATTTTAGTGGGTAGTCGAAAGGAGTCCCACACTCCCTGGAGTCAATATCTCTCCAGGGGTTCGTAAATGAATTTTTTCCCCAGATCCTTACAAAAACAAAAAAAAACACTCTAAGGCAGCGTCAGCAGCTCTAATTTTAAAAATTGGAAAAGAAGCGACAGATGTCGTCTTGATCCAGGAACCTTGGGTCACTGAAGACCGGGTACTTGGGCTCAAGACTCCCTATTATAGATTAATGCACGCGAAAAAAGAAGGTAAGGTTCGGTCGTGCATTCTCATTAAAAATAACATAAATTGCTTTCTGTTATCAAATTTCAGTAACGGAGATGTAGCAGCGGTCAGCATTGAGGTCGATAAACGAAACCTGTGGCTAGTATCAGCTTACCTGGCTTATGATGAAGTGGATACTCCACCAATCATGCTAGGTGAGCTAATCTTGGAGGCTCAGAAGCGCAAGGTTGGAGTCATCCTTGGGAGTGATGCAAATGCTAATCACACGATCTGTGGAAGTACGGGCACACATGAACGAGGTGAGTTACTCCTTGATTACATTTTAAGTACTAACCTTCATATATATGTAATATAGGCAAGGCAATAAGCCGACCTTTATAATTAATAATAGACAGGAAGTATTGGATATTACTCTTGTCTCAAGCTTTCTGGCGATTAGTTTATTAAACTGGAGAGTGTCGGAGGATCACTCCTTTTCTGATCATTGTTATCTTCAATTTGAAATGGAATTGACTTCTCCAAAAAGTCCAATCTACAGAAACAGGAGGAAAACCAACTGGGATACCTTTAGAACTATTCTGGGTAATTCACTACAAGTTCCGGTACCAAAACCTCTAAAAACTGCGCAAGAGCTCGATGGCTTGGTGGACGAGTTGTCAATCGCTTTTAATGAAGCGATACTGGGCTCTAGTCCCCTTAGCAGGCCTAGGAGTAAATCTCGGCCACCCTGGTGGTCCAAGTTGATTCAACAAACACGTCGAAAATGCAAAAGACTCTTCAAAACAGCACGGAAAACCAAATCTGCTGTAGACTGGGACTCCTATAAGGAAGTCCTCAAAATTTACAAATATTAATTTAGAAGCGCCAAGAACAGCTCTTAGAGACTATACTGTGGCAAAATTCAGGAGTCTTCGGAGATGTCTAGGCTTCTCAAAGTACTAGCAACTGGTCCTTCCATCCCAAGTTATCTTCAACGGCCAGATGAGATGTGGACCACTAATAATGCGGAATCGCTGGAACTTCTGATGGAGACTCATTTTCCTGGTTGTTCCGAATCTGTACCTGGCACATCAGTAGGTAAAAGGGCAATTAGCCTCATAGGCCAAATTATTAGCAGAAAAAAGATCCTGTGGGCGATAAGCAGTTTTAAACCATATAAGTCGCCTGGACTCAATGGTATTATCCCTGCGGATATTCAACAAACAACGGATCTAACCGTTTCCTGGTTAGAGGTAATTTTCAAAGGCAGCCTAGAACTATGTAACATTCCTAGTAAATGGACAGAAGTGAAGATTGTTTTCATACCTAAGGCGGGAAAACGCTCCCACTGCAATCCAAAAGACCTTAGACCAATTAGCTAGTCTTCCTTCCTTTTTAAAACACCGGAAAACAAATAGAAGCTTATACTAGAGGCACGATTGTGTCGGAAAAGCTATCCAAATCTCAACATGCCTATTGCAAGGGGAGATCTGTAGAGACTGCTCTTCATTCTCTTGTATTTTTCATTGAAAAATCTTTCGAATATAGAGACTATGCAATGGTAACCTTCTTGGATATTGAGGGGGCCTTTAACAATGTGCTTCCAGGGGCTATAACTCGGGCACTTTCAGATCTGGGAGTATATCAATCACTCAAGGACTGGATAGATCAGATGCTAAGAGGCAGGATCATAAATGCCAGTTTTGGGGAATCCTCCGTCAGAAAATTTGCAAGCAGAGGTACACAGCAGGGTGGCGTACTGTCCCCTCTGCTTTGGAACTTGGTCATAAATGACCTGTTGCTGAGACTGGAGGACGGTGGCTTCAAGGTGGTTGCCTATGCGGATGATGTTGCTATTGGTGCCCGTCGTAAATATCCCGGCACCCTTAGTGAGCTTATGCAGAATGCCCTGGGCACTCTTTCCCGTAATAGTCTGGTGGCCTGCCCTGGACAAAACTGTCAACCAAAAGCTGTTGACAAAAATTCAGAGAACAATCTCTCTGTGGATCGTGGTGCACTGAGGAGCACATCCACTCAGGCACTAGAGACTCTGCTATTTTTGACTCCTCTAGATATCTTGGGGAAACAGTTGGCAGCTTTTACTGCCATACGGCTGAAATCCATCTTAATGTAGACCTGCAACAATACAGGGCACTCATCTATTTTGTGCAACAAACAAATTCCCAAGACCACCGACTATGCTGTCCCGTCACTATCTTTTGACACAAAGTTCCGGACTAGGATCCCATCCAGGGAGGACTGGATGATGGGTGCAGTTTTGGAACCAGGAGTTATAAACTTCTTCACTGATGGTTCAAAACGGGACGGGAAAGTCGGGGCTGGAGTGTTCTGCGAGGAACTTCTGTTAAATCTCTCCTTCCGTCTTCCCGACTACCGTAGCATTTTTCAAAATGAACTAACTGCCATAAAGGAAGTCGTAGACTGGTTGAGGTATAATCTAATATCAGTTTGTGATATTCGCATATATAAGGACAGTCAGGCTGCCATTAAAGCGCTTCAATCACACCTCCTCATGTCGAAAGTAGTCCAGAAATGTCTCTCATCTCTTAACGAGATGGCAGATCAGTTCATCATCCACATTTTATGGGTGCCAGGACATTTCATAAGTACAGGGAATATAAACGCCGATGAACTGGCTCGACGTGGTTCAATGGACCACTTCTCAGAAAGCAGAAAGGATATTGAAATGCCTCTTGCGGTACGCAAACTGCTGCTTCAGGAAGAAGCTAGCAAGCTGACTAATGACAGATGGTCAAGTATCACTTCTTGCGTAATAACTCGGCAGGTCTGGCCAAAGTTGGACTTGGCGAGATCCAAACAGCTGATCTCACTTCAGCGAAGTCAGATCAGTGTGGTTGTTGGAGTGATTACGGGGCACTGTCTCATAGGAAGGCATGCGAGTAGACTTGGTGTCTTCTCACATGACTACTGTCGTAGGTGCGAGGATGAAGAGGAGGAAGAGACAGTACTTCATCTTCTTTGCACCTGCCCTCATCTGGCACGAAACAGACTAAAGTTTCTAGGGACACCACTCTTCAAAGACCTGACGGACCTCTGTAGGATGAACGTCAGGAGTATCCAGCGCTTGTGGTAACAGCTCAAAATGGTTCCAATGAGTTGGAGGAAATAATTATTGTGGTATGGCTACGGACCATTTTTTGTGTCTATGCTTGGTCCTAGTGGATCGCCACCCCAAACCTAACCTAACCTATGGTTTTATCTAATAAATTACGATGGCTTTTCTGAATTATCGGGTAATATTTAGAGAGTTAAAAGAACCACTTTTGTCTCTCATCGCTTTACCGTTTCGATTCATTGGACGTCTGACAATTTAGAACTCATCAAAGATCAAACCAAAGACAACTTTTGCTTTTAAGCCATTAAAATTTAATTTTTTTACAAGTTTTGTTAAAATTAACTGTAACTGTCTACAACATTCTGAGCTTGGTGAATTTCTTTCTTTGGAAACTTTTTCTATTTTTTTTTTTTTAATTAAATTTAATATGAACGTAACGCCCTTTAATTCCCTTATGGCTGCGGTTCTAGTGAAACAGAAAATTAATTGTAAGACATATCAAATCGGAAAACTATTCGATTAAGTATGAAGCAAATCCCTTTGAAATAGAGGTTTTGCAATTCCCTCAACAAGTTGAAAAGCCTCAATACGTGACGGCTGAAGATGAAAGTGGTGAATTCAAAACGGGCAGCATAATTTCCAATGTTGGGGTGTAGCAGTTGAATATACATTTGTATATACGTTGCAACTGAAAAAAATAACATGCAAGTAAAAATAAAAAAAATTCATTTCTTTTGTTCTGGCCGCCTGTCATCTCTCGAATTATGGGCCCTGAGGTTGCTGTTAATTTCTGTAATTCCTTGTCGATTACCTTTCTCACAGTCCTCCCTAATTGCTTCTTCTTTCTGCCACATTTTTATCTTCGACTTTCCATTTTACGGTGATCATTCCTGCAGCTATGACTATTTTCGATACAAGAGATAAGCCAAATCAATCCATTTTTTGACATATCACGAGCACGACCCATTTTATGAAAAATTTCGCTGTTTACAAAAATCTTCTCAATTTACTAAAAACCTTCTCACTGACAATATACTAATTTAAAATTTGCAAAATCAACGTAGGTAATAGATTTCTACGGCCAACAAATTAGCTGTTTGACATAACCTGAACCTGAAATGCTAGACCTAGTAGTGATGCGACATTTTTCTTGTTGATTTCTAACAAAAATGTAAATTTACTTCTGTGCTACTATATACCAATCTCCTAATCATGTTACGATATACAAATACGTGTGTAGTCTGTATCTATTTATACATTATATTCTAACATAAAAAAAATGATCGACATATTTATCTGATACAATGCCAAATGCAATTTTTCCATTTGACGTCATCGATTGGCAACCACATTACAGCATATCGTGACTTTTTTTTTTTTATTTTTTATAAAAATGTATGTAGCAGCTACTCATATAATTAGCAAAATTATTATTTACATTTGGTTCTAGGTTTTCGATCTCTGAACAAGGTATAGTTGTTGTTGTTGCATTTTGGACTGAGGCAAGAAACAGAAATACACATTACACACAAATTATAAGTTAAGAGTTGTTTATAATGTGAATAGTGTTAGTGTTGTTTAGTGTGATTATGTTTTGAGGGAAAGTAAACAATTGGAGGGTAAAAGTGAAAGCGGACACTTAAAGAATTGAAATCGTTTACGCATGAAGCAACTAAATAAGTAACTCTCAATTCTCTATTTGTGACTGAATTTCATTTACGTAGTTAGTTAATAAAATCAAATTTTCTACCGGCTTTAAAATTTTGTCTCTAGACAAAGGAATACCTAGTTCGAATCCCGGTGGTTTGGCGTCTATTGGAGGAGGGGGGGGGGGATCAAACCAGCTTCTGTTCACAATTCGCAAGTGTACGTGCTGCCTCCTCGTGGCAACCATTGGTAACTAAGGCCATTTGGTATATTTTGGGCCATTTGGCACAGGCTACAGTACGGCGCTAAAGGAGAAAACTTTAACAAAAAAAAACCGAATCTAAGGTGGAACAGCATATGCCGATGGTTGAATGGCTGATAGGTTAATCAGTCTAAAATATGCGGTCTTCCTGTAGTAAAGCTGGGCGACCTACAGGCGATTTGCAATTCCTAGTAACTCGTAAGAGTAAAATCAAACGGAAGACGGGGGCAGTGGTAGGAATATACGGGAGTGGGACACATGCTGTAATAAACATCTAGGAGGGAGAGCAATAAGCAAAAATAGTATGTACCACGTACCGGCTGGCAGTATTATCAAGTTCATTACGAACCTGAATATTGACTGGGCGAATAATTAAGCAGGGTCCAGCACAATAGATCTTTTAGTTCATCCTCGATCGGGCTACTGCCTAACGTAGAACGTTAAAAGTAAATTGCGAAAGAGTTCAAAGTGCTTTGAGCCCTAAAACATAGATATAAACAAACAAACAAACCAACTGTATTGTCTAGCTGAATCCGGAAACGTCTGAAAATATTTAAATTTCAAAACAAATAAAAAATATTTTCAATTCCGTAAATTTTGCTTTTCTCAGATGTCTTATCACTTACGAGACTTACGATTGTCTTCAATGATTTGAATTTTGTGAATAACAAACTTACTTTACTATGTAGGCTCACAAAAAGTCAATCACAGCAGTCAACCCATAGCATTAGAATACTTCTCAGTTTAATCTTGGTGCAAAGCTGTATTAAAATGACCAAAGATAAATATTCCAAAATTCGCCGGGAATCTTCTTTCTTCGATCCATATACTCCAAGGCAGTCCTCCAGAAAATGTCCGTATTTAAAAAGGCGGGTAATGTTAGGCCACAACAGAGAAGTAAAAGCCGAAAAAATGTTCTAGTCCGGCGAAGACCCACCCAGGATGCGACCATGATGATTGCCACCTAAGGAGAATGACGACTGAAGATCCGATTAACGCTAATAATCAGCATGTTTCCCCAAACAAGCCTTTTCGGATTGCGGGCGAGTTAAAATAAGGTAAACGGCTATAATACTGACATAGGCGGTATTACTGACATATATTGCATATTTTTTAGTTTTTAAGATAATTGTTCAACACTTATACAAAAACCTTTGTTTAAATAAAAACATGAATATTCCTGTCTCATCCTTCTAAAATTTTCCTGTATTGATGTATAAAATTCAATAAAAATCAGTTACAATTTGACAACGATCGTGGATACACGTGCATTGTGCAAATTTCTTACCATTTTAAGTATTATTTAATTATTAAATTTAATTTAAATGAGTTTTATTATTAAGTAATTACTTTCAATTATTAAAGTGTATTTAAGTGAAAAAATTGAAGATAAATATAAATTTTGTTAAAATAGTTTTGTTAGTATTAGACACAAATGAATAACTGACTTGTCCCTTTTACTGACACATGTGTCAGTATTAGGTCTATAAGCATTATTTCTAAATCTTATTCTAAGAAATGTGTGTTTAACCGATCTTAAAATGGTTTTTTGATTTAGTTGCAAAGTTTACTTATCATTGTCCTGTCCTAATTCTGACACTAATAATTTATAGCAATCCTCAATATGTCAATATAATGAAAGTAATCTGAAATTTATTTTCTTAAATTTAAACAATTTATTTTAATTTTAATGACTTTCTAAATAATTTAAATAATTTAAAAGTAATTAAACATGGGTAAACTTAAAACTGACTGTATATTTTCGGTGCATTTAATTGTAATAAAAACCATTTAATTTATATGTCAGTATTATATACAAACCTGTCAGTAAACGAGCATTGCAATTTTTAGAATGACCACGAAATTGAAACGTCTTCAATACAGCCGGAATGATCTTAACGCTGCTCTTGAAAATACGGCGAATGGAATGACCATATACACAGCAAGTAAACAATATAAAATTCGCCGAACAACTTTATTATACAAACAAAGAGGTGTATATGAGTTAAATGCATCCATCTGTCACCCAACAGTGTTGACTACTGAAGAGGAGCAAAAAATTAAACAATGGATCGTTTATATCGGTAAGACTGGGTTTCCCGCGACAAAGGATCAGCTTTTGGATAGTGTTCAACTACTGCTTAAAAACCTAAATCGTCAGAATAATTTTAGAGGTGGAAGACCAGGAAGGCGATGGTACGAGGGGTGTTTAAAACGAAATCCAGATATTTCGGAGAGTGTTTCACAACATTTAGTTAGGAGTCGTGCTATTATCAGAGAACATAATATTCGTGACTGGTTCCAGCAGATTAAAACGTATTTTGCACAAAATAATTACCTGCATATTATTGATGATCCGAAACGTGTTTTCAACTGCGATGAGAGCGCATTTTTATTGTCGCCTAAGGAAAAATGTGTCCTAGCCGCAGAAAAGGTGAAAAAGCGGTGTATAATATGAGCAGCAATGACGAAAAAGAGTGCCTAACTACATTAATTGTGGTAAATGCTGCAGGCGATATTCCTCCACCGATGGTGGGATATAAATATAAACGAATTCCGTTTGCGTTAGGGCGGAAAATGCCAAACGGCTGGGGCATGGGCTGCTCTGAAACTGGATGGATAAACGGGGAAGTATTCTACGAATATGTGGCAATTGCCTTTTTGCCATCGCTGCGTCAAAATGGTGCGGAATTCCCAGTGATTTTATTTTTAAACGGACATATCTTGCATTTATCGCTCGCCTTAAGCGAATTTTGCAAGGTACACCAAATTATTCAAATAGCACTTTACCCAAATGCAACCCACCTTTTGCAACCACTAGATGTTGGTGTTTTTCGCCCCTTAAAGGTAGAACGGAAGAAAGCTGGCGAAAGTCTTACCAACAGCTGCTAAAGCATCGACGATTAAAAATGCTTGCAAAACATGTGGCATATACCCATTTTCGGCAGACGCTGTTAATTACCTCAAAATGATAAAGGATCCACAAGTAACACCAGCAGCAACAACACCTAGAACGGATAATAGAGTACGATCGGAGTCTTTTGTAGATATATTTGAGTCTTTTCTGACAGAAAATCAATTGGAATGCTTTAAAGACACCCGAGGGATATGGCGACGTATTAAAGAGGACCAAAATTTGTACCATGTGTGGGTTGATGTAAAAAATAAATATCATCCGAAACAAATCAATTTTTCTACGATTAGTGACGCTACTAATTTGAATTCCACTATTGCGGATGATGTACAACACAGGAGAAGTCTGTTCTAGTAATTGGCGAAAAAACTTTGGAAAACATTGATCTTAATGCAGCATTTAGTGGTTTCGATGTTGATCAATTATGGGAGAATGTTGACGGAGTAGGGGAAGTAATTACTTTGTCAATAGAAAACCACAAAGACATTGATGAAAATGCCCATGATCAAGCTAAAAGCATTTCAAAGAATATTGAAACTGAAAATGAGCAATTATTTCTATCGAATGTGCAAACGCCCTTTAAAAACAGTTTCTTTTGGCCAGAAACTAAACCGAATGAGGCATCTATAAATAAAGTCAAAAAACGGATTCCGTCTGTTATAGTATCTTCGGAGGAATACATAAATTATAAAAAAGCTGAAAAAGAACAAGAAATTCAAAATAAACAAGATCGAAAAATGAAAAGGGAAGCCAAAAAGAATTCAGCGAAGAATAACAGCACCGTAAAAAAGTCTAAAATACAAAATACACCACCTACTGAAAAGACTACAACGAATATCAGCCAACTTAAGATTGGCAATTATGTCATCATTCGGTACGAGGAGGAATATTTCCCGGGTATTGTTTTACAAACAAAAAATAATGAAGAAATGAAATGAATGAAATGGGAATGAGTGGCCCAAACTGGAAGTGGCCTGAACCTTTTAGAAAATAAGCGTTTTATTTAGTAATCTTACACACCCAACAGTATGTCAGTATTAGAAACCAAAAAAGTCAGTAATAGAAACAACGTTTTTGTGGTAGATCAGTGTTACGTACACTTTTCCTTTTACGTTAAATATTTAAAATAATGAATGAAAATTATTTTTAATTTCTACATTGAGTTAGCCAAATTATTTTTAGATACATTAGTAATTGAAAAAATCTGCAAACATATTAAAAATAATTGGTTACATATACAATAACGAACATCACACTTGCATTTGTCGCGGAATATGTCTGTATTATTATAGCCGTTTACCTTAATCGTAAAGGGCCCACGAAGACCCAGCGTACTGGTTCTAATATTTACGAGAACAATTTTCGCTTCACGGTTTCTTATGCCACTTGGAGTGTACATTATGCATCTTCATTAAAAACCACATAACTACTCGTAAATTCGTTCAAACTGTAGTATAACCTCACACAGATTATTACTGGTTTCATATATGAATGTGAAAACTCGAGAGGCATGCTTATTCTGGATCCCTATTTAACATCAATCGCACTCAAGAACACCCAAGAAAGTCTCTGATATTTTAACAAGGCTGATCTGGATGATTTTATATCTGTAACATAAACAAATTCGTTTCTATTCCCCATCATTCTTTTTAAATCCTAATCAAAGGATTAGGATTCTACCAAAGCAGCCAAAGCAAATAAAGCTGCACACAAGAAATATAAACGTAAAGAAATTTCTTACAACGAATACAAGAAGATATGGTGACACGACCTGCCGTAATTTCTTTTCAAGGATTACGAGAATCCACCAGTGACTTAGTTCCAATACTAACCATTTGCGAATAAGTAAGGTAACTATCAAAATTCCTCAAGTTATCGACCAATAACAAATGTGCCGACACTAATGTTTTGGATATATTTAAAAATTTGAACAGTGCATGGCATGAGAGTCTCTTCGTAAACGTAAAATTGTGGCATATGGTCTTCCTTCGACGTAAAAGCTTTCTCTGTATAATCGGAAAATTAATGCCTCGCTAATTGGGAGATCCTCACCGATACACTCTCCAAATGTTGATTTTGTATTTAGTATACCATCTGATCAAATTTGACCCGGACTGGTAAAAAGAACAACATTTTTATGTATTTTAATACAAATCTTTATTATCGCTTCAAAATAGGCTCCTTTTGAACCAATACAAGCACGCCTTAGTTCCTTCAGCGAATTTCTTCCAGTTTGGGTCAAATTTGATCAGATGGTTTACCAATGATTTGATGAATAGCACTATACAGGACATGATTCCAGGGATTTGGAGCGGAGTGTGGAGCACTAGAGCGTAACGTGTTCCCCGAAGCTGGAGCGAAGCTCGGAGCACTATAATTTTGATTGATCCACTGCTCTGGCAACGTGCAAACGATGCAACTTTAAATTAAATACCAATGAATCTAGTACCGTGAAAAAATTTAATCTTTGGTAGCATGTCAAATGTAACCATCCAGAAATTTATATGCGTCTAATGAAAAAGAAAGACCAAGAAGTTATAGTTAAAGTTGCCGCGAAAAAGCGAAGTGGTCGTGATTGTGAAGGAAATAATACTTACGACGGAGCATCAACTAATAAGAAACATAAAATGGAACAAACGAAAATTGATTCGTTTTTGAAGTCTTCAAAAGTTAGAGTTACTATGGATGCTGATAATTTCCGTGAAGGTCTAATGGAAATGGTTTGCTTGAGTACAACACCCCCCACTACATTCAGACTGCAAAACAAGGGATTTCCAAAAAAATTGCTAAATGACTCAAAAGCTTGGTATTCGACAGGACACGACGCATTTCGTCTTTTGGTTACCAGTACAGCTGATTCTGTTCGTGCTGATCTGAAGGAATTATTAAAAGAAAAGTTGTTCTACCTGAAGATGGACGCAGCAACCCGTGGAAATAGAAATTTTCTCGCAGTCAATGTCCAGTTCTACGATGAAAAGAAAAATAAGATCGTTATACGTTAAAACGTTTAAAGAATTGACTACAAAATTAAGTGAACATTTTTTGGCAAAGAAACATGTGCTTGCTGCTCGATGTCAATTTAATAAAACTTTAATGAAATCTAATCAAACCTATTCTGAATGGGTAGCCGATTTAAAAGGCGCTGCTCGAGATTGTTTATTTGTTTGTCAGAAGCCTGATTGTAACACTTCGTATGCTGATTTTGAAATTCGTGATATGATAGTCAAGCATACACCACATGATCATGTACGTATCAGTGCCCTTCAAAAAACAAATCCGACATTAGATGAAGTTCTCGAAATTGCCACCATTTACGAGTCTACTCAGCAATCGTGTAAAGAAGTTAAAAAAGAACCACCAACGTTCGTAACGGGTGACGTGAATCAAATTAAATCGACGATGAACAAAAAAAATCGTTATCACCAAAGTCGAACACGTCAAGCAAACCGCAACATTCGTGCATCATTATCGCAGCAGCGATATACCGGTAATCAATCATGCCCGGGATGCAATAAGTATCATTTGCGTCGTGACTGTAAGCATATTAAGTCTGTCGGCAAACAAATTTTTAAAATCATACGGTGGAACTTTTATCGAGCTGAAAGGAGTTACTGATGTCATCATCTCACTAGCCGATAAGTCGTTCAAATGCAATCTCTTAGTTGTTGATAGTAACAAAGCAACAAACGTTATGGGATTAGACTGGTTTAAAGCACTTAATTTTGATATATTGTATCCAAAAAATTATTCCAGTTCTAACGATTCAATTAATTCTATTTTAGATTCTTCAGACCATAAAAAACTAACCGAGCGAGTTAACAATTTGTGTGCCAAACATCCGAATTTATTTTCATTGACATTAGGTCTCTGCAAATCCTTCAAAGCTGAAATTGTTCTGATGTCGAATGCCCTTCCGAAGTTTCGCAAACCGTACCACATGCCTTTTGCGTACGTCAAACAAGTTCGTGAAGAAATCGACAGGCTGGTCAAGCAAGATATTTTAAAACCAGTAAAATTTAGTAAATGGGCCACACCGATTGTAGTCGTCCCGAAACCGAGCGGCATTCGAATTTGCGGTGACTTTAAAGTCACTATAAACCCACAAATTGAGATCGATCGTTATCCGATACCGCGAATCGAGGAACTCTTCCACAAATTGCAAGGCGGTAAATTTTTCACGAAAATTGATTTGACCGACGCGTATCTGCAAATCGAATTATCAGACGAGTCGAAGAAGTTAATGGTAATCAATACACCTTTTGGATTATTTGAATACCAAAGGTTACCTTTCGACGTGGCCAGCGCACCCGGAATTTTTCAAAGGTTCATGGAAGAAGTCGTCGCGGGTATACCTAAATGCGCTGTTTACCTCGACGATGTAATTGTTTCTGGAGAAACAAACGAGGAACATATCTCAAATCTAACCGAAATTTTTAATCGATTTGAAGAATTAGGGTTACGATGTAAACGGGATAAATGTAAGCTAGCGGCTGAACATATTGAATATGTGGGTCATGTTATCAATGCAGAGGGTATTTTACCTTCTGAAAAGCGTCTAGATGCTCTCAAACTAATGCCAAGACCAACAAATTTGAAGGAAGTTGAAGCGTTCATCGGTAAAATTAATTATTACAATAAATTTATTCAAAATTTTTCAACGGTGGCCGCACCATTAAACGAACTTCGACACAAAAACGTTCTATTTACTTGGAGTGAACGTCAGGAAGAATCGTTTCAATCATTGAAAAAATTAATTATCAACGCTACGCGACTAGTTCATTATAATGAGGAATATCCTGTAATTTTAGCTACAGATGCTTCAGCGATTGGGATTGGTGCTGTTATTTCTCATCGGTATCCAGATGGCTCAGAGAAACCAATTGCGTTTGCATCTAAAACTCTTGATGCCAATCAACGTTCATATAGCCAAATCGAGAAAGAAGCTTTGTCAATTGTCTATGGAGTGACTAAATTCCATCAATACTTGTCAGGGCGAAGTTTCGAACTGCTCACCGATCATCAACCATTGACGTCAGTTTTCAATCCGAATAAAAAGTTACCTGTCATGACCTTGCATCGCATTCAGCGATGGGCTATCCTTCTTCAAGGATATACGTATACAATCAAATACAAAAGTACCACACAGCATGCTAACGCTGACGCACTTTCACAATTACCTATGGGTCCGGATAAAAGTTTTGATGATTACGGATCAAAATTATTTAATGTTCATCAAATCAATCAGGAGATCATTAAAGATTTTCCAATAAACTCAAAAGTGATCGAAAAATATACGTCAGAAGATCGAATTTTATCGAAAATTGTCTATTTTATTCAGAACGGTTGGCCAGAAAAACTCCAAGAAGAAGACAAAACTGATTTAAAACCATATTTTGACCGTAAATTTGCATTTTCATTACAGAGCAATATCGTTTTACTTCAAACAGATTATACCAGAGTTGTCATACCACAAACGCTTCAACGAGACATACTTAAATGTTGCACGAAGGACATTGGGGAGTCGCAAAGATGAAGCAACTTGCTCGACGATATTGCTGGTTCCCAAACATGGACAAAAATATTGAACAACTAGTAAAAAATTGTCAAATATGCCAAGTTGCGTCCAGTAATCCGAAAAGGGATTTTTCTAGTTGGCCGATCGCCGAGAAACCTTGGGAAAGGATTCATATAGACTTTGCTGGACCATTTTTCAACAAAATGTGGTTAATTTGTGTTGATTCTTTTTCAAAGTATCCGTATACGGTGGAAATGGGTGTTATTACGTCAACAACAACCATTTTGGCTTTACAAAAAATCTTTTCAATAGAAGGATTGCCTGAAACCAATGTATCCGACAATGGACCTCAATTCGTATCCAGTGAGTTTGGGGAATTTTGTAAGCTAAACTCAATCACTCATTTGACAACCGCACCGTTCCATCCAGCATCAAACGGACAAGCTGAGCGTTTTGTTAGAACGTTCAAAACGTCATTTACCAAAAATAATTTCGGAAGAGAAAAACAGTCAATTGGCTTTGCTGAAATTCTTATCAACGTATCGATCAACACCCGATCCAATATCACAACAATCACCAGCTGAACTGCTTCACGGTAGACAATCTCGAAACCTACTATCGGTTTTGCTACCGAACGAACAACATAAATTCAGTAATGATCAGGAAAGCAAGTTTCAACTGAATCAAAACTTTAGCAAGAAACTTTTCAAGAGGCGTCAAGTGGGTTAACATTGGCCATTGTGGATACCAAAGGAAAACATGATTCTTCATATGTGAAAAATCAAGTGGAATCAATTTTAGAAAAAATCGGTAACACTAAAACGGAGATTTTGAGTATCTGCGTTGACAATGCAGTAAATATGACGTGTGCCGTAAAGAATTTCAGCAGCTACGATGAAGATTCTAATTCGGACGATGATATTATAAACGAAACTAGCACTGAATCAATTATGATATAGGAATAAATTGAGGAACATGGTTAGCGAAGAATTGAGAATGCTAATGCTGAACAATGGGTTTCCAAATCCGAGCTTTATACTGCCAGAATGGGTGTTTAATGATGAATCAAAAGTCCAATTGATGAGATGTGGCGTTCAGTTGGCAATCTGGGATGGATTAAAGAAAGAGTACGCAACTAAATTTTTGGGAAAAATTCGACAAGTCGTTAACTTACGAACACCAACATTCGCAGTATTCTGCTTCAATTTCATGGATTAACTCAACCACTAGATACTGTAACTCGTTGGGCTTCAACATTTGCAATGATTGATCGACTTCTCGTGTTTCAATCTTACTGTGAACAAGTAGCTGCTGCAGGAACAAGAGAGCTGAAGTTAACCAAAGCTGAATGGGATGAAGTAAAAAACTTGAAAAAACTCTTGGCAAAGCCAAACTGTACAACAGTAAAACTTCAATCTGCAGATGTAACTCCAGAGAATCTTTTTAAAAACACGCATTTCCTTGCTGGAGTTTTTCTATGTCGATCGACTCTTAGATATTGCCCAAAGGCTTGAGAAAAAATATCCTTCGACGTTTCAATAAATTGCAACCGAGTGAAGAACAACAATAATTAGTCGTAACAGTCGAATCAGATCGTCAAGAAAATAACTGTACCACTGCCATTGCCACAAGCATAAATTCTTCAGAAGAGGATGATTTTGAGAAAGAGCTAGGCCGGAAAATATCAGAAATACACAATTCCAACGAAAAAGAATTTGAACGATTGCTTAATGAAGATTGTGAAGTCATGGAGGGCATAGGTAGACTAAAAGTTAAATCAGTCTTCGAGGCAAATAATACATATCCGGAATGAATGCAAACTGCATGTCGAGTTGCATCCAGTATGCCCACTACTCAAGCAAGTATCGAGAGACTATTTTCAGCTCTAAAATTAATATTGAATGATTTAAGGCAATCGATGAAAGAAGACTTACTCTCAGCAGTTTTATTTTATAGAATAAATAAAAAATAACGAAAATTAATATTGTTTATATGTAATTAGTACATATATATGGGGCATTCTCTGTCAAATCAGGCAACCCCACCCTCACACTTCAATTTATAAGATAAATTAACGTTATTGGGCTTAACATTTTCGTTGAAGCTTCTAGTTTTTAGTACTGTATGGCATATGTGAATCTTTCAAAATGGCGGACCAGTAATGGCTGCCAAAAGGAAGAAACTACTCAATCAAAGCCGTTATTTGTATTCTGATTCGTATAAAAATAACAAATTGCTTCTTACAATTCACGTTTTTTATGTAATTTAGGTCGCTGATTATAAATCTATTCGTAGTTTTCAAATTTTCAAGATGGCGGATCCAAGATGGCGGCTAAAAAATGTAAAAATCATTTTATATCGACAGTTTGAGTCGGGTATGAATATAAGGGTGTGAAAAAAAGTGAAAAAAGTTATTTACGTAAGCGATGGAGCCAAGCAACACTTTAAAAATAAATTTCAGATAGCAAATTTGATTTATCACAAGCAAGATTTTGATGTGATAGCTGAATGGCACTATTTTACAACTGCTCATGGCAAAAGTGCGTATGATGGTATTGGTGCGAATTTCAAAAGAGAAGCTTACAAGGCAAGTCTAACTGTAAAGCCAAATGATGCTCTTCTAACATCTGAAGCACTTTTTAATTGGTCTAGAAAGCACTTTCAAAACATTAATGTCTTTTACTTTGATGAGAAGTATCACGCAAAAATGCAAAAAAATTAAACAGAAGATTTGAAGCGGCCAAAGCCATACCTGAAATTTCAAAACAACATGGATTTATCGTTGATGACCAAAGAAACGTTTGCATAAAAAGATATTCAAAGAAAGAGGGAGGAATTCAATGGTCAATCTATGCAGATAATTAAAATAAGTAAATATTAATACCGAACGTGAAAAACCAGCCCTTTTAAGGGCCAAGTGATGTGCAAGACCGATCGCGCAACCTCCTCGTGGTGCGCATTGGATAACGCTAATGCCGACGGCACAAAACGAGTTTTGACACATGAAGTAACAACAAATCTTATTCTTGCAATTCAAGAAATAATATACAGGTAAAAAATTGTGTATTCCTATAAGAACAGTAGTTTCCTGTTGGCAACCCTGCAACTATTGTCATCTCAGTCAGTTATCTGTCTCTCTCTAGTTTAATTATCATGGAGTATTGTTCTAGGATTCCAGAGAGAACAACATTGTATTAACGTAGCAAGTACAGAAATATGTAATAAAGTTTGATTTATTAATAAAATATATTGTATGTTGTTAATCAAAGACACAACATATATGTGGCGACGAGGATAAAGAATTTTTTTTTTTTTCGTGAACAACATTTCAAAGTGCGAAATAAATAAATAAAAAAAAAAAAAAAAAAAACGCATTTTTTTTGCTCAACGTGGCGGCAAAGAAAAAATCTATTGTGACACCAAAAAGAAACGAAAAAAAGAATCAGCGATGGATCCAAAGTATTTGGAAGCATTAAACAAGATTTTGCAAAACCAGAGTGCTGCTATCAATCATTTGACACAGTTAATTGGTGATGAAAATACAGCAGCCAACATAACCTCAAATTCGGCATTCAACCTTTCATCACAAATCACAGAGTTTTGTTACGATGCTGATTCACGTGTTTTCTTCGAGGCGTGGTACAGTAGATTCGCAGAATTATTCAAAGAAGATGCCAAGAATCTCGACGACTCAGCGAAAGTGAGACTTCTTCTCATGAAACTGCGAACGTCGAACTATGAAAAATATTCGAATCTGATTCTGCCCAAGACACCAAAAGATTTTTCATTTGCCGAGACGGTTCAAAAACTTACAGAGCTGTTCGGGCCACAGAAATCTCTATTTCACCGACGATATGAATGTCTACAGTTCGAAAAAAACGACGGTGAGGATTTTGTGTCATACGGGAGTAAAGTCAACAAGTTATGTGAAAGTTTCGAATTGTCCAATCTTTCAAGTGATCAGTTCAAAAGCTTGATATTCATCATTGGTATTCGCTCGAGTCGCGATAAGGAAGTGCGTACACGGCTCCTATCAAAAATGAACACAAAAGACGAACAAATCAATGGTATCGACAAAATGATTGCAGAATGTCAGACTCTCATTAATCTCAGGTCTGATGTTAGGTTGGTTGAGAAACACCAGCAAGAGAAGTCACCAGCCGTCAATTTGGTCAAGCACACAGAAAAAGTGAAGAAAACGTACAACAAAACGCAGTACGCAGGAGACAACAAACTATCCAACAATAATCCAGCAAAAACTCCAAGAACACCTTGTTGGTCATGCGGAGACATGCATTTTTCGGCAGACTGCTCATTCAAAAGTCACAAATGTCAAAATTGTAGGAGAACTGGACACAAGGAGGGTTACTGCGGGTGCTTTCCTAATAAAGCACAACAAAAACAGATAAGTTCCAAAACAAAATACATTCCAAAAGATAATCCAAGTGTTAAAGAAATTTCAATTGTTAACAGCATGGTTGGATTTGCCAATAAGCGCAAATTTATCGCGGTACTCATCTACGGCGTCGAAATTAACCTTCAAATGGACAGTGGATCAGACATCACAATCGAGTCGATGTGGGAACGCATCGAGAAGCCCCGTTTGTCAAAACCAAATTTCGGAGCACGGACCGCAGACAAAAGCAAACTCAAGATCACAGCACAATTTGAAGGCGACATCAGCTTCAAAAATGTCGTAAAATCAGGACTAATTTACGTCGCGTCAGACATCAACATCTTCGGGATTGATTTCATGGACAAATTCAATCTGTGGGACGTGCCACTTAGCGTGGTATGCAATCACATTACCGCCGAAGACGCACCAAGTTTAGATGTAAAATCATTGTTCCCTGATTTGTTTTCGGGTAAGCTGGGTCTCTGTACAAAGACGAAAGTCACATTACATCTAAAGCCTGATGTGAAACCAGTTTTTCGTGCAAAACGACCAGTGGCTTTTGCGGCACTGCCACTCATTGATGAGGAACTCACACGTCTTCAGAATTTGAGCATCATTACTCCAGTCGAATACTCTGATTGGGCCGCGCCTAGTCGTTGTGAAGAAAAAAGAAGGAAACGTCAGGATATGTGCAGATTATTCAACCGGTCTAAACAACAGTTTGGAACCAAATCAATATCCATTACCAATTCCTCAAGAAATTTTCGCAAAAATCGCGAACGGAACAGTCTTCAGTCACATAGACCTCTCCGACGCGTTTCTTCAAGTGGAGATCGAAGAAGAATCTCGAAAGTTACTCACAATCACAACTCATCGAGGACTTTTTCGATTTAACCGCTTGCCCCCCGGCGTGAAGTCGGCACCGGGTGCATTTCAACAAATTATGGCAAATAAGGTTGATGATTTGGAGGGAGTTGCTGCCTACATGGACGACATTATCGTCTCCGGCACAGACAAGTTGAATCACAATCAGAATCTGACACGCGCACTCAAGCGAATACAAGATTTCGGATTCAGCCTAAAACTCGAAAAATGCAAATTCGCAATGAGATCGATTCGCTACCTGGGTCACGTCATTGACAAGGATGGTCTGCGCCCAGATCCAGGTAAAGTGGAAGCAGTTACGAACATGCCACCACCGACAGATGTAGCAACCCTACGTTCATATTTGGGTGCTATAAATTATTACGGTAAATTCGTGAGAGAAATGCATCAACTGCGTCGGCCACTCGACATGCTGCTGGAACAAAATGTTTCATGGAATTGGACACCAGATTGTCAGAGGGCATTTGATAGTTTCAAAAACATTTTAAAGTCCGATCTGCTGCTTACTCATTTTGATCCAAGCCTTGAGATCATAGTAGCAGCTGACGCATCCAGCACTGGCATCGGAGGTTGTATTTATCATCGGTTTCCTGACAAATCCGTCAAAGCAGTTTACCACGTTTCAAAGACCTTGAACAAAGCCGAACAAAATTATAGTCAGATCGAAAAAGAAGCCTATGCTTTGGTTTTTGCTGTGACTAAATTTCACAAATTCGTATTTGGTCGAAAGTTCTTACTTCAAACGGATCACAAACCATTGTTGTCAATTTTCGGATCGAAGAAAGGTATCCCGGTATACACAGCGAATAGACTTCAGAGATGGGCACTCACACTACTCATGTACGATTTCAACATCGAGTACGTGTCCACAAACAGTTTCGGATACGCAGATGTTCTTTCACGACTGATCAACTCTCACGTCAAACCAGACGAAGAATTTGTGATAGCGTCAATTCAAGCGGACGATGATTTTCAATCAGTACAACACGAAATTTTTCATCATTTGCCCGTAACACACAACATGATACAGCAATCAACGGAAAAGTCAGCAGTTCTCCAAACAGTTATTCAACACGTCAACAATGGCTGGCCTGCTTCATTCAAGCAAATTCAAGATACTGAGGTGAAACAATTTTATCATAGTCGAGAAGCACTTTCAATAGCGAATGGTTGTCTCATGTACGGTGATCGCCTTGTTATCCCAGAAAATTTTCAGCGACGTATTCTTCAACAACTTCACAAAGGACATCAGGGAATGCAGCGGATGAAGTCGATCTCTCGAAGCTATGTATACTGGCATGGTCTTGATCAGCAGATCGAAGAGATGGTTCGCGCCTGTAATCAATGCGCGAGTGCAGCTAAATCACCACCGAAAACCTTTCTCGAATCATGGGAAGTGCCTGATGGTCCTTGGCAGCGAATTCACATGGACTACGCCGGACCCATTAACGGGTATTTCTTCCTCGTAATAATCGATGCATATTCAAAGTGGCCGGAAGTTTTTCTGTCGCAAACAACAACTTCAACAAAAACTATAAAAATGTTGGAGGAAACATTTTCTCGTTTTGGTATTCCAAAAACCATCGTGTCGGACAACGGGACTCAGTTTGTTTCACGACAATTTAAAGAGTTTTGTGAGTCAAACGGCATTGGACACATGCGTACCGCACCATTCCACCCACAATCAAATGGACAGGCGGAACGTTTCGTCGATACACTCAAGAGATCGCTAAAAAAAAATCAAAGGGAAGGAGGTATCGAGGAAGCTCTACAAATATTCTTGGTTACATATCGCTCAACGTTGAATCCTAACACACCATTACAAAAATCACCAGCCGAGATCATGCTCGGACGGCCAATGCGAACAACGTTCGATCTGTTAAAACCATCTGAACATCCAAGGATTAATCACGATGATCGTAAGCAGAAACAAAATGAACAATTCAACAAGAAACATAGCGCTAAGAATCGACAGTTCAATGTTGATGACTCAGTCGATGTCAAAGTGTACTACAACAACAAGTATCGCTGGCAATCCGCAATTATCAAGGAACGATTGGGAAACGTGATGTATCGCGTCCAGTTAAAAAACTCTAACAGAATTGTTCGTTCACACGCAAATCAAATGCGATATCGACCGGTTCAAAAACCGTCAGCCTCATCTGAGTCAGGATATGAATTACCACTTGACACGCTTCTAGCTGAGTTTCCAGCGGATACAGTTGTTCCAGATTTTCAGAGTGAACATTTACATGAAGGCGCGGTTGACGTGCAACAAGACAATGAGCAACATTCAGCTACTCCAGTTCGCCGACCATTCAGAGAACGAAGAATTCCTCGACGACTGGAAGGATTTGAATTAAATTATAGGGAGATGTTGGCAACCCTGCAACTATTGTCATCTCAGTCAGTTATCTGTCTCTCTCTAGTTTAATTATCATGGAGTATTGTTCTAGGATTCCAGAGAGAACAACATTGTATTAACGTAGCAAGTACAGAAATATGTAATAAAGTTTGATTTATTAATAAAATATATTGTATGTTGTTAATCAAAGGCACAACATTTCCTTTGGTAGCTTAGATCTGATATCTTGGAATTTCAAAAAACAAATAGCAAATTCGTAATCAGCAACCCCGAAAACACTTATACTCATACCCAACTGTAAATTTCGAAAAAAAACGATTTTTGCACTATTTATCCGCCATCTTGGATCCATCATCTTGGAATTTCAAAAAATAAATAATAAATTCGTAATCAACGACCCCGAAAACCCTTATATTCATACCCGACTCAAACTGTCGATATAAACTGGTTTTTACATTTTTCAGCCGCCATCTTGGATCCACCATCTTGAAAATTTGAAAACTACGAATAGATTTATAATCAGCGACCTAAATTACACAAAAAAAAGTGAATTGTAAGAAGCAATTTGTTATTTTTATACGAATCAGAATACAAATAACGGCTTTGATTGAGTAGTTTCTTCCTTTTGGCAGCCATTACTGGTCCGCCGTTTTGAAAGACTCACATATGCCATTCAGTACTAAAAACTAGAAGCTTCAACGAAAATTTTAAGCCCAATAACGTTAATTTATCTTAAAAATTGAAGTGTGAGGGTGGGGTGGCTGATTTGACAGAGAATGCCCCATATATACAGTGCTGGTAAAAAAAAATTGGGCAAACCAATTTATTGCAAATTGAAGTCTTTTTTGCTAAAATTACAAAACTTTTGAAAGCAATTGGTTTATTGTTTCATTTTAAATACATGTATGACGTCATTTTTTGACGTAAGAAATTGACCTGCAATTTAGGGGCAAAACACCGAAAAATGCCAAAATATTCAAAATACGTTTGATTGGAGTTAAAGTACTTTTTTACCTTTAAATGAAGAGATAAGAAAAAAACCAAGTTTTTAACAAATTATCTATGTTTATCTGAAAGCCAATTTGTCTATCTACAATTCAAAATTAATAACTCACAATTTTGGCGGTATGGCACGGAGCGTTGTCCTGTTGAAAAATAAATTTGCAAGGCTAGCCAAAAAGCTTTAACGCAGAAGGCTCAAATTCGTTCTGAAGGACCTGCAGATAAATAGCTGCTGTAACGCTGGAACTAAGAAAGCACAATCGACCGGTTTCATTTCCAGAAAAGCATCCCCAGACCATAACTCCTTCTTTTTTCGGTGAAAGTTTAAAAAGACATTCGTTGCTAAGTCTCTCGCCAGGTTTTCTCGTTACGAGAATTCTTCCATCTCCAACAAGCAGCTTGAATTTTGATTCATCGGAGAAAATCACATCATTCCACATCTCTGGAGTCCAATTAACATGCTCCTGGGCCCATAGCAAACGTTTTTTTTTTTCACTAGTAATGTGAACTCAGGCTTCTGGACTGGTTTAAGTGCTCTTAAACCAGCTTTAACAAGTCTTTTTCTCACCAAGCCGGCTGAAATTTTTTTTTCCCGTTGCTCGCTCAAGATCCTGTCTTATGTCCGATGAAGTTTTAAAACGGTTCCGACGACTTTGTAATAGTATATATAAAACGATCTTCCACTGGCGTTGTCTTTCTGGGCCTTCCAGAGCCTTTCTTTCTTTATGTACCGCCCATCTCTCGATTTTTTTTAATATTCCACGCGCAGTACTTTTAGGAATGTTTAATCTTTCACCTATTTCACGCGTGGTTAAATTTTCTCGCGCCAAAATCAACATATTGCTTTTACACTGGTCACTAACTTTTCCCATTTTTTTTAACTAAAATTGCACTTTATTCTTTATTTGTCTCGGATCACTTACAGAATAACTTAATCTTACAAAATATGCACTATTTATACTCAAAAAATAAATTACAGGCAATAAAACATCTGCACCCTAATGACGGCCAAGAACGGTAGGCGTAAAAAAAAATAATTGCTTGCCCAATTTTTTGCACATCAGTTGCGGGGTTGTACCGGTGTAATAAAAGCAAAAGGCGGTCCAACAAAATATTAATATGAAAGATTGAACTTCTATAAATCAATAAAAAACAAAAAAAAAAAAAAAAAATAAGTGTTTAATTTATTACATTACTTTAACTCCAATCAAACGTATTTTGAATATTTTGGCATTTTTCGGTGTTTTGCCCCTAAATTACAGGTCATTTTTTTTTTTTTCAAAAAATTACGTCATACATGTATTTAAAATGAAACAATAAACCAATTGCTTTCAAAAGTCTTGTAATTTTAGCAAAAAAAGACTCCAATTTGCAATAAAATTGTTTGCCCAATTTTTTTTTACCAGCACTGTATATATGTTAGGTTAGGTTAGGTTGGAGTGGCTGCTTACGCACACTTAGACCGGTGACGGTCCATTGTGATACCACAGGATGTATCCCCTTTTACCCCTATTGGAACCATTTCGAGCTACTTATGTAGCGTAAGACGTCCCGCACTTTAATGTTTTCGAGATCCGAGAGGCAGTCCATCCTGAACTTACCTAAGTGTTTGTGCCTTCTGAGAGCCAATGCTGGACACGAGCAAAGGAAGTGGACCAACGTCTCTTCCTCCTCTTCGTCCAAGCAGCTTCTGCAGAAGTCATTAGCCTCCAGACCCAGCCTTCTTGCATGTTCTCCAAAAAGGCAGTGTCCCGTGAGAATTCCTACGACCGTTCTTAATTCACGTCTTCGTAAGGATATTAATGCCCTAGTGCGCCCCAAGTCCAGCTTTGGCCAAACTTGTCTTGCAACTCTACAGGTGAGGGTGTTAGACCACCTTTCCCCCGCTGAGGATAGCGCCTGCTTCCCAAGTGCTTGTCTCAGCGCTGTGATAGGCCTCCCCAGACTTGCCCTTTCCGGTTGCAGCTGGAGAGTCGTACCATGCCTAGCAAGTTCATCTGCCCTGCAGTTCCCCATGACGCCCGAGTGACTTGGGACCCAGACTACCTGGATGTTGAAATGCTCACCCATCTCATTTAGAGATGAGTGACAACTCAACGCCACCCGTGACGCCAAAGACACCGATTCTAACGACCGGATCGCCGCTTGACTGTCCACATAGATTGTGATATCGTCTGAGGATAACACATTATGCTTCAACCACGTCATGACCTCCTCAATCGCTACGACTTCAGCTTGGTACACGCTGCAGTAATCAGGGAGACGAACAGAAATATTTACATTTAATTTGTCACAGAATACTCCAGCTCCTACTTTGCCGTCTAGCTTGGAGCCATCTGTGAAGAATTGCTACGCTTCGGTTTCCAATAACGGTCTATCCCTCCAGGATTCCCTTGAAGGGAAGGAGGTCCGAAATCGCTTCTCGAAGCGTAGAGTAGGTTTAATGTAGTCAAGATTCGCCAGCTCATCCTTCAACGATCTGACTATAGTAGAGTGTCCTATACTAAGACACCTCCACTGTGAGACGGCTGCAAGTCGTACAGCCGTATTTGCCGCCATCTGTTTGCCAAAAATGTCGACCGGAAGAAGGTGCAACATAACCTCTAAGGCACTTGTCGGTGTCGACCTCAATGCCCCGCTAACAAGCATACAGGCCGTTCTTTGCACTCTCTCAATCTTACTTTTGTAAGCTACCTTATCCAGAGATGGCCACCAAACACCCACCCCGTACATGAGTACAGGTCTCACTACGGCGGTGTAGAGCCAGTGTACCAGCTCCGGCTTCAGACCCCATCTATGACCAATGGCGTTCCTACAGGAGTACAAAGCAATAGTAGCTTTGTTTATTCTCTCTAACATGATGGCCTTCCAACTAAGCTTACTGTCCAATATAATGCCCAGATATCTAGCTCTATCAGTAAAAGCAAGTCTCGTGCCATTTAAGGTAGGAGGGACAACTACCGGGATTTTGTATTTCTTAGTAAAGAGTACCAGCTCTGTCTTGGACGGGTTAATACCAAGTCCACATTTGCCAGCCCATTTCGTAACGATGGTAAGCGCATTCTGCATTACGTCTACAATCGTGCCCAGGAATTTCCCGGTAACAGCTAAAGCTACGTCATCTGCGTAAGCGATAATTTCAATACCCTCTTTCTCCAATTCTAGTAGTAACCTGTTTACCACTATATTCCAGAGAAGAGGGCACATAACCCCCCCTGCGGGGTTTCCCTAGTTACTCGCCTCTTGATGGTGGAGTCCCCCAACTTCGAGCTAACAATCCTGCTTCCCAGCATATAATTGATTAACCCTATCAGAGGAACGTCCACCTCCAAAAATGATAATCCCTCCTTTCACATTATTAAAGGCGCCTTCTATATCTCAATCGTACACACCAAGGCGTGCAGAGCAGTATCCACAGATCTACCCTTTGTGTACGCATGCTGAGACGATGCCCACTTCCTGGCACCTATTTTATCGCTGATGTATACATCCAGCAGCCTGTCCAAGGTTTTCAAAAGAAAGGATGATAGAGTTATTGGTCTTAGGTCCTTAGGATAGACATGTGAGCTTTTTCCCGCTTTCGGTATGAACACCGCATTGACCTCCGTCCAGTACCTAGGAATATAGCCCAGCTTCAAACATCCTTTGAATACAGCTTCCAGGTGGGGAAGAATAATTACTGAGTTGTTTTGAAGTTCCGCTGGTATAATTTGATCCGAACCAGCCGATTTAAATAGTTTAAAACCCCTCAGTGGCCATAGGATCCGTTTCCTGGATACAACTCAACCCTTACATGGGATTCACACGTAAGCCATATTTGTTAAACTTTATTAATTTTTTTTGTTGAATGTTAATTAATTCATGTAATTTCTAATATGCTACCGGTGATTAGACCATTTTAATTGTGTTTTTATTAACACGAGAAGTATATTAGTATTGTGGTATAATCAGTCCAGTCGCCGCGGCCTGATGAGAACATTGATTTTTTCATAATCATAAGCTTATCAGTTCGAAACTGGATTGAATTCTCTTACAATCTTGGAACTTATTAAAATCATATAATTAAATAAATAAAATTCTGTCTATTAGTCGGTTTCGTTGAATTACTGTTCGTAAATACTAATATACTTCTCGTGTTAATAAAAACACAATTAAAATGGTCTAATCACCGATAGCATATTAGAAATTACATGAATTAATTAACATTCAACAAAAAAAATTAATAAAGTTATATTAGCTTACACACAGAGCTGTGTGAATATCGTGAAGAAAAAAAATTGTAAGAGAATTCATCTGTATTAGTATGATTCGCTAGTACTTAACGCACAGCACATTATGTATAATTCGTCGGCCTAACTGTGAATTAACGTATCTGAAATTTTTTCGAAAGTTCTTTATTGGTACTAAATGTTTCGTCATGAGAAACTCTGCCTGAATTTTACACCCGCGTTGGTTCACCGTTAGCACGGCGATGTCGTCCTAATAGTCAATTTAACATGGGTGCAGGAATTCAGGTGCAGTTTCTCACGACGAACATTTTAGTATCAGAGATGAGTTTTCGAGAAAATGTCAGTTACGTTAATTCACAGTTAGGCCGACGATATATAGAATGTAAATTGTGGTATAATCAGTCCAGTTGCCGCGGCCTGATGAGAAGATTGATTTTTTCATAATCATAAGCTAATCAGTTCGAAACTGGATTGAATTCTCTTACAATCTTCGGAACATATTAAAACCATATTTGTTCTTATATGTATGCTGGGTTGAAAAGACTATCCAAATTAAAAAAATCTACCCCTATTAAAACAAAAAAAGCATTAACCCATTCTTTACTTATTACTCATCTAAAATATACTGATCTAGTAATGGAAGATATGATCACATTACACCATTTTCAAAAAACTTATTAGGATGTACATTCGAAAATTATCTGAAATTTAGACAATGTTTATTCTTGTTTAACGTAATGCATGGTAAATCCGCGGATTATTCAATTGATAAAGTGCAAGTTAGAAAATTTCTAAGAAATCCATCTATTATACTGCCCCGTTTTAAAACAACACTTAGAGCGAAATCGTTTTTTATTAATACAGGACAGGATTCAACACTGCGCGCTCAGATTACTATAGGTACTCCACGCTTTCGGAATACTAAGCATTCTAGACATACTCAAGATCTAGACATTTTACAGCACTGCTGACACTTTGCTTATTTTACAGATGTCCAGGAAGGAAAAATTAGAACAACAAAGTGATTCGCTAAACGACTTCCAATTGCCATTGGAATACAAAAAAAAACAAATTGAACACGACGATCAATCTGTAATTGAAGGATCGAGCCGTAGCTCGCTGACATTATCGCCGAGCAATCGGGAAATTTGAATAAATAGGAACAGCCAAATTCATGTGGAATTTTACCATACTACGCAGGCAACGAACTTATACTTATATACATATTTCCACAATGAAGAATATTGACGAGAATAGAACAAAAAATCGAAAAATAACTTATCCAAAGAACACACATCAATAATAAGTATAATTATATATATATATATAGAGAGGAGTTGACTGAAATTTGATTTCAATAGTACAAAACATCCATGACTAATGTTTATTTATTTACATCGTCTAGATACTATAAAAATAACAAAATGCATTAAACTTTACACACATAACATCGAGGCGACATATGAATAAAATGAACCAACGCATTTATTCAAACCGCAGCGCGCAAATCATTGACTTAAATATACAATATAAGTAAATGAAACATAAGTCGTCGTCGTAATTTTTGACGTCATCATTAAAGTATTTCCGATTATTTTTTGTTTACTACAAAATACCAAAAAAAAAAATATGTTACAAATTGCAGCTAAATATTATTTATTTATAGAACTGCAAATTACTTACAATATACATATATTTGTATAGAGGCATAATAAATTATTTAGTTTTTGAAAAATTGAAACGGAAATGTGGCACCTATGAATGTGATCGTTATCTGGATTTTCAACAGACCGTGTTTTATCGATAATTGTACTACTATTTTATTATGCTCGAAGTATTTATTTATAAAAGTGTAAAAAAATATTATTAATATTGTTAAACAATTCCTGGAACAGATAAAAAAAAAAAAAATTCCGTACTTACAATAGTAGGTATCGATTCGAAAGATATGCGCGCGAAAGGGGAATTTATGAATTTGGAAACAACATTTCGTCGAACCAAACTGTGTGATGTACACCTTTTTCGCGCATATACTTATTTACCATATATGCAAATTGTTGATTTTATTAATCAACAAAACGATAAATTTTTGATTCATATACATATACAATGTAAATAACATTGTATATAAACAAATAAAATAGTAGGGCGACATGAGTTCATGTTTTTGTTTGTTTATAATGTATTTTGGTTTCACAAATTATTAACCTTTTGTGCGCGCATACTATAACAATGATCTAATCACATGATCAACACTTTGGTAAAAAAAAAAAAAAATCGCGATCTAATTACAAATAGCTAGCTCGTAAGAAATTTAATATCGTCAATATTTGTTTTGAATCCGTGTACATATTCGATATCTGTACACAGTAAGTAAAAATGTAGAACACATGCTTAATGTTTTATGTAAATATTACAACAAAAATTGTAAATTATTTATACAAAACAATATAACAATAATTACGTTGTTTTAAAGAAACCCATACCATCGTCCATCTTGTTTGTTATACTTTGTCGCATGTCTCCCATAAGCAAAGTGCGGTAATGTATTTTTACATTGTAAACTTTTACTAAAGAGTTTATCGTGACCGATTGCTAAAAGAACGCACCGAATCAATTTGATTTAATGGTAAAAAATATCAGTGGAAAGGTACTTTGCCGCACGCTGCTTATAAACGTGCGGCAAAGTACTGTTTTAGTATTCATTTTAACGAATTTAATTTTTCTATAAAATCGTAAACTACTAAAATTGATTCAGAATGTCGTTCACGAATAGGAAGGGGAGCTAGGTATAAGATGCCAGAGTTAAAATCGTCAATATTTGTTTTGTATCCGTCGTGCAGACATATTCAATATACGTGCAGAGCAACCCAACTATAGAAGACCTTACTTAATGTTTTATGTAAATATTACAACAAAAACTGTAAATTGTTTATACAAAACAATACAACAATAATTACGTTGTTTTAAAGAAACCCATACAATCGTATAATCGGTCAGACGTCGTCCATATTGTTTTTTATACTTTGTCGCATGTCGCCCATAAGCAAAGTGCGGTAATGCATTTTTCCATTGTAAACTTTTACTAAAAAGTATATGGTGACCGATTGCTAAAAGAACTCCCCGAATCAATTTGATTTAATGGTAAAAAATATCAATGGAAAGGTACTTTGCCGCACGCTGCTTATAAACGTGCGGCAAAGTACTTTTTTATTATTCATTTTAACGAATTTATTTTTTCCATAAAATCGTAAAGTATTGATTCAGAATGTCGTTCACAAATAGGAAGCGGAGCTAGGAATAAGATGCCAGAGTTAAAATCGCCAATATTCGTTTTGTATCCGTCGTGCAGACATATTCAACATCTGTGCAGAGCAACCAAAATGTAGGAGACATACTTATTTAATGTTTTATGTAAATGTTACAACACAAATCTTTTCCTTCTCTCTCGATCCACCAATGGTGATACTACTGCAGTTAGCCTGGCACTTGTAGATTTTGGCTAGTTTCAGCCTACATTAACCGGGAGAAGGAGGTTCCTCCGGATAACCTGGAGGAGCTGATCCGTGAAGCGGAACAATAAAAGGTAGACATTAATGAAAGAGGTGAGTCACTTTTTGATTATTTGATGAGTATTAACCTTTCAGTGTGTAATATTGGGTGGGAACCCACATTTATTACTAGTAACAGGCCGAAGGTTCTAGACGTGACCCTTGCCTCAAATAATATTCTTCATATGGTTAAAATTTGGAGGGTGGATAAGGAACACTCCTTTTCTGATCACCGATATTTAACCTATAGCCTCGATATTCACCCTGCTACACGGGAAGCCTTCAGGAACCTTAGAAGGACCAACTGGAGCAAATATGGAGAATTATTGGAGGATTTGTTGCCGTCGAGGGCTCTGGAGCCCCCGACGACCGTTGGGGAGCTGGAGGACATGCTAGCTAGCGTTACTAGCGCATGCAACCGATCCTTTCGTGCTGCCTGCCCACTAGCTAAGCCTAGGGGTAGGCAAAAACCAGTATGGTGGTCCAGGGAACTGGGAACCTATCGTAAGGCTTGTAGGACAGCCTTTAATAGAGCCAAATATACAAGGGAGGCTCAGGATTGGGACTCCTATAAAGAGAAACTCGGAATTTATAAGAAAGAATTAAGAAAGGCACAAAGGAGGTTTTGGAGAATCTTCTGTGATAAAATGGAAGAGGTATCCGAAACCTCCCGCCTTAGGAAGATTCTTTCCAAAAGTACAGCTAGTCCCAGTTTTTTGATAAAACCGGACGGATCTTGGACAGCTTCTAGTGGAGAATCTCTGGAGCTTCTCTTCGAGACACACTTCCCCGGGAGCTTTGAAGACCTGTTGGTGCGTAGCAACCATCAGGAATCACTGTCAGTGTTCCCAGAGGATATCGTAACCAGGAAACGGATCCTATGGGCACTGAGGAGTTTTAAACCATTTAAATCGGCTGGTCCGGATCAAATTATACCAGCGGAACTTCAAAACAACTCAGAAATTATTCTTCCTTACCTGGAAGCTATATTCAAAGGGTGTTTGAAGCTGGGCTATATTCCTAGGTACTGGACGGAGGTCAATGCGGTGTTTATATTGAAAGCGGGGAAAAGCTCACATGTCTATCCTAAGGACCTAAGACCAAAAACTCTATCATCGTTTCTTTTGAAAACCTTGGAAAGGCTGCTGGATGTATACATTAGAGATAAAATAGATGCCAGGAAGTGGGCACCGTCTCAACATGCGTACACAAAGGGTAGATCTGTGGACACTGCTCTGCACGCCTTGGTGTGTACGATTGAGAAATCGATTAATTCGAAGGAATTCTGTTTGGTGGCCTTCCTGGAAATAGAGGGCGCCCTTAATAATGTGAAAGGAGAGGCAATCAAGGAGGGATTGTCATTTTTGGAGGTGGACGTTCCTCTGATAGGGTTAATCAATTATATGCTGGGAAGCAGGATTGTTAGCTCGTAGTTGGGGAACTCCACCATCAAGAGGCGAGTAACTATGGGAACCCCGCAGGGGGGGGGGGGTTCTGTCCCCTCTTCTCTGAAACATAGTGGTAAACGGGTTACTACTATAATTGGAGAGAGAGGGTATTGAAGTTATCGCTTACGCAGATGACGTAGCTTTAGCTGTTACAGGAAAATTCCTGCGCACGATTTTAGACGTAATGCAGAATGCGCAGGATTGAGAGGGTGCAAAGAACGGCCTGTATGCTTGTTAGCGGGGCATTAAGGTCGACACCGACAAGTGCCTTAGAGGTTATGTTGCACCTTCTTCCGGTCGACATTTTTGGCAAACAGATGGCGGAAAATACGCTGTCTCTCAGTGGAGGTGTCTTAGTATAGGACACTCTACTATTGTTAAATCTTTGAAGGATGAGCTGGCGAATCTTGACTACATTAAACCTACTCTACGCTTCGAGAAGCGATTTCGGACCTCCTGCCCTTCAAATCCTGGAGTGATAGACCGTTATCGGAAACCGAAGCGTTGCAATTCTTCACAGATGATGGCTCCAAGCTAGACGGCAAAGTGGGAGCTGGAGTATTCTGTGACAAATTAAATGTAAACATTTCTATTCGTCTCCCTGATTACTGCAGCGTGTACCAAGCTGACGTCGTAGCGATAGAGGAGGTCATGACGTGGTTGAAGCATAATGTGTTGTCCTCAGACGATATCACAATATATGTGGACGCCGGTCGTTAGAATCGGTGTCTTTAGCGTCACGGGTGGCGTTGAGTTGTCATTCATCTCTAAATGAGATGGGTTCAATATCCAGGTAATCTGGGTCCCAGGTCACTCGGGCGTCATGGGGAACTGCAGGGCGGATGAACTTACTAGGCATGGTACGACTCTTCAGCTGCAACCGGAAAGGGCAAGTCTGGAGAGGCCTATCACAGCGCTGAGACAAGCACTTGGGAAGCAGGCGGGGGAAAGGTGGTCTAACACCCTCACCTGTAGAGTTGCAAGATAAGTTTGGCCAAAGCTGATGTGAATTAAGAACGGTCGTAGGAATTCTCACGGGACACTGCCTTTTTGGAGAACATGCAAGAAGGCTGGGTCTGGAGGTAAATGACTTCTGCAGAAGCTGCTTGGACGAAGAGGAGGAAGAGACATTGGTCCACTTCCTTTGCTCGTGTCCAGCATTGGCTCTCAGAAGGCACAAATACTTGGGTAATTTCAGGATGGACTGCCTCTCGAATCTCGAAAGCAGTAAAGTGCGGGACGTCTTACGCTACGTAAGTAGCTCGAAATGGTTCCAATAGGGGTAAAAGGGGAGATATTCTGTGGTATCACAATGGACCGTCACAGGTCTAAGTGTGCATAAGCAGCCACTCCAACCTAACCTAACCTAACCTAATAACTTTTTATGTAGTGAGAGGTGACAGCCATGCTATATAAATTGAAATAAAGTTACGTTCAGTTATGTTCTGTAATTGTTTTTCTTTTGCTGCTACTGCGAATTATTCTAGAGGTTATGGGCTCAGCGTGTAAATTGATGCGAAACAAACGTTTAGTTGGGCCAATTTAAGTAATTTTTAATTGGAATTTATTTGTGTATAAGAATTTGAGATGGCTGATGAAGAAAAATTTGCGTTCAAACAATTCGAAGGACGTGAGTTCGACAACTGGTTTTTCCGCCTGAAAATTACTTTCAAGGAAGAAGATGCTGCCGAAGCGAAAATTGAAGTCGGTGCCGACTTCGAAAAATCAAGAAGGAGGATCGCATGTGCAAGGTGCATATAACTCGACGTGTTGCGGATTCACATTTGAAATATCTCGCCGACAGCGTTTGCGATGGTAAATTCATTGAAAGCAATTTTCGAACGTGCAAGTGTGGCTGATGCTCAGATTCTGACAACCTAACTTCACATTTTCTTACATTCGACAAATTTATACGTGAATTAAAAAGGCGTGTGGCGCTGAAGCAAATGATCGAATGCTGGTTGTGTCGCTCATGATTACGCTACCGAAGCGATATGACATGATCGTGACAGCATTGGAGACGATCGAACCATCTAAATTGACGATGGAATTGGTGCGTTCGCGCCTGTTGGACGAGGGAAGCAAAACTTCGAATGGTCGTCTGAATGGTGATTCAGGCTAATGCTGGTGATTTTGCGCTGCAGTGTGGAATGCAGACGACAATATGTTTCATTGTTGACTCGGGTGCTTCAGAGCACATGGCGAACGATAAGTCAATTTTCAGCGAGCTGAGGAATTTGACCAAGCCGGTCGTAATTGGTATTGCAAAGAATGGTGTGTCGATCACAGCAACAAAATGTGGTACTATTCTGAGAACTATCATCGTCAATGGCACAGAGCGTAATTAAAATACAATTTGCTATCTGTGAGTCGTTTGGAGAGCGCTGGATGCCAAGTAATTTTCGACGATGGTTTGGCCCGTATTACAAAGGATAATTTGGATATGACCGTAGGCAGGCACAATGGGAAGCTGTATGTGTTTGAGTTGAAGGGTGTGCGACATGAAGTAGCGAATATTTCAACATCATTAAACGAAGGCATTGCTGCGAAAGCATCGAATGGAATGGAATCTACGCAAGTGAAGTCAAAACAAAAGCATTCGTATGTGGCATCGTCGGTTGCGACATTTGAACTACGCTGACGTTAAGCGTTTGTCGACTTTGGTCGATGGAATGGGTGCCATGAACAACGATGCTGAAGCTGTTTGCGAGCCGTGTGTTTTCGGAAAACAATCTCAAAAATCATTCAACGGTTCAGGCGGAGCACGATCGAGTCGTGTATTGGAGCTTGTGCACAGTGATGTGTGTGGGCCTGTTACGCCAGTCACGTGGGATGATCAGCGTTTCTTGGTGACATTCATCGACGATTACACTCATTTCACTGTCGTATATCTGATAAAGAACAAATCTAACGTTCTTGATATGTTTCAGAGGTACAAATCGATGGCGGAGACGCACACTGGGAAGAAAATTTCAAGAATCCAATGCAACAATGGTGGCGAATCTTATTTCCAATAAATTCAGAGAAATTTGTGATGAAGCCGGGATTCAGATCCAATACAGCGAACCGTACACACCTCAACATAATGGCGTCGCCGAGCGAATGAACAGAACATTGCTTGAGAAGGCACGTCCAATGATCGCTGATTCAAAAATGAGCAAGGATTTTTTGGGGCGAGGCCGTGTATTATGCGGCATACATAGCGAATCGCAGTCCGTCACGTGCGATTATTTTGGATGCGACACCAGTTGAGCTTTGGACAGGCCAGAAACGCAATCTGTCAAAGCTTCGTGTTTTTGTGTCGCCTGCGTATGCACATGTACCAGACCAATTACGCAAGAAATTGCCGGCTATGCTGTGAATGGTTACCGCCTGTGGGACCCATCGAAGAACGGGATTGTTACACGACGAGATGTTGTGTTTAATGAGTCGCAACCGAATTTTTTTTCAGTTTTCTTCGAGACAGAGTCATTCACGGACGGTGTTGAAGACGTTTAGAATTCAGACGGTGTTGACGAGGCCGAGAGTTCAGCGGACAGTGATACGATGAATGTCGAACGAGATGATGCTCGATCTGCTGGTGCAGATGCAATCAGCGATCAACCATTCAACGTGGTATCGCGACCGCAGCGAAAGCGTCAACAACCGAAGCGGCATGAAGATTTTGTCGATCCGACAAAGCTCAAAATGCATGAGGACAACGGGGAGGAGTATTTTTCGGTGTTTCGTGGCATACGTTGACAATGTTCCTCAGTCATTTGGTGAAATAGCAAAACGAGATGATGCAGCTCAGTGGATGGAAGCAGTTCATTGTGAAACTAATTCACTCAAGAGAAATAAAACTTGGACTTTGGTTGAACGTCCGCCGAATCGATCAGTTGTTACCTGCAAGTGGGTGTTTTCCCGAAAGCGAAACGATGTGGTAAGTTGGCGTCGTACAAGGCGCGATTGGTAGCCCGGTGATTTACCCAGCGTCAGGGATTTGATTTTCACGAAACCTACTCTCCGGTGGCTCTTGCTGTCAAGCGTGACATGGAAATACATCAAATGGATGTGAAGACGGTATTCCTCAACGGAAAACTTGAAGAGGACATTTATATGGAACAGCCGGATGGATTCGTGCAAGGTGACTTTGTTTGTAAATCAAATAAATCACTCTACGGATTGAAGCAAGCGTCACGTGTGTGGAATGAACGATTCCATAGTTTCATGCTCGGAAATGGTTTTGTTCGCTCAGAATATGATTATTGCTTATATTCTCGTGACAATGGAGACGAAATGGTATACCTGCTGTTATACGTAGACGATCTGATTATCAAACAGCTAGTGTCAAATGAATTCGAAATGCGTGACATGGGCGAAACGAAGAGTTTTCTCGGAATCAACATCGAATATGACCGGAGCTGTGTAATTTTGAGAATTAACAACGCGGCTATCTTGAAGACGTATTGCAACGTTTTGGAATGGCCGACTGTAAACCGAGTTCGACTCCAATGGAATGCCAACCAAAATTAGAAAGGAAGGCTGAAGCTGAACTGACGACTAAACCGTACCGAGAATTAATCGGATGCTTGATGTACGCGGCTTGTACGATTCGTCCAGACTTATCAGCGGCAGTGAATTACCTTTTATAGTTTTGGGTCGTAGTGAGAAGTTTTTTAAGGTTAGGATTAGGGACCGAGACGTCAACGTATCGATAGATCGGCTCAAACCTTGTTTCCAAGACACAACAGAGGTAGATTTCCTGGATGTTTCGCAACCTACATATTTGACTCCATCAGTTCCGTTCACACTACTTCCAAGGGTCTCGGGGTCCAAAAAGGTGGTGACTTTTAATCCGGTGCCGGAGGTTAGGTTGATTCTCAGAATTAACCGGACCGGAAGGGCAGTAGTTGTATTGTGGCGTCGCTATGTTCTGTGCATTCCGTTGGCATTGTTTGTAGGGCGCGACCAATGACAGTTGGTTTGCATGGAGAGAAACAAAAGAAAACCGAGTGAGAAAACGACGTTGTGGAAAAAAAGAAAACAGGATTATGGTGAATACGAGAAAATGATTAATATATAATTAACGACGCAGTTGAGACGCCATGTGTTGTTTGTGGTAATTGTAAGCCTTAATTTGAAGTCAAATAATTGTTTTATGTGAGACTTGGAGTGAGTGTGTTGTGTGGAGACATCACACGTGGCACGCTGAAGCAGCAATTAACTGGCCTAGCATTTAATAATCAATAAGTGGTTCACGCAGGCAGTGATTGGCGGCAACACACCACATTACAGTATTAATTATACCCCCCAAAGATTTAAATACCGAATAAAGTTAGATTATCCCACATACACTTTTTTCTAGTTTGTTTATTTCTACAATCTGTTTTGGAGCTTCAGACAAGCTCACTTTTTCGCAGTTAATTGTTAACGTTCTAATACGCAGTATCCAAATCAAGGAATTACGACTGTCATGTTTGCAATCATGAATTCTGCACTACAGCAGGGAGTCGAACAAGGAAAATCCCTATTGGGATTCTCACACCCCGTACCTCCCTGCTTTACTAGTATGTTAAATATTATCCAGTTCTGACTTGGAGTGGTAGATTGTAATGTACTGCTGCACATATATATTAAGTAGACTTGGAATTGCTAAATAATAAATATAAATCAATATTAGTGACTCACCTCTTTAATTTCGAGTAGTGTTGCATTTCGATTAATTTCCAACGATATCGTAATCCCCGTAGGCATTAAACATGTCAGTTCTACCGTTTCTGGGGGGTCCCCAAGCCAAAAGTCGTAAGCATAACAGCTTTGGGGCGAAGGCACCATTTTTGGTGATGCTGATGACGGTGATGAATTACAAATGATGATTGATGAATAAAATAAAAAAAATATTCCCCCCTCGAAATGCTGAGTTTGATAGCACTACACACGCGTAACCGTTTCACACCAAAATCAACAACAGTAGTAACACAAAAAACACTGAGTACTTATATCTATCTATGTTTACCAAGAAACTATGTTTTTTGGCGTTTTTGTGGTTCGATGACACACACAAATCACAGAACAATTTTATATTTATCTTTGTATATTCAAAACACTAAATTCTAAGTCTCATTACATCATTTAAAAAATAATGTCTTAATAACTATTATGTTACAAATAAAAACGCTTGAATCTTTTGTATTTTACATTTCGCGTGCAATTTATTTATGAAAAGCACTTGGAATTCGATCAATTATACATTCTGCACATTTATTAAATTCGATTAATGAATTTTTAATACAAAATTTGGTTGTAAAAAATACCCAGGCCATACATCTTTACACACTGCCCAGCACTGATTCACACACACACGGCACAACAAACATACGAAATTTCTCCTGAGGGAAATTCGTTTAAGTCACTAATTTTATTCGCGTCATAATTTTTTGTGATGGTGCCCCCCAAAACGCCACCGATTTTATTACACAAATTTTATGATTTTCATTCACTTCTTTTTGGCTTTCTGACGAGAAAAAATCCTCCTTCTCGTCTGTGTGGTAGGTATTAACTTGTAAATGTCAAAAAATGCACCACCAAAGAAAATTTTTATTTTTGTTTTTTTACGGTTGGACGCTCATTTCAATATTCACTTTTAATTAAAATAAATTCGACTGATTGTCTAGCAATGGAAAATTATTAATTTTACGTTTATTATTGTGACAACTTAATTAATCGTAAGGAAAAAAAATAAACGAAAAATTGAGGAGAAAAATTTGTTTGATAATCGCACGAGCTGTCAGATCAGATTCAACAACAAATAAAAAATGACATCTCTTTCATGGATTTGATGTGAAGTTGGTCATGTTTTTGAACGATTTGTGGTATGCCCAAGCTACCAATTTTTGTTTTTGGGGTGCGTTCGGTATTTTATTTTCATGCACTTTATTAAGGTTGGTTATCAATTTTAATTTTGTTCTACCGGTTCGGCCGCATGTTAATGATTTTTGATGCGAAGAACCTATTGTATGCGACCACTTCAAAATCTTTCAAAGGTTTCAAACTTTAAAAAAAATATGCATTAAAACGTATCATAATCGGAATTTGTCATTAAATTTAAACTAAGTACGTTGTGCCCGTTTTATTTATCGCAAATAGAAAAAGCCTGTTGAGAATATTTTTCATTATTTCGAAAATTTAGGCGGAAAAATGGTTTAAATTATTCCAAGCGCATTTTTCTCGACAACAAATACAGAAGAAAGGGCTTAAGGTTGTTGACTGTTCCTTCTTCTAATACACCGCTGGTCGTAGGCTGTTCGAGGACGTTAAATGTTTACTGTCACTGCTAAGGTCGAGACGAAGCACTCTCATTGTCCTGCAGACGTTTCCATGATTTCACACGACGATTTGAAAGTAAAACCGATCTGAAAGTTAAATCCGAATATGAAATAAATTTCTAAAACAATTCGAAACAGCTGATTTTTGGAAAAGTAACTTTCAAATCGGAATACAAAGACTAAACAAGGGCTACTGGTTTTGAAGAATCAGGAAACTCCAGGCTGCCTGAATCTTCTTTAGATCTTGAAGACTTTCACTTTGACTTGGTTTGACCTTAAACTAGTTCAACTGTGGATGATAAAATCCTTTGTACGTATTGGTCTCGAATACAGCCATTCGATATGTTAGAATCGACCTGGTGGAATTTCGAATTGTTCAGGTTGCGATTATGGTGAACCTTTGGTTTTAAGTATGTCGCCAACATAAACCAAATTTCGCCCAATGGGAAAAGTTCTTGATTATTTGATGTCCAAAAATTAAGGAGCGATAGTGATGATTTCCTCATCGATTTTTCTGGAACTAAATTTGACGATTCGACTTTTGTTTCATTTATTTTCCTCCATGACATTCGGATAACATTTCAAAATAACTTGATCAAGAAGCTTCGATGGTGCTACCGAACGGAAGTATTCGGTATGCCGAAGTTCCACTTTGCAGTGATTGGTTTAAAATATGACTTTAATTTTTTTGAAGTGACCCTCGTCATCCGTTGATTGTAAATGGGGATCGTTTCCCGTTCAGTGATTTCTATCTACTTACTACCCTAATAGGCTTTCTCTTCACCTAGCCACATCTTTTCCAGCTACTCGTCCAATCATCTGTTGCGACTGGGAGTCGAGAACGGAGAACTGCATTTCATGGTAAAATTATACGCATAGCAGAACAATTGCCCACCGTTAATATCAGTGCAAAGCCGCAACTGGCAGTTTTTTGCTACGATTAATATTATTATTACTGTAGAGCCTTGTGGGCGTTCAAGCCACCCTAAACTTGAGGCCTAAAAGATCTTTTCTGCTTGGACCCTGCTCAATTAACCGCCCAACCAATATTCAGGCTCTTATAATGAGCCTAATAGTACTACCGGCCCGTACGTGATACATTATTATTATTATTATTGATTGAAGGGCCATGTAGGCGATAAGCCACCTCGCACGGCGACCTAAAAGATCTATTGTGCCGGACCCTACTTAATTATCCGTCCAGTCAATATTCAGGCTCTTAATGAATCTGATTATACTACTGGCCGGTACAAGATACATACTATCCGGGCTCATTGTTCTCCCTCCTAGATGTTGCGGTCTTTGCTGGAAAATGGCTGGGCAATGGCACAGAACATGTTCCGCTGATTCCGCTTCCAGATCGCAGAAGCGGCATCCATCTGTCGTACTTAGGCCCATCTTCTTAAGGTGATACCTTAAGGGGACATGACCTGTGAGGAAACCAGTAAGCAGCCTCAACTCCGGTTTCCTAAGTTCAAGACACTTCTTAACCCTGACAGACGAAGGTGAAATAAATTTCTTCGCCTGTCGTAAACCTGGAATTCTGCGCCAGTAGGAGAACTTTTGAACATCCTCCCAGCGTTTTACCGCTGCTCTAAGGTGTCCCTTAGTGACGCCGCAGAAGGGTTCTGGTCCAATAAATGGAGAGGCAGAACCTCGTTTCCTTCGATTCCAGTATGACCTGGCACCCACATAAGTGTTACCTTATTTGAGCCTGCCAGATGTTTAATAACCTTCAGACAATCCCATACCAGCCTTGACTCAACGGTACAAGACATAAAAGCTTTTAAGGCCGATTGGCTGTCTGATACAATATAAGTCTTTGCATCGTTTAGGCCTTTTGCTATGCCTATCCTAGCGCAAAGTTCTATAGCATGTACTTCTGCTTGAAAAACAGTAGCATTGGTACCCAAGGACTTCGAGAGGGTAATGCCACTCCCGTGTATTCCTATCCCCTCTTCGCCCCATCTTCCGTTTTGATCCATCTGTAAACCATACCATGAACCCTCGCTCAAAGGATGGTCCACCTGCCCTCCACACATCCCGGTCAGATAACCTAACACAGAATGGTTTGTGGAAGTTCAGTTTAGCTGGCATACAGTCGGAAGGCATTCCTACGGTAGGGTCTGTCTAAAATTCCTTAAGGATTTCCAGATGACCCACCATATTGCCTGGTTTGATATTTCCTTCCGCCTGCATTTTCAGGGCCATAATTGCAGCATCCTTTTTAATATGCAGGTGTAACGGTGTCAGTCCTAGGAGTGTCTCCACCGTTGCGGTTGGACATGACTTCATTGAGTCCGTAACACCGATGCAGGCTACACGCTGAACATTATTCAATAAGATTTGCGTTGCCTTCTGCTCAGTTTTAGGCCACCATACAACCGATGCGTAGGTGACCATAGGCCAAATGGTTGTAAGAAATGACCAGTAGACCATTTTTGGTTGTAGTCCCAAAGTATGCCCATAGAGTCTTTGCCAGGCCCAGAAAGCCTTGGTGGCTCTATTTTGAACTTTCAACAAATGTTGATTCCAGTTTAGTTTTTGATCTAGGATAACCCCTAGATATTTAACCTCGCTGGAAAAAGGCACAGTACTACCGTTTAACAAGGGAGCTGTAAGCGCAAGCTTTTTCCTCCTCGTAAAAGGAACAATGACAGTTTTGCTTGGATTGACTCTGAGTCCTTCCTGGTAACACCACTGCCATAGTATATTGAGTGCATTTTGCATGCGATCAGAAATGACCTCATCAAATTTGCCTCTGATTATGATAGCCACATCAACCGCATAGCACTGGACATCAAACCCATGGCTACTCAGAAGGACCAGTAGTCCGTCAATAACCAATGACCACAAAAGAGGAGATAGTACGCCTCCTTGGGGGCAGCCCTCTACGGCCCTGATGGTTACTGACTCGCCACCTAGTCTGGCAGTAATCTCACGATGTTCCAGCATGGAACGGATCCACCTAATTGTAGAAAGCGGAACCCTTTTTCCCATTGCTGCCCTCTCTATAGATCCATAGGAGATATTATCAAACGCCCCCTCACTTCTTATTTCATAGTCCAGGATTTTTTCCATCATCTTCAATAGAAACGATGTGAGGCTAATTGGCCGATATGCCCTGGCCTGGGTGTCTGGACGACCCCCGCCCTTTGGTGTAAAGACCACATCTACTTTCCTCCACAGTTTCGGAATATAGTTAAAAGCATAACTTGCCCGAAACATCTGGATCAAGCTGGGGAGTATTTCCTCAATACCTTTTTGAAGTAAAGCTGGAAAGATACCATCCCCTCCAGCGGATTTGAAAGACCCAATAGCCCATCGCACCTTGCTGGGTGTGAAAATTTTCCCAGAGAGACTCCAGATCCTACTAAGTGGGTCTCTAGCAGTACCTCTAAGGTTTCCTTCCGGTTTTCAGTGAACCTCGAACCTCCCATCTTGCTTCTGGAGAAGTCCTAAACCATTTGAATGATCCCTGGAAAGGACTTTCTGGAGACGAGCTGCAGAGAGCAATTCATTGATTCCCTCACAGAAATTCCTCCAGATAGTCCTTTTGGATCTTCTTTGTGGACTCGTAAGAAATAGAACTATGCAGCTGGTTTGAACAGATCTCCAAACCCTCTGGAGACTCTATGTTCCCCACAACCGAGGGCATTTTTGATTCGAGTGAGACTCTATAAGAGTCCCAGTCGGTCAGTTTTGGAATTCTGATTTCCTGCCTCTGCATGGTCTCAGCCGCCAAATCGAATCTGAAGTGCAAGTGATCCGATAATGAGGCCTCTTCAGACACATGCCAGTTTTTGACCAAGTCGCTGAAATGCGGACTAGCAAGTGTCAAATCTGGGACCTCTTGCCTAATCGCATTTATAAAAGTAGGTTTCCTTCCCCTATTGACAATGTCTACATTATTTGAGATTAGAAATTCAAAAAAGTACTCACCGCTGATATTGATGTCCGTGCTACTCCACACCGTGTGGTGCACGTTTGCATCGCATCCTATCAGGTAGGCCAGCCCATTGCGTTTGCAATGAGCTATGAGCCGCCTAACGTCAAGTGGAGGTATTAACTCTGAGTCTCCAGGGAAGTAGGCGGAGGCCATTATAGCCTTCTGTCTGCCTCTTTCACCCAGAACCTCGCCCATTACTGCAACCAAGTCAGTGCATGATGCAGGTTTATCTGCAGGCAAGCGATGTATGCCTTCATTTTTTCGAAGACCTCTTCTGAAGGCCCTACTCAGCCTCCTTTTCAGCACCGCCACCACCCGCATGCTTTTTTTGTCCGGCCGATGGCTGACCAGTGTCCTCCATCGCCGTTCTGCTGGCCCCCGCTGCCTGAGAGCCTCCAGGCCTCACCAGGGGCTTGCCCGGAGGAGCCCTTGTGAGGCCTTCCCCCGAGGAACCCATGACGCCTTCCTCTCTCTTTCCGCCTTCTCTTCACCTGTTTCCTGGAGAGGACGGTCACCCCGGTGGTCTTAGCTACAGGTGCCGCTACCGTAGCTTCCACAAGCTTGACCACTTGGGTCCCGCCGACAGAAGCCGGTTTAGCACCACCCTGACCACCCTTGGGATGCAACTGGACAGTTCCAAAGTTATAGTTGACCTTAATGCCAACCCGCTTGAGCTTCGCAACTGAAGAGTGGTACATAGAGAAGGTGCAAAAGGCCGAAGAGCCTTTCGCCTCTCTCCTGATCACTCTCCAGGTGCTCGCCTGCATGCCCTCGTTTTGGCTTTTGATAAAACCAAAAAGCTTCTCCTTGGGCAATTCAGCACTATACAGTACGTGATACATACTATGTGGGCTAATTGTTCTCCCTGCTAGATGTTGCGGTCTTTGGCGGAAAATGGCTTGGCATTGGCCCAGAACATATTCCGCTTCTAGGTCGCAGAAGCGGCATCTATCTGTCGTACTTAGCCCCATGTCCTTAAGGTGATACCGTTATTGGACGTGACCTGTAAGGAAACCAGTTAGTAGCCTAAACTTAGGTTTCCTAAGTTCAAGACACTCCATTACCCTGATTGACAAAGATGATACAAATCGGTTCACCTGTCATAGACAGGGAATTCTGCGCCAGTATGAGGACTTCTACACATTTCCCCAGGGTTTCACCTCTGCCCCAAGATTCTCCTGAGTGATGCCGCAGAAGAGCTCTGGTCAATAAATGGAAAGGCAGAACCCTCGCGGGCCTCATTTCCCTCGGTTCCAGTATGACCTGGCACCCACAAAAGTGTTACCTTATTTGAGCTTGCCAAACGTTTACTAACCTTCAGACAGTTCCTTACCAGCCTTGACTCAACGGTACTAGACCTAAGAGCCTTTAAGGCCGGTTGGCTATCTGACATAATATAAACCTTTGCAACGTTTAAGCTTTTTACTATGCCTATCTTAGCGCAAAGTTCTATAGCATGTACTTCTGCTTGAAAGACGGTAGCATTATTGGTACCCAAGGACTTCGAGAGGGCAGTCCGACTTCCGTATATTCCTACCCCCATCCCGTCTTCCATTTTTGATCCTTCCGTAAACGATACCATTGGCCCTCGGTCAAAAGACGGTCTCCCTGTACCCCACATATCTCGGTCAGGTAATGTAACACACAATGGTTTGTTGAAGTCCAGTTTAATTGCCTTACAGTCAGAAGGCATTCCTATCGTAGGATGGGCCTTAATTGCAACATCCTTTTCAACATGCAGGTGCAACGGAGTCAGTACTAGAATTGCCTCCATTGCAGCAGATGGGGGCTGTTATGTTTAGTGTTTCTAAACAAGATATTGTTCGTAGATTAAAACAATAAGTGTGAATTAATATTCTTTATTAATATTTAGAATTACATGTGTCTGTTCGTGTACAGGAAAAACTCTAACCTAACATACTAACTGTCAAAAGTATAAAAGAGTACGAACTGGTGCCCTATGTGGACGTTGTCTTCGTCGAATAACTGGAGTTGGATCTACTGTTGCTGTTGCTGGTTTGAACCCGGTTACCGAAACCTGTTGATTTTGACTGCGATTCTGTTGAACGGTGGCAAATTAATTTGCGGATCCTTGTAGTTAGTGTGGGCTGCTATCTAATGCCGCAGTCGGCGGGCTCTGTCATTCTCGGATTGCATCTGCATGTCTGCGTTTGGTAGTTTGATCGGGAAATGCAACGCTGTATGACCATCTGTTATTTTGCTGTGTGTTTGTCCCAGGATTCTATTTTGTATCATTGTCTATTCTCACCCATAAGTTATTACCTGCATTGAAATGGCGTTCTTTGATGTTGCCTCTATCGTGGTACAACTGGCCCGACGTCCCAAAAATATCTCAGATGGAGCTTTGCTCATTGTACTATGTGCTGTGTTGCGATAACTAAATAAAAATGCGTTGAGCTGAGAATCGAGATCTTCGTTATCCTTCTCGCTTGACTTCATTCGTTGTTTAAATGTTTGAATGAATCTTTCTGCTAATCCATTTGTCTTTGGGTGGTATGGCGAGGACGTAATATGTTTCATTCCCTCCTTCTCACAAAATGTTTTGAATTCGTGAGACGTGAACGAGGTTCCATTGTCACTAACGATTACTTGAGGCCCTCCATAACGAGCGAACAAACTGGTAATCACTTTCTCAAGCATGTTTTTCGTGATACTTGTCATCGAACAGAAAATGTTTGTTTTTAAAAGGTTCCGCGAAATCGATGTGAATCCGTTCCCAGACGCGTGCTAGAACATTCCATGAGTATAATGGCACTTCTTGTTAACCGTTTCGGTTCTCTTGACAACTTTGGCATCGTTTAACGAGTCGAGTTTTGGCCACCATATGTAATACCGAGCCATTGCACGTATAGCTACAATACCCGGATGGCCGCTGTATAGTAGTTGGAGTGCGGCTATACATGGATATTATTTTCTACAGACAGTTCGTCTTTGCGCTGTAGAAACGATTGGAATTGTGATTGTTGTCACATCTGTTGTGTCCACCCTTGTTTCACTGCACTAATAATGCGAGAAACTTCCTTGTCTTTATTGAACTCGACTGAGATGCTTTTCTCTCAGATCTGGAGGTCATCCATCTTTGCTTTGCCAATGTAGTTGACGTCTTCTTCAATCTTTTGCCTGTCGGAGTGTGGTTCTTCTGTTGTAGTCGGCAAACGTGATAAAAAATCTGCAAAAATGTTTAATTTTCCCGGAATGTACTCGACGTCATAGCTATATGAATTTAATAGCAATGCCCATCGAATTAAATTGTGTACCCGCTATAGAAATCTGTCGAACTTTTGTACCCCAAAAATGATTGCAAGTGCTTCGTTATCAATTGTGCCGTAATGTAACTGAGCACCTGATAATTTTCTTGATGCAAACGCAATCGGTAAGCCAATCCCGTCGCTGTTGCGATGACTAATAAGGACAGAACCAATTCCTTTGTCTGATGCGTCGCATGTAACATACAGATCCTTTTCATCATAATACGGCTGTAAGACCTGTGCGCGTGAAAGCTGGAACTTAATTTCGTTGAAAATTGCTTGTTCTTGACTCGTCCATTTGAAACGTTGATTTTGACCTGATAGTGTGTGTAAATCAGATGCTGTGCCGTGCAATTTCGGTATAAATCGCTCGTAGAAATGTGCAAGCCCCATAAATGAGCGTAACTCTCGGGTGTTCGTTGGTGGGCTGGCGTTGATTATGGTGTCCAGTTTGTCTTGTGTTGGGAAAATTCCCTCTTTTTATGTCTCCGTTGCGTTTTGGTATACATACGTTTACAGTTGGTGTAGCCCATTCTACAAATTTGGATCGACTGGTATCAAAACGCCTTCGCTGACTAATCTGTTGATTTCCTTTTCGACATTGTTCTGTATCCCGAATTTGACATATCAGGGGTCGAAACGTTTCGGTTTTGCATCATGTTTCAGGCGTATTTTGACTTTGTAGTCTTTGATGCGCCCCATTGTATCACTGAATGTGTTTGGGGTGCCTGTATCATTGTACATATGTGATTCGGCGTTTGTAATCGAATAAACGTGTGCGGGAAATGGCATGTTGAAAGCTTTGCATCATGGTAAACCAAACAAAAACGTGAATGTATATCTGCCTGACCCGGAGTTTGTAATTGATGACTGCCGTAAGCCATCAGTTTAGGTGCCTGTATTAGCGCTGGTTGACCAATTTGTTTCCAGATATGTTCTTCGATGATGGAATGTGATGTACCAGAGTCATAATCAAATGTAGCTTTGATTCCATTGACGTGAATGTCAATGCGCTTACTTGTTTTAGTAACATGATTTATAGTGTACATGAAAACACTGCCATCACCACTGTTATTACTGTTGCAATCAGCTGTGGACATTGCCACCATTTTGTGAATGTTTCTCGACTTACGTGGATCACCTTTGATGGGTGTTGCAGTTGTGGTATATCCACTGTTTTTTTGTTGTTGATAAATTTGTGCTCTGCCCGTTTTAATGCAACATGACGTGCTGGGCACGTATTGTCGTTTGTGTGTCTCTCTTTACCGCAATGTTTGCAATGATTTGCGTATAACTTTTGTGGAAGTTGTGTAGTGTTTGTGTTTCCATGATTCGATGTTTTTTTTCGTGTATTTTATTAACACTTTCTTGATTTCCGTTTGTTGCATTGGGTTTTAATACGTCGTTTTCTGCTCGTTCTCGTGACTGCACTACTTCGAAAATTTCTTTAAATGTCACTTCGCCCATCGTCTCCATTTCCTCATTTGCAGCGTTTCTGACTGTACGTGTTGTTTTCAGATCCGGCCATCTCTGTCGAAGTTCAATTTCGGCATGTTGATGACGAGTGCCAGTTGCGAAATGATCGCGTAATTAACGATCGAGATTCTCAAAATCACAGTCACGGCTAATTGCACCTAATTCGTTTGCATATTGTTCGAAGGATTGTGTTTCTTTGTGCGTAAAATTCCAAAACTGTGACAATGCCTTATCGAGTCGTTTTGTGTATATACAAATTAATGAAACGACCGATTATTGTTTGGGGAATCCGTAAAATACACTTTAAGTTCGTGATGAGTGTCCGGTGACAATGAACACAGGAATAAATCGCGTTTTGCGTTCACTTATAGTTCTGTGTTGGAACTATTAAGTCCTCTCATGCCACATTGCGCCTCGAAGGCATCCACAAAAATTTCTGCCGATGATGTTGAAGATGCGACATATCGCTCGCATTTAAATTTTTTTTAATTTCTCGAACTTCCTTTTCATCTAAGTTTTGCGGAGTTTGTTGTTGGGTATCTGTATCTCGATTTTGTCCCCGTATCACTTGTCCTACTGTTTCTGTTTATGTTTAGTGTTTCTAAACAAGATATTGTTCGTAGATTAAAACAATAAAGTCAAAAGTATAAAAGAGTACATTTTATACTTTTAAAGCTGATCCGATAAAAAGGCCTCTTCAGACACATGCCATTCATTTTTTCTACATTATTTGTAATCATACATTCAAAAAGGTACTCACCCCGTTATTGATATCTTTGCTGCCCAAACCGGTGATACTAGTGTAATGGGCTATGAGCAGCATAACTTCAAGAGGAGGTATCATCTAAGTGTCCAGGAAAGTAGGCGGAGGCTATTATAGCTTCTGTTTGCCTCTTTCCTCCAGAACCTCCATCATTATTGTAACCAAGTCCCTGGAGATGATCTCTAAAATGGGAATAAAATTAGTTTGTGAGCCAGTCAAAATTGAAGCTCTTGGACTCAAATTAATTATAATAAATAAACTTACTCATTTGATTTGGTATACCTATATTTTGGTTACCTGTCGCCCAATATTTTATCAGGTTTATCTGTAGGCAGGCGATTTGTGCCCTCATTTTTTAAAGGACCTTTTGAGAAGGCCGGGATCAGCCTTCTTTACCGCTCCAACGTCACCACCTCCTACAGTTCCGAAGGTAGATGGCCGACCAATGTCCTCCACCTCCTTTCTGTCACCGGCCGTGCACCCCTGGCGCCTTTTTTCCCTATCTCGCGTTCTCCTCACCTGTCTCTTGGAGAGGGCCATCACCCCAGCCGTCTTGTACACAGATGCCGCCACCGTATCCTCCATAGGTTTGACCACTTGGGTCCCGGCAACAAAAACGGGTTTGGCACCACCCAGGCCGCCCTTGATGTGCAGCTGGAAAATTCCAAACTTATAGTTGACCCTAAAGTTAGTTCGCTTGAGCTTGTCGACTGAACATTGGTCCATGGAGAAGATGGAAAAGGCTGAAGAGCCTTTCGCCTCTCGCCCGTCTATCACCTGCATGCCCTCGTTTTGGCTCTTGATAAAACCAAGAAGGCGATCCGTTGGAAATTCAGCGCTGTTAGGGAAGGTGTCAAACACAATTCTAACTCGAGGCAGGTTTCCGGCCTCAGCCACCATCAGCTGTGCATTTTTTGTATCGATGTAAATCGAAGTGGAAAAGTACGAAAAGGTCAGCGCCAGTATCTATTAGGGAGGTTTGTTTGTTATTAGTGTCCCGTACGGACATAAGTTCGTTTTCCTCTTCACGATCCAGTAGTTTATTTTGTTTTGTTTGCTGTTCACGATGTCCACCTGGTACTATATGATACTGATGGTCTGAATATGTAAGTTTCATTGTAATTGTGCGTATAGCTGGTCCAAATTATTTTTGGTACCAGCAGTTGTACGGTTGGTATCTGTTTTTCATACTAGAGCCGTGTGATTCGGATTATCGTTCCCTCCTTTCAGCTCCAACTATTCGTTTTTTATTGCTCCATCCGCTGGAATTCGAGCGAGAATGCCTTTCAACTGTTTGGATGTACTGATGTTGTTGGTCGATGCTTATAGTCAGCGCGTCGAGACTGATATTGTTTGTAGCTGGACGGCTAGCTCTATTCTGACTATTTTTGACACCCTTTCTTATCCAAAGTTATAAGCATGCCTAGGAAGTTGTTACGGTGAGAAGGTTAAGGACTGAATGTGTTTGAATCTTCAATTCTTAAAGTTCTTGAAATTCTCGATGATTTGTGGGCTTTCTGATCTTATTTTCTAGCACTATTCAAACTTCTTCCACTATTATTCAATTCTAATACTTTATTTCACTTGGTCACTTTACTATTGCACTGGTTAAATTAAACTGTTTATCAAAGTTTTATACTTCAAATCGATCGCGCATCGCGCTTTTATATATATACGCTGCCCCACTTTACATATAAATCTTATTTATTCCCTCAACTGCTTCCTATTACTGCATAAAAAGTACGTCGGCCATCATGATGAGGCTTAATAAACTCAGTTCAATACGCAGAAATGCTTTAACCTCATCTTTATCGATTGGAGATTAAACCAGTGGAATTCTTAAAGTTCTTGAAATTTTTAAACTTTCTGCAATATTTCTTTGGGGCTCCCAACCCTTTCGCAATTAACTTTTAACATCATACCTATACCATAAGCAGTAGCCAAATACAGATACAGGGACATACAGGTACAGCAAAGATTCGCTTTTCGACAATCATCTCTACATTACACAGTGCCAGATTAGATGTATCCATCCAATATCGTGATTCGAATCCAGCCTGCATCTCCGAAATTTGAGGTAAAGGTACCCGTCGTGATTTATCTTGTTTGCTTTTTGGATGTTTCAAAGTTAGCTCGATTATTTGCGCACATCAACGTCTCTCAACAAATTAATAAACATCCAAAATACTCGGAAACGTTATTTTTATATAAAAAAAAAAGCAAACGGCAAAATACTCATTGCACCGTAATGAATTCAAACAAACCGTATGAAGTTAGCTATGATGGTGTAATACGTTTGCGGTAAGGGATGTGTCAACACAGCAGTAAAGCCGGTTCAGCTGTTAAAGGCCTTTTCAACAATATTGCTAAAATAAAATTAAAAATAAAACATTTGTGGATTTTTCTTTATTTGGCTCATTCCGAACAGAAGCTTGAATGCTCAAAATTAGTCCATAATTTTCCCTTAAAACAAAAAATTAGAGATTAGTCATCGGCCCGTTTTTTCTTCTTCTTTTTTAATTTGTGGCCTTCAGCCGCTTCTAGTTTCGGACACTCCGCTAGAGCTTCGACATCCTGATTTTTTCGTTTCTTCTTCTTTTTCTTCGGACTTTCCGTAGCTTCATCGACCGCTATTTCAATTTCTACTGGATTTTCTCCTTTATCTTTTCGTTTTTTCTTCTTCTTTTTTTCTGTAGAATCATCTGCTTCATCGACCAAATCACTATGTTTGCGTTTTTTCTTAGATTTAGTTGTGCCTGCGTCCTCTACTTCATTGATCGTTACATCATTTTGATTTTCAATCGGTTCATCTTCTTGTACGGCTAAATCATTCGGCTCAACATTTTTATTTACAAAAATTGCACAAAAAAATCCATTTGTAAAATCGGTCTCTTCATAACTGTAAATGCACTTCTCACCCACACGATACTCTTCCGAACCAAAATTAATCCATGAATTACCGAGTAATGGCCGTGGATCCAGTAAATTAAAATTAGGGCATCGCGATAACGCTTTTGTCACCACGTACTCATTCTCCTCGGGATAAATCGAACACGTTGAGTATACGACACGTTTTGCATTCGGAAAAGATTGTAGCGTATGAACGAGAAGGCGTGTTTGAAGTTTTGAAAGGGATTGAATACGTTCTTTGGACGGTGCCTTTTCGACAACGCGTGATGCCATTCCCGATGAGGAACAAGATGGATCGACAAGAATATACTCAACATTTGGATATTCCTCGGCAGCTGAAAGAAATATTTGGTTAAAAATTAAAGTTTTTAAAATAATTAAAGGCACTTACTTAACTCCATTGCGTCCCTATTGATCGGAATAAATTTAACATTTTTATTCTTTAGATTCTCGCACAGCATCTCATACCGTTTTTTGTCATAGTCGTTGGCATAAATTTTGCCCTTGTTTTTAATGATTGCTGCTATTTGGGTGGTTTTCATTCCAGGGGCAGCACAAATATCAAGTATACAAGACTTTTTCGATAACGCGAGCAAAATGGGCGGCAGACAACTGGCCTAAATCGGGGAAAAAAATAATCATCTGATATATGCGAGCGGCATCACATCACTCACCTTATCCTGTAATATAAATTTGTGCTCGGTCACTAGAGGACTTCGAGCCCAGTAGACACGTGTCTTTGGTGCAAACACAAGCAAATGTTTTACATGAAAATCGATAAGAAAATCGTATTCATTCAAATTTTTGACCGCCTCCAAAAAATCTGAATACTTTTCAAATTCATTGGGTAGCTGATTGAATCCCTCGCGACGACATTCCTCCAGCGCATCATCGAATGTAATTTTTAAGGTGTTAATGCGAACATATCGCGGTAATGGAACTGAAATTAAAACAAAAAATGGATTAGTAAAAATTGTGGGCAGTCAGTCCATCCAAGTTTCCAATCAAACGCAGAATTTATAATTAAAAGTTGTAGAATTTTATTTTTGTAAATAGTTCTGTAATTTAACATTCTAATTCGTTTTCTTGACCACTGGCTTTTTTATTGGCTCGACTAAATCTTGTTGCACAACGTTCCCCTCGTCATCGTATTCAGTCTCGAAGTAACCTTTCAGCGCATACATTGCTATGATGAGATTCACCACAATTACGGCAGAAAGTACCGACCAGCATGTTTCATGGAAATAATCAAGATCGAAATGATTTCTTAAGTAATCTCGAACCCCATAATACGTTACAAATGGCATGCTGAACATTAGCAGACTGAAGAATAGCAGATAGAGTAATGAAAGTAACTCTTGCCTTTTATGAACGGGTAGCTGTGGGCGTGGTTTCATTCGAGCTTGATAACTTTCCAAGGATTCCTGTTCAATCACAGGTTTCTTCTTCGGTTTATCCGAGTCATTGCTGAATCCAATATTCATGATCTAAATATACAAAGAAAAATTGTAGACTCACCATTTCGCTTCTCCGTAAAATTATCGCCTTTCAATTCATTGAAGATGTTAACCAATTCAGTTTTGTACGTCAGAATCGTTTGGATTGGTTTCGCCTGGCCTGTCAGACCATTCTCATGCCCGATAAGTAGCTCGGTCAGTAGGATACGACAAACGTACGGATCAAATCGTGATTCTCTAACAAGGATTTCACTTTTTTCAATCACTTTCTCGATAAGTTCACGATTACGGAAAAATTTGTCGAGCAATGCGTTCAGACGATTGGTTCTCTGGAAAATAATTCACCACGAGTGGTATATTCATGGTATAATAACCAAACTGTATTAAAATTAAGAATATTTAAGAAAACAAACCGCATGCTTTTCACTGAACAGAAGAGTCTTCAGTGATTCTCCGTTCGCCATAACCCTACGAAGGATTTTAACTGCCGCACGATACTGTGTCGAAAGCTTTACCGAATGATCAGTTTTCATTTCATAAAAATACACTTTACAATTATTTAAATTTTAGGAAATAAACATAGACAAAATATTTGTCAACAAAACGCACGTGAAATCGCGTGCAATGTCTGCTTATTGGTTTGGTATGATGACGGAGTGATCCGTTTGGCTGTCAAAATTTACAACAAAAACATTCGGATTACAACAATAATCGTATGGCGACTTTTAACCTCCATCTTCAATGAATGAGTTTGGCGGTGTAATTACACGATTTTATTATATGGAAGATTTATACTTACGATAGTTTATTTTAATTTATTAAATTTGTTACAAATATTCCTTGGGCTTGTTTTTTATTTAGGTCTCGTGACAGTTGTTTGTTGTGTATTCCAAAGTTGCTATAAAAATTTTTTGTGACCGCGTTTGTGTGGTTGTTTGTTATGGTGAAAAATCGATTTTTGCAATTTTGAATTGGAAAGCAGCCTGAATTGAGACGACGGTCGTTATAAAGGGGTTTTTCGATTTCGACGAGTTTTACCCGATTTTGTTTGGTATTAAGTTGAGTTGCGTATTGTTTAGTTGCTGTTGTGGAGATTATTCGTATATTTTTGAGAATTTTGAGATTTTTAAGGTTATTTGGGTTCATCAAGATTTTGGAAATATTTCGAGTTCTGCCCGACGAAATTTTCCATATTTATTCAAGAGCATACAAAATTATTCGAGACTTTGTCATTGCGTTAAGCAGATTTTTGGAGATTCTTATACCTCTGCCAGACTAGGGCTTAGCTAAGCGCGATTTTGCATTGACAGAATAGGGATTGATTTCCTAGGGATAGAAGTAAAATACTATGATGCTGATTTGCTGAAATATAGCTAGTAAATCATCTGGGCTCATTTTTTAATTCAATATTTCTAAGATTTATTCATTAAAACACACTAGATTTTCTTTTTATAAACATAACCTAAAAATTTATTTAGCACAAATGGTTTAAGATGTCATTGGTTTCAGTAATGTTGAAAGTATTATTTCGCATTGTAGCGCCACTTGTACCATAACTAAACCCAATGCAAAGAGATAAGCTTCAAAATTTTCAAAAGTTGGTGCAATAATCTTGGTTAGTCACTAATCCTAAAATAAATCGAGATTAGCTAATCTTCAACTTGACACACTACAGCTAATCTCGAAAAAGAAATACTAATCGCGCTTAGCTAATATAATCCCTAGTCTGTCAAGGGTTTAGCTTATTTTTAAGTTCTTCGAGGTTTATCGAAACTGATGACGGTTTGTGATTATTTGGGAAGATTGAGCAAGGTACAATTTGAGAAAAGTACTGACTTCGAGATTTCGAGATATTTAGAGACTATTGGAATTTTGTACGGTGTTAAGCTGTTTTTAAGTTTGAGTTTCTTGAGCCAGAGGCTTATTGAAGCTTTATTGTTTGTCTTTTCGCGAATTCACAGATTTCCCGAGAGTTTTAGGTTATTATTAAGTACTGCAAGGTTTCTCGAACAATATGCTTTGTCTACTCGAGATACTTCGAGATTTCGAGCGGATTGGATATTTTTATAACGTTGAGTTAGATGTGATAATATCAATTTTTTTAACGTTTAGAATATTAGAGACTTTCTAGTTCGAGTTCGAGATCTTGCGAATTTTCAAAAGTGTCAAAAGACTTGCAGATAATTTAATGTTTTTATTGAGTCTTAAAATTCGATATTTCTAGTGAATTATTGAGATTATTAGGAAATGGCCTAAGCAGGCATTGTAATTATTCGATTTTTCCAAATGTTTTCGGCATTATTCGAAGTTTTCAAGATAAGGTGAGCACTTTTTTTTTCGAATATGTTATTGTGATGACATAAGTTATGAATGGTTGAGTTTCGGAGAGTTATCGAATCGAAAACCTTGTGAATTCTCAAAATTAATCAAGATTTTAGAGAGTATTTTTATTTTCAAGGTTTTTCGACACTCTAAATCTTGTTTTAGATGTTCAGGGGTTTGTCGCTATTTGTTAACTAGCAGAGATAATCTGATTATTGGAGATTTTCAGAGATTGTTCGGATTACTTATATTGGTAATTTTTGGCGATTTTTCGAGACTTTCTCGGGTGGTTTTATGTATTAATTGGTAATTTTGTGTTATTTTTTGAATAACAGAGATAATTAGATCGAACCAAGATTGTTCGAGATTAGATTTAGAATTTCCGATATTATAGAGAATATTCGTGATGGCTGTGAATATTAAGTAGTAATTCGTAGAATTTCTTGACGCTAGGATTTTTTGCATTTTCGAGAGTAGTAGTTTGCTAAGGTTTTGAAAGGTTATTTAAAATTATTCAGAATTTTGATATTTTTCCATATTATTCGGGATTTACTTTGGTCCAAAAGGATCAAAGTATCAAACATTTTGTTGGTTCAAAACCACTTTTCTCAACGTTTTGAAAGTCCCTGAGTCCGAAGGAAAATTGCTGACCGCCTGTCTGTGTCATGTTATCTCGAGGATGGCTTGTTCGATTTGGATTTTTTTCGCCAATCTGTTTCTATGGTCAAGGCGGAGAATTGAAAAGCTTTTGAAAGTTGTACTGAATTGACCCTAAACCATGTAGACCAATTTTTTTTGTGTGGAGGTGTGTTTGCGGTTGACTTGAGGGTTGAGTTGGGTTCCGTTTGCGGGTTGAGTTGTGGGTTGAGTTGGAGTAGAGTTGGAGTTGAATTAAGGGTTTTTGAACAGTTAAGCAATTTTTTATTTGTTGGTTTGAGGATTGAGTTGGGCGTTGAGTTTGCGGTTTATTTGGGTTCCATTTGCGAGTTGAATTGAGGTTGGGGTTGTGTTGAGGGATGCCTCGGACCGTGTTGATTTGAGGATTGAGTGGCATGTTTTGTTGAGGATTTTGCATTGAGGGTTCAGTTGTTGTCGAAAAGAGGGTAGAGTTATGGTTGAGGGATGGAGTACAGTTGAGGATTTATTTGGTGGTTGCGCACGTAGTTTTGGAACCGTTTCTTTAGGGTTTGAGTTGAATTTGGGATTGAGTTGAGGGTTGAGTTGTGGGTTGAGCTGTATTTCAATTATGATTCTGTTTAGGGTTGGTTTGAGTGTTGAATTGAGTTCCACTTGGAGTTGAATATGGATTGAGCTGAAGTTGAGTTTGATTTGGTCTAGTTGAGGGTTTAGTGGGAGATTAGATTGAATTGAGTTTATACACGTATTTAACTTTTGCATCCAGTTGATTTCGGGATTGAGTAGGCCAATGAGTGTAGAGTTGAGTGGAGGGTTGACATTTGGTTCGAGTTAAGTTGAATTGAAGTTGAGTTGGGGTTGAGTGAGGAGTTCGGTTCGGGAATTATTTGGTGATTGATTCGTGGATTAAGTCAGGCGTAGTTTAAGACTGATGATTGATTGATTGCGCACGTAGTTTTGGAACCGTTTCTTTAGGGTTTGAGTTGAATTTGGGGTTGAGTTGTGGGTTGAGTTGGATTTCTATTATGATTCTGTTTAGGGTTGGTTTGAGTGTTGAATTGAGTTCCACTTGGTGTTGAATATGGATTGAGCTGAAGTTGAGTTTGATTTGGTCTAGTTGAGGGTTTAGTGGGAGATTAGATTGAATTGAGTTTATACACGTATTTAACTTTTGCATCCAGTTGATTTCGGGATTGAGTGGGCTAATGAGTGTAGAGTTGAGTGGAGGGTTGACATTTGGTTCGAGTTAAGTTGAATTGAAGTTGATTTGGGGTTGAGTTAGGAGTTCAGTTCGGGATTTATTTGCTGATTGATTCGTAGATTAAGTCAGGCGTAGTTTAAGATTGATGATTGATTGATTGCGCACGTAGTTTTGGAACCGTTTCTTTAGGGTTTGAGTTGAATTTGGGGTTGAGTTGAGGGTTGAGTTGTGGGTTTAGTTGGATTTCAATTATGATTCTGTTTAGGGTTGGTTTGAGTGTTGAATTGAGTTCCACTTGGAGTTGTATATGGATTGAGCTGAAGTTGAGTTTGATTTGGTCTAGTTGAGGGTTTAGTGGGAGATTAGATTGAATTGAGTTTATACACGTATTTAACTTTTGCATCCAGTTGATTTCGGGATTGAGTGGGCTAATGAGTGTAGAGTTGGAGGGTTGACATTTGGTTCAAGTTAAGTTGAATTGAAGTTGAGTTGGGGTTGAGTGAGGAGTTCGGTTCGGGAATTATTTGGTTATTGATTCGTAGATTTAGTCAGGCATAGTTTAAGATTGATGATTGATTGATTGCGCACGTAGTTTTGGAACCGTTTCTTTAGGGTTTGAGTTGAATTTGGGGTTGAGCTGAGGGTTGAGTTGTGGGTTGAGTTGGATTTCAATTATGATTCTGTTTAGGGTTGGTTTGAGTGTTGAATTGAGTTCCACTTGGAGTTGTATATGGACTGAGCTGAAGTTGAGTTTGATTTGGTCTAGTTGAGGGTTTAGTGGGAGATTAGATTGAATTGAGTTTATACACGTATTTAACTTTTGCATCCAGTTGATTTCGGGATTGAGTGGGCCAATGAGTGTAGAGTTGAGTGGAGGGTTGACATTTGGTTCGAGTTAAGTTGAATTGAAGTTGAGTTGGGGTTGAGTGAGGAGTTCGGTTCGGGAATTATTTGGTTATTGATTCGTAGATTAAGTCAGGCATAGTTTAAGATTGATGATTGATTGATTGCGCACGTAGTTTTGGAACCGTTTCTTTAGGGTTTGAGTTGAATTTGGGGTTGAGCTGAGGGTTGAGTTGTGGGTTGAGTTGGATTTCAATTATGATTCTGTTTAGGGTTGGTTTGAGTGTTGAATTGAATTCCACTTGGAGTTGAATATGGATTGAGCTGAAGTTGAGTTTGATTTGGTCTAGTTGAGGGTTTAGTGGGAGATTAGATTGAATTGAGTTTATACACGTATTTAACTTTTGCATCCAGTTGATTTCGAGATTGAGTGGGCTAATGAGTGTAGAGTTGGAGGGTTGACATTTGGTTCGAGTTAAGTTGAATTGAAGTTGAGTTGGGGTTGAGTGAGGAGTTCGGTTCGGGAATTATTTGGTGATTGATTCGTGGATTAAGTCAGGCGTAGTTTAAGATTGATTTCAAAGTTTGTTTGGGGTTGAATTGGTGGAGTTGAAGGTTGGGTTGGCTGTTAACTTGGTGATTGCGTTGCGATTGAGTTGCAATTTGAGCTGAAGAGCTTAAAGGTTCAGTTAGGAATTGGTTTTGGAGTTGAGTTAATTTTCGGGACCGAAGTTCTGATCACCTCGTGAGGTTTCGGCCCTTTATATTCTTGAAGTTACTGATTCGAGATTTTCCAGGGTGTAAGTAAGGAGCAAAATCGTTATAAAACAGACTTGAAAACAACAATGATTATAAATTGGCAACAACAAATCGGTAGATAAATTATGCATGTAGCATTAAGCAAATTAAAAGAAAATAATTCAATATAAAGGTAAAATTAAAATGGCTAACGTCAGATATGTTCAATTTTAAGTTGACGGCTAGAAATATCACTTTGTTTATTGATTAATTTTTATTTTCATTAATCCAATCATAAAACTTAGAAACGTCCGTGAACAGTAGGTATCCGGGAGCACACCTAGGTATAAACAGCGGGTCATATTTTCCATGCGATAGAAAACCCTTTAGATAACAAATGAATTTTGTCGGTGTTTCCTCGACCATCGTAATTCTACGGTACAACGCTATCTACTACCAATTTTTGTTCTGGCAGCCAAACAGAGGATTTTAATTTATGTACGGGTTCTGGCATGGGTTTAATGTTGATCGAGGAAACAACAACAAAATTTATTTGGTATTTAAAGGGGATACTGTCGCTTGCAAAATTTGATCTTGATACCGAGAAATGTGATCCTGAACACTTAGTCTATACAGACGTGTTTAAATTTAATAATTGGATTCGTGAAAATAAAGGCAACCAATAAAGGCGACGAAGTGATTTTGTATGGTAAAAAATTAATTTGTCTTTTTAATTGTGCGTCTGGAATATAACAGTATCGGATTTCTAAGAAAATCCGATGTGCTGGTAATTTTAAAATTAGCAAGTTGAATTGCAATTATCTAGCCCTATGCATCATTTTGCGGTTTAAATAGTACAAGTAGACAGATAAAATCAATGACGTGGTTAAAGATCATCAGCAGGTAAAGCAGGGCTAAATCGCTCCGTGGAAAGAGCGGCTGGTTACCCCAGCCAGAAAGATCCCGGGAGCAAAGATGACCCAAACAAGCCAGGAACCTCAGGCACTGCATATGGAGGACGCAGACCTGGTAAGGGGAACAAGCCTAATAAAAAACATGGGTTGAACGCACAGAGTTCCACCAAACCACGTGCTAGTAGTAGCAGCACACAGGGCGGCTCATTGGAGGGCGAAAAGATGCGTACAAATCAACCTACATAGATCCAAGGCCGCCACATCTATGCTGAGTCGCTTCTTCAACACAAACAACTGGGACATAGCGCTTATCCAAGAGCCGTGGACCAACAATGGAAGAATTAAAGGTTTGCCAAGTAAGACAGGTAAACTAATTTACAATACAGAAGTAGAAAGGACGAGGACAGCGTTTCTCTGTCGTTTGTCGTACAATATCTTCTCAATTAACCAATTTATTTCCAGAGACATAGCTGCAGTCTCATTAGAGATACCTCTATCCAGAGGAGGCATGGTCACAATTAATATGGCATCAGCCTATTTTCCCGGGGACGGTAACGACCCAACTCCGGAAGAAGTACAGAGCTTTATCAATTACTGTACAGCTCATGGGTAGAAGTTAGCACCAACACCAATACAAGAGGTGAGCAACTTTTTGAATACTGTTCATCAAATAATATTGCTATAAATAATACAGGGAACGAGCCGACCCTTGTGAATACTACAAGACAATGTACACACTGGGGTTTACAGAACTCTATCGGCTCTGTTGCAGAGTTTGATAGAGTTGCTGATAATCTCACCAAGGCAAAAATTGATGCCTATCACTCAAGTTCTTCTGAGGTGCATGTTAGATGAACTAGGAATGTTCCTTGGTGGACCTCCGCCCTGGAAACTAAAAGAAAAACAGTGCGTAAGCTCTTTAACAGAGCAAAAATAACAGATGACTGGGCAGCGTATCAAACTGCCCTCACCCAGTATAATGAGACTCTGAGGAAGAGCAAAAGAGAGAGCTGGAGAACTTTTTGCGGGAAGATAGATGAGATTCCGGCAGCTTACCGACTTCAAAAAGCCCTCGCATTAGATCATAAAAACCCTCTGGGCTCAGTAAGAAGGCTGGACAGGACCTTAACCACATCAAGGGAAGAGACTCTTGAATGTCTGGTGAAGGGACACTTCCGGAGTGCACCCCTGGAGAGTTGCGCTGGGCTATCAATTCATTTGGTCCCTTTAGGTCTCCAGGAGGGGATGGAATCTATCCTATTTTTCTTCAACGAGGCCTGGATGTACTGGAGCCCCACGTAATCAAATTATATACAGCCAGCTTTAGTCTGGAATACATCCCCAGATGCTGGAGGGAGGTAAGAGTCATATTCATACCAAAAAATTGGAATAAATCTCCCGAGGACATTAGGTCCTACAGACCTATTAGCCTTACATAATTTATACTTAAAACCATGGAAAAAATATTGGGCCTGTATATCAGACTCAATACAATCCAAAGATGTCCTCTAAATCTTAGCCAAAATGCTTATCAGGTGGGCAAATCTATGGAGACACTATTATGCTCCTTCATTGACATCCAGGGTGCCTTCGATAATACTAATTTCGAGGTGATTCGACTCCTCAACCATCGGATGGAAAATAAACATGCTCAGAAGCAGGAGAATTAAAGCTTCGATTGGCGAAGCAAGCATCTCAATTGCACCTACCAAGGCTGCCCTCAGGGCGGAGTACTGTCGCCGTTACTGTGGCTCTTGGTAATGGATCACTTGCTCGCTATTTTGATTAACTCTCGAATATCAATCATTGCCAATGCTGATGATCTGGTGCTGATGGTCAGGGGCAAATTTGAAAGCACAATAGCTGAGCGTATGCAATATGCTGTAAGGTTGGTAAACGAACGGAACAGGGAAATACTCAAGATGACGTCTGAAGTTAAATATCTAGTGATCATTTTTGGCGAAAAATTAACCTGGAACCCCCACTTGAAATACATCGCAAATAAGGCAAACAAAGCATACTTTGGATGCCAACGTATGTTTGGCAAAACATGGGCCCAAACCCACAAATGATAATCTCGCTTTACCAAACCATCATCAGACCAATGATATCTTATGCGGCGTTTATATGGTGACCAAAAACAGAGCAAATAAATGCTCGTTCAGCTTTGGACCAAATTCAAAGATTAATATATTTGGGCGCAACGGGAGCAATTAGAAACTGCCCTACTGCTGCCTTTGAAAGACTGCTGGGACTCTCACCACTCCACATACATGTCAAAAGTGTGGCAGGTTTGAGAGCCATAAAACTGAAGGTAACAAGTCAGATTAGACAGACTAGTTCGGAACACAATAGCATCCTGGATAAACTAATTTTGGCAGACGATGTTGCCCAGCTATCAGATATGATGGTAAAGATTTCTGACTGCCGGAGGAACTTCACGATCCGGATACCCGAAAGAGACATGGTGGGGAACATCATTTCCTCCTTACCACAGCACGCATCGGTTTGGTATGCCGATGGGTCAAAAACAAACGAGGGCACGGGTGCGGGGTTGTGGGGCTCGGTTTAAGGCTCTGTATACCGTTGGAAAGACCCCTACGGTTTTCCAGGTAGAAACCGTGGCCATCGAGACTAGCGTGCTTCAGTGCCTCAAAAAGAAGTATATAAGAACGGAGATCTACATGATCTCGGATAGCCAGGCTGTTTTATTAGCCCTGACAGCTCCGGTGTTCAGCTGTAAACCGACATGGAGCTGCTACGGCAACCTTAGAAGGCTGGGTAGGGACAACAAGGTTGGCATATTCTAGGCCCCGAGCCTAGCGTTGCCTATTCCAAAGGCCATGTAGCGAGGAGCATCCTCTTCTGGGAGCAGTGATGTTCTGCTTCACTCTGGGAGTCATCTCCGGGAATGAGACAGACAAAGAAGCTCCTAAATTACAAGATTACACACTTACAGGATATAATCAGAATGGATCGATCATCTCTGAATTCCCTCATATGGTACTTGTCAGGACATGGTCCCTTTGACTATCATCTATTCAAAATGGGGAAAACCCCATCAGAGAACTGCAGGTTCTGTAATCTGGGAGAGGAACATCCGAACACTTGCTGTTCGAGTGCAGTGCGATCGCTCTAAGAAGAATTAAAACACTCAATGCTTACTCTGTTCAGTAGCCTCACGCCGACCCTGTGGATGTGCATGACCTTGTGGTGTTTATCAAGCACCCTCCGAAAAAAAGGTTCCGAACCCCGCACAAATTCAAACTATGGCAAGAACATGGAGAGAATAAGGCCAAGGGATTAATATTTAATAATCTTGCTTGAACACCTTTATAGTAACCACTCATATTGCAACTATCGTCACACCCTTGTCCACGGCAATCTTCAATTTGTATATTATGTTTGGATAATATTTGTATTATTAAATCTGCCATTGCTTCTCCTGATTTCTCCTTCCAATTCGCGAGTTCTAAAAATCGTTCCACTATTTCATATTCATTGGTATAGCTATTGACAAAAATGTATCCTAAGTTAAATGTAGCTTCACGGTTCACTAATTTACGCACGCATTCATTCGTTCTCCACCACACAAATCAGTTCACACGCGAACAATTTAAAACACAAAACAAAACACTTATGCATTATTGATCATACCAATGGAACGGAGTGACAAAACAAAATACAAATAAAATTAAAATCTTTTTTTAGTCTCATCTCGGATTTCGTCGCAGCAATCACGCGTGCTCATCACTGCTTATAATTTTAGCAACACAAAATGGTGATAAATAAAGTGTACACATAAAATCAAATTATCACAAAATAAATGATATAAATACAAAAATATAAAACAAATAAAATAAATCCTAACTGTGTGTGTACTAACTAAACAGATATTGTATATTGTCTTCAATTCAATTGAATAAAAGTCGAACATACTTTTAAAAAGTCCTGCCTGTACCCCCTTTTTGTCGGGCCTGTCCTTATTATTTATTGTATATCAAAACATTAGAAATATTCGTCGGTCGGTCTAATTTAATTTAATTTTTATTTAATTGATTTTGTGTTTTATATGTGTTGTGTTTAAATTAAATTAAATGAATAATTAAAAAAATTCGTGAGTGATTATTTTGGTTTAAATATGCATTATTGCTTATGGTTTTGTGTAATTAATTTCATGTGTATTGAATAATAAAGTGTAATTAATAATCAGCTGATGTGAAATGATTTGAACAAGGAGAAATATGTTCATAAAATAATAACGGTACCGGCCAGGTATCGTTAGACAGGTATTTTCATACTATTTTCATACTTATATTGTTTTGTTTGCCATAAATGTATTGTGTTTTGTGTGTATGCAGAGCAAATGTACGTGTGTTCAATTCAAATGGGATTCTTATACTTCATATAATCGAGTATGTTTGAATCGAATTGAGAAACAGTCATACGCAATACATAACAAATTATTTAAATATGCATGCCAAATTTTAGTACAATGTATTGGTTATAGAAATGCGTCGAAAAAAAAAACGTCAAAGCGATCGGCTTAGTTCAATTGTTTTTATCGGAATATAGTAGATATTGTATGTACTAATACGCAAAGCAACTGTAATCTCTTTTAAATTTCATTGCATTACTTGTGTAAATGGAATAATATGTATTTTTCGATTGATGTGTGTGTATACATTTTTATTATTGTATTGTTGACGAATCTTGTTTGTTTTTGGATAAATTACTTGTCCTTTAAATCATGTTATTCATAGGATGAATTTTCGTTGGTTTTGTGTTGTACCTAAACGTCGTATTTTGTATGCATATAGTATTTCTAGGTCAAATATAACCTTTTCCACTTCAAAGCCAACCTTTTCCAATTCTAATACAACCTTTCCCATAATAAATTAAACCATTTCTTCTTTATTTGAAACTATTTCTATATCAATTAAACTTTTTCCAAACTTAATACAACTTTTTCTGTTTCAAATAAATACAGGCATTTCTAATTAAAATTAAACATTCTATTTCTAATTCAACCATTTTTTTTATTATTTCAAACTTATTTATTATTTATAGTTACAACTTTCTTTTTACAAGTTTTTAATGCAATGAATATCCATCTACTTGTGTTAATCTAACAAATTTTGTGCTTAGGTTATAAGGCTAAGCGTTTGCTTGATTAGCGAAATTATCTAATTAAATTACCGTTGGTGGGGTTTAATTAGATGGAGAATTAGAAACTACACTTTTGGTGATTAAGTCTATTCTGATTTGCGATTTTTCTGGAAACAATTTATTTGTTTATTACTTAAAATTAAATTAAATTGTACTCATGTTCAGTCACAAGATTGAACATACTGCGGGGCCAACAAATTTAGGGACCTTGGCCGTGGAATCAGTCGTTGTGGTGTAGTGATGTCTCTGGATGCATGTTGTATATCCATGACCTCCGGTAGTTTTACTTCGTTTCGCCTCTTCAAGCTGCAGTTCTATGTGAGAGGCGTCTCTTTGATTCATGATGCCAAAAGCGTCGCCAAGTATGTATCCAATTGTATTCCCAATGTCCCGCTTTCTTAGTGCGTGTTCTTTGTTAGTTGAGGTAAGTAGATTATTTAGTGAGGTAATCTCTTGCACTTGTTCATTCAGTTGTTGTACTATTGCCATCCCTTTTGACAGCCCTCATCCAAATATTTGACATAGTGTTCTAACGATCTGATATCTTCCCAATATCTGGTTAAATTATAATTTATGATGATTTTCCACTGTAACGCCATTAAGTTTACAGTTCCGGAGTTGTGAAAATAAATTCCTGCATTAGATGGCAATGGCTTTATTGTGGTTGACGATGTGACAGGAGCAAAAAGCACTTGCACCATTCCGAGTATCAATAATATCAGATATAAAGTTGTTTCTTTCTTGAATACTGTTTTGATGTGGTGTACTCTTTGTTGTTTGACTTCTCGATGAGGTTGAACACGTAACGGAGTTGTTGGACACGTAACGAAGGACCCCTTCCGGACCTCGAAGTGAAACTACTCGAATTTTTTGGTCTATGCCTGGATGTACTTCCACCACTCGCCCAGTCAGCCATTTTAATGAGGGAACATTGCCATCCTTAAGGATCACTAGGCCACCTACTTTCAAGTTTGGTTGTTCAGATGCCCATTTTCTTCTATGTTGAAGTTGATTTAAGTATTCGGAGTGCCATCTTGTCCAGAAATCTTATTTTATTTTCTCTATCAGTCTCCATCGTGATATGCCGTAAATGGTTGGTTCTGCTATAACATCTTGCGGAATTGCTCGTAATGGTGCACCGATTAAGATGTGCCCAGGAGTTAAAAAAGTGATATCTGTAGGATCTGATGTCATTGGTGCCAGAGGTCTTGAGTTTTAAGTAAGCTTCTACTTGTGGGGTGACCGTTGAAAGTTCTTCGAAAGTCAAGGTTATTGCTACTCCAATAACCTTTACTAAATGTTTTTTTACTGCCTTTACTGCCGCTTCACAAAGTCCTACAAAATGGAGTGAGGCTGGAGGTATGAAATACCATGTTGTTCCATCGTTTGCCAATAGTTGGGAAATTTCTTTAGAGGATTTACGAAGTAGTGCAGCTAATTCTCGATCAAGTTGGTTTTTTGCGCCCACAAAATTAGATCCGTTGTCGCTATACTTGTTACTGTCATGGCTCCCAATATGGGTTGTTTTAATTCCAATTGATCTGGTGTGTCTTCCACTATTATTGGCGCTAGCTGTATTGCTTTTTCAAAGATTCTCTGAGGGCCGTTCCATCATAAATTGTGATTGATTAGTTGATTTGCTGCGATACCCCTGGATGTACAATCTGCGGGGTTTTCGGATGATTTGACGTAAAACCACTGAGACGGAGTAGTTATCTTCTGGATACCCGAGATTCGATTTGCTACAAATGTTTTAAATTTGTGGGGCTTGTTTTTCACCCATCCTAGCACAATCATTGAATCCGTCCAACAATATTTCGGTGTTTCATCAAATTTCATATCTTGCTGCACCTTGTTTATTAGGTTCGTAAGTAAACTTGCTCCGCATAACTCTAGCTTTGGCAATGTTAACAATGTTGCCTTGTTTATGAAGTTCTGTTGTAGAAGTATATCACTGCTGCGTAAGCTACTTCGAAAGCATCACAGAATCCATGTAATTCTCCTGGGAGAGTTGAGTTGAAATGGATCCATCTTGGAATCTTTTTCTCCTTTAGTTTTGGAAGGGATATATAATACTGTTGACATTTATTTTCTATATCTTCTGGCAGGTTTTGATCCCAGCTTACACCGGAGATCCAAAGTGCTTGCATTAAGATTTTGGCTTGTATCAGGGTTGGAGATAGCCACCCTAATGGATCAAATAATTTGGATGACTCAGACAGCATTTTTCGTTTGGTCATTTTCCCAATTTTGTTGTTGAGTTTCGCATTAAACTCAAATGTATCAATGCCTGGATTCCAAATCAATCCTAATGTTTTTACTGCTTCATCGTCAAATGTAATGGGTTCGAATGCTCTCGAGTCTGGATCGACACCTTCTATGAGTTGAGGATGATTAGAAGTCCATTTTCTCAGATTAAACCCTCCGGTTCGTAGCAAGCTGATCAGTTGGTTTTGTGCCTTTTGGGCCACCAGCTGTTGCAGTGTCTTGATGGCCAGATATGGGGCAGATGCCATCCCATAAACGTTACTGTTTTTAGCTGATATGAATTTATCGTTTGGTCGGGGATGTTCTCCATAATATTTTTTGGTACTGTTGACCATCAGGATGTACTTTTATTTGTCGGAACATTTGTTCTATCTCCGCTGCATATGCTATCTTGTATTTTCTCCATCGTAGTAGAATTGACATCAGATCCTCTTGTAATTTGGGGCCCACGGGTTGTATTTCATTTAAGCTAATATTATTGCTCGTTTTTGACGATGCGTCGAATACTACTCTAAGTTTGGTTGTAGTACTAGTTGTTTTCATCACTGCATGGTGAGGAATGTAATATTCGTTGTTGTTATGTTCCTTACTCTCAATCAAATGCCCCTGATTGTAGTATACTTGTATGCACGCCCGATAATCTTTAGAAAATTCACTGGCCAGTGACAATCGCCGTTCTAGTTGAATATATCTAGCCAAGGCTCTTTGCTTGGATGAACCAAGCCATGGTATGCTTTGTTTAAAAGGAAGTTGTACTATGTAACTACCATCTGTGCCTCGTGGGTAATTCTGCTGGTAATGTTCTTCACACAGCTTTTCTTCTTCTGTATAAAGTTTCTTGGGTTGTATTTCTTCTATTTCCCAAAATTTCTTTAATTGGTTGTCGATGTCTGTCAAAGTGATCATTGACTCGATCTTGGATGGCTTGTTGGTTGAGGTATTTTCGAATATAATCCAACCTAGCTCTGTCTGTTGTGCGATTGGTTATCCTTGATTTCCTTTTACAACCTGGCCCATCAAAATACTTGGATAGTGATCGGCACCCAATAAGATGTCGATTTTGTTCGGTTGATTATAGTTCGGATCGGCCCATATTAGGTCATTTAAATGATTCCACTTTCTACTGTCGAAATGTTGAACTCTGGTCCGTACCACCATAATTTGTTGTTGATGAGTTCCTTAGGTGTTATGCCACGTGAAGCAATATCCGCCGGGTTGTTTTGAGATTTCACGTGTTGCCATGTCGTTGACGGTAATGTTTTCTTGATGGTTGATATTCTATTTGCAACGAATGTTTTGATCCAGCAAAGTGTGATACATGTACATATATTTTGTACATGTTTTATTAACTTTGACAGCTGCATTTAGTTCGAGGCGCGGGATTGATAGCTTTGTTTTGATTGGAGCAACTCATGTTTTGGATATTAGTAGCTGAGTTGTTGCTTCGCCGGAGCCGTCTATGGTACGGCAATAGATAGACGCAGCGTAAGCGTATTCTGAGGCATCAGCAAATCCGGGCAGTTCCTTTCGTCCTATTGTTCTTGTGTTCACCCATCTCGGTATTCTTATATTTGAAATTTCACTTAGTTCATCTTTGTAATCTAGCCATTTAGTTCATATCTTCTCTGGTAATTGTTCATCCCAGTTTATTCCGGTTATCCATACTTCCTGCATCATAATTTTGGCCATTATTAAATAACAATTTATTGGTGATAGCCATCCTACAGGGTCGAATAACTTTGATGACTCAGATAGCATTGAGCGTTTTGTGGGCTGGTTAGTGAACTCCAAGTGGGCTATATTGAATTAAAAAAAAATCTGTTTGGGGGTTGTATAAAATCCCCAGAGTTTTAATGCAATCGTTTAGTTTGATTTGAATGTTTCCGTCGGCTCGTTGCTCTTGGGGGATTTGACTTGTTACTTTAGGCGTGTTGGATGCCCATTTTCTTAACTGAAATCCACCTTGGGCTGTGAGCTCTCTTAGTTCTTGTTGCGCTGTTAGTGCTTCCTCGACACTGTCTGCCCCTGTGAGCAAGTCATCTACGTAGAAGTCTGTCATAATAATGTTAGCTGCTGTGGGATGTGTATTGGCTCCTTCCCGGGCTAGTTGTAATAAAGCTCTTACTGCTAGTTAGCTGCCTGCGGTAGTTCCATATGTTACCGTGTTTAATCTATAACCTTTTATTGGCTGGGCAGGATTACTTCTCCATAATATTCGTTGGTAGTCTCGGTCTTTTTTATTAACCCACACTTGGCGATAAATTTTTTCAATGTCGGCAGTCATCACAACTTTATGTTTTCGCCAACGCAGTAATATATCGGCCAGCTCTTCCTGAAGTTTGGGACCGGTCATCATGATGTCATTTAGGGATAGTCCACTTGTTGTTTTGGAGGATGCATCAAACAGTACTCGGAGCTTGGTTGTTGTGTTGTCTTCTTTGATCACACCATGATGAGGTATGTAATATATGTTTTCAGCTAATTCGTCTTGTGGTTTAACTCGATGTATTCCTGCATAAATTTATGATAAAGCTGTTTGTGTGCGGAATCTTTCATAAATCTTCTTTCCTATATATCGCTTATCATGACATCGTTCTACTGTTCTCTGAAACAGCTCCTCAACCTTATCTTCTTCCTCAGTGGGACTTCGTTGCTTAGGAATGTTGTCGTTTTCCACGAACAATCTCAATTGTTCTTCGATTGATTTGGTTGACACCATGGATGTTCTGGTTTGCTTTTCTAAATTATCCATGCTTCCAATTATGATCCATCCGAACTCCGTGTGTTGTGCCATGGGCTCCTGACACCTGCCTTTTATCAAGTTGTTTTTTGTCATCGATGGATAGTAGTCTGCCCCCTAGCACAAGATCGATTGATTGAGCTTGGTAGTAAGATGGATCTGCTAATCGTATATTCTGCAGATAGGTCCATTTACTGGTGTCGACATTTGTCTCAGGTAGTTGTTGTGTTAATTTATCGAATACTAAGGCTTCAACCTCTAATCGGAAGTCTCCCTCGAACCTTGGGGCCAGTTTTAGGTTTATTACATGCTTACAAATGTCAGCCTTATTTCCGCCTATGCCAGAAATGTTCACATGAACCTTCTTCTTTTTGATGTTTAATAAGTTGGCCGCCTTTGCAGAGATTATGAAACTGTGAGCCTGGATCTATTAGTGCCCTCAGTGTGGTGAAATTCCCATTTCCTGTTTCTGCTTTAATTATTGCAGTTGGCAATAATACTGGGCCTTGCTGGTTGACCAGGAATGTTTGTGTCGTACCCTTAGTGGTTGTTGATACTGAGTTGTCTCCATGTAGAAGAGTATGGTGAGCTACTTTACATTCCATGCAGCGTGTAGTAGATGAGCAGGAATAGGGAGTGACGTCATTATTGTAATGTTTGCTTAAGCAACAGACACAGATAGTTGCTCCGCCCACCAATTTTTTCCTATCCAATGTTGACATCTCCATGAATAATTTGCACTCCTCCAACTTATGACTACCTTGACATCCCTTTACAACGTTGCAGCATGTATACGTCTTAGGGGCGGTATATATTGGGACCGAGGGCTGCTTACTTTAGTGTATCCCATCGCCTCTAAAGATTGAAATCTTCTTTCCAAAAAACTAAATAATTCGTTTATTTTTGGAATTTCCCTAGGATTTGGTAATTTTGCTTCATACAGCCTACTGGATTCTGGATCTAATTTTCTGCTTAAGATGAAAGCTATGAATGCATCAAATGGAGCGCCTATAGTGAGGCGGTTGATATTGTGGAGCATTTCCCTTGCTGTATCGTGCAGGGCTCGAATTGCTCCCGCCGATTCTGTGTGCACCGCTGATAATGCTAGCAATGAATTGAAACATTTGGTTGCCAGAAGTCTAGGGTTGTTGTATCTGGCTTATAATATTTCCCAAGCTTTCTCATAGTTGTCACCCGTTGTTGCTAGATGACTGATTAGTTGTGCTGCCCCTTTTTGAATGTGTGATTTTAAATACGTCATTTTTACCGTATCCGATAGCTGGTTGTTTCCGTGGATGAGCTCTGTGAAGATATCGTTGAAAGAGCTCCATTGCTCATAATTCCCATGAAATGTTGGTGGTTCGACTTTAGGCAGATCCAATGTTGTTGTTCTGATCGAGGTTGTTGGTTCGGTCTGCCTTTCTTGCAATCGCACTATCATGGAGTTCACCCTATCCTTGAGTGTACCCTAGTAGTTTTCACGGAAATAATCTGATGTCTGCTCCTCTTCTTCTGTTTCTTCTGAATCAATCTCTTCCATCTCCTTGGTCAGTTGATTCATTTTTAATTCGAAGTACGCGTTCTGGTTTTTCTTGATATCCAGTGAGTACTCTATTGAGGCTAGCTTCTGTTGAATTTGTCGCATCAGAACGTCTTGCCTCTTAAACAACCTTTTGTTGTTATTGTCTTCCATTTTGGACGCTTGAGGTGGCCAGCTATTAATGTACATATGATGGCTGATGAGCCATCTGGTTGTTGATTCCTCTGGTTGTTCTGTAGCGTTGTTGTCTCTTCCGTTGCTGGTTGTTGTTTGGGGGGCGTTGGAAGTTACAGGTTGCTCTCTGGTATGTTTATTGTTGGCGTTTTAGGTGTCCCGTTGTTTAATCGTAGCCGCATATCATCTAACAGCTGCGTATATGTGTTATCAACTTGTTTTCTCACTATAAGATATGGATGCTGCAGTTCTAAAGGTGGATCCATCATTCGGATAGCCTCATCGATGGTTAAGTATTCACTATATAATGTTTTTAGTTTAGCGATTCTGGTTTCGAGGTAGCTTATTGTTTTTCTGCTATCTCCATCTTTGTGATAATTTGTGTCTATCTGAATCAGCTGCTCCTTCTTTTCTTGTTGTTTTTGTAGTCGCTGATCCATTTTGAGCTCCCTGATGTTGGTTGTTGTTTGGTTATGCTCAATAAGCTCGAAGGGCCATGTAAAGTTCTCGTCTCTGCTTAGAACTTGTTATATTTGATGATTATTAAGATTACCACTGGTGGGGTCTTAATAATCCTGAAAATTTATTACATTATACACAGAAACAATAAAAGTATAACGTCTAGTAAGCATTTAATATTGACATTGCCGGAAAAACGGTGTTGTGTGACACAACACAAATAAAGAGTAAATTATTTAATTTAGTTATATGACCTGTTGTATGATTCACGTTATTTAATGAATTGGTAACAACAGGATCCTTAAGTTGTAATTAGTTTTAGTTTTGAATGGATCCTTAAGTTGTGATCTGGGCATAAACATTTTTAAAATTAAAAGCTTTTAAGTAAGTTTCAGTCAACTATTTTAGAATAATAAAGTAGAATAATATCCCCAAAAAAAATTATAGGCATTGTTCGTTAAATTTCTAAAATTTAAACTTTCTTCTCAGAATAATTACAGTAGGTCTCAAGCTTTTTAAAAGCTTTTATTTGAATGTTATTGTAGTAACATACCTTTGTACAGGCATAAATAAAATTTGACAACCTCTTGCTTTTAGGTATTCTGGCTTAAGTTTACTAACATATTATTGCCTAGATGCTCGATTCCCACTAAATGTTCTTCGACAGAAAATTGGCTAAGCTTTATTTTAAAAACTTTCAAAAGTTCATATAGTAAAATTCATTAAATTTGCTGAAAATTTTATTTATTCAGTTACAATTGTTCATTAATATTATAATTTTCAACGAAGGGAATTAAAAGTCCAATTGGGCTTTTTATTTGCAATCGAATACAAACTATCATGGTTTCCCAATCAGTTTCAACACACCTATCACCAAAAATTATGATTTAATTTAGTTAAATAGCTTTTAAATTCAATTATCTAATAGCTGTACATATTATATCAACATTTTGAAAGCTACTTTAGTAATCGAAATAATCTATAAGAATAGAACCATATGTTTCTCTTATATATGCTACGTGATTCGAATTCCATATTCCATCTCCAGTTCCAGATACAATAAAAAATCATCAATAAAAAGTTTAAAAAAAAAAAAAGTTTTGAATATAAATTTTTATTATTATTGTATAACTATGTTGATATAGAGAAAGGTTTCAGGCGGTATTTTCCTCCACCCCCCTTAACTTTATTATAAAATGCGTGTCTATCCGTATATGCATAAGGTGTGATGTAGGTAATACAATATTTACACATGACATTATTATTATTTTTTTGGATAGGAGGGAGAGGGGAATCTAATCAGATAAAAATTCGTTTTTCAAAATATAAAATTCTATTGTCAACAAACTCATTTATTTAAATATTTAAATAGACAAGAATTTTTCAATTATCTAAATTTTTTTGTCTATTGTTATGTTTCTAAAATGCAATACGATAAACTATTTATTATGTACTGTTGTGTACATTTATGTTTATATCTTTATATTTATTTGCATATAATAAATAATCTTTGAATTACTGTAGAAGAGAGAATAGATTTTTTCTTCGTATAAACATGTCTCAGATAAATTCTTACATTGACTATAAAATTCCTTTAAAAAAAATTTTAATTTATGTTTAGGAATTAGGATTTTTATTTTGCTTGCTTCCATTTTATTATTTTGTCTTTTTTTTTTTAGAATTTGAATGATAATCTATTTTGTATTGTGTAATATATGTTTATTTGAGATATAGGAGGACTTATGATATGAATACTTCATTTTAGCAACTCTCTGTTGACAGTTCTCTGCTTTTAATCTTAATTTTGAACAAAAACTTCGATAAAACATTAAAACGTTAGTTAAAATTATTGAATTAATAATAATACAAGCTTTCAGTATCAGTAAATGGGAGCTTTTAATATTGACTTACCAAAATTTAGATAAGCTTTCCAGAAATTTTCTAATCTCATCATTTGTTTGGTAGTAATTAACAAAACCATTTTGATTTTATTATTATGAATAAAAGCTCTCGAAAATTTCAAAAAATGAAGCAGTGGAAGAAAACTTTTATAAATTATTGTAACGATTTATAAATTATTTGTGAAAAGCTTTAAGCGAAATCATTAGTTTGGTGGTGAAGGTAAAGCTTTTTGTTTTTCCAAAGAGCTATTAACCTATCATTAAAGTTCCGGGTGTATAAACGTTAATGATTTTTAAATTAATTTTATGTAGAATTTACATAAACAAATGTTTTGACACAAAAGCTCTCCGTAAATTTAGTACCGTTTTGATTTCTACATTTAAATGATGATACATTTTATGGCAAAAGCTTTTACAATTTTAACAAAAGCTTGTCCCAAATTTAGCTTGGAGCACTTTGTGATACTTTACTGTATCAGGGTTGATTAGCTTTCAAATATACTTATACATTCTGAACAATCAATAGTTTTCTGTATTTTTGTTAAAAGCTTTCGTAAAACATTGAGACTTGTTACAAAATATTTAACGAAGGCTCTCCTATACAGAGCATATTCTCTAGTAAAAAATGGCACAAAAGCTTTTAATATTAAGAAGTGAGAGCTTTTAGACTTTAAGCATTATTAAAAATCACATTTTTGGTAAGCTTTTCGTAAAGTTTCTGATCGTATCATCATGAAACAAAACTTCACATAATTTATTGAAAAATCAATAAAAAGCCTCTTAACTAATGATCAAATAATTTATCAATCAAAGAAAACCAATCAAAAAATTTACAGTTTCTTCAGTCAGAGCTTTCAATTTTATTTTAGTAAATATATACTATTTTTAAAGAGCTTCCTTTTTCATTTGATGAATGGTAAAAAAAAACTTACGAAAGAAAGTTTATTTGAGTGAGCTTACAGTATTTTTTAGTTTTTACTGAATACAAATATTTTGACATAAAAGCTCTCCGTAAATTTAGTACCATTTTGATTTCTACATTTAAATGATGATACATTTTATGACAAAAGCTTTTACTAAATTTAAAAATTCTGAAAAATAACCACATAAGATGTGAAAAGCTTTTTTATCAAATTTTAAGAAAAGCTTGTCCCAAATTCAGCTTGGAGCACTTCGTGATACTTTACTGTATCAGGTTTGATTATCTTTCAAATACACTTATACAAGCCATTCTAAACAATCAATAGTTTAATATATTTTTGTTAAAAGCTTTCGTAAAACATTGAGACTTGTTACAAAATATCAACAAACAGCAGTTTATGACAAATGAAATGAAGGCTCTCCTATACGAGAATTTATTCTAGAACGTGAGTAGGATATATTAAGCCTAATCCTATATATTTACTATAAGATGCTGAATTGTTAAACGATGGGAAGGAGCTTTTAAAAATTTTCGCCCGTTTCTAAATCTTATACTGTCTAGTAAAAAAATGGTACAAAAGCTTTTAATATCAAGAAATGAGAGCTTTTAGATTTTAAGCATTACCAAAAATCACATTTTTGGTAAGCTTTCCGTAAAGTTTATTCGAGTGAGCTTTCAGCATTTTTTTTTTAGTTTTTACTGAATAGATATTAGCTAAAAGAAATTTCGATATAGAATCAGAAGTTTTATTCAAGTAAGCTTTCAATGTTTTTTATATATTATATATTCGAAATCTATCAGTAACAGATGGTTGGTTATAAAAATGTTTTTCATAGTTCGTGAAAGGAAACGCTTAAAAAAAATTCTTTATAATTTGTAAAATGGTACCAAAGATCAAAGTTTATTTCAGTGAGCTTTCAACGGTTTTAATTTTTATTGAAAGGGTTTTGAATGGTCCAAAAGTTTTTATTCGAGTTAGTTTTCAGTATCTTTCACCTTTTTCTGAATAGATGCTATTTTAAAACTGTTGTTTTTTTAATTTGAAGAAAAGTACGAAAGCTCTTGAATGATATTAGATCGTTTATTCTAATGAGCTTTCATTTTTTTAGTGTTTGGTGAATCGATACTATTTTTAAGGAACTTCCCTTATAATTTGAGGATAATTACAAAAGCTTTCAGTGCCAGAAGCTTTATTCTAGTAATCTTTCATTATTTTGTTCATTTTTGCTGGATAAGCAATATTTTCAAAAGGTTTTCTCTACAGAACTAATATATCTTCTAACAAATTTCAAGATTGTTACAATTTTTCTTTTTTCTTTGTAAATTCAACATATTTGCAATGTCAAACTGTATAAAGAAGACCTACCTACACACAAAACCTCAAATCGAAAATGCAATAATTTTCTTTTATATCTCATTTTGTGTTTTACAAAAAACAAAAAAAAAAATTTATTATGTATGAAAATTTTGATAAATAAAATGGAAAAAATCACATAAATTAAAATATAATGACATTACACAACATACATAAAATAGAATGAATTTTGAGAGAACGTCATTACAGATACACACAACAATATAAGATATACGATGTCGACAACAACACCAACAGTAACAAGAGCCTTGTACTTCAGGAGTGCTGTACAGATAATAAAATTTTAATTTTTTTTTTTGTGTTGTGTTGAGAATTTGCATCATCATCATCAACATACAACAGATATGTATATGTATAATGACAACAGACAGATGAAAATTTGTTTTTCTAATGAGTTATAAATGTCTTTCTTATACCTAGAGATCTTATTGTATTGTCACAATCATTTATTACTACGAACTATTATTATTATTATTTTAGTTGATAAGAATGATAACAAGTGGTAATAGGTTTTGCTGTTTATGATGCAAAAATATTTTGTATGCACATAGATACATAGGTACAGAAAACAATACCTATGTGCCCATAAATAAAAAATGATGAGTTCCAAGAATCATTATTATACTAGTATCGGGTGTACGGTTGAAATCAAATGAGATAAATAATGAATTAATTTTCCATGTTCATTGCGGGTGAGTTACTAGAATATAAATTTGTGTAGGATATGAATTTGTTAATATATAAATTGTTAAAAATGTTAATTAGTTTTAATTAAAAAATATGGCTGCAGTTAACGCAGATGTTGATTTTTATGTTGTGTTAGATTTTGCATGCAGTTAAAATTTGTGTTATAATTTTTTGTATGACTCATTTTATCATGTGTGTTTCCCATTTTGTCTATTATTAATCAAACATTTCAATATTTAGTAGAATGTTATGAAATTTAGAGCAGAAATTGTCTTGTTTCCGTAATAATTTATAATATAACAAGTAAACAATAAAATCGAACAAATCTTTTGAAAAATTATTATAATTTTAGTACGAGCATATTTATTTTAATATGGTTTGTTCTTGTTTCAGTCAAAAAATTCCATAATTTGAAATAAAAGCTTTTAAAATTCAAAATTTTTAACTATTTACTTGATTTATTTTAAAAAAGGCATAACAATTTGGCTTTCCCTTACTTTAGGAACTTTCATTGAAATTTTATTAATTAAATCTGCAGGAGCTTTGGTCTTTAAATCAAACGGTTTAACTTAAATTATTACGAAAATATCGAAAACATTCCCATTCGAGCCTTTGAAATCGCTTTTATTAACATCTTTTGAAATATAACATGAAAAGCTTTTTTTAGTATTTTTTAAAAATTATTTTAATTAAAAGCTTCAGCTTCAATAGTATTTTTTTATTAAAAGCTTCAAGAGCTTTAACATTTTATTCATAAGCTTTTTAAACTAGATATTAGTTTTTATTTGAATTATTTCGGAAAAATGGAAAGGACCAAGCTTATAGCTTTCTATTTTTAACATCTTGAAATACTTAGTCGACAAAAATGTATTAAGGATGCAAGTGCAAATCAAAAGTTTTATTAAAAATATCGAAAAGCTTTCCTATTGCGATCAATAGGGTTACTTTTATTAATATCTAATGGAAATGTAACATTGAAAGCTTTCTTAACTTTAATTAATATTGAATTAAATTTTATTAAAAGCTTCTTGAGCTAAGAATTGATTATAAAATCAATCATTTTTTGAATTTAAATAGAAAGCTGGTATTTAAATTATTGCGAATGTCTCGAAAAGTTTCCTGTCAGCACGGATTACCTAACCACTTTTGGAAATGGAAAATGAAAAGTTTCATAAGCTTTTTAATTTAGAAATTCTTATTGAATTTAATTTTAGTTAAATTAGAAGATTTCAATTGTTTACTCAAAAGCTTTTTAATCTAAATCAAAAGTTTTAATTTAAATTATTATGTAAATATCGAAAAGCTATCCAATCGAAATGTTTTCTAATTTTAGTATCATCTTCTCTAAATGTAAAATCAAAGCTTTTTAAAGCTTCTAAATTAGATTTTTTTATTGAATTAATTTTATTAAAAGCTTTTCGATCTCAGAACTATAAAATCCAACATTTTTTGAAAATAAATAAAAAAATTGATATTTAATTTATTGGGATCTTATCGAAAAGCTTTCCGGTCAGCTGTAGCTCACCTTTATCAACATATTCTGAAAATGTAAAAGGAAAAGCTCTTCTTTTAATTTAGAAATATTTATTGAATTAAATTTCTTGATTTAAAAACATTTAAATTGTTTCCCTAAAACCTTTTTAAACAATAACACAAGTTTTTATTGAAATTATTATGGATACAGTTTTCTAATCAAAATATCATATTCTGCAAATATAATATTAGAATTTTCCTGCTGAAAATATATAGATAGTTGGTATTCAAATTATTACGAATATCTCGAAAAGTTTTCCTATCAGCTACGGATTAATTTACAACTTTTGGACTTTAATTGACAACTTTTGGAAATGTAAAATGGAGAGCTTTATAAGCTTTTTTTAAATTTAGAGATAGTTATTGAATTAAATTTGTATTAAATCAAGATAGTTTAATTGCTTACTCAAAAGATTTTTAATCTAAATCAAAAGTTTTAATTTAAATTATTATATAAATATCGAAAAGTATCCAATCGAGATGTTTTCTAATGTTAGTATCATTTTCTCTAAATGTAAAATCAAAGCTTTATTAAGCTTCTAAATTAGATTTTATTATTGAATTAATTTTATTAAAAGCTTTTCGATCTCAGAACTATAAAATCCAAAATTTTTTGAAAATAAATAAAAAAATTGATATTTAGTTTATTGGGATCTTATCGAAAAGCTTTCCGGTCAGCTGTGACTCACATTTATCAACAAATTCTGAAAATGTAAAAAAAGCTCTTTTTTTAATTTAGAAATAGTTATTGAATTAAATTTGTATTAAATCAAGATATCAAAAGATTTTATTTAAATTATTATGGAAATATCGAAAAACTTTCCTATTGCAATCAATAGGGTTACTTTTATTAATATCTAATGGAAATGTAACATTGAAAGCTTTCTTAACTTTTTCGATTTTGAATTTTTTACTGAATTAAATTTTATTAAAAGCTTCATGAGGTTGGAATTATAAAATTAAACATTTTTTGAAAATAGTTAAAAATCTGGTATTTAAATTTTAACGAACATATCGAAAAGTTTCCCTGTCAGCTTTATTAGTATCTTTCGAAAATCTAAAATGAAAAACTTCATAAGATTTTTTTTAATTTAGAAACTCTAACAAGGGCATTTTAATAGTTAACACTCAAAAGCATTTTTAACTATATCAAAAGTTTTTATTTAAATTATTGTGGAAATATCGAACAGCTTTCCAATACTAATAGTTTTGTAATTAAAGTATCATCTTCTGGAATTGCAAAATTAAAATCTTTAACTTTTTTAATTTATATTTTTTATTGTATTAAACTTTATTAAAAGCTTCTTGAGCTAAGAATTGATTATAAAATCAATCATTTTTTGAATTTAGATAGAAATCTGGTATTTAAATTATTATGAATGTCTCGAAAAGTTTCCTGTCAGCTACGGATTACCTAACAACTTTTGGAAATATATGTTTCATAAGCTTTTTAATTTAGAAATTCTTAATGAATTCAATTTTAGTTAAATTAAAAGATTCCAATTGTTTACTTAAAACTTTTGAAGCTTTTTAATCTAAATCAAAAGTTTTAAGCTATCCAATCGAAATGTTTTCTAATATTAGTATCATCTTCTCTAAATGTAAAATCAAAGCTTTACTAAGCTTCCAAATTAGATTTTTTTATTGAATTAATTTTGTTAAAAGCTTTTCAAGCTAAGAATTATAAAATCGAACGCTTTTTGAAAATAAATAAAAAAATTGATATTTAATTCATTGGGATCTTATCGAAAAGCTTTCCGGTCAGTTGTGGCTCACCTTTATCACCAAATTCTGAAAATGTAAAAGGAAAAGCTCTTCTTGTAATTTAGAAATATTTATTGAATTAAATTTCCTAATTTAAGAACATTTGAATTGTTTCCCAAAAGCTTTTTAAATAATAACAAAAGTTTTTATTGAAATTATTATGGATACATTTTTCTAATCAAAATATCATTTTCAATGTAATATTAGAAGTTTCCTGCGCTTCAAATTATAAAATCAATTTTTTTTTGAAAATACACAAAAAGTTTGTATTTAAATTATTACGAATATCTCGAAAAGTTTTCGTCGTTGCAGCTACGGATTACTTTGATTGACAACTATTGGAAATGTAGAATGAAAAACTTCATAAGCTTTTTTTAATTTAGAAACTCTAACAAGGACATTTTAATAGTTAACACTCAAAAGCATTTTAAACTGTATCAAAAGCTTTTATTTAAATTATTGTGGAAATATCGAACAGCTTCAATCGAACAGCAACAAAAGTTTTTATTGAAATTATTATGGAAACAGTTTTCTAATCAAAATATCAACTTCTGGAAATGTAATATTAGAAGTTTCCTGCTGAAAATATATAGAAAGTTGGTATTTAAATTATTACGAACATCTTGAAAAGTTTTCCTTCCAGCTACGGATTACTTTGATTGACAACTATTGAAAATGTAAAATGAAAAGCTTTATAAGCTTTTTTAATTTAGAGATAGTTATTGAAATAAATTTGTATTAAATCAAGATAATTTAATTCCTTACTTAAAAGCTTTTTAGACTATATCACTATATCAAAATAACATGAATGTTTTTTGAAAATAGATAAAAAATTGGCATTTAATAAGCTTTTGTAATTTATAAATTCTTATTGAATTACACTTTAATCGGTAGATTTTAATTGTTTACTCAAAAGCTTTTTAAACTGTATCGAAGGTTTTTATTTAAGTTATTATGGAATTATCGAAGAGCTTTCCAGTTGAAACGTTTTCTATGTATTGTCTTCTGGAAATCTAAAATTAAAGCTTTGTTATCTTTTTTCGTTTGGAAGTTCCTATTTCTTTTATTGTTTTAAAAGCGTCATATGTTTGGAAAATTGGTGATAAATTAACTAATTTAATGTGAATTTAATCGCATAATATATTCTATGAATGCGCATGAATTTATAAACTGATATATGGGTTACTTTTATTAACCTCTTTTTGAAATTTAAAATGAAAAGCATTAACCCTTAAATGAGGACAAAGTTGCCAGTATGACGCCTCATCTTAAGATTCCAATAAGTTAAATCAATTGTATTAGTTGAATTGTGTCGATGGTCTATGCGAGAGCTTTTTAGTATAATTAAAAATGATTCAATTATCGAGAGGAGGTATCACCGCAGCACAAAAAGCAGAAAATCTGTTTTTAATATCTCACTGAATTCATTATCCCCATCCAAAAACTCAAAATGATTTCATTTTTTTTTCACAACCAAGCGTCATATTTTTTCACTGTCTTGAACTTATTTTTTTTGTTATTGTTGTTGGTGTTGTGGTGGTTACTGTACCATCTTATAGTAATAATAATAATAATAATTTAAATTATATTTTATTGTCTTAAGACGAACACAAAAAAATAAAAAATAAAAATAATAATATTTAAATCGTGTATATACGAGAGTATAAGAACAAAGTCGCGAACAAATTTGTTAAAATTAAATTTTCATATTTTATTTTAAAAACATAAAACAATTTTTTATTCTTGTTTATATATTTCTTTATGATATAAATTATTATGCAAATTTTATTTTTTTACAAATAAGAGGAAGGGAAGTGAAAAAGCTTTCCAAGTTTTATTTAATAATTTTTTTTTGTGTGTTTCCTTAATCTTGATTCTATTTAATATTATAATTTTTACATTTTTTTTTGGTAAAGGTTAAAATTTGTTTAAGATTACGAAAAATCATATTTAATGTTATTAAATAAGACAATGTTGTGGGAAAATATTATTCATGATATTAGTTGCCCGTTAATTTATTTATTTGTTTGTGTTGCTTGGTCACCTATAACGATTGCTGCCCTAAAACTCACCACAAAAAAATAACTTGACAGGTTAACAAAATTTATATTTAGATCTCACAAAATTAATCAAAATCAAGAAAGTTTTTAAAACTAACGTCAAAACATCAATGATTATCTTCCACCTTCGTATAAAGAGATTAGTCCTCAATTTCCACTTTTTTTATTTAAGTATATTAAATAACTTAATTACAAACTAAATTAAATAAAACTAGTTTTAGTTAGATTATTTCATAATACATAGATCGAAATAAAATTTTCAAATAAAAAATTCTTTATTGCATCAAAAGTTATTTTCTTATCTTCTCTCTCTATATAATTTGTCATTTCTGTCACGAGTTTTGAAAAGTTTGGTTTTAAAATAAAATAAAAAACTAAAAAAGTTTTCATATTTACTTATAACAACAAAAAAAAAAGCAGCTCGCCTTTTGGCTTTTAATTTTTTTTTTTTTTCATTTGTAGCTTTTGATGATGCAATTTAAAGATTACGTATGGTATATCAAACTGGCCTTGTCACCAAACACAATATGATATATAATCCGTAAAATTTGTTTTATTTTTAGTTATCAAGTATTTATTTAAAAAGTTTAAATTGAGCTTTTAAAATATAAGATATTTTGATAAAAATATAAAGATTATTTTATAGTTTTTTTGTGTTTTGTTTATCCGATTCTATCTACACCCAAATTGTGGAAAAGCTCGTAAATTCGTCCTTCAATCCAACCGTACTGCTATCTCTTTACTCTATCTCTGGTCCTTTAGACCTTTCCTCTCTCCGTTCGCCGTTTTTCCATTTTGAAATCCATTTTATTGCAGTATACAACTTACCATAGTGTGACTAGCTAGCCCACCATAAAGCCAAAATCCCTCGTTCCCTAGTTTTCGCGCACTGACAATTTCTGGTTTATATTGTGGATCGAACTGAATTTAAATGGCCGATCTATATCTGAAATTTTCAAGTCCTCAAATTCACGTTAGATTTTAAGTTAATTTCTCATAAAGAAAATTGTTATTACCGCGAGCATTAAAAATACCAATGGCCGCCATTTTGAACGGGGTCGCCATTTTGATTCCTTCACAACAATTTTTCAAAAATGTAACGACATTACTTTTTGCCACCTATCAAAGGTTAACCTTTTATAACGTTTTTTTTTTTTTTTTTTTTTTTTTTTTTTTTTATTAGGCTTGGCTCCTACATAAAAAAAGAGCCATATCGCCAAAAATCATATTTATAAATCTGTTTACATATTTTAGTTCAAATTACATTTTTAATAATATTTTCATCACTATTAAAAACAACCGGATTATCCCTTCACATATTTCATCAGCTAGTAAATAGTTGTTTCATATTAAATTGTTATTCCACTCATCCTAATAAATTCATACATTTCCTTATAAGCCAAATAACCACCCTCATTCATTAATTCACTTAGATTTCTTGCATTCCGAAGGATGTTGAACTTAGATCTATATTGGCTATATCTGGGACAAGCCAATATGAGATGTTCAACATCCTCCACACTTCCACACAACTCACAATCTTTGTCCTCACTCAAATGACGTTTCCACAAGCATTCCTTCCAGTTTCCATGGTTCAGCCTGATTCTCTCAACAGTTCGCAACAGTCGCGTATCTCCTTTGAGCTCCTTAAAGAACGGAATTCTCAAAGGAGTACCACGGAGCACTCTGTACTTCATTCCTTTCGTTAGACTTTTCTCGTTAAATTCACTCTCCCATTTTCTCCATAGATTCATCTGAAACATTCGAAGTACGTCTCTTGCATCCTTCCTTTCGTACTCCTGAACCATGTCATTCAATGTACCCTTTTTTGCTAACATATCGGCTCTTTCATTCCCTTCGATCTGTCTATGTGATGGGATCCATTGTATGGTCACATCACGTTGACAGTCTCGAACGCATTCAAAAATAAGATCAACATACACATTGCCTTCCCTTCCACCTCCACATTTTAGCAAACATAATCCACTCTGAGAATCGGAAAATATTACTATTTTCCTTTCCCCTTCATTCACAGCCAGTTTAATTCCTTCAAATACTCCAATCAGTTCAGCGTTCATTATACAGATGCTTTTGTCCACTTTAAAATACTTTTCAACATTCTTAACAGGCATAAATACACCAACACCCACTCCATTCTCATTCACACTAGCATCTGTATAAACTATATCATCTTGCACGTACCGCTGACTGATTTTCCCAAACATAATTTTAGCGATAACTTCATTCATTCCCTTATTAAATTCCTCCATATTCAAACATACAGTAAGATTATTAGGAACGGGTTGCGGACCAGCATTGCCTATACTCAGAAACATGTTCAAGTTTTCAAGTGCAATACTAGTTCTATATGTCGGTTTGTACACCGCCCTATTTTGTAATCTTACTATCATCTCGTTCCAAAACTCATTTTTCTTTGTTATCATTCTCACCGACTCTCTCACTGTGATCCACTCTCTCTTGTAATCGAGAGGTGAATCACCCATTTCAGACCACAGAGTGTGTATTGGGGTTGAGTTAATCGCCCCCAATACCACTCTTGCACATGCATTTTCTACTTTCATTAATTGGCTAAAAGCCCCTTTCGAACCATTCCCATACACACTAATACCATATCCAATTTTGGAGGATATAAGGGCCTTCCTTAACATGTCAGTCACACTCGGATGAGCGCCCCATTTAGGTTTGCTCACCCGTTTAACCACATTTAAACGTTCCTTGCAGTTATCTGCCAAAATTTTCATATGCTTCCCAAATTTCATACGTCTATCAATCCAAATACCCAAATACCTGTACGCATTTACTTGTTCAATACTTTGACTATCAACACTTATATTAACATTTGCAACGTTTGTTCTGAAACTCATATAAGCACACTTATTAGGATTCACTCTCAGATTCAACATTTTAAGTTTTTGAATTAAATCATCTACCCCCTTTTGCGCTCTTTGAGCCGCCACATCAATACTTCTCCCTTTTCCAATTACTACAAAATCGTCTGCAAATTGCAGAACGATTTGATTGTCTGTATTGATGTGGTGTATCTCGCTGGTATATAGGTTGAACAGAGCTGGAGATATTCTACTTCCTTGCGGAAGTCCAATATTTGCAACTCCCTCCAACCTAAAACCACTTCCATTCAGAACCATTTTTCTATCAGTCATGAAATCTTTTATCCACATACATACTTTCCGTGAAAATCCAAAATTCGATAGAATTTGTTGTAGTTTCCACGGAACCACATAATCATAAGCTCTTTCGATGTCCAAAAATACCGCAACTGCTTTCAAATTATCCTTTCTTACTTCCCAAACAAACTTTTCCACACACTCAATTGCAGAGTGGTTCTTTCGAAATCCAAATGTTGTCGATGGCAACAAATTATTCTCATTCACAAAATCTTCCATGCGCTATTTCATCATTCCATTCAAGATTTTTATAAAAACATTCAATATACATATGCCTCGATAATTTGTTGCCACATCTGGATCTCTATCCCGTTTAGGGATAGGAACCACCCTGCTCTCTTTCCATTTGTCCGGTATTTTTGAACCCATCCACACTTTGTTGAGTATCTCAAGCAAATTATGTTTTGCTGAGTCACTCAACAACCGAATCATCTTATAACTTACTCGGTTCGTCCCTGGAGTGGTAGATTTTGATCTATCTAACACCCTCAGGAACTCTCCCCATTCATACTTACAATCCATTCTTTCATTTCTACTCATTCTATCAACTTCATTTATTACATTCAAATCATTGCTTACATTCAATACCATTCTTACAAATTCTTCACCTTTTTCTCTGTTCTCACATACCACATTGCTCACATTAAAATATTTACCATTCACCCTATTAAACAAACTCCATACATCCTTAGTTGTGGTTCTATGTGTCATTTGGGACACATATTCCCGCCAACTTTTCCTTTTTGCTCTGCGAATAGCCTTTTTCAATTTTCCATTCATTTTACCATACATAATCTTATTCTCACTACTCTTATTCCTATTAAATTCACGCAAGGCTATTCGCTTTCTTTCATACCAGTATTGAACTTCATTGTTCCACCAACCATTCACATTAATCTCTTTCATATCCACAATTTTTATACACAATTTATTTATCCGTTCAATTTCACTATCTAACCGGCTTTGATTTATTTCATTTTCTCCGAGAATCTCATTCATCTCATTCACCCATTTCCTGTTATTCATTAATTCACGTTTTTTCCTAAACACTCGATTATCATTCATGATCATTTTGATCATGAAATGATCACCACCCAAATTCTCTTCTTCAACATTCCAAGTGACCCGGCAGGCCAGTTCAATAGTTGTCAAAGACAAATCTATTGCGCTGGCCGTGCCTCCTACATTCGCCATTCTAGTTGGCCTTCCATCATTCAAGAGCACCATATCGGAGTCTTGAATCAGGTCGGCCAACTGTTTTCCTCTTACGCAATTGTCTAAACAACCCCACATTCTCACATGCGCATTCACATCTCCACATACAATCAGGTCACTTTTATCTCTCACCCACTCAAACAATTTTTTAAAATCACTCAAGGCTTTTTTCCTTTCATCTTCATCACGCACATGGGTTACATACACGCTCACTAGTAACAGATTTCTTTCCAAATTAGTCGTTGAGGCGGCAATTGCTTCAATCACCTCAAAAGCGGGTAACTGTGTCTCTTGAAGCGTAAGATTTCTGTCGTACATTATTGCCACTCCACCGTAACCATCGCTTCTTGGTTTGGAAAGAAACTTTTATAACGTTCCACACGTTTAAGTAATTCCCCAATTAAAATATTGTTGTTGTTGTCAATTCAAAATCGTTGTTGTTGTCAAATATTTATATGATTTAAGTTTTTAGAGCAGATATAGCCAAAATGTTTCAAAATACAGACAGCGTACCAAGGCTATGATTAAATAGTGAGTGGTATTCGCCCTCTCCCCCACCCCATTAATAGTAAACCCCAAAAATATGTAAGTATTTTATTGAATTGACAACAATTTTTTGGCCACAAATTTTATTAATCAACATTAATTAAATTAGGAAACATAAAAAACGTTTGTTATCGATAAAAATGTTCTCCTTTTCCGAAATGCCAGGCCATTAACAACAACAACAAACAAAAATCTGGCATCAATGAAATACCTTAACCTTTCATTAATATTTTTTTTTTGTTATTTTATTATTCATCTTTGCATTTTTCGAATATCATCCTTTTTCCACGGTTGGCGGTGATGCTGCGCGGAGGAATGGTGGAAGCATATTTAATATTCATAATCTTCTATATACTACCCAGGTTGTTGGAATTTTATGGGTAAAAAAAAAAATCTTTCAAGAATTTATAATTTGTTGGTATAAAATAAAAATAAAAATAAAAAAATTATTCAGAATTTTGATTTTTAATTCTACAAAATAAATGAGATTTGAAATTGGTGTGCGCGGCTCATAATGAAGATCATTTTAAAGATTTGAATAATTTATAGAGTTATATATAGGTAAAGGTGAATTAAAATGTAAGACGTGTACCCATATTTAGCAAAGACAGTGAAATAAATTTGGATGATTCAATCTCTCTGATGTTGACAGATTAACATAATTTTAATTAAAAAAAAAATAAAAAAAACAAAAAAAATCAAGACACAATATAACTAAGAGAGAGAGCTTTTATTTATAAACATACGTTCATGCATACAACGAAAACTTTAATAAAATCCGAAGAAAATCTATGGGATCTGGTTAGGTATATGTATATAAACGTATTAAGGTGAAAATTAATTTTCTTTTTGTTTTCAAAATAAACTGGAAACTATATAACTTTTATATTACCAATTTATTTATATGTACTACATATGTATGTGTGTATGTGTAATATACGATTTTAATTTAGGTTTTGAAACCAAAATCCTTGTTAATACATTGGTATTATGAAAGTAGAAAAAAAAGTGTAATGAAATGTATAATTAAATTTGTACTCTGAACGAATCTTTAAGAAAAGAGTTTATTCTGCTAATATATTTGCGCTTTAGTGGTAGAAAGCTGGAACGCAAAATAACATTAAATGAAACACAAGCATTTTTAACTAAAACCCTATTGACATACGCTTCCGGTTTTACCCGATCTCAACACAATATCAATAATCAGAATTTTCAAATAATATGCCATTCTAAATAACTTTGCGCTTGTCCTCATTCTCAATTCGTCCACCATTTAAATGTAGAGTAATCGATTGCTACATATTCGAATGGTGCGGATGATAACGATATGGTATAAAGTTGCATTCTTCATAACCTACCAATTTAGCCTGATGGAGAGATACGGAGAATTCTAGTTTTATCTCAACAAAAATGTTTAAACAAAACCTTCTTAACTTATATCCAAATTTTCTAATACCACATAAGTTTACTAAAATTATATAATTATGGTGGTTTTAAAGCTTTCAATTAAACTTAATAAACAGGTAAATAATCAACAGCCGTTAAATAATTTTTAAGATGCCCAGATGATAACCCAATCACCAAATCGAGAATTTTGTTAAATATATTAGCTAATCTGTTTAAATAAAACTTTTTTACGTTATTTAAACATAATATATTAAAATAAATGCATGAGCTTTCAAATCATTTTAATTTCTGAAGATAATCTGGATAAAGCGTGCTCCAAATAATAAATTTAAGTGTTTATCTTTTAAAAGCTTTTTGTTGAAAAATTAAATTGCAATTGTGGAATTTGTTAAATTAAGGAGCGTGAAAGCTAAGTTTTAAGAACATAACCGACATCAAAACTAATACGAAGGATTCAATAATATAGCTTTAAAGCTTTTAATTTAGCCTAATGAATAAATTATAATCCAAAATTGAATCAAATTTAATTTCTCGATAATCCTTATTTCAATCGGGAATTTTAGTTTTATTTCAACTAAAATTGTAGACAAATACTTTTAAAGCTTTTCGCTAATTCCACTAAATATATGTTACACTAAAACCTTGTGAAATTAAATTATGAAAATTATGTGTATGGCGCATTAGAAGCTTTGAAATAAATTTAATACACAAATTAAAATATAGTCTAGCACATCTAATGACGACGCATACCCTAAATTGAGCATTTTAGTAAAAATGTTAGATACCTAAAGAAAGCTGTTGTACCAAGCTTAATATGTTAAAATTATAAAAATGTAAGCTTGAGACGTCTTTACTCAGACTCACGAACTTATGACGTTTTCAAGATGATAAACAAAATTTACTCACAGTCTTTGATGATGGAGCTTTTAAGCTTATAAAATAATTTAGTAAACAGATAATAATTTAACATTCACCTTAATTTTTTAAAATAAATTTTACATATAATATTAGTGCAGATTTTAAATAAGCTTTTCGGTAGAAGCTTTCTATAATTAATTAAGTTACCACTTTTAATTTTTTATTACTCCAAAAAAAAAATTAAACCACAGTTTTAAAGATTAAATTTTAAAGTTTTAAGGGCTGTATGAAAAGACTATATTAAGGAGCTTTTAACCTAAATATTTAAAAGAAGATATGACAACAAAATTAATTTATTTTCGTAATAGAGCCTAGATATTTCATATTCCAAGTAGCAAATTTTAGAAAATATCTTGCATACAGCTTTCAAAATAAGCTTTAAGATTTTTATATGGTGATTTACAATGATGAATTAATTTTAAAGTCTGATAACTCATAACATAACGTGCGAATTTTAATATTCGTAATCAATGAGCTTTCATCAAGATTGCTTAAATTATTGCGACCAAATCACATAAATAAATTAAGTTTATATTTAAACAGACCTATACTACAAATCGAGATGTTTAGTAAAAATGCTGGTATCTATAGAAAAGCTTTAACTTATTAGAATTACAAGATTTAGAATTTAATATTTCAACCATAATTTAGACGTTTGAGAGTTATGTGTTTTCAAGAAGATAAACAAAATTTACTGTCTTCAATGCTGGATTCCTGGAGCTCTTAAGCTTATAAAATAATTTAGTAGACATATAATAATTTAACATTTACCTTAATTTTTTAAAATAAATTTTACATATAACATTAGTGCAGATTTTAAATAAGCTTTTTGGTAAAAGCTTTCTATAATTAATTAAGTTACCACTTTTAATATTTTAATATTCCAAAAAGAAATTAAAGCCACAATTTTAGAGATTAAATTTTAAAGTTTTAAGGGCTGTATGAAAAGACTATATTAAGGAGCTTTTAACCTTAACATTTAAAAAAAGATATGACGTCAATTTTAATTTATTTTCCAAAATGGCAAATTTTAGGAAATATCTTAATACAGCTTTCAATATAAGCTGTAAGATTTTTATATGGTGATTTATAATGATGAATTAATTTTAAAGTCTGATAACTAATAACAAAACGTGCGAATTTTAATATTCGTAATCTATGAGCTTTCATCAAGCTATCTACGAGCTTTCATCAAGCTTCATCTATGAATTATTGCGACTAAATCATATAAATAAATTAAGTTTATATTTAAACAGACCTATATCTCAAATAGAGAAGTTTAGTATAAATGCTGGCATCTATAGAAAAGCTTTAAGTGATTTTAAACTTTTCAAGCTTAATATATTAATATTATAAGAATTAATGCTCGACATTTCAACTTATCCGATTCGTGAAGTTACATAGGTTTTATGAAGATAATTACAATTTACCCGTATTAAAAGCTACTTCATGAAGCTTTTAAAGATTTTTTAATCATTTTAGAAGACAAATAAAAGTTTAATTTTACAACCACAAGATTTAGAATTTAATATTTCAACCATAATTTAGACGTTTAAGAGTTATGTGTTTTCAAGAAGATAAACAAAATTTACTCATGCATAGTCTTCAATGCTGGATTACTGGAGCTCTTAAGCTTAAAAAATAATTTAGTAGACAGATAATAATTTAACATTCACCTTAATTTTTTAAAACCAATTTTACATAAAATATTAGTGCAGATTTTAAATAAGCTTTTTGATAAAAGCTTTCTATAATTAATTAAGTTACCACTTTTAATATTTTAATATTCCAAAAAGAAATTAAAGCACAATTTTAAAGTTTCAAGGGCTGTATGAAAAGACTATATTAAGGAGCTTTTAACCTAAACATTTAAAAAAAGATATGATGTCAATCTTAATTTGTTTTGAAAAAGAGCCCAGATATTCCATATTCCAAATGGCAAATTTTAGAAAATATCTTAATACAGCTTTCAATATAAGCTTTAAGATTTTTATGTGTTGATTTATAATGATGAATTAATTTTGAAGTCTGATAGCTCATAACTTAACGTGCGAATTTTAATATCTGTAATCTATGAGCTTTCATCAAGATTGCTTAAATTATTGCGAATAAATCACATAAATAATGATGATGATGATGAAAATATTTCAAGCTTAACATAGGTTTTATAAAGCACATAACATAGGTTTTATGAAGAGTATTACAATTTACCCATACTAAAAGCTACTTGATGAAGGTTTTAAAGGTTTTTTGATCGTTTTAGAAGACAAATAAAAGTGCAATCACAACCACAAAATTTAGAATTTAATACTTCAACCATAATTTAGACGTTTAAGGGTTATGTGGATTTTTTTTTAAACTATTAGAATTGTTTATATCGTACATTTAATAAATTATCATAAGGCTTAAAGCTTTTAAGTTACTAAAAATATTGAGTCGATGGACAGCTTAAATGTTAAATATGAAATCTTGAGTATGTGAAATAATGACCTGTGACATATAAAATTTTAAATGGGGGAATTGCAAACTAAAATTTTTTATCTGAATTCAGAAATCAGAAATCTGACTGAAAAAAGTTTAAAGCTAACCTTTAAGTAAGAGCAAAGTTCGTTGGTAAAATTACCTTTCACAAATCGTTTGGATCATCTAAAACATTAGAAAAAAACAGCTGAAATAAAAGCTCAACTACCAGACTTTTATTAAAGCTCCTTATTTATAAAAGTTGTGAAACACCGGGTTTTATTTATAAAAGTTACAATGGTTTTCTAAGATAAGTGGTCTCATTTAAACAAAAGCTCAAACATTTAGTAACTTTGATATTTATCATGTAGGCGCGTTTATTTGAAAGAGGAAAATTTCCTTTACTTGCTTTACTTTGCCTTTAACAAAGCTACCTAAATATTCAAAGTTCAATCAATATTTAAGGAAGCAAGGTAATTTCAAATTATTGAAGTAAAGAGGGATTAATGTGTTTTCATATAAGGGATTAATGTGTTTTCATATCAAATGGATGAATGGTGACATACTATCAGATTTAACAAAGCTTTTATTTAAATTTAAACAGTTTAAAAAAATATTTGAAAAAAAAAATCCACATAACCCTTAAACGTCTAAATTATAGTTGAAATATTAAATTCTAAATTTTGTGGTTGTAAAATTGAACTTTTATTTGTCTTCTAAAATGATTAAAAAACCTTTAAAAGCTTCATGAAGTAGCTTTTATTACGGGTAAAACGTAACCAGAACGTTTCCGAGAAATATATTTGATCGAGCTTTTACTAGTAAATATTCTTTGAGCTTTCTTTAAGAAAAACTCTTCACTTTTGAAATATTTAAAATATTGTTTTTAATGTATCAAATTAAAAGCTTTTAAAAATTTAAAGCAAGAAACAAAGTTTAGGAAAAACTCAAATTTTTGTATAACAAATTCCAATATCATTTTACTAATTATTATAACAAACACCCATTCTTAAACTTAATGTAGGTAAATCGTTAAGCTTTTATGAGGATGTAATGAGCATAAAACGCTTGGTAATTATTATTTTTTCCATTTATCTACATTAGTCTGTCGCCGTTCTTATCGTATTGCCATAAAGTTTTGACGAAAAAAAAAACAAAAAAATTCAACCATCAAAGCTGTAATCATTTTCCGCATTTATCTTATACATAAGAACATGTATTTATCTACATATACAAGAGTATAGCAACGACATCCTTAAATTGAATGTTGAACTTGCCTTATAAATATCTATACAATTTTCTTCTTACGTATAATCCATTTCGCTTTACGAAAATGAATTTAATAATAGATAAAAATGAAAACTTTTTTTTTTTTATGGTAAGTTAATGTATTTTAACATTAAAGCTTTTTTGAATGGTTTCCTTATTAGATAACACTTTGTTATCGCAAATTCAATTATTATTGTTATTTTCTTTTTTTTTGGGTTCTCGAGAGGGTATAACATTTTGATTTGAATATTTGTTTGGAAGGTGATTAGACCGGATCACATTTTTTATGCAGTCACCAAATTACCAACTTAAATACCGTGAAAAGCTCTAATCGATTTTTTTTTTACCGACCATTGACCACCATATTTTATAGCAACTTCTTTATGTTTAAGTGTTGTATAATAATATTGTAGATAGCAAATTTTCTACCAATTTTATTTATTCATAAGAAAACGTAATCGTGAGGAGAATTTTTTATTAAGTAGTATCCAATCTAATCTGTTGCCCCAAAATCTATATATGCGAGATAAAAAAATATAAATCGATTGGAGAGTTTAATGGATATACGGTTCGTCTTATATATGAATATTTTTATTTTATTTTATGGGTTTTTAAGAATAAAATAATAAAATAAAGTTTCTTCGACTTTATAAATATTTTTGGGATTACAGAAAAGGGTATAATATTGTATACATGTGTGTAGGAAAGGTAGGTTGATATAATTACAGATGGTTTTACAATTTTTTTTTTGGTCGGTGATTGCGAAATAAATTGATTTTATAGGCTTGAATTGACCAAAAGTTGAGTTGATTTAAATTTTTATTTTATTGTTCAGGAGCTTTCTACGTTTTGGTTTATCTTCGTCTGCCCTTCTGCCTGTCTTTCAATTCATACTTATCTCAAAATCCATTTAATGGGTTTGCTTGGATTTTTCCAAGGTTCTGGGTGGGTGAGAGGTGCTATTTTAAAATGGTATCCGATAAAAGCTCTTTAATTGAGTTACCATTTTATTGATAATGAATAATTGGGTTTTTGTCTTCCTATAAAGCTTTAACTCGTTTTCATTTTATAATTAAGATTTTATACAGAACTACAGTAATAACAGGTAATTTTTCAATTCAAGTCTCATTATCCAGTTTATCGAAGCTTTCAATTCCATTATAAAGATTAATATGAAAACTGAAAGCTTCCAAATGTACATTAAAATAAGCAATTTTCAACTGGAAAAAAGAAATAATTGATGCAAATTTTATTTACTTTGCATATTCTGAAATCTTTATCTTACCTCAATAACTCGAAATAGATAAACATGTTCTGCTTAAATGTCTACTGATGTTGGTCGAAAGCATTGATTTTAAATTATTTGGCTGTAAAGTTTTCCAGTAAGAAAATTGTATATAAGAATAATAAGAAGGTTAATAAATATGCTTGGTAATCAATAAAAATATAAAACCTTTCTTTTTAAAATTTAAAGCGTTATAGATTATTTTACGGCACTTGGTAAGGAATATAAAGTTTCCAAAACAAAAAAAAATCTGCCTTACAATAATTTTTCATAAATTTCACTGGTCTTTCAATCGAAATATAGTTCTTCTTGAGTCTTATAATATACAAGACTCAATTCAATCGAATTATAGCTCCATTGATACTGGAACTTCGTATCACCAGATTTTTGAAATCATTATTCACCAAACTTGGTTAAGTAGGCCGTTAATAAATTTTCAGTCAGAGCTTTCTCTGATTTCGATTGGGGTTTTTCCCATGGTTTATAGTATTGTCTCGCTGCTTATTTTTTGAGATTTAAATTAGGACTGGTTTATAATTTGCTAATTTAGTCCTAAATCATTTTCAAATAATTTTTAAACTTTTATTAAAAATACCAAATAAGCTTTTATTGATGCTTAAACAAAGAAAAAAAAAATTGTTTTTTGGCTTTCGAATCATTTTACTAATCTACAAGTAAAAGTTCATAAAAGCTCTTTAATTACCAAGCTATTGTTTTGTGTGCAAGCAATTTTCAACTGAAAAAAACAAATAATTCATTAAAATTGTATTTACTTAGCGTATTGTGAAAGCGCTTTCTTACCTCACTAACTCGAAAAAGCTTATTATGTCTGCCTAAATGTTTACTGTTGTGAGTGCCACGAAAGGACTAATTTTAAATTAATTGGATTTGAAGCTTTTCAGTTAAATAAAACAACTGTAAAAAAATAATAAGAAGCTTAATACCCTAAATATGTGGGGTTAGTGCAAAATAAAAGGTGTTACAAATCAATAACGTTTTTTTAATATAGCCTTTTATTTGTCGTTGCTTAGGTTTTTGCCATTAAGCAGAAGCTTTTTTTAAATTAATTTTTTCATTAAAATATTTTAAAGATAGGTTAACTATACCATTACCACCACCTTTCAGCTTAGCATTAAAAATATTGAACTCGAAAGAGTAAGCTTTTTTACTGATGGTTAAGGTTCTGAACTTTTGTAGAGCTTTCAAATATTTATCTATATTCAGTAGATTTTTACCTTGGTTAGATTATCTCTAATTTGTCCCTAAATCATTTTCAAAATATTTTTTATACTTTGAAAAAAGGGTAATAAGCTTTTATTAAAGCTTAAAAAATAGTAATAATTTTGTATCATTTTACTAATCTGATTTATCGAAGGTTTATGAAATAATGGATTCAAATTTTATTTATTCAGCATATTCTGAAAGCTTTTCTTACCTCAATAACTTGAAAATAGATTTTCATATCTGCCTAAATGTCTACCGTTGGCGTTTAAGCTATTCAGTAAAAAAAACCGCTTTATAAGGATATTGAGCAGCTTAATAATATGTGGGGTAAGTGAAAAATGAAAGCTTTTATGTTTGAAAAATTTATAGATTTGCTTTTTAGCAATCAATAGCTTTTACGAGCCAATTGACTGTCATTGCTTAGGTTTTGGCATTCAGCAGAAGCTTTTTTTAAATTAATTTTGTCATTAGCATTTGTGCAAAGTTAGTTTAATTAAACGATTTTTAAGTTTAAAAATAAAAATTTTGAACTCGAAAGCGTGATTTTTACTGAATATTTCAGAGTTCACAATGTTCTGAACTTTTAGTACAGCTTTCAAATATTCATCAATCTTGATTAGGTTCTGCCTTGTGTGCTAAAACCAATCTGATTTTTTGATTGAATAAACGAACTTATTCTTCCTCGAAAGAAGAATAAGAGCTCTAAGCAAAATTGGAATTGAATCTACCCCCATACTTTTTCACAGACCCCCATACATTTTCAGGAGAGCATTATTCAAATTATTCAAAAAACCATTTGACAAAATGCCTTCAGATCTTTGAAAAGATAAAAATTTAAAATTTAAAGCATAGTAGTTTATTTTAAGAGTCTTGTTATAGAATATAAAAGCTTCACAAGCAAAAACAATTGTTAAGTCTTACATTGATTTTTTTTAAATGTCATTGGTGACTTGAAAGCTTAATCATTGTATCCTGATCACAAGCATTTCAATCGAAATAATATTGTTTTGGAGTCAAATTATTATACTGGGATTTCGGGTCACCAGGTTAATATTTTTGGTATCATTAATTTCCCATTAAAGCTCTTAATCATACCAATTTAAATATTACTGAATTAACATAAAGCTCTCAGTTTTAAAATAGTTTTTAATGGTTATATTAATACTAGTAGTTACTTCAGATTATTTAGGTTTAAATCGATAAAACTTATAATACGCGACTTATATAAGAGCTTCTAAAAACTTTGAGGACAAATGTTCAGTTTGAAAAGCTTTTAAAGTTTATTACTTATTAATAATAATTACTATTGATGTTAATGGTATGAAAACGACCACATTTGAATTCTCCTACGTGGTTGACCTGAAATGTCGATTATGTTGGAAAAATCATTTTTATTATATTTAAGTTTCAGTTTCTTGTGTTAGATTTTTTGTCGATACATTTTGTCATTTTGATGAGAGTGGCGGGTGACTATTTAAGCCAGCTTAGGGCTTTAGCTAAATCTAATGAATAGTTAATTATATGATTATTTAAGCTTTCAAGCATCAAAGTCTTTAATAACAAAATCCTTATATTGAAATTATAGTAGTCATAGAAAACGAAATCTCTCACGCAGTGAGAAGTATTAAGCCTTGCATTAATTGTTTCTTTAATATGTGACTGGCTTTTAAGTAGAAATAAATTACTATCAATAATGGCATTCTTATACAATTGAGGGAAGGGCAAAAGATTATAACAGTAAAATAGACAGTAGGGCGCAGAAAATTAAATAGAATTTAAATTAAAAAAAAATTTTCAAAAACTTTATAGAGCTTTGAAATATGTATTATCTTAATAAAGAAAAAATATTGCAAAATGAAAGCTTTTCACTTAACTAATTTAAAGTTTTAATGGGTCTACAATTTTGTGGAGCTTTCAAATTCTTGTTTTAATTAAGGCAAATATTTTGTGAAATATAAACTTTAAACAGAATTTGAAATAGATTGAAAGGTCCTGAAGTTTTCACAAAGCTTTCAAATATTTATCTTCATCAAGCTTTTTTTTTGTTAAATGAATTGCCAAATATAATTCTTTTACTAAACTTATGGAAGTTTTAGAAGCGTAAAGAAAAATTTATTGCGAAAGGTAAGCTTTTCACGAAGCTTATGGTATTTTATATTATTCTGCAGTATTGTGAAGCTTTCAAAATCTTGACCAAGAAAAATGTTTTGAGAGATGTAAGCCTTTCACTAAACTTATGAGCGTTATATTGGTTCCACACAGTATGACGAAATGTGAGCTTTTTTACATACATTTTGTAAAGCTTTTAAATATTTATTTTTCTTTACGAAGAAAAGCTTTATTTAAACGAATAAATTTAGTTAATATTGTAAAAAACCTTTTAGAAAAACATTACGCAAAAAGCTTATAGGAAACTGTTTAGGAACTCGCTTTGCCTTCCAAAGAAATTTTTAGGCTCATTAAAAACTCCGAATGTAGCCTAGCTAGAAAGTAAGGCTTACAAGTTCCAAAGATTTTACGATTTGAATTACAGAGAACGATGTTAAATATGTAATAGGTTCAGCCTTAAAATTGTGATAAGTTTAAATTTTGGTTGCCCTGTACTTTTAGTAGCCTTTTTTATGTAGTCGATTAGAGCTTTTCGTTAAACTAATGATAGTTATAATGTTTCTGAATTTTTGTGGAGCTTTATCTAGAATTATTTATACTAAGAAAACGTATTTCAAAATATGAGCTTTTTCTATAGGTTTTGTAGAGCATTTAAATGTTTATCAATTTTAATGAAGAAAACCTTTAGTCAAACGATATATTCGTACAGTTAATGTGGCAAAATACTTTTTACAAAACATTGCCCAAAAAGCTTTCCGGAAGCTTGTGCAATTTTAACTGATACATTCTACAATTTTGCAAAATGTAAACTGTTCACTTATGCTTTGTCGTCCAAAGAAATTTTTAGGGTCATCAAAGGCATTAGGCTAGCTAGAAAGCATGGCTTACAAGTTCTTAAGATTTTATGATTTGAATTTAAAAAAATCTCTTAACTAGAATGGTCTGTAAGGGTTTTATATCAGTAACAGCTTTGTACAATTACATTTTTGGTTGTCTTTTACTCTCAGGAGTTTTTTTTTGACAGGGTCATTGCATTATTGTTACCTTAAATAATATTCAGGGAAACTTTTTTTTTTGTTGTTTTCACAACTTATTTAATTAAAAACTATTTTATAAATTCATTTCACTGTTTCTATAATTCGTTATTTTATTTATTTATTTTAATTAGTTTTGCCATTTTAAGCATTGTTCACCAGTATACAACACAAAATCTTCGTTTTTTTTGTTTATTTCTGTTGCCACAACTGTCTTGTAATTTAATTATAAAGTTTTTTTTTTTTTTTTTTACTTTGAATGTTTTATTCAGATTTAATTTGATTTAAATTCATTCAGCTTTTAAAGGATTTGTGGCCAAGGTGAAGGAATATATTTATTTATAAACCATAAACGACAATGATTTATATAGCTACGGCGGGAAGTGACTTAACACTTTCGGCGCGCGCTATTTAATTAAATTACGAATAGTGTCATAAAAAAATGTATTTATTGATTTCGTGACTAAAAAAGATTTATTGAGTTGGCAAATAGGAAAAAGTGGAAAGTAAAAACATTTTTTTTCGACAACAACTACTATATGTGTATGTATTATACATGTTTTGTAAATATAAATTTAGAACGACAATGAAAAATATTATTTTAGAAATAAATTAACTTTGCTACACACAAAATATAGTCACACCAAATAAATTTATGGCAATATTATTCAATCAGACGCGATGATTTAGCACCGAGGAATGAGTTTTTGAGGTGGGCCAATTTCCGAATACATAACAGAAAATGTTTTCTACTGAACTCGATCATTTTGAATATATTTAGTCGTCGCACCAAATATGTATGTACACAGAGCACATAAATACTACCATTAAATATAAATTTGCAATTTCTTGTACATTTCTTATGGAGGCGGTGGCGGGAAGAGAAAAATCTATATAACATAGCGAAAATAGCATTCGTGTGCAATTTCATTTTTTTTAATATCAAATAAACTCATACACTTTTGATGTTTCTTCGGAACTTCACAAAAAAATAAAAATTTGTATAATAAAAACTTAATACCAACACTAATAATATTATGTAAAAAAAAACTGCTTCTTATTACAAAACATATACGCTACATATCCATGGTACACCAAATCAAGAGGAAGTTTCCCCCAAACTAGATTAGTTGGTATATCCACAAGCTCGTTATGTCGTATCTTGGAAAATATTTTTTTTATGTTCAAATTTTCCTTTTACATATACACAGATACACAGACTGAATATTTTTTTTTCTCATGTTTGCATACATACATACATATATACATACATGTCTACATAAGACAGGAAGTGTAAAAAGATGATCGAAAATTCATACAAAATTATTATTATTTTTTCTTGAATATTTTTTATATTTGAATCTTTGATATTAAAAAATTTATATTAAAAAAACACGAATCGAGACTAGACGCGGAAATATTAAAATAAATAGAAAACTGGAAAATGATTTTATTTTTGTTTGTACAGACAGGCACACACAAAAAATTGTTGTCTCTTCGTTCTGAATAAAATGTCGTACTGTATACATATATGTACATAGGTATATAGATTAGATATAATCGAACAACATTTATTAAGATTTTCAGGTTTTTATAGTAATAACATATACATATACTCGTATATAGCATATATACTCACGTCTATCGAACGTGTAGTGCCGCAAGCTAAAAAAATTTTCTTTTTCCAAATTTTGTTTGAAGTATGGTCTAACAACGAACGAATATATTTTAATTAACTTCAACATTTTTTTTATTGTTTTTTTTTGGTTTTATGTCACATATTTCACTGTGAATGTATAGAAGTACTTATAGGCAAAGCTTCGGGGTAATTTCTTGTGAAATCATCAAGGTATTGTGGTTGTAAACTCATATATCATGGGGTCTGGAAACGAAAAATAATATTTTTGATCCAATATTGGTATATATGTGTATGCATATACACATCCGAGCTTTTCAAAGAATATAAGTAAATTAGTCCAAAAGCTTCCATTATTGTGAGATATTGAGTTTCCTTAAGCTTTAACAACATTATTTAACTCTGACCTTTAACCCTAACCTAAGATTTCAACATGTCAGACATTTACATTTTATCGGTGTTCTTCATTTACCAGAAGTCTCAGTTATCATAAGATCAGCCTGAAAGCTCTTTTATATTTGGGATCTTAAGATATGAGACAAATTTAAAGATCTTCCAAATTAATTTCACAAGAAATTGAATTCTGTATTTTAAAAGATTTTCAATTTTGTTATTAAAACAAGTTACAAAATTTTAAGAGCTTTAATTTAACGTCAATAAGAGTTGGTAAAAGATTAACCTACATTTTTTAATATTCGAGATTTATTTAAGGTTATGTCAAATTTGAAGCTCCCGTTAAGAAATATAAGTACTTTACATTTTTTGAAAATACCTCACAAAACACAATCAAATTATTAAACCCTGATTTAAGATCACGAAGCTTTTTTGTTTAAAAGCTTACATTTTAAACAAGCTTTGTGCTTCTTTACATTTTTAAATGGCTTTATATTGGGTTATTTTAAATATTTTGAATAATGATAAAATAGCGACACTGAGCTTTGCTATATATTTATATATATTTCAGGTATTCAAAGCTTTTGGAGATTGTATTTTTAAATTTTTTTTTAGTTGGTGTTTTTATGTGAGGATTCAGTAAAAATAAAACTTTTAATAAAAAATCTTTGAAACAGTACAGCTAATTTGATTAAAGTGATTTACAAGGAGCATTCGGATGCTAAGTTATTCTGTATAACAACCCTTAAATGTGTGCAATAAAATATTTAAAGCTTTTTAAGTGAGTACTTCAAGCTTTTATTGAACTAAATTCTGGTTGCCACCATGTACGGAACACCCACGCTAAGAAATAAATTTTGACTGAGCTTCCTCATTTAAATGTTTAAAAGAATTCTGAAATCGTTTTTGATGAATTTTGAAATTAAACAGCAACATTTTTTAAATTTTCAAGTAATTTACAACGCCAGCCTATGAGTTTAATTTAATAAGAGCATCTAACAAATTTATTGTCTTTGATAAAATTTTTCCAAATCTTCTTAAGCCTAAAAAATTTATAATTGCGGTAATTAAAAAAATTGTTAAAGCTGAATGCTGGCTGAGAGCTTTTTTTTATACAATATTCAGTATCTTCGTTTATTTCAACATTGCTAATAAATGTTTCGGTTTTTTCGAATGCTCAATTCTCGTGAAGCGGGAGCACAGGACAATGGAATAACCTAATGTTGAGTTATTTAATTAAACGAAATCTTTTACGAAAGCTTTAAAAAAAAATTTAATTTAATTTTTCCATCTTAGTTATTTTATGAAATTCAATAAAAACATAAAAATCCTCATGTTTATGATAGTTGAAAATTTTTTAAGCAAACCTCTCATAATGCTACAACCCTCAGTCAATTTAAAGCTTTTGCAAAATATTTTACTTTGGTAAATTCTTAAATATTTTTCACAAAAGCTTTCTAATTAGAAAAGCGTCTCTTTATACTCTGGACCTCCAATTAAACAAAAGCTCTAACAATTTTAGTAAGAAATTAACATTGCTCTTATTTTGAATACAAAAGCTTCATTTCAGAACCCCTTACGGTTCACTAAAGTCAAACCCGTCTTGCTTGATACTTACATTTTTTTGTAAAGTTTTGAGAATCTTCACTAGAGTTTACAAATTCTTAAAAAAAATTACAAAATTTTTTTTTTGAAGTTTTGTGCTTTTATCGATAATTACGGTTATTATCCTAACCATCCTATCCAGAACAAGTAAATCGCCTTACTTGGTATCAGAAAGCTTTGTAATTAAACACAAATTATTAAAATAAACTTGATCAACTTGCTCAAAAGCTATGAATAATTAAACAAATTGTCCTAAAATTATGTTTTAAACCAGAACCATGTGTTGAGTTTATAATGTTGGCAACTGTACCGACTATTATAATTCTATTTGATTTCTTTTAAATATTAATTCAAATCAAAGCTTCTAAAAAATTATGAGGAAGTGTAAATCTACTTTAGACAGTAAACTATTACCAAAAAAAAAATCATTATAATTTTAATTCAGGATTAAAATTAATTTGTAAAAAAAGCTCAAAGGGAAAAATTTTAATAGTTAAATTCATACTTCTAATACTTTTTTTATTACTTTGATGAGGATCGTGCCCTTTTTAAAGTCTTATTAAAGCTTAGTGGAAGCGTTAGAAATTTTAATGTTTAATTTGAAACTCAATTTGAAAACTTTTTAAAATGATTACTTCAATTTCTCATGAGAAATGTATTTCTACTAAAACTAATAAATTAAGTTAGTTTAGATAGGGCTCAATTTATTAAAATTAGACCATTTATGTAAATAACGTTAAATGAACCCATTTACTAGAAACTTTTTCATTTGTTTTATTAACTCAAGTATCAAACTAATTCCTAAGATTTTATTTAAAAGCTTAGAGCTTTCCATTTCCTTTGTCAGTTTTCAGTTATAAGTTTTAAATTTTCCTCTCATTTCGAATAAAATTATGAAAAAAATTATTCTCTTTGTGATGAAGTAAATTTGAAAATTTTAAAACCAGCTTTTTTAAAAATTTATAAAGTTAAAAGCTTTTAATTAAAATTAAAGTTTTGAAAATTGTCTCTAGGTTATTCGAATATCTCTACAAAATTTGAGCTCGTTTAAATATTGAAATATACTTAATGCTTTTGAAATCAAATTTTATCGAAATGTTTATTCTAAATACGATTTTAGACCTAGAACGGGGTCGGTGAAAATAAAAAATGAACACGACAAAGTTAGTTACATGAGTTGAATACGTAACCAATTGGTTACTAGGTTTGTAACCCTGTGGCTTAAATTTTTGCCGTGGGAACCATTTTGGTTAAGATAACTTTGTAGCCCTTGTATAGATTTTTTTTTGCACCAGAATTGTTTTGCTTTTATCTCGAACAAGATTATTAATTTATTAGCTAAATCCACAATTATTGTGTTAGTTTACCAAATCAAATAAATTAACGCGTTGAATATTAAAATGAATTATATATGTTTAAATGCTGACTGAAAGCTTTATTGCTTGACTTTGACCAGTTTTTGAAAGCTTCAAATGTTTTTTTTTGTAAAAGTTGTTTTTATTTTGAATTTTTAAGACAAGGATAGCATTGTGAAACTTTTTAGATTATAATAATAATTGAATTAATTTACGAAATTAATTTGTTAAATCTCATAAAGAAGATTTTCCATTTTTCAAAATTTTTTGTAACCATTTTTTGTTTATTTTGATAGTTAATAACTGATTCGTTTAAAGTTAAAGGTTTTTTCGTTCCTATGAAATGAAGTTTTAAATAAGCACAAATATGTTGATTTTAAGTTTGAAGCTTTAATCCTAAGAATATGCTCATATTGGGACTTATCGAGAAAAAGATAAAGCTTTAAAGTAAAATTTTTAAATTTGAATCTTAAATTGAATTTTTTCGTCCCTAATTTTAGGCTGAGCTTTTAGCTAAGGCTAGTGATTTTGGTTTAATTGAAGAAAATAACACATCGTTATCTGTGTTAAAAACAACCGAAAACAGCTTGACATTGTTGTGAAAGACATTCATTCCAGCATAAAGCTGAAAACACTTTGAAAAAGCTTCTTTCTTTTTTTGTTATTAAGATATTTGGAATAAAATCACGAAAATAATTTACTTCTAGATGCAAGGTTTGTTCTTAAACTATCCAAAACCTAAACAATTTTTCTTAAAATTTAAATAGAGACGTATTTAAGTAATGTAGCATTAAATCTTTAGTTAATTTAAATCATATCTATTGAATGGTATCTCCTGATACTTCAGACAGCTTAAGTTTTGCTAGAAGCGTACAGGGAATTAAACGTTTTTTATGTCTCTAAACGCCACTTGTCTTGATTATCTCTTTAAATTAAAAGGTTTCTAAAAGAAACCAATGATTTTTGATAAAATTTTTCTAAATAGAAGTTTAATTCAAAATTTTAAGCTTTCTATTTAAAAGCATGACAAAACAATAAAACATTTCTTTCAGCTTGATATATTTAAATTATTCAGTTTTGTAATTTTGTCTGAAGATTCATTTTAAATAAAGTACCTGACTCTTATATGCCTGAACCAGTTGAAATAAAACCAAAGCATTGCGTACTAAAGATTTTTTTTTTTTTGAAAACTTTCGTCCCGAACTAAATTATTGAAAAGTTGATTAAATGATGGCAGTCAAGAAAAGTAAACCAACTTCAATAAATAAGTGCTTTTTATAAGCTTTGCTTGAAACTTAGTTAAAAAATTCCAAATCTAATAAATTCTGAAAGGTTTTAAATTAATTCAAAAATAGACTTTTTGTTATCTTCGATATAACTTCTTCTATTTAGGTTTAGTCTAAAGTTTTTATGCTGAAAATGTTTCAGGAATCCGATTAAGCGTTTCGAATAAAGCTTATAAAATGGAGCTTTTTATTTAAATGCTTGAGAAGCTTTTCATTTCTATATTAATTTTGATAAGCAAATTTTAAAAAGCTTTGTTTCCGAAAATTTAGACTCACCAACCTAAAGCTTTTGGTTTTTCGAAGCTATTTGTAAACCAGTTCGGTAAAACAATTGTTTCTGGTCCTAGTGTTTTTTAAAAGTTAGTAAGTTTTTTGATGTTTTAGTGATTTACAGCTTTTGCATTAAAAATTGGATAACTTGCGACTTGAGACAAGAAAAGTACAAAAAATAATCTAGCAATGGAGTGAGCTGAAGAGTTTAAAAATTTATATTTTAGGAAATCAAATCTTTTTTGTAATCAAGTTTATTTTTAAAGTTTTTGTCAATTTTTAATGAAAGTTCGTCGTTTATCTAAATTTTGTTTTGTAAATTATCGAATGAAGGACGCCACAAAAATTCTGAAAGCTTTCAATCATGGTATTGTAATTTAAAATGTCAAAAATATTTACTTTGAGATCAGAGAGTTTTACAGAGAGCAGAACACTTTTAAAATTATTAACATGCAAAAAGCTCTTCATTTACTATTACGCAATAAAGAATAACAAAAACGCCACAAAACAATCCGATTTGTTAGATTAGTAAAATATTTATCAACTTTTTGTATTCTCCCTTGTTTATGACATTATAAATAAATCACTGTATGTTGCGTTGGGAGGCAAAAACCAAAACAAAACAGAAAAAAAAAATCCGAAAAGCTTTTTCCTACTGAATATTTAATGAAAAATTCTGTTCATTAATTTTTACGTTTGACAAAAGCATAATTTATGTTACACTATATTGTTATTTCCTACTTACATTTATATAATGTATTTAAAAGGAATTAAATATTATGTAGCAAATATCTAATAAATTTTATACGGTACCGTATAGTAGGATTTGGTTATTTATCAAAAACATAGTTTGCATATTTTTCGCATATACACTTCACCGCGGGGATACAACAAAAAAAATAGTTTCATGTTTTATCTCTATATCGATATTGTCGACATTATAAAATATTTTAAAATTTGTTAAATAAAAAAAGCTTAAAATGCTTTCATTCTTTTAATACAAAAAAATAAAGTTGTGAATTTGTTGTTTCGTTAAGATTCCTTTGCTGTACTCCTATTTTGTGTGTTTAACAAAATATGTTGAGATGAAATGAAAGGAGGATATACTTAAATATTCTACACAATATTTTGCAAATACCTCTAGAGGGTGTTCGTATAGGAGAACTTACCATAACACGTACATTGATTATTAATTTTATTAATTTTTATCGAATTAAGGATATGACCCAGACATGTCTATTGAATGGTGTAAAAATAATAAAATAACGTTGCAAATCGATAGTTTCTCTTTTATAATAATTAATGATAAACAATTACCAATTAATTTGTTCACGTCTTTTTATTTTAATATACAGAGACAGGTGGATAGATGAATAAATCTCACACTATGTGCTTTATACTTACCGCCCCAAACTTTTCTATCTGCATCTGTGTATAGACTAGTTTGAATAGAAGGAAAATATTGCAAAATAAATCATTTAAACGATTATATCTGTGTACTCGTTATACAACAATACATTAAAAAAATTGGTTGTGATTGAATATAATCATTATTATTGTTATATAATTTATTACAAATAAATGTGTAATCAATTTTCTAGAAATTGAATTAAAAAATAATAATTCAATGTAATAATAGGCAATATTTTACCATTTGGTGAATGGGTTCGAATGGTAAAGACGGTAGATAGTCGCTAACAATAGACTAATCGATTTATGCATAGAGTTATTCAAAATTACTTATTTGAATATTAAAGCAATTATAAAAAGAAATGGTTTAAATGTAATTAAAACTAAAGCTTCAAATTGTCAAGTTTGGTAGATTTATTATAGCGTTTAGGTTGATAATATTCGACTAGGTTATACAGCACACTTTTGATTTGTATTTTGGCGGCGATAGGATAAACCTTGCGCTTTTTGGAGTACTTGCACAATGATGCGTTTGATGTATTTTTAATTTTGAACTTGACTGAGTGCTGTTTAAAAGCGTTTTTAACTCATCGTCCCATTCCTGAAGTTACTATCTACACTTGTGGACTTAAAGGAGATATTTTAGAACTTACATCTTTTATGGGCCAGAAATATATTTTTTTTAATCTCTTCTTGTGGAATTCTAGACTAAAGTTAAAACAAATTATACCGCTGATAGTTTTTCCAAAATTATTTTGAAAAACCTTTAAATTTTGAGAAACAGACATCTGAAGATATTAAAGGTCCTCAGGGCTTGTAGAAATCGCTGCCTTTGAGTCTAATATCGGCTTTAGAAAATTCGAGATGATGGATACTGAATAGCGTCTACGAATGTTAAAAGCTCACATATTGAGTGTCTTTTAAAAGTTTCAGCTATACGAATTTATTTTGGACGTCTTGAGGTTGCTGAAATGTGTGATCAAAAATGGCGGCCATTCTTGTCTACGAAAGTAAAATTAACATTAAAAATGGCGATCTTAAGGAATCCGGTGTACATCATCCAATTTTGATGATTTTTATCCCTTCATTACTTCGCTGAAAGCTTTTTGACAATTATTCTAAAAAAGCTTTAAAAATATTGAGGGAAAAATATCTTAAGACGTTAACAGAGTCATCAGGGCATTTTAACGTCGCTAATTTTGAGTTTGACGGCGGCTTAAAAAAATTCCAGATGGATGATCCAGAATGGTGTTTATATATGTTAAAACCTCAAATTTTGAGTACTTTTTAGGTATCTGAAATGGTGGATCCAAAATGGCGGCCATGAAAGTGAAAAAGCTCTTTTTTTAATCTCAGCTAAAAACAAATTACTTTGATGAAAGCTTTTTCAAAGTTATTTTGAAAAGAATTAAAAAATCTTGACAAACAAACATCTCAAGTTGTAATGCGTTATCAGGGCTTTATGAGGTCGCTGACTTTGATTTGATGTCAGTTTTAGAAAATTCCAGATTCACAACAGCACCTATGAAAAACAGGCGTATTGAGTAATTTTTACATATTTCAGCAACACGAATTTATTTTGGACGTTGAAACGGTGGATCCAAAATTGCAGCTATGAAAGTAAATAGCTCTATATTTTTATTTATTTTACTATTCCTTGTTGAAGTAAAATTACTATTAGAAATTGTAATTCTAAAATTAATCAATAAAAAAAAATAAAAAATACTTCGTTGAAAGCTTCTCCAAAATTATTTTGAAAAGCTTTAAAAAAACTGGAGAAACAAATATCACAAGTTGTTATGGGTTACCAGGGCGTTTTGAAATCGGTGACATTGGATTTCATATCTATAATTGTGTACAAATGTGATGACTTATAGGTTAAAGCTAAAAAAAATTACTATGCTGAAAGCTTTTCCAAAATTATTTTGAGAAAGCTTTAAAAATCCTACGGAATAAATTTCTCAAGACGTTGACGGAGTCACCAGGGCTTTTTGAAGTCGCTGACTGTGAATTTGAGGTCAGTTTTAGATAATTCAAGATGGGGGTTCCAGAGTGGCGCCGAAATGTGAAAATCTTCAAATATCGCGTAATTTTTAAATGTTTCAGCTACATGAATTTATTTTGGATGTCTTGAGGTCGCTGGAATGGTGGATCCTAAATGGTGGCCATGTAAGTGAAAAAGCTCCTTTTTTAATCTCTCCTTGATTAAATTTAAAAATTTACTTCGCTGAAAGCTTTTCAAAATTTATTATTCAAAAATTATTTTAAAAAAGCTTTAAAAAAACTTGATCAACAAGGGTTGTTTAGGGTTTTTTGAGGTCACTCACTTGGAATTTAATGTCGGCTTTAGAAAATTTAAGATATGGGAGTAAATTTATATGTGTATGGAGGTAATATTTATATGTTGCAGCAATGTGAATTTACTTTTGACAAAAAAACCTTTAGATTTTTATTTATTTTGTTATTCCTTATTGAAGTAAAATTAGCAATAAAAACGGCAATCTTATGGAACCCGGTGCATATCATCCAATTTTAATGATTTAACGAAGAGGTTTTGTCATGTTGAATTCTAATCTCTTCTCTATAATTCTGCAAAATTATTTTTAAAGCTTTAAGTTATTCTTGAGAAAATCTGAAGTTGTTACACCCTACCAGGGCTTTTTGAAACCGCTGACATTGAATTTGACGTTTATAAATGTGTATATAAGTATGTGAAAGTGTTCGTATATTGAGTAATTCTTAAATGTTTCGGTTACAAAAATTTATTTTGGACGTCTTGAGCTCGCTGAAATGGCTGATTCATAATGGCAGCCATTTCGTGAAGAATTCTAGATTAAAGTTAAAACGCTGAAAGCTTTTTCCAAAGGGTTTAGGTTACGGATAAATTATTTTTTAACTTTCATCTTGAGTTCATGTCGAATAGATTAAACAAAAAACCTTAAATCAGATGATTTACATCGAGTTCTGAAGTGAATCACTAATTTTACGCCATTAAATTCTTTCTGAAAATAATTTTGGAAAAAGCTTTAAGCGGGGTAATTTTTTAAAACTTTATTCTAGTACTTATAACAAAGACAATCAGCTTCCAGGAGCAACAACCACACAGAAATTTAAGAAAGTTCAAATCAGCAAAACCACACAGAAATTTAAGAAAGTTCATCACACAGAGGGCTTAAATTTGCTAGAAAAAAAATATGAAAGTTCGCCATTTCAGTGCCTCATAGCCAACAAAATTAGATAAAATTAAGTAATCTGAATTCAAATTTTTAGTTCAAAGATTAGTTCAGGTTCCCGAATTATTTAGAACACACAAATGGTACCCTAAACTTTCTTAAATGTAAAGTGAATTTTTTAAATTCTAATGAGAAAAGCTTTTATATATCTTTAAGACGATTCTTAAATTTTTTAAAAGGAGTTTTATGAAAGATTTTAGATAATCAACTGAAAAAAGTTCTGATTAAAATTAGCACTTCGAGTAAAGAATCCTGATGGAATTTAACATACGTTTACTTTTATCCTATAGTAAATTATTGTAGAAAGCTTCTTATTCCGAGTCTTCTCCACAATCCAAAGCATTATACTAATGAAAAAATAGTCAAATGTTTTAAAGCCAAAATTTGTGAAATGATTGTGAAATGTTGACCGATTTAACTACATAACTTATTTGCATTATTTCAAAAATTTATTAAGAAAGGGATGATATTCAGCTTTGTCAGATTCGGCGAAGAAAAACCTTAAATGATTTAAGCTCATTGTCAAAATTTCTATGGGACTAAATTAAATAATCCCAAGATCCTACTAAAATATTCAAGTGTTAAGCTTTGTAAGCTGTGCTGAATTAAAAGCAGCAATTGTAAATCTGTAAGACATTTAGGGAAAAAGCTTAATATAATTAAACCTGTGTCTTTTTAATTTATTGGCCTAAAGTTTTAACATAAATTATTTTGTCCAAAAACTATTGAGAAGCAAACTAAATATTAAGCTAATTTTTCGAATTATGAAACAATTAGTGAAAGAGAAAGCTTGTACAATAAAACTTCAAATTCATGCCCAAAAAATATTTTTATTTTACTTTTCTAAAAGTTTCTGAATACAATTTAAAAATTGGTTTAAAAATTTGAAAAAGCTCGATATAACGTTTTTAAATTTGTTTAAATAAACTTGTTTGTTGTTGTACTATTAAGAAAGTCGAATATTTCTTCATATTATTAGAAAAAAGGCTTCGACCAGAAAATCTCGAAACGTATAATGGCGGTTATTTAAACTCAATAAACTGCTCAAGTTATAACAGAACTTTTAAACTTCAAATTCCCCATTATTTTAGATTAAAGCTCTTTACTACACATGGTGAAATCATTTTAGAACTCTAAAATTTATCTACTTCAAGCTTCCCAAATATATTTTTCTGAAGCGTTTCGATATGATGATCCTCCAAGATCACCTATTTGACTCTGGTTATTTTTTGTGTTTATCGAATTATTTGTTGTTTTTGAAGCATTCGTTGCCTGTAATTAATTTTCCTCGATTTTTTTTCTATATTCCTTCTTTGTATTATAAAACTCTTCTCACACCAAGCAAGTCTATCCCTTAATTTAATAATCACAGTTTTTTTTCTCCATTAAACCTAAAACAATATTGCAAAAAAAGATTCAATCTAAATTTTGTGTGCTATTTTATGTTTAATATAGGGTTACAAGCCACAAAAAGCTCTGTAAGATAATGATTTTAATATTCCATGGAAACAAAAGCGTGATGATTAAATTAGAGGGATAAAAAGCGATTGATGTATTTTAAAACACAAAAAAAAAAAAGAATTTGCTAACATTTTGTTCTATTCATCTAAGCATTTAAAAGAGAAAGGAACGGCAAAAAGTTACAAAAATAAATAAATTTCACGGGAAATGAGGAAATTCCACAAGATTTAATTATATTGGGACGAGGAAGAAAAATGTATGTTTATATACAAAATTTTGCTTAAGATATCGATCTCACCATAACCTACCTCAACAGCTAATATATTTTATATACTTTAAACAGAATGTCCTAATTTAAACGTGTATTAAGTTTTGGAATTTCACCCCAACCGTCTTAAAAATCACAAAGCAATTTTAGAAACGTGCAAAATGTCAAAAAGTTAAAAAAAAAAACATTTCACCTTCAGCTAGGTAACGATAAAATTAGAGAAATAAAAACAACAACAACCGTTTAGAGTTTATATATAGTATATATATAAAATAATAAAAGCTCAAAACAATAACAATAAATAAATTTGCCGTTTTTCGGTAAACAATCTCCTGCGACTAATTCGAGAGACTTATTTTTATCTGTATAAAATATATTTTGGTATTTCCTTCTTCTTGTCTTCTCATTTCCCGATATACATCATCCTCCCCCATCGACTTCTTACCATCTTGATGTTTATTTTCTGTTTGTTTTAAAATGCCTAGCAAAAAAAAAAAAATCCCCCAATTTATTTTCATGTCAAGTAACTAGGGATCTCCATAGTGGTTTAAATTATATATATGTACAATATATAAAATAGAGTGGCTTGGTTATGCAATAATAATAATAATAATATGAGGCCGCTTAAAATATAAAAGTTAGTCTTGTGACTAATAATGTTATTGTTTAGCCAATCAAAATATGTATTAAAATTCGCAAAAATATGATTTACATTTTAAATTACATAACCAAGACAATTTTATATTTTATCCGCACCTTTGTATAATGACTAAGACAACACATTACCATATTATTTACTCTACGGATGGAAAAACATAAAAATTTCTTGTTGTTCTAGTTGTTCTATTTATATAATGTATGTACATCCTTGATGGAATTATGTAATATGTTTTTTTTTGCGTTACAAAGTAATAAATTCTATAAATTTTCTTTTATTTATGTTTCAAATTTGTCAAAAGAAAATTTATATAAAATCGTAAATTTTATTATCGTTACATATTTTTATGTGATGGAAAAGCTTGTTTGTGCGCTTAACAAAAAATCTCGGTTTTGCATAGTTTATTTGTCAATGTTTTATATTAATTGTGGTGCTAAATAAGGCAGAAGAAAGCTTTGTTCTTGAGAATTTAAATCTGTTAATTAACTCAAAACATTTCCGGCGTATTGTTTAGTGATTCCATGGAGTGAGAGGTAAAATACCAAGTCTGGGTCGGTGCACAAGCCTTTAACATTTCAAATTATATACTGTACAAAATAAGAGCTTTAGGAAGCTTTAAAATGAGTTGGAATTATAAACTGAAAATTTCTAAGCAATAAGATATTTAATTAGAGGGTTTTACAAAATTAAACTTTTGTTTATACAATTGTACCAAAAGCCTTAAAAAATACATAAAAGCTTAAACTATTATTTTTTTCCTATTCACAGTCATTTGAAAAATATTTTATTTCATTTAGTATAAAATTAACTTAAAAGGAACTTCTTATTTCGTCTCAGTTTGAACGGCACAAATGTAAAAGCTCCTAAATAAACTGTGTTATTATGTAAAATTAAACTCTGCCTTTCGTCAATCTGATGATCTTAAATAATGAACAAAGCTTTTATTGCTTTCTAACCTTTACTAATACAGCTGCCTAAATAAAGTTTTACTTTGCTTTAGTTGTGATATATGTATGTAGCTTTGATGCAAAGCTTAACCTTAAATCTATCTATCTCATTTTTAATTTTTCTGGAAACTTTATATTTTTAGTGAAAGCTTTCGTTTACCTAAAAGCTTACTGTTTTTCGGAACCATTATAACCAGCTTTAATCTATAAGGGTAAATGCATTTTAAAAAAATTAATTTTAAATTCTAAAGCTTTTAAAAACTTTAAAAGCGTCTGAGTGAAATTTAACGGTTGTCCGAATATTGAGTTCTGTAATATACTTAAAAATTCAAATTTTAAAAATCTTTCAAACTGTTTAAGAAAGCACAGACTCTAGACTTCATTAGCCTTTATACCAACCAATTTTGTAATCAACTCAATTTATTTGGTTCTGGTTAGAATTTAAGTTATTGCAAAAGCTTACCTAAAATCAGAAAGTTTATAACTTGGTTTAATTTAATAACAAGAATATTGTTTTCATGTTGATATAATTTCTGAGGAGTGTTTTTTAAGTAAATCATTAAAGTTCTAGCTTCTACATTATTTTATGTAGATAAATTCTTTTATTAGAGCCGCGGTTTAAATAAAATTTAACTCTGTGCTTCAATTTTGATATATGAATGTTAAAAGCTTTGGTGATACATAATTAAAATAAGCGTTAAACATTTTTTATTAAAAGCTTTTTTCCAAGTATAAATTTGGTTTTAAAAGTTGTGAGTTTAAGTTTATCTAGTAATAAATCCTTTACCAATTTTTTTTATTCTCAAGCTTTTAAAAAATTTAAAAGCCTCTATGTGAAATTTAACCACAAGTTTAATTTAAAGAAGTTCAAAGAATATGGAGTTCCAAATGATTTTTAAACCTGTAAAGTTCAAAAATAATTTAAATGTTTCGAGAAAGCACAGACTCTAAACTTAAGTGAAATTTTTACGCGTATTCGACTCAATTTTTGGAGCTATAGCAAACAACAATTGATTTCTAGTTAGATTTTATATTATGTCAAAAGCTTTCCTAAAATCAGGAAGCTCATAGCTTGGTCTATTTTATCAACATAAATTTTGCTTTCTTGTCGATACGTCTAAATAAGATTTAACGGTGCTGTTGATAATAATTATGACAAATAAAAGTGAATGTTTAGTTAATGTATGGTTTCTTGTAATATTTGCGAATTAGTAGAATTTTAATGGCGAATAGCCTCTTTTTAGTGTTTATTAAAAACTTTTATTTTTATTAAAATCATTTTTCCAAGTATAAGTTGGTTTGAAATATTAAAAGCTTTGATCTAAGTATGTATATTTGTTATAAAATTTCGCACTCAAATGGGCATCAACCAGTTGAAAGTTTAGCGTTTTTCGAAACCATTAAAATTAGCTTTATTCTGGGTGTAAATTAAATTTTATCTGTAAGATATATATCAGTTAATAGGTTTTGATTAGCTTTTAAAATTTTTACCAATTTTCCACAAGTTTAGCTTTTTTAACAACTAATTTTTTAATTAACTTGATTTCAGCAAAGCAATTATTCCCTTTTGCAGACAAAAGTCCACGTCTTGCCATAAATTAAGTTATTGAAAAAATGGCGAAAAATTTTGAATTAAAGTTTACGGAAAGCTTATATTTTTATTAAAAGCATTTTTTTGAATGCAGGTTTAGCGTTTACCCGTTATACAATAATTTATGACTGAAAATTAATTTAAACTATAACGACTAAAACTATAATTTTATCTGCTAATAAAACAGTTACAATTTTTTAATTATATAGCTTTTAAAGCATTTAAAAGTGTCTGTGTGAAATTTAACCATAGGTTTAATTTAATATAATAAGTGGTAGCCAGAATATATTTTAAATGATACTTTAACCAGTAAATTTTAAAAATATGTTAAACTTTTCAAGAAGTCTTTCTCAATAAATCAAATTTAAAAAGCTTTTTTAATAACTGGTTATGTAATTAATTTAGTTTCGATATAGCAGTCATTTTCTTTTTGAGACAATAGATGATATCTGGTTAGAACTCTAGTTATTGCAAGAGCTTCATTGCCCAAAAGCTTCTTACTTGGTTTAGTGGGCCAAACATATGTTTCTATAGACACAATTTGTGAGATGTATTTCACGCCTTATTGTTTTGTTCTGGATCTGTTCCAAAGCTCTCTTTTTCAGGCAATAGCCGATACCTTGTTAGAACTCATTTATTGCAAAAGCTTCACGAGAAGTCAAAAGCTTCTAATTTGTTGATACATAATTTGTGAGGTGTGTTTTATGCTTTACTCTAAAGTTTTCGTCTAACTTAAAAGCTTCTCTGGATGTAAATGAAAATACGTGACCCAAAGCAATATGACCGATTTTATGGTAAATCTGCGTTGTTCGTGTAAAATATGAAAATTACTTTTTCTGATCTTAGAGTATCATTTTTGATGATTGGAATAAAATTCCACTTGAATAAAACACTCGATAGTTAAAGACAGTTTCAGAAAGGAGCCACCAGGAGAGATTTCCTCGCGTTATCAGTAAAACACAAAAACAAGATTGAGTTCATCACTAGGCATTGTTCACGTAAGCTGCATCCACTAAGGGGTTTTTCAGAAATTGGATCTATTTCAAATTTTTTTAATTTTTAAGCTTATCTATTTTTAATTTTTAAGCTTATCATCAATTACTTAACATAAAAGCCCATTTCTAAAACCAATTTTATATATTCTTAAACAAACTGAAAGTTCTTTATTATAAGATTCTGGGTCTGTTTAAATTTTTTGTGTAAGTTGCTATGCCATTTTTTCCAAAAAAATTATTTAAATTATTTAAAATTCATATGACTTAAGCTTTTAAGCAAAATTAAGAATTAAGTCTTCATTCGGCACTAAAATATTTAGGAATATGTTTAATAACGGAAAAGCTTTAAGCTAACTATTCAAATTTTTAAGTTTTCTGGTTTTAAAAAAATGAGCTTTCAAGTATTATTTTAAATTTTTGATGATAAAATCTATAAGCTATTATCAATTCAGAATCTTGCTCACCCAAAGATATCTTGCCTAAGCAAATCACGTTAATGGTATTATTAAAATTGAAAAGAAGAGTGCGGTTAAAGCTGCTTTTAGGGGCAAACCAATAATTTATTCATTTTGCTCTTTATAAGAATAGTTCAAGTTGAAATACCTTTTTTGAATCGGTCACAGTAAATCATACCGATAATCTTTAATATTATATCCCCCCGCGTAAGGAAAAGCTACTTTATACTATATCCAAAATGTTAATGATGCCCGCCTTTGGTCGTATATATTTGATATATATACATATACATAACGGTTAAGAAAATATTGCTTCTCTCTGCCATATATTACCTATACATATATTATATCTCAGGCTAAGCAAAGAAATCATTTTGAAAGGTGTCACCTATAGCTTTTTGTGCAAATAAACAATATTTTGTGCTTTTTATGTTATTGTTGTTTGTCGTCTTGTTTTATTTTCAGATTAGATTCATATATTAAACCAAATATAACATACACACACACACACACATACAAACATAAAAAAAAATCATGTATCCTTCTTTACTTTTAGCCATATATGTACCACATACCTTATGAAAAAAAAACGAAAATCCATGAATCATCATAAATTATGTATGGCGATTGAAATTGATTTATTGCGGAAAATACTTAAAGCTTCAGCACACCGAATATAGAGTGAAACTCCAGTGAAGAAGTTTAGCTATAAAAAAAAAAAATTTTTATTGGCGAAAATTAAATTTTATATTTTCGACGTTAAATTAAATTGTTTGTGTGTTAAATTGAAAAAGTATGTTGGTGTTTCGGAAATAGATAAAATCATATACTGTTATGTTATACCTTAAAACAATCACTTTTTCGTTTCCCTGTTCAAAAAAAAACTAACAATATATTTATATATGTTGTAGAGCTTTTAAACTGATTAATTTTAAAGCTTCATCAATGATGCTCATCATAAAGCGTAAATATTGTTGGCTAAAATGTTATTTAATATTTTGCTTTTGTTTTGCTCATATACCTCAAATCGAAACAATCGAGGCCATATATGTATACTGTGTATTGGAATAATAGCGAATTTCAATCTGTATGCATATCAGAATAAAAAATCAATTTCCATTTTCCAAACAAAACAAAACAAAAATCCAATTTTATTTTAAGATTTTCACTTTTCAACTTTTTTTATTGTAAGCTTTTATGTATATTCGAGTATGTTATTCATTCATATATTGTTGTATATGTAGTGTTTTGTAAAGCACTACAGTATTTCGAAAGAAAAGTTAAATGGGTTTTCCCTTTTTTTCCAATTTTATTTTATTTATAATAATAAAATGTTTTTTATTATGTAGATATAAATAAAAAAAATTGTGAATCATTGTCTGGAATTTAAATGAAATTATTTCAATTAGATAACAATAAAAAAAAGCTCTCTTCATTTCGTGCACATATAGATACTTGTATTTATATATTTTCAAATCCAACCCATTTTTTTGTACACTACAATAAAATCAATGGGGTACGGTTTGTATTTTGAATAAATCATGATACATAGTTAAATTAGCCGAACGCTTATTGAAAGCTCTACTAACTATGTAAGATTGATTTTTAATCATTATTATCTACAAAACGTACATCTACATAAAAACAACATTATAATGTGTTCTACAAAAAAAAAATGTTAAAAATTGCTGATTTTAGAATACTAATATTTATATAGGATACTACAAAACTACTAAAACTTAGAAAAAAAATAAAAAATTAGGATTGAATATCAATTGTTGACAAACAAACAAACAAACAAGCATGTAAGCAAATTTTACTGTATAGTTTTCCATGAGTACACAAAAAGTAATCTTTTTGGTAGTTTCCAATGTTTGCTTTTGCTGCTCTGCTATTTAAAAAAAAAAAAAAAAAAGAAATAACCAAAAAGCCATTAATTCAATTGAGTATGTATGTTAAGCTTTTTTTTTTCGTTTGTTTGTTTGGTGAGGGGATAATAATTTTATTTAGATGTTTGTTTTTTTGGGTAATGTTCTTTTTATGCTGGATGGTAAATAAAAATAAATCGGATTATATCTGCAAAAATTTGGATTGAAGTTGAAATTGGGAAAAATTTAATTTTTGAGCGAGAAATCAAAATTGAAAGCTTTTAATATTTTTTGTATTGGCAGTTTTGATTAGTTTTGGAAATTTTTTGTCGAACATTTATTTCGATTGTTATGAAATATTGGAAGCTTTTTAGTCACTGAAACACTAAATAAACTAAGCCAAACGGAATGGAGCTTTGTATTTTCATGCATTTGCAGCCAGGCAGTCAAATCATTCTTGTAGTTGTTAATGAATTTTAAGTTTTGCAATTTTCCGAGTTCTTAGCTTCAAATTCAACGATTTATTTTCCAACATTTAGAAGCCATTCGGTTGGGAGACATTTTGTCGTCGCAAGGCCCTATTTGAAAAACATGTGCGTTTATTGGTTTTGAAGAGCATTCGTTTAGAAATTTTTTTAGAATGGCATTCATGACAGTTTTAACTTGTGCTATTACACTTAATTGTTTAACGGCTTAGTTAGGTTATTTTGTATGGTGAAAGCTCTCAAAATTTGGTGCTGTACTTATTCAATTGTCATTAAACCATTTAAACTTATTCTCATAATATTTTAAAAAAGAGCTGAATTAATTGCTTACTTTTGAACTAATTTTAAACGAATTTAAAGGAAAATTTGCAGATTTACGTCAATTTGATTTAACAACCAATATTAAATTGTTTGTAAATATTGCTCAAATTTGTTCAATCAAGTAACACATGATTTTTATATATCAAGGTTGTTTTATAGATCAACTTGCAGAATTTTGGCTGAACATTTAACAGAATGTCTTAAAATGAGCTTAATAAATTGCTTAATTTTTAAGCTGGTTTTAAACTATTTAGTTTACTAATTTTCGTCAAATTTGATTTAAGATGTAATATTAAATTGTTTTAAAATATTGCTCAAATTTGCTCAATTACGCAACTTTTAATGTTTCAAGTTAATTTTATAAATGAAGTTGCACGATTTTAGCTAACAATTTGTAATTGTAATGTTGCTGAACATCTATAAAAGTAAGCTCAACAAATTGCTTACATTTTTAGCTAATTTTATACTAATTTTAAGGAAAATTTACAGATTTATGTCAATTTTATTTAAATTTGATTGTAGAAGCAATATTAAATTGTTTTAAATATTGCTCAAATTTGTTCAGTCAAGCAACATATGATTTTTATATATCAAGGTTATTTTATAAATGTTTATTTATCAACATTGATAAATTAAAATCATATGTTGCATAGTTGAGCACATTTGAGCAATATTAAAAAGCTTAAAAATAAGGCAATTTATTATAAGCTTATATTAAGAGATTTTGAGCTTTTACTTTATTAATTTTTTGTTGAATGTTAATTAATTCTTGTAATTTCTAATATGCTACCGGTGATTAGACCTTTTTAAATGTGTTTTTATTAACACTAGAGGTATATTAGTATTTACGAACAGTAATTCAACGAAACCGGCTAATAGACAGAATTCTATTTATTTAATTATATGATTTTAATATGTTCCGAAGATTAATCATAAGCTCATCAGTTCGAAAGTGGATTGAATTCTCTTACAATCTTCGGAACATATTAAAATCATATACATACAATTACAAATTGTTAAATATTAAGGAACAATTCTGTAAGTTGTTACAGAATTTTTCCTAAATATTTAACAATTTGTAATTGTAATGCAGCTCAAAACCTCTTAATATAAGTTTATAATAAATTGCTTAATTTTTAAGCTTTTTAATATTGCTCAAATGTGCTCAATTATGCAACATATGATTTTAATGTATCAGCAACATATGATCTATTAAATTTACAGAATTTCGGCTTAACATTTAGCAATTTGTAATTGGAATGTAGCTCAAAATCTTTAAAAAGGAATTCAATAAATTGTTTAATTCTTGTGCTAACTTTATACAAATTTTAAGGAACAATTTACCAATTTTCGTTATTTTATTCAAATTTGATTTAAGAACCAATATTAAATTGTGTGTATATATTGCTCAGATTTACTCAATTATGCATCTTCATTGAGGATTTTAATGTAGCTAATTTTTTAAAACAACTTTCAGAATTTTAGTTTAACATTTTACATTTTGTAATTGTAATGTAGCTCAGAATCTCTAAAAATGGGCTCAATAAATTGCTTACTTGTTGAGCTAAATTTAAACTAATTAATAATTTTAAATTAATTTTAATTTAAGAAACAATATTAAATATTTTTTAAATATTGCTCAAATTTGCTCAATTACGCAACATAAGCTTTTAAATCAACTTACAGGATTTTAGCTTAACATTTAACAATTTGTAATTATAATATAGGTCAAGGTCTCTTAATATAAGCTTATAATAAATTGCTTAATTTTTAAGCTAGTTTTAAATTTATTTAAAGGGCAAATTTACTGCAATATTAAATAATTTTTAATATTGCTCAAATATGCTCAATTACGCAACATATGATTTTAGTGTATCAGGCTAGCTTAATAGATCAACTTAGAGAATTTCGGCTTAACATTTAGGAATTTGTAATTGGAATGTAGTTCAAAATCTCTAAAAAGGAATATCCAGGAACATCCAAAAATGGGCTTAATTAATTGCTTACTTTTTGAGCTAATGTTAAACTAATTTAAAGCGAAAATTTACTAATTTTTGTTATTTTTATTCAAATTTTATTTAAGAAACATTATTAAATTGTTTGTAAATATGGTCAGATTTGCTCAATTATGCACGATATGATTTTAAGGTAACTTTCATAAATTAGTCTGCAGAATTTTAACTTAACAAATTTCTTACATTTTTAGCTAATTTTTTTCTAATTTAAAAATAAGAATTTTCTAATTTTCATAATTTTATTCAAATTTGGTTTTAGAAGCAAAATAAAATTGTTCTTAAATATTGCTCAATTTTTGCGCAAATATTTAACATTAGCTTTTAGTGTATCAGGCTAGCTTAGCATTTAAAAATATGTAATTGAGCTTAACAAATTATTTAGTTTTTGATCTAATTTTAAACGAAATTTAAGTAAAAATTCACTGATTTTCGTTATTTTTATTCAAATTTGATTTAAGGAACAATATTAAATTGAGTGTAAATATTGCTCAGATTTACTCAATTATGCATCTTCATTAAGGATTTTAATTTTTCAAGCTAATTTTATTAATCAACTTTCAGAATTTTAGATTAGCATTTAACAATTTGTGATTGTTATGTAGCTCAGAATCTCTAAAATTGGGCTCAATAATTTGTTTATTTTTTGAGCTAACTTTAATATAATTAAAGCGAAAAATTTACTAATTTTTTGGTTATTTTTATTCAAATATGATTTAAGAAACAATATTAAATTGTTTGTAAATATTGCTCAGATTTGCTCATTTATGTAACATATACTTTTAACGTATCAAGCTAACTTTATAAATCGCCCTACAGAATTTTAGCTTAACAAATGTCTCATATTTTTAGCTAATTTTAAACTAATTTCTGATTTTCATAATTTTATTCAAATTTGATATTAGAAGCAAAATAAAATGGTTTTTAAATATAGCTCATTTTTGCTCAATTACACAATATAAGCTTTTTTTGTACTATGCTAACTTAATAGGTCAATTTACAGAATTATGCTTACTATTTAAAAATATCTAATTGTAATGTAGCTCAAAATTTCTAAAAATGAGCTCAACAACATATTTGGCTTTTGAGCCAATTTTAAACGAATTTTAAGTAAAAATTCAATATTCGTCATTTTGATTCAAATTTGATTTAAGAAGCAATAATAAATTTAAATTTGCAACCTCGTCCTTCACTTTACTTTCATCATTTTTAGTCGATCAAAACGTAGAAAAAGTTTAAAGCTTTCTTGGAGCTTTCTAGCTTTCATAAATAACTTCTTTACCAAGAAACTTTTTTTACATAACTACTTTATCGTCTGCTTGAATATGAATTGGATTTCAAATTAAGGTTTTGATAATTGAAAGCTTAAATCAATTTTTGCTTTAACAAATTGTCATTTTATAAAAACTTTAATCAGCGATAGCTTTTTAAATAAAAGCTTTCATAAATTGGTTATGTATATAAGCTTTAGGGTAAGATAAAGTAAACAATTCCTTATCAATCCGACACTTAAAATTCTTCATTTAATAATGAAAGCTTTCGTATATAAACAATAAATCTTTACGAAACTTTCAAGGAAGTTCATTTTCAATTACGGTATGACAAAACGAATCCATTGTTTATCAAAATGGAGACGAGCTAACACAGAAAAAAAAACAAATCAAAAAATGTCAAACCAAAGACAATTTTAAATCAATTGTTGTGTTTTGTATTATTGATATCACATTTAATAAACCGATATGAATTGCAGCTGAAAAAGAAATCTATTGTGTAGTTTTTAGTGCATAATACACAAAACATATAAGAAACTACATTCTCCCTTACTATTACAGTCGAGTACATATCAGTTCATTTCCTATTATTTAGTACTGTCAGTTGAATATATCGAACGAAAAATGTTGGTACACAAATTTTGTGTCTCGATCATATAATAGCTCCTTCGTTATTTAGATTATTGTTGTTGTTGTCAACATGGTATCTATACGTACATACGTATTTAGAATACAATACCAGAAATACATTCGAGCTTTTTATTTATTTTCGTTTTTCATTTTTTGTTTGGAATGAAAAACTAAAATGGGAATAATATCGATGGTTTGTTATAAATATTTTGTTGTTGATTTTTGTTCAAATTCAAATACAAATATTGTATATTATTCAATTTGCATAACCATATAACTGTATATTTAAATTTGTATTGATGTAAACACCTTTCAACTTTTATGTACATTATATGTATTATATACAATAATAACTGTGTGGATCAACTTTTATATAGTGCGAGGTATTTGTAAATAGTTTATGTATTTGGTGTGAGTGTCCAGGGTAAATAACAAAATTCCTCTTAGTTATGGCCGCCGACGAGAGAATATGAAATTAGAATTTATAAATTGGGTGGTGAATATAATATCTGGTGAAACGGAAATTGATTTCATACCATTTGTATAAACACACACATATGTGTGGTGTATTTAAAAAAATAAAAATTCAAATGTTGGGATCGATTGAGGTTAAATATATTAAATTCAACAAATTTGATATACTAAATATAATCCATATGGGGCTTTATGTGGTACACAAAAAATAAAACCAATAAAAGTAAATAAAATACAAATTTATTTTGACAACAACACCGACACAAATTTTAAAATACATATTTCGAATTAACGATGAAAGCTTTCATTTTTTTTTTGATAGGCATATTTTTACATATTGTCAACGGTTTATTGTACACCGATAACAAATTTTAATTTGTCTCAATTTACTTAAATAACATATGTTTTGTCTTAATAACGTAATCATTAAATTTTTGTATTCAGTTACCTACCTGTTTACATATATCTGTACATGACAACGTTAAAGGTAGAAATATTTTCCCTAATATTTTTCTGAAGTGTTCTCCAAAAAAAAAAAGTTTTTTTAATTCCACTCTTAAAATAAATAAAAAACATTTAAAATACTATCTCAGTGTATATGTATGTATGTGAAAGCTCATACAGAAATAAATAAAAATTGTTTAATAACATTATTAATTAAAAATGAGCGTAAATAAAAGTTTACGTTGCAAAAAATGTTAAATACCTTCTTAAACTTAATATAAAACTTGTTTGAAGAGCTTTTAAGAACTTTTACGTGTTTTTTAATTTTGTTTTGTGTTGCTGATTTCGTTTCAAACATGATTAAGTATTTAATAATCGGAATAGCGATAACATTTCATTTAATGGTAAAATAATTGAAAAGCTTTTTTTTTTACAATATTCTCGACAGAAACGAAATGTTTAAAGTTTTGGTTGGAAAAATTAAGGATGGAATATAAATGGAAATTCGTTGTCCTAGAATCAATAATCTATTTAGTAGTTTGGCAAAATAGTAGAAATTTTTACAGTTAGTTTGCTCTTTTAGTTAAAATATTTTAACCCTTGATTTTAATCCATGTTTTAGCAAATCAATCGAAATTCAATCCCTTTCGTTTAATTACCTCAGGCCACAAATCAACCTATAGACCAAGGATGACAGATATATCGCCCAGCACCGTGCCAATCAAGATGCCAAATCTTCGTTACCTTTCCTTATTGCCTTTTAATTGTGGTCTATTTTCAGTATAAGGTAACTGATTTGCTATTGTAATTGCTGCTGAAATAAGCTCTATGAAATTAGTTTAGAGAAACTCTTTAAAAAATGGAACCGAAAGACTCTGAATAGATCATAAATTACAGAACAACATTTAACGTTTTGATTAGAGTTTGAGTAACTCAACAGAAGTAGTTAGTGTAATTTACATTTAATTTGATTTAAGTTTAAAGGGCATCAAAATAAATTTTTATGATATGTAAGTTACAAAATGATTTGATTTGTTTGACTTGTGAATTAAACTTGTATGATATAATTTATTGTAGATTTGATCAAAGTTGAATATTATTTTAGTTGAAAGTAAGAAAAATTAAGAAGCACAACAAGTTCAGTGAAACTAGTAAAGGTTTGCCCTTATTGCAATATTTATGGTAATTTAAGTGAAATTATTTTGAATGATATTTGAGAGAATAAGTTTGAGTGATATTTCAATTTATGTTAGATTTCAAATTTAATTTAATTGGGACTTTTTCAGATAAGTTCCACAATTGATTCCTTTCTGTCTGTGTAACGTCTTGTGATAAACTGAGGTCAATAATCGGCAAAGATTGATCGGATAAAAACTCCGGATTTGAGTGCAATTTGTTGACTAAAGTAAAATAAATTTGTTCTACAGAATTTGAAAATAATTCCCAACACTCTTCATAAATAGGTCAAAAAGCACTGAAGTTAATTAATTTCGAGTGAAATATAAAACAAGAATTTTGAGTGAAATTTTTAAAATTTCTTCAAAACGTTACGACCATAAATAAAGCAATTTAAATAAAAATAGTTTGAGTGATATTTGAAAGAGTGACCTTGAGTAGTATTTGAAAGGAAAAGTTTCATTGAAATTTCAATTTAAGTACGATTTTAAATCTAGTTTTATTGAAGCATATTCAGGTAGATTCCACTGGTGTTTTCTTTCTGGGTATAATTAAAATAGAGCTTGTTGACTGAAGTAAATAAAAATTTTTCAGAATATGAAAATTGTACTAATAAATAATGATAAATAGGTCAAAATATTCCCAAAGTCTTATTGTTTTACTTCTAAACATGGTTTAACAAGTATTTTATAAGCTTTATTTTACCTAAGGCTTCTATAACTTCTATAGTTACTATAACCTTTTAAAATCGTTTAGTGATTACCAATTAAAACTGAATAAAAATTCTTTCCTCAATTTTTGCAGAAATCTTAAGCTTTCTCGAAAAGCTCGTTAAGACGATTTAAATGTGTGCTGTATATTAGAAATTATTTATGAAAGCTCTTTTGTGATTTGGTTAGTATAACAAAACATAAATTAAGCAAAATATTATTTTTAAAGCTTTCTTTATAAATATTACATGAGATACTTGAGAAATGAAACTTCACTTTTTATACTATTAAATCATTATTTTAATTAGTAAATCTAAAACCTAGTTTATTAAATAGTTTTGCTTATCAGAGTTTCACTATTTAAAAGCTCTAATTACTTTTATAATTAGCTGTGGCTTAAAAGCCCAAACATTAAGCTGAATATACCAACGCTTTCATTTCAATATGGTAGACTTAAAGCTCAGTACATTCTGAGTACTTAACCAGTGTTATTGAGGCTGGCACATTTTGTGTGTGAAATTTTAAAATTGATTCACAATATATAATATTAAGTTATAATTGAAAGTTTTTTGAAACCATTTCACGAATCGTTTAAAAATTAAAGGAATTTAGATATTGAACTATTAAATAAAGCAATTCCATGAAGTCTTATGAGTCGAGCAAAAACCAGATTTCGACATTGACTTCCTATGATCCGATGTATTATTAACAATAAAATCGAAACGCTTTCTAGAAATAAAAAGGATCAATAACATTTGCACTAAGCTTTATTAACAAGAAATACAATTGTACACAAAATCTCATTGTGCTTTACTAAAACTTTCATCTATAATTAAAATTTGTTTAGGTAGCCTGCATTCAGTGTAGAGAATCAAGCCGGATTTCATCTGTTGTATTGCTGAGTAAAATTTTCAGATATGTTAAAGCTTTCGATCAAAAGACAAAAATTTGTCTTTTTACAATAAACTAAAAGCTTTTTTAATTTGAAACTAAAAGCTTTGTTTAAAATATAATAAAACGCTTAATTCAAAGCGTGAACGTTTTATTGGGGTTTTTATATGCAAGGTAAGTAAAGTTTCGGGTTTTAGATTAACACGAACCTTTCCTTATTTAAAACTTTTAGAGTCCCGCTAAATCAATAATATTTTTTTAGCTTTTTTTGAACCCAACATAGTTTTTTTAAAACCTCAAATGTTAATGATGCAGTTTTTGAAATAGGTTTCTTCTGAAATAAAATATGGCCATTTAGAATATCTAAAAATTGTTTAGTACGAAAACTATTGTTTTTTAAGCGGTCTGCTACGTAAATCCTCTTTTATTGCTAAATATTTAGCTAAAATTCCAAAGTCTGGTCAGTTTACAAAAATGGTTACATGAAAACTTTCACAGTTACTTAGTATTAAGACGAATCAATGGTACATTTGAAAGCTTTTATTGTAGCCATGGTATTCTAACCTAAATATCGTTCTGAACTTTAGAACTTTCACCTTTAGTATTTTTTTGCCCTAGTGTTAATGACAGGAACTCACAAAGCTTTTCATTTAGTTTTGAAATAAACAAAACTTCAAATTGTTAAAAAATATACAGAATAGCTTTTGCTATTGCCTTAGAAACTTTCTCTCTTGAAATTGAATAAATCATAATAAATCTGGAAAACGAAAATTGTAGAAATTCTGCTAAAATAAAATGTTTATTCAGAAGTTTTGAGCTTTCAAATTAGTAAATTATTTTATTAAAATTCTGTTTAAAGCAGCATCAATGCTTTTTAATCTTAAATATTTAATTTCAGACGAGGATACATAAAGCTTCTAGTTAAATGAGTTGCTTAGTATTTTTGTAGATATGAAAGCTTGAGGTATGCTGAGAGGCAAATTAATATTGAAATCGATGTGCTTAATTGTAATTAAACTTTCTGTTTACAAAGTACATATTTGTAAACAAGCCGTTAAACAAGCTTTAAAAGCGGGATGTGTGCTTTCAAATTGGTAGCGACTATCATGTTATGTAAATTGAAAGCTTTCAAATTATCTAATAATTTAACACTTTTCTGGGATTGTACTTTTTAGCGCCAAAATCGCTTTCTAAAGTTTGAAACAATGAAACAAAGTCTCTAAAGTTTCTAAAGTTTGAAACAATGAAACAATTTTAAACTCTTCTTATCTATTTAATATCGTGCTTCCAAACGGTTTGCTTCTTTCTGTAATACGTAATTTATCAGGTGTTTCAAGAACTGTAAACTGCCTCATTCAGAGCTCTTGCAATTTATTGCATAATCTTTTTAATTTTTTAAAGCTTTTATATTCGATATTTAAAAAAATATGAAAGCTCCTATTAATTTAAGATTTTCAAATTTTTTGTTTTGGTAAATTTTTCAAAAATAATCCCAAAGCCAAAGCGGTATATTTTCCTTCAATAAATTGTAGTGCCAATTATTATAGGATGAGCTTTCACCAGAGGTTATATTTAAATATTTGGGCATTAAAGACTTTTCGTCAGTTTTGCTTAATGAGATGTTTGTTTTCAAAATATATGTTTAAGAAATTCTCTACATCTCAAGCCCAGTCACACCTGTTAACTACAGTCAAATTGGCAGACGCTTACAAACAATTTGTGGAGTACGCAGGTTTGGATTATCCATATATAATAGGGGTTTTATGCCATTCAATTTATCGAGCCAAGTCCTGCATGTAACCTCCAGATAATGATAAATTAGCCAAGTCCTCTAAAAGTTTTCCGCATTAAAATTGTTTGCGGTGTATTAATTAATAGTTCGCTGATAAAGTTTCTTTCGAGTTAAAATAAAAATTGAAAGCATCTCGAAACAGTATAAAACACATAAAATTGTAAGGAAATTAACACCAATATTATACCTACTTCAAATAAACTACACCACTGTACTTTAGCTTTACATACAAACCACTTAATATTTTTATCAGAACATGCAGCAAAAAAAAAAAAAAAATCTCTTGTTATATGCAAATAATGTCATACACGATAACATCTATTAATTGAAAACAAAAACTATCAGATAATTTATAGTAGTTGTAAATTGTTTTTTTGTTTGTTATTTCATTGAATTATGCTTGCATGTACAGACTACAAAAATCGTATGTAAGACATTGTTGATGTAAAAATTATGTAATCATAAATATCGTGTGCATAAAAAAAAACCAATTATTTATAAAAAACAACAGATATATTATAAGATAGTGAAAAGCCAGATATACTCAGAACAGAGAAGATTGTGTGTGTGTGTATGTGAAAAATTATAAATTTCCTTCAACAAGAAATAAATTTGCTGGAAAATCTTTTTATTTTTATTTTTTAATATGTATTGTGTGCTATTGTTGCTGATATTTTATATTTACGTTACTCCATATAAAAACGATAACAACTTGGTTATACCTCACATTACCATATATGTATGTGCACACATAGAGCAGAGGTATAATTTTCACATGTAATTTAAAAGATATTAAATCGTTACAAACTTGTGGTTTTTTATATACTCTACTCTCGTTATATACCTAGAGTAGATAGATCTACTCTACCAGATATATTCATGTAGTTTTGAAAATTTTGTTAAGCTAAAATTGAAAACGTATAAATACAGCAACTATGGTATAATCATAATGAATTTATTCTAACAAACTAGCAATAACAAATAGTTTTAGAATCATAGTAAGGGTATTAGATGGAGAATTGGAATTCGTTTTGTTATGGTTTTTCAAATTACATTTTTTTTTTGGTGTAGGGGTTTCGTTTTTAGATTATTCAAGTTTATAGGTAAATGAGACCTGGATAACAACTTTCTAAATTATTTTAATGTTTTAATTTGTTAATTTGAGTAAGGCTTAAATTATTACCAAAGTTTGAATTAAGTTGTTAGGATCGTACAACTTTTTTTATCGTTTATACTGAAAGCTTTCAGTTACAAGTAAGTTAAGTTGAAAAATATTTAGTTCATTGTAAGCCAAACTAAAATAAAGTAGGTTCAGATGAAAGCTCTAAAAGCTCTAGCTGAGCTTTTTAAGCTGTAGACGGAAAAACAAGTTAAAACAACAGAAAATTCATTGCGAGCTTAATTTGAAGCTCGCCCTTAAACACTTTTTAAAACTCAACCTTTATTACCTTACATTTTCGTCTAATTCATAAACAACAAAGATTGACAAAAAGCTCAAAAGTTAGTATTTGACCAATTTATTATTTGTAAATCTCTCAGGTGTAACTCGGATCTCAAAATATTTAACGCTAAAATAGATTTGGAATCTATAAAAAGTTTACGTAAAAATCGAGCTTTTTCAAAATGATGAAAGTTCCAAAATATCATCGGCCTATCTTAATTCAACATTCGTTAATCGTAAAATTACAATTTTGCTGAGTAAAGAACGAGATTTAACAAAAATAATTTTTGAAAGCTCACTACAAGCTTTTTGTAAAACTTGAAGGCCTACTAAATCGAAGCGCTCTTATTTATTTTGTATTTTTATCGAGGTACTTAAACCTCAACAGATATTTTAATTCTCATTGAGCCCAAAATTTTGGACAGAGATAAATGTACTTTACAAATATAAAATATAAAATAGACTGAGATCCATCTTATTCCTTTCTAAGTATCACGGTATAATTATAAAAAAAATCGGTTACTTTTTATTTTGTATTAAAAGCTTAGCTTGTCGAACAAAATATATTCCTTATGGTGGTGAATGGCTGACGATCGATGTTTTCATTTACATACATTAAGGTACAACTTTTGATTTGAAATGATTCTTAAACTTAACATCATTTTCGTATAAGTATTTAAATTACATGAACATTTGCTGTAACATAAATTAAATGTTTTAAACCCTTTTTTCGTCTTCTGCTTAGACATTATGTTCTCGAAAAACTTGTACAAATAAGAGAAACGTGTTTTAATAATTATACGTAAAAGTGAAATTGGTCGTAAAAAAAAGAAAGAAAGAAGAAGATATAAAGTATTTTTATAAAGTTTAAAACATTAATTTCCAGCCATCTCCAGCCAATTCGGATACATAGGTATATATTTTATGTCTAAATTTAAAATAATGCTGTTTAAATGTTGTGGCCGACATCATATATCTACTACACAAGTTTATTTATACATAAACGAAAGATTTATCTCGTATCGTAAAAAAAGGTAGCAGGAAATATTTCATTTCGATATGACATTCGTTCCCCAAAAAAATATTACGCCGTCGTATACCAGCATCGAAATGTGTTTTATGACATTTTTGATTGTCGTACATTGGATCGCAAACTATACTACCAAATTCTAATATTTTTATTATTATTATTATTGTAATCTAGAAAGAAATTTATAAGGAACGTATATGTATGTCATATCCACATGCTTATTCAACTTCTCTACATAATATAATATTTCTCTTAATCAAAATCTATCATCTTACTAAACAACATATTCTCGAGCAAAATTAAATAAATGTCATTCTTATACAAGATTATACACATATTTGGGTTTGATTTGAATAGACATATTCTTACACACACAAACACACACACACACATACACACACCAAGAAAAAAACACTCTAATATCAAGACATAAGGGTACGAGTATAAAAGAGGAGCTTTATGGAAATTATCCATTTCTGTCTCTCCTTTTTTGTGTGCTATAGAAATGTTGCACTGCAGTATCCGGTTTAACAGGGGGGAACGAATTTTAAAAGTCGGGAACATTTTTTTTCTGTGTGTCCTTTTTTATAAATTAGCTGGAATAATAATTTTTTTTTGCTACACTCGTCATCGTGGTTGTGTTGCTGGTTTTTACGTATATAAGTGCTTCCGGTACTTTAACACTTCCGGTGCTTATGTTTTAAATACCACAAAATAAAAAATAAAAATGATCATATTATTTTAGAAATTTAATATTTTTTTATTTGTAAGGACGAAATCATTTATTTTTGCGGAGAACACTTGGGAATTGAAATTTTGAGAATTTAAATACTCTTAGTATAGTATTAACAATAGGTATATTTATAAAAGGGAATATTTGGGTTGGATAGTGTTCAAATAATTCTCTTACTTCCGAATTTTAATGTGTTAAGGTGATTGAGCTTTAAGCTTTACAGCGTAAAAATAACTTAAAGTGTTGTAAAAGCTCTAAATGTCAACAATTCAAAATTTATTCGATTGGTATAGGTTTTCATTTAATTTTAATTTTTAACAAATTTTATAAGATTTTCCAAAGCTTTCATTAAAAATTCCATTCAATTTTGAAATCTTTTAATTTTTGTATTGAACTTTTCCAAGTTATTAAGAGGACCTATGGAAATTGGAGATTTAAAAGCTTTTAACTTTTATAAAATCTTGTAAATGATTTTTAAAGTTTTTAGCTGAAAGTTTGAAATAAAAGCTTTTGATGTGTTATTGCTAAACAAGTTTTTTATAATTTCTTTAAACTAAAACTTTAGCCGTTTTTAAAGTTTTTGTTAAGAAATAGCAGAAGAGCTCAGCGAAATTTAACAAAAGAGCTTTAACCAGAGTGTCATTGCTAACATTACGTTTAAATAAAAACCGTTTAGTTTAGAACTTTCGTAAACCGATGAATATATTTTCCAAACCCTTGAAAGCTACTTACAAATTAAATTAAGAAAATTTTAAAAGTTTGAAATAATTTTGGTTTAACGAAAGTAAATACGAATTAAATTGGAGGTTTATGTAACATATGTTTTCTTATGTTTGGAATGCAGCTTGATCAAGTTTCCAGCCGCAGAGTTATCAGTAATTATAAAATATTTCAAAATATCCATAAAATTTGAAAATAAATAAGTTTGTTGATTTCAAGATTATTGTTGGAGCTTTCAAAAAGTTTAGCCTATCTTTATATCAATCCATGTTTATTAATGTTTGAAAGAATCGCCTACATTTTGAACTTTAACATGGAACCTCACGGTGATATAAATCTCTGTGAGGGCCTTAAAGTTTGTAACCTAATGAACGATTTTGATTTAAAAGCATACCAATGCGATTAATTAAATTGCATAATTAAAATTTTTAAACTTGAGGGTTGTATTTCAAAACGACGACATCTATATTTCTTGATACTTAGCTGTGTTTTTGAGGATTATTTGAACTAATTTTACGAGCTTTTTAAAAGTTTAATGAAAATATTCAATCACAAATTTACGAGTTTTTTATTTGGAAACATTTTGGAATGAAAAATTGATTTCTACCTTTACAAATATAGTTCATTGGTAAAACAGTTCTGGTGATAATTTCTTAAAATATACGAAAGCTCTAAACCTGCTGAGAAAATTGTAGTTTATTCGTAGAATTTATCAGAATCCGTAGATTTTAAGATGGAAAACTCTCCAATTTATTAAAAGTTGTCTTTAATTTTATGCTTTTTATACACGCAAAAGCTCAGTTATTTAGTAAGCTCAACAACCTTAAAACACCTTTTTATTTATGTTTTTATTACAACTTTTATTACTCGTGATTTAAAAATAAAATAAAAATTGAAAGCTTTCAAAATTTAACTAACGATTTTTTTAAACGTAATGATCCAAGTGTAAGTTCTGACCTATAGTAAGATAGATCGTAAACGGAGAACGAAGAATGAAAGCTTTAAAGCTCAATTTAATGTCAACGATTTTTATCAGAAGTTTAGCTATGTTCTGTCAGCGTCATCTAGATCTTGAGCAAAAAAAAACATTCTGGGCGGAAAGTTACAACTTCACGGCAAGAAAGCGAGGTAGCCTATTCGAGAAAATTCAATGTTAAGCTTTTATATAAGGGGACAGATTTCAAACCGACTCAGGATTTTAGTATTTTGATATAAGTAAATATATTTGGTAATTTCGTTAGAAACTTATAAAACTTGTACAAAATTTGGAATAAATTCAAAAGCTTGCTAAGGTTTGTATAAAAGTTTCTTCTGTAATTTATCAAGATATGAACAAATTTAATTTATATTGTAGGTACAATATTTTACAAACAAGTTGTTAACTGTACTCACATTTAATTTAAAAGTTTTCAACAAAAAAAAAACCAAATCAAAAAATATTTAATCCCTAATGTATTCTAACCCACATTCAAACGTTAACAATGAGAAATAATATTATATACCCTTAAAACTTTGATCCAATTTATTATTAAATTTTAATTATATTGAACCATAATGACTTAATTATTTTACATCGAGGATTTATAATACGGTATATACGGTGCGGCAAATAATGGCTCGGTCCCCGATGTAATATAAAAATAAAACTAAAAAGCATAAACACAAACGGTAAAAAAATCATAATAAACATAAAAATATTGTTCACTCTTTACGTCAAATAAATTGGTGATAATAAAACTGAAAAAATAATTCTCCACCCGGATAACAAAAACCGTGCGCATGAACCAATGTTCGTGCGTCTGCCGACATTTTCTCCTTATCGGCAAATTTATTATATCGTTTAACCAATTTTATATTCAGTGTATATTTAGGCAATGTTTGAATGACACATACATTGCTTTGAGGTTTTTCCGATTTTGTCGTATTTCTAGTTTACGACAAGAGATGAATCATTTGACCAAGATAAAAAAAATATAAAACGACAAAAGAAAGTCGAAGATTATCTAAACGAATTTTAAAAGTAGGGAAAAAAACCATAAAAGCTTCAAAGTGATTTTGATTAAATTTGTGAAAAGCTCGTATTTTTAACGAATTATTTTGTTTTGTTGTATATATATATATATATATATATATATATATATATATATATATATATATATATATATATATATGAGTATGTACCGTACATGTTTATGTAACATTTTGTTGTTAATCTATATAAAGTGAATTCGAACGGGATTATATGGGGATTTTTGCACATTCCGCTGTATTGTATTCGAACTCGCTCGTGTTTCGTTATAAAGATTTTTTTTTTGTTTTCTTTTGTTGAAATAATAAGAATTTAAAATTAATTAATAGGAAAACAAAATAAAATGGAATTTTGCATAGCAGCAAAACGTTTGGAAAATCAATCATAATTAATGAATTGATTGGCAGATTTTTAACGCGTGACTAGTAATTATTTCTAAGTAAAGTGAAATTAAATTATGGTTTTATTGATTAGTTTGTCGATTTTAATGAACATGAATTATTAAAATAATTATTTAAATTGATTTTATGATTTTATAATTGATGAGCTTTTTTGGAGTATTAAACATTTTTGAAACATCTTTTTTTACCTTTGAATATGCCTTTTCGGGCACACTAAAAAGCTGGAAACCATTTTATGGTTGCAACCATGGTCAGTTATACGTCTCTGCTACAGAAAATGGAAGTTTTTTGTAATAATACTAATGGTCATACAAGTCCTTGTGTTAACCAAAATACTGTACAGCTTTTAGGGTTAAAATATTTGTTTGCTTGTAAAAGTTGTCTTTGCAAATAAACAGCTTTCGTCTTGCGGCAATTTCAAAAAATTTGAAAATAAAATTTGCCTAATTATTAGATTGATAAAATATTTAATTTGATTTTCTGTATTGAATTTTCGATAGGTTTGTTCCAATATTCAAATAAGGGAAAGTTAAATCAAAATTTTGATGAAAATTCTATAAAATCTGAAAATGAAAAATATTTTGCGTTCTTGCAGATTTGTTGTTGAAGAAAAACTATCAAAAGATTTTAATTATGAATTCCAAATTTGAAAATAACAATCCGATTATGAAGCAAAATTTAAAATTGTGAAACTCTATTGAATTTTGTAAAACTGTTTTAATTTGTTAAAATTTATATGCATTTTTGGGAAAGTTTACCACGATTTTGGTAAAGATTTTGCAAAGTTTTAGTGTTAAGGTTACTAGTTTTCGAACTAATTGTGAATGACTTTTCTTGAAACGATAAATAAATAGTGAACATTTCTTAGTTTCTCTTAGCTTGATGAAACGCTGTAAAAGTAAATAATTTCATTCAGCTTCAAAAGCTTTATGCTACAGATTTAAATTTATCTAGATTTGGTTTTTATGCTAAAAGCTGTTCTAGATTAATTTTAAGTTTAGTTAAGCCAGACCAGTTTTGAAGGTCATCCAAAGTTAGTTGATGAGAAAGTTGACTTTTTAAAGATTTGAGCAGAACATGATACGGGGAAAATAATCTATTAGTTCTAACATGCTTCCCCTATTTTTGAAAGCTTATTAAAATATTTCCGCGGTTTTGAAAGATGAATTTTTAGGCTGCCAAAACAGAATTTATTATGTTCTAAAATTTTTAAAGTCTGTATTTCAGAAGAAATTTTGAATACTCTCTTTTTTAAACCTCACGGATTAAGTATCGTATGGAGCTTTTTCCGAAATTAACGTTTCAATAAACTTTCTTTTGTTAGCTTTCGAAAACTTCATAAAAGTTTTGAAAGCTAATTATATTTGATGGTTTAAATTACTTTTGAGCTGTATTAAAATAATCATAAAGTGTTTTATTTTTTGGGACATTTCACCTATAAAAAGGAGCTTTACTCAAGAATAAGCTTTTCGGCTTTCGTGACCTTTTATAAAATTTATAGGAAGGAAGTTTTCTTTGGATTGATTTGTTTTGAACTTGGAAAGAACTTTATTTAAAGCCCTCATATAACATGTTAACTAAAAAGCTTTTTGAATAATTTTAGTTGAAATGCAGCTTAATAAAGCGAAATTAAAGTTTCTATTTCATCGTTCACTCAAGAAATTTTGAAATTCTATTCACTGAATGTAGCTTTCAGGTAAAAGCTTCAACATTTTAGTTAAAGTTGAATGCTTTGAAGCTTTCTAACCATATATAAGTCTTTAAGGCCAGTTTTCAATTAGTTTTTCAGTTTCAGAAGAAGCTAAAGTACCGCCTGTTTTAGAATCCAAAAATTTGTGTGTTATCACCGAATATATTCCACCGAATGTAAAGAAGATACGCATACACAAAGGTAGTACCTTGCAGGTAAAACAACAAATAGCAAAGAAAAGGATCTCTGAAAGTAAATCCAGATCTAAAATTGCTGAGGTTTCCAAAATTCCGAAAGGTGGCTATCCGTGTAATTCCTCCTATAAAAAAAAATCTCCTTTAGAAATTCCGTGATTGTTCTCTCGAAAGCACAATAATTTTCTAGTCTTATAAAAGCTTTTATAAGAAGCTTTATTAAATAGCTATTGAAACAACTTTATTTAAAAGCTTCGTTTAGTACTAAATTTAAATAGTCCGCATAGTACCAAATTTAAATAGTCACGAGCTTTAGATGCTTGTTACCTTTTGAGGGGATTATCGATAAAAGCTCACTTGTTACTCTGTTAATATTTTTTAAATAAGTAACAAATTCAACCAACATAATCTAAGTGTCTTGTGTCCTTCAAAATATGAATATCCCTTCTTGTAGCCTAATGAGGGAAATACAAAATAAAACCGCTTCCTTGTTGTTTGTTTAATGAAGCAATTAAAAGCGTAAAACAAACAAAGCTATGGCAAATCTTTTCACGCACCGCACTGATTTACCGTATCATATTTTCCCAGTGTGAAAATCATTATTTTCACACTCAACAGTTATTGTCATTATCATTATTACTTTAGTATTCAATTTATTGTTGCTATAATTTTGCAACATTATAAAAATGTAATTTGACTCTTCTCTCGCATAAGGGAAACAACAAGCACGAATTATTTATTGTTTTTCAAAATAATAATGGTAAAGTAGTAGAACATGAATAACAACCGTAATAAGATGATGAAAATAATTTAAATTGCGCGCCTCTTCCATTATTATCTCGAATATTATATTTTCCTTCGTCTGATGAGGCGACATAAAATATCATTTGCGCGCGAAGACACGCTGAAATTAATGACTTTAGAGGAACATTTTTTTTTGTAACATGATGTGATGGTGAATAATTTAGATGAAAGCTTTTACTCGCGCGCCTCTTTATAAAAAAAAGAGAATTTGGTTAATTTGTATCGTTTTCGTACACAGTATGATGATTGCAAACAGAACCGATTACATGATTAATTGTTGCATATACTCGTTCGTGTATGATAAATGAGCTTTTGTCGTAACGGCGACAATTAATAAAAAAAAAAAAAAAATTGTCATAAATTGAATTTAGATATGTGTATGTATATCCATAAACGAGATAGAATTTAGACAAGATCTGCACTAAATCATTCTATAATACAGTATGCTGTGTGTACCTAATCCAGCTATAAGACTCGCAGAGATCCATAAAAAAAAGAAAATTTACGACTTTTCACACTTCATAATACATAATAGCATAATAAACAGTATATATATGGCATACATAGCGAGAGAAGGTATAAGAAAATGTTGGAAAATTACCAATCATAATTTTTCCTATATAAAGTTTGTACAAAAAAAAAAAAAAAAAAAAACGAAAACTGTTAACTTGTTGGCGTGTGTATGCGGTACGAATAAAAATGTTAATGTTTAATATAAACGACATTAATAAAATATACACCGTTATGTGTGTGCTTTGATTTGTTATAATTTGTCAGGTATAGACACGCGATGATTACAAATAAAAATGTTGGTTGGTTGTTTCGATATTACGATACGCTCTGATATAGGAACAAGGTGATTATTAATTTAATTAAAATAATTACGTTCTGTATTTACGTGTTGCAATTTTGAATTTTGCGGTTTGATTTTGCAATGGGGAAAAGAGAATCCAGTATGAAAGATTTGAATTAAAATGTCTAACATCCGACAAGTTTCAAAATTTTTATAGAGAATTTACTGCAAATATAGCGGAGGAATAACTTCACGACTGGTTAACTACTTTATTGCAGACTCTTAGTCCTCTCCAATATTATTAAACTCGATTCAAAAGAAAGCCTTACCGCTTAGATTTTCTACGATCAAATATTGAAAAACAATAATCGTGATTGTGATTGTAATTCTAATTGTAATTGTAATTGCGATTGTAATTCTAATAGTTATTGTAATTAAACAAATTATTTTTTTGGTATTATAATTTATTGTAATTATAATTCAAAATCAAAATAAAATTTAAATACAAATTCTAATTCTATTTTTAATTCAAATTCAATTTCAAATTCAAATTCAAATTCAAATTCAAATTCAAATTCAAATTCAAATTCAAATTCAAATTCAAATTCAAATTCAAATTCAAATTCAAATTCAAATTCAAATTCAAATTCAAATTCAAATTCAAATTCAAATTCAAATTCATATTCAAAATCAAAATCAAATTGAAATTGATATTGAAATTCAAATTCAAATTCAAATTCAAATTCAAATTCAAATTCAAATTCAAATTCAAATTCAAATTCAAATTCAAATTCAAATTCAAATTCAAATTCAAATTCAAATTCAAATTCAAATTCAAATTCAAATTCAAATTCAAATTCAAATTCAAATTCAAATTCAAATTCAAATTCAAATTGAAATTCAAATACGAATACAAATAAAAATTCTAATTCTAATGCTAATTCTAATTCTAATTCAAATTCAAATTCAAATTCAAATTCAAATTCAAATTCAAATTCAAATTCAAATTCAAATTCAAATTCAAATTCAAATTTAAATTCAAAATTCAAAATTCAAAATTCTAATTTCTTAATTCTTAATTCTTAATTCTAAATTCTAAATTCAAAATTCAAAATTCAAAATTCAAAATTCAAATTCTAAATTCTAAATTCAAAATTCTAAATTCTAAATTTAAAATTCAAAATTTAAAATTCAAAATTCAAAATTCAAAATTCAAAATTCAAAATTCAAAATTCAAAATTCAAAATTCAAAATTCCAAATTCACAATTCAAAATTCAAAATTCAAAATTCAAAATTCAAAATTCTAAATTCTAAATTCTAAATTCTAAATTCTAAATTCTAAATTCTAAATTCTAAATTCTAAATTCTAAATTCTAAATTCTAAATTCTAAATTCTAAATTCTAAATTCTAAATTCTAAATTCTAAATTCTAAATTCTAAATTCTAAATTCTAAATTCTAAATTCTAAATTCTAAATTCTAAATTCTAAATTCTAAATTCTAAATTCTAAATTCTAAATTCTAAATTCTAAATTGTAAATTCAAAATTCAAAATTCAAAATTCAAAATTCAAAATTCAAAATTCTTAATTCTTAATTCTTAATTTAAAATTTAAAATTCAAAATTCAAAATTCAAAATTCAAAATTCAAAATTCAAAATTCAAAATTCAAAATTCAAAATTCAAAATTCTAAATTCAAAATTCAAAATTTAAAATTTAAAATTCTAAATTCTAAATTTAAAATTTAAAATTTAAAATTTAAAATTCAAAATTCAAAATTCAAAATTCAAAATTCAAAATTCAAAATTCAAAATTCAAAATTCAAAATTCAAAATTCAAAATTCAAAATTTAAAATTCAAAATTCAAAATTCAAAATTCAAAATTCAAAATTCAAAATTCAAAATTTAAAATTTAAAATTTAAAATTCAAAATTCAAAATTCTAAATTCAAATTCTAAATTCTTTAGAAGACACGCTGAAATTAATGACTTTAGAGGAACATTTTTTTTTTTTGTAACATGATGTGATGGTGAATAATTTAGATGAAAGCTTTTACTCGCGCGCCTCTTTATAGAACAAAAAAGAGAATTTGGTTAATTTGTATCGTTTTCGTACACAGTATGATGATTGCAAACAGAACCGATTACATGATTAATTGTTGCATATACTCGTTCGTGTATGATAAATGAGCTTTTGTCGTAACGGCGACAATTAATAAAACAAAAAAAAAATTGTCATAAATTGAATTTAGATATGTGTATGTATATCCATAAACGAGATGACAAATTCAAATTCAAATTCAAATTCAAATTCAAATTCAAATTCAAATTCAAAATCAAATTGAAATTGAAATTGATATTGAAATTCAAATTCAAATTCAAATTCAAATTCAAATTGAAATTCAAATACGAATACAAATAAAAATTCTAATTCTAATGCTAATTCTAATTCAAATTCAAATTCAAATTCAAATTCAAATTCAAATTCAAATTCAAATTCAAAATTCAAAATTTAAAATTCTAAATTCTTAATTCTTAATTCTTAATTCTAAATTCTAAATTCTAAATTCAAAATTCAAAATTCAAAATTCAAAATTCAAATTCTAAATTCTAAATTCTAAATTCTAAATTCAAAATTCTAAATTTAAAATTTAAAATTCAAAATTCAAAATTCAAAATTTAAAATTCAAAATTCAAAATTCAAAATTCAAAATTCAAATTCTAAATTCTAAATTCTAAATTCTAAATTCTAAATTCTAAATTCTAAATTCTAAATTCTAAATTCTAAATTCTAAATTCTAAATTCTAAATTCTAAATTCTAAATTCTAAATTCTAAATTCTAAATTCTAAATTCTAAATTCTAAATTCTAAATTCTAAATTCTAAATTCTAAATTCTAAATTCTAAATTCTAAATTCTAAATTCTAAATTCTAAATTCTAAATTCTAAATTCTAAATTCTAAATTCTAAATTCTAAATTCTAAATTCTAAATTCTAAATTCTAAATTCTAAATTCTAAATTCTAAATTCTAAATTCTAAATTCTAAATTCTAAATTCTAAATTTTAAATTCTAAATTCTAAATTCTAAATTCTAAATTCTAAATTCTAAATTCTAAATTCTAAATTCTAAATTCAAAATTCAAAATTCAAAATTCAAAATTCAAAATTCAAAATTCAAAATTCTTAATTTTTAATTCTTAATTCAAAATTCAAAATTCAAAATTCAAAATTCAAAATTCAAAATTCAAAATTCAAAATTCAAAATTCAAAATTCAAAATTTAAAATTCAAAATTCAAAATTCAAAATTCTAAATTCAAATTCTAAATTCTAAATTCTAAATTCTAAATTCTAAATTCTAAATTCTAAATTCTAAATTCTAAATTCTAAATTCTAAATTCTAAATTCAAAATTCGAAATTCGAAATTCTGAATTTTGAATTTTGAATTTTGAATTCTAAATTCTAAATTCTAAATTCTAAATTCTAAATTCTAAATTCTAAATTCTAAATTCTAAATTCTAAATTCTAAATTCTAAATTCTAAATTCTAAATTCTAAATTCTAAATTCTAAATTCTAAATTCTAAATTCTAAATTCTAAATTCTAAATTCTAAATTCTAAATTCTAAATTCTAAATTCTAAATTCTAAATTCTAAATTCTAAATTCTAAATTCTAAATTCTAAATTCTAAATTCTAAATTGTAAATTCTAAATTCTAAATTCTAAATTCTAAATTCTAAATTCTAAATTCTAAATTCTAAATTCTAAATTCTAAATTCTAAATTCTAAATTCTAAATTCTAAATTCTAAATTCTAAATTCTAAATTCTAAATTCTAAATTCTAAATTCTAAATTCTAAATTCTAAATTCTAAATTCTAAATTCTAAATTCAAAATTCAAAATTCAAAATTCAAAATTCAAAATTCAAAATTCAAAATTCAAAATTCAAAATTCAAAATTCAAAATTCAAAATTCAAAATTCAAAATTCAAAATTCAAAATTCAAAATTCAAAATTCAAAATTCAAAATTCAAAATTCAAAATTCAAAAATCAAAAATCAAAAATCAAAAATCAAAAATCAAAATTCAAAATTCGAAATTTAAATTTCTTAGTGCTAATTCTAATTATAATTATCAATCTCGTTTTAATTCTAATTCGTTTCTTTAGCGCTTTCTACTTGTGCGTTTTATTCTTGTTCGCCGTTTTCTTGTGCGCTTTCTCCTGTGCGCTTTTATCTTATGCGTTTTTTTTGTGAGATTTTTCCTTATGCGTTTTGTTACTTGTGAACTTTTTTCTTGTATGTTGTATGTTCTTGTAAGTGTTTTTTTTCGTTTTGAGATTGTCTCTTGTTCGTTTGAGGTAATGATAGCTCCAAAGTAGTTTTGGATCAGCATGACAACACCCTTCTTCTTAATTTGTCGACCTTTGATGAGGTGTAGTTTTCTTTGGACCACGTGATGCTTGCAGAGCAAAGTGGTGGGAAGGAGCTGGTTAAATATGTTGGAGTTGCTCAAGACTCAAACCGTAGCCCTGCAAGTTATCAAGTAAGTCCTTGGAGATGGTGCCAATATACATTTGACATCACGTTTAGTTACTTATACCCACACAAAATGAGATAATATCTTTGAACACAACAACCAATTATTTAACTACACACAATGAATACTTTTCAACCCACACACACACGCACACAATGTAAATAAAATCACAAGTGATTGATGTCTTTTTCGGAACAGCACACAATCATTTTTTTTTGTTGTTTTCATTTTGCCACCAGTTATCACTCTCCTCGACGAGTATAACGAAGGATTCCTCTTTTGTCTGCTTAATACCTCCTCAAATCGTATATAAGAAGTACCTTTTACAGTTTACAGATATATAATTTTATCTCGTCGAGGGAGAGTGTGTGTATGTACTAGAGAGTGTAGTAAATCTATTTTATTTAGTTGAACTATGACAAAACGTAACAGAAAAAAAATATTCTAAGAAGACGATGTACACAAGAAGAAAACCAAGAAGATTCAGAGACTGTGATGAATTATTGTTTTTTTATGAAAAATTGAAGATAATTCTGGTATATTTTAAGGTTTGTGTGCGGACTAGAAATTTATTGTACATACTGTATATGGAAACGAGGCGAACGGGAGATATATAGAGTCACATAGAACAAAACTAAATTTTGAATAGAATAGAGCTTGGGTATGGAACGAATATATGTTGGGAAACTCAAGTGAATTTATCATTGTTAAAATTTAATATTTTTTTTTTGCTGCTGTACCATGTTTATGTTTTTATTTAGTCGGAATCTGTCATACACAGGGATATAATATATATGGAGAAGAAATCAAAATAATATTTTTCGAGTGTGCGGCTGCAAAAAAGGAAAAAAAATCCTAAACAAATAAATCCAAAATCATCTCGTTTTATTTAATGTGATGTGAAGAATATGTCATGACGTGAAGGTGACAAACCTATCGATAAATGTATAAAACACTACATTTATTTAGTAAATATTCTAACTGGGTACATACAAATCTCTTCTGCTTTTGTGTGGTAATTTACATAAAAAATAGCGCAACGATATTCTCGTAAATCATTTCACCATGGTGAAGTGAATATAAAAAAAAACATTTTGTAACTATACTTAAAATTAATTTTTTGTGCTCCTGTACTATTTTTGTAACTATGATTTATGAAACTAAATTAACTAGATTGGCTCCTCACAAAACAAAAAAAAGTCTTGACTTAAATTAATCGAGTTGAAAAACATTGAGATTTATCATTTTATGCAAATTGTTTGCGACTCCTTTTCGCATTCACAAATCAATTTTATAAAATAACATGCTGATTTAAAAAACAAAAATTTTACGCCACTTATCAATTTGCTGTGCCTGTTTTATATCTTCATTTTTGGTTAAAAAAAAAAAAATAAAAAATCGAACTCATCGAACCCAAAATCCACTTGACATAAAGCGTGACTTCTTTATCAAGTTGAATTAAACACAAAAAAATAAATATTTTGTGATTCTCCCACCCCTGCATGGTAAGTATCTCTTGTTTGGCGGATGGGAAATGAAATGAAAAACATAAAGCAACAAAAACACAAAATTCCAAAAACAAGATCGATTTCCACCTCATCGAATTCATTTTTTTTTTGTCTTACACAGTGTTTTCCTCTTGGTTTTCTCAATTTATTTTTCTGTTTGCTTCACAGACGTATGTATGTATGTAGGTATATACGGAAATGATGAAAAAAACCAAAATAAAATCTTCTGAAATTTGTAACGTACAGATGAGTTCGATATTTTATTGCTTCGATTCGGGAAATCATATAACAATTTTATTTCTTATCTCTCTCCGATTTGTATGTGTGTGTGTGATTATGGAAAAATATATAGTGCGAGGTCTATGATCAAATGGTGCGAAATTGCAGAGGAGTGTTTGAATTAAAATTTGTAAAATGTGTTTTTTAAGCCACAAACTCGGTGGAGACAAAAGACTTAAGAGTCTCTAAAAAAATTTATGAAATAAAATTAAAGCCCAAATCACCTTTTCCATTCTTAATTAACAAGTTATGAATAGAACTGTTTAGAAATTTTGGGGGAAATCTGATTAAAAATCAATTCAGATTTAGCACACAAATTTTGAGCATAAAATTTAAAATCTGCAGTTGTGTCGGGAGCCTTAATTCTTGTGCCTAGGATATATCCTTATTTCTACACATCTCACAGAAAATTCAATTATATTTAAAATCAACTAACCTCAAGCCTACAAATTTTGGGCAATAGTTCAAGCGTGCATTGAGACTGTTCGATGTTATTCATACATTTTATAGAAAATCCGAATGTTTTGAAAAACACCTTTAAATCAACAAACTTTAAGATTGTGAAAATTACCACACATTTTAAAGAAAATTCGAATTTTTTTGAAAATCGCCTCACAAATCATCGAATTTTCAGTCAAAAAAACCAAAATCTGAAATTTTGCTGTAAACTTCGAACATTTTGAAAATCACCTTAATATAAATCAGCCAATTCTGAGTAAAAAATCCAAAATCCACAATTGTGCTGCGATTTTATCAAAAACCTGCAATTGTTTTGTGACCCGTAATTTTTTTGCTTCCCTACATTTGGCGTGAATTTCTACACATTTCACGAACAATTCAATTTGTTTTAATATCAACTGAGCTACAATAGCCCACATTTTTTTAGCAAAATATCTAAAACCTTCAATTATACTCGGATTGTGACGTTTCATGTCACCAAGATATGGTTTCTGGAGCTGTAATTGTTTTCTAGTTTGAATCTAGCTTGTAGAATTTGCAATTGTGCTGCCTCGAACAGGGAATTGATGTACCAACTTGCATTTGCACCGTCAGAATGTGAAATTTCACCGACTTTATTTCTAATTCCCAGAGGCCTTCGAAATCTGAAGAGTAGAAGAAACAGAGCTTCAGCTGAATGATAGCAAAAGAGAAAAGTTTTTAGCTTTTGGTAAGATTATTGGGTATGGTGGTTTTTTTTCGTCCTCCTACTCGTAGGTTTCGACCCCGAAAACTGAATGACCAATTCAGATTAGGCACCGTGGAAAAATTCGTGTTGGGCTTTGTTTTGGTAAGGCAAAGATATTAAATAAAACTTTTGCAGTCCCACGCTGGAGCTTTAGATCAATTTCTAGGTTATGATATAGCGAAGCTCCGGAAGATATCTTGTGCGATGTATCAAAGGCCACGCATAAAGACCACACATTTTGGTTAGACATTTTGCGCATATTTGACCATTACGAGTGAAATAGTAAATTTGATCAAAGATTTGTTGTTGTCAGTAAGCTTCTATATGGTTCAGCTCGACATAGGTTTGCGTGATGTTCCTCATTGAATTTTGCTTCATCGTTTCGAAGTTCTTCCACCCTGAATTTGAAAGGGTGATTGACATCATTCCATTCACTCTCCCAAGTGGTATTCCTCATATTGTGGTCGACTGCCCAATTGCAGATCCTCCGGCAGCCTCGACCATGCCCTGTACATCGCAGAACTCCTGAAAACGTGCATTGAGCTAAGTATAAGCATCAAGTTTTGACGATCTACATACATCTTAAGCCCTATCGGAGTCTTTTTGGAACGTCGGCTGATTTACAAAGGAAAAAGAGGGAAAAAACCAATGTGGCATTGTTGCAGTGTGTTCGCCGCAAGATGGCCCCGCCGATTGTTAGTGTTGGTTCCCATCCAGTGGCGTCTCTAATAATGATGTAATATTTAATATTTAAAATCAGTGTAAGTTGCATAGAAAAGGCTTTGGTTTGCTATGAGCTTTCAAATAAATTAAAAATGAAGCTTTTAAAATTTATGATTAATTTCATTCTATTAATTATGATTTCAAATAATTATTAAGAATATTAAACTAAAAATACCTACGGTTAGTAGTGTAGAGCTTTCAGACTGTAAAGCTTTAACTCATCGTATTTAAATTCGGTCCGCAAGTTATGGAAATCCTGTTATAAAAATTAAAAACAAATGATTTTTTCCAAAATCAATTTTCTCGATGTTTTGAAGGTCCCTAAGTTCGAAAGACCAACAAAAAAAAAATGTCCGTCCGTTGTCTGTATGTCGGGATAACGACACCTACGGTTTCTCGAGAATGGTTTGAACGATTTTGATCTGTTTCTGTAGTCAAAGAGCCGAGTTCATTTCGGCATTTATTTGAAAACTTTTGTGAGATCAAATATATCATAAGTTATAAATTGATTACATTTTCTAAAGGAAATAATTTTTAAAAGACTAATACCATTTTTTCGCCCGCTTATACAGATTACTTAGTCTATACTGTATCTAAAATCAAAAATTTATACGATTTCAATATAGAGAGACATTGATGGACTACGATTGTTTTAAAATTGATATGCACATAAAATAAATATATTATGATGATCAATTGAAAATTCTTGGGTACGGGGGTGTTCATCCTCCACACAGATTCATATATATACACACAACCACACTCATGATGATATACACAACTATAAATAATTATATATTTTTCATCTTAAACCATTTTTTATTTCTTATTTCACATTCATTCGTATTTTGCATTTTTGATTTAAGACGTGTAATTTTTATTCGTCGATTGCGGCACACACATCAATTTATTTCCAATTCGAGTGCGGTAATTTAAAATTCATTCGAATTTCGTATACACATTTTACATTCGATAATTTTTCATTTTTTAGTATTTTATATAAATCAATTCTTGCATGGTAATCCTCCTCTTCCCCAAAAAAAAAATAAAACAGTTTTGTTTTCTCTAATTATTAATGATTGGTACATGATTTATAAATTAAGTAAATTTATAGTTGTCTATTGTCTTAAAAAATTATTGAATTTTTGGGAATATTATTTATATGAAATGAGATTAAAAATTTGACACATTAACATGAGTAATATACTTTTGTGGGGGGTAAATGATAACCGTCCCCTTTATTTTAATATACCAGAATGAAAAGTCCTCCAATTTGTTATAATATTTCGAAGGTTCCCTTTGTATATGATACGATTTGTTAACATGTTGTTATTATACGCTTATTTTAATACCTATGTACTGTTGTAGCACAATGGAATTCAATATTAAATATGACATGTCGAACGTAACATCTAAATGTCTCTATATGCTATCAAAAATATAGTCGACGACAACGACGATGTCTGAAATGGAATTTTTTGATTTAAAATTCTGTGTTGTTGTTCCTTTGTAAACAAACACAGGAGCTCTAAATCTATTATGATTACATCATTACATTTTCATCACTATATATTGTATGTCTGTTTATTTTTCGCCGTAAATATGTGAAAAGAATTTGTAATTTTTCCTTTTTTTTGTGCTTGCTGCAAACAGTCATACAGCTAGGTTTGAGCAGCATTTTTTTTTTGTGTATGCGGAGGGGTGCGTTTTACCAAATTTTTTTTGCCGCTCATACGATTTTGTCAAATATAAAAGTTTTCGGTATATAATACTGTAAAATCAAATCAATTCATGGCTCATTGATAATGTAATTGTATTTATTTCAGATTAAATACAGTTGAAAGGATTTTTTTCCTTCCCCGCTTTTTTTTGTACGGGTACTTTCGTGATGTTGCTTTTTAGGATGGGGATGGTAATCGTCATTATTAACACCTACTTTATTTGTGTATCACCTATCAATTTGTATGAGAATTTCCTTTATCTTCAGCTGATGGAGATTCTTGAGACAAAGTCACCTCTGCGTGCTGCTATAAAGTCATAGAAATTTTGATTTTGAATGATAATGGACTGGGAGCTCATTCTTCATGAAATATATTTTAGATTTGCTTTTAATTAGTTTGCTGTATTATATTTAGAGAGGAAAATACGTCACAAATCGCAAATTATTACAAGGGACCGGAAGTCATGTTTTAATTTTATGATTTTTATGTTTTCCATGTGTAACACTAATTAAAAAAAAAAAAAAATTATGGGCTATGATTTTTTTTATATTTGTTGTTTTTTAAAGTAAAGAGTGTCAAATATTTATAAATTATATTTATTGGTTGTTGTATTTATTGTTAAAAAAACTGATTGTCCGAAAATTATAAAATTGGGCTCATTTTAAAGATAAATGAATAGGGATTATAAAATATTTATAAAAATGGTACTTTATTTAATTTTTTCTTTTTGAAAATGGCCGCCGAAACGTCCTTTTTGAATTTACTCCCATTTAGTTCTATTAAAAATAGGAATAATCTGTTAGATATAAATTAGTATTAATACCATTGAGGAAGGACTTTAAATAGAGAGAGATTTTGTGTGGCTAATATATGCAAGGAAAAATAATTTCTGTTTCGTTTGGAGATTTTAGTTGTGATATTATGAAAGGAATATATAAATTTTAATTGCCTCTTTCTATTTCTCATGATTCCTATCCCCATATTATTATAAATGAACACAATTGAAAATTGAAAGGCGGTGCTTAATATTTCATTCTTTCTGCTTTGTATATGTAACAAACAAAAAATCGAACGCAAATGCTAGATCAATACCAACAAAAATGTTCAAAGCATTACGAAAATTTTAATGCCTTAAAAAAATTCGAAAAAAGGAAGATAACAACAAACACAATAATATTTTGTAAACAATGATTTTGGGTTAATATTGTTACGTTTTTGCCTTGTCAATCAAGGTTCGTATCACTGGATTGTGAATAATACAAACTCAATTCAATTTATCACCAACGAATTTATTTATTTCACAAAATTTATTACAACACAGTTTATCAATAAAAATTCACAAAATCACTTTATATAAATTATTCTTAAATTTTACTGATCACTTTTACTTTATTTATCGCACTATAAAACTTTTTTAAATCACTTTTTAATTCCTTTTAATCTTTATACTATCGCTTACCAAATATTCCTGATCCAATTCGATTTCGTTCGCCTTTTTATATACACAAACCAAACTTCTAGAAAGCTCATGATTTTTCTAGTTAGAATAGTGTATAACAATTGTATCATGGAAAATTCCATTTAGAACAGTTTAACATTGAGCTATTAATTTTAACTTATTCTATTACACACTAGGTGTCACCGTCACAATATGTATTGTTACGTTTTTGCCTTGTCAATCAAGGTTCGAATCACTGGATTGTGAATAATACAAAATCAATTTAATTTATCTCCAACGAATTTATTTATTTCACAAAATTTATTACAACACAGTTTATCAATCAAAATTCACAAAATCACTTTATATAAATTATTCTCAAATTTTACTAATCACTTTTACTTTTTATTTCGCACAAAAACACTTTTTTAAATCACTTTTTAATTCCTTTTTAATCTTTATACTATCGCTTTCCAAATATTACTTATTCTTACAACTTTACACTATCGCGTTCCAAATACTAATAATCCAATTCGATCTTGTTCGCCTTTTTATATACACAAACCAAGCTTCTCGAAAGTTCACGACTTTTCCAGTTGGAATAGCGTAGAAACATTACGTAACAATTTTTATCATGGAAAATTCCATTTAGTACAGTAAAACATTGAGCTATTAGTTTTACTTATTCTATTACACACTAGGTGTCACCGTCACACTACCCCCCACCTAAGCCTGTTCGTCCCGAACAGGACCCAAATCACCTCCTCTGTATAGGGCCAGCCTCTCCAAATGCACCACCTTTGGTTTACCTCGATGTCCCTTCCGTATCCGATAAACCACGTCGTTCATCCTTGTGATGACAGTATAAGGTCCTTCCCATGCTGGTTGCAGCTTCGGTGATAATCCCTTTTTCCGTTGCGGGTTGTGAAGCCATACTAATTGCCCTTCCTGGAAGCCCTGGTTATTTGCTCGTGTGTCATATCGAGCCTTCATCCGGTCACTTGACATCCGTATTTTCTCCCGTACAAATTGATGAATCTCATTAAGTTCCTCTTTCATTCGGTCTACGTAATCTTGTCCACATAAAGCCGATGATGGTACAGCCCCAAACTTTAGATCTCCAGGTAACCGTAGATTATCTCCAAATAACGTTTTAGCTGGTGTCATTCCGGTTGTGTCATGTATAGCTGATCGATAGGCCATCAGAAACATCGGTATATGTCGATCCCAGTTGCGTTGGTTTTTCTCAACCACCTTTGCTAGATATTCCTCCAATGTACCATTGAATCTTTCCACCATACCGTCAGACTGTGGATGCAAAGGCGTTGTTCTCGTTTTATTTATACCGAGCATCTGGCATATTTCTTGAAACACCACCGATTCAAAATTCCGTCCTTGATCGGTATGAATCTCCATCGGCACTCCAAATCTGCTAATCCAATTGTTTACCACGGCATCAGCTATTGTTGTCGTCTCCTGATTGGGAATGGGGTACACCTCCGGCCATTTGCTGAAATAATCCATGATTACTAGCACATATTTGTTGCCGCTCTCAGTGGTGGGAAATGGGCCCGCTACATCCATTGCAATTCTTTCGAATGGTGCTCCAACGTTATATTGCTTCATGGTTCCACAACTTTTGCGTGCGGGTCCCTTCACCGCCGCACATTGGTCACATTTTTGGCACCATTCTATCACATACTGCCTACATCCTGCCCAGTAGAATCGTTGACGTATCTTTGCTAGAGTTTTATTAATTCCAAGGTGGCCCCCACTTGCTCCTCCATGATACTCATTCAGAATTTCTACAATCCGGCACTTTGGTATCACCAGCAACAATTGCTTCACTTTGCCATCCGTGCTTTCCCACAATCGTTTTAAACAGCCATTCTCAAGACGGAGGCTATCCCATTGAGCCCAATAGGCCTTGACAATGGGAGTTTTGTCCGCGATCTCGCTCCAAGTTGGCCGGTGTTCCTTTTCCTTCCAATCCATTATAACTGATAAATCCGTATCATCCAATTGCTCTTTCCTGATCATTTCGTCGGTCCACTCCTCATCAGGCAGCACTTGCGTAAGCCTAACGTCGATGATGCCTTCCTTTGCTTCAACATGGCCACAATGTTTACATTCTACTGGACACGGCCGTCTTGACAATGCGTCGGCATTTCTGTGTGCACTTCCCTTCCGATGTTCAATTTGGAAATCGTAGCTTTGAAGACGTTCGATCCAGCGTGCTACTTGTCCCTCTGGATTCTTGAATTGTAACAGCCACCGTAAAGCGCCGTGATCTGTCCGTAAATGGAATTTTTGGCCATAAAGATACTTATGGAAATACTTGACACACTCCACTATAGCCAACAATTCTTTCCGTGTCACGCAGTAATTACGCTCCGGTTTCGATAATGTTTTGGAGTAGTACGCAATAACTCTTTCTTGACCATTAATTTCCTGTGATAACACACCTCCTATACCGTCATTACTTGCATCGGTGTCCAAAATAAATTTCACGTTGGGTATAGGGTACGCGAGGATTAGCGCGGCACACAACCGTCTCCTTAGTTCCATGAATGCTTCTTCCTGGTCATTCTTCCATTCGAATGCCTTGTTCTTCCTAGTCAACTCGTGTAAACTCTTGGCGATGTTGGCGAATCCTGGCACGAAGCGTCTATAATAGGTGCACAATCCGAGAAAGCTTCGTAATTCGTGTAAATTTTTAGGTCTTGGCCAGTTCTTTACCGCTGCGATCTTTTCTTCGTCGGTGTGAATTCCATTAATCGTTACGAGATGACCCAAATATTTGACTTCAGTTCTGAACAGCTTACACTTCTTTGGACTTAACTTCAATCCGGCGGCCTGTATCCGATCCAAAACTTCCGCCAAGTTCTTTAGATGCTCGTCAAAATCCTTCCCCATAACGATGATGTCGTCCAGATATATTAGGCAAGTCTTCCAATGTAATCCCTTTAGCACGCGCTCCATTAATCGTTCAAAAGTTGCAGGGGCATTACATAATCCGAACGGCATAACATTAAATTGCCAAAGTCCGTTACCTACACTGAACGCTGTTTTCTCGCGATCTTCCTCATGGACTTCCACCTGCCAATAGCCGCTTTGTAGATCTAATGTCGAAAATATTTGTGCACCCGATAATGTGTCTAACGTGTCATCGATCCTTGGCAGTGGGTAGCTATCTTTTTTCGTCACAGCATTGAGTTTTCGGTAATCAACGCAAAATCTCATGCTACCGTCCTTCTTCTCGACCAATACTACCGGTGAGCTCCATGGGCTATTAGATGGTTCAATTACTCCTGCTGCCTGCATATCTGTTACCATTCGATTGACTTCTTCTTGTTTTGCCAAAGGTAGCCTCCTTGGTGGTTGACGAATTGGCATCTCTGCTCCCGTATCAATGCGGTGCTTTACCATTGAGGTCCTTCCGTTATTATCCGATGTACTGCAGAATATGGACGTGTATCGTTTGAGTAGTTGATGTGCAGAATTTTTCTGTGCCTCGGTAAGATCTTCGGTCCATTTCTGCATAAGTTGTTCTACCATTTCTTTCTGCCCTTGCATGTCGGCTTTTTCAACCGGACTTCTCTGTTCACACTTTACTATAGTTGAAACCTCGTTACATTGGCCGATGACTGTCCCTTTCTTGATGGTTTTCGTCTTATCCGAGAGATTTAGAGTCCTAATTGGTACTCTATAGTCGTTGTCTGGTTTAACTAGGGCTTTTCCGATTATAATTTCCTTGGCTCCGTTCTCCTCTTCGTTAGCTTCCACAACCCACAACCTGGGTGACCCAGAACCTCCCTCCAATTTTCCCCATAGGATCGTCTCCGAATTCGGTGGCAGCTTCTCCCGATGATCAATAATAATTCGCCTGATAGTTGCTCCGGCACTGCTAGATTGAAGTGGCAACTCGATGTTATCGTAACTTAAAACTCCTCGTCCAACATCCACCACGAAGCCATTTGCCCTCATGAAGTCCATCCCCATTATGACTTCATCCACAATATCTGCAATCAGCACTTCGTGTTGGAAAAGAGTTCTCCCGATTTTTATTTTCACGATCTTTTTGCCTTTTATTATTGAACTATCTCCAGTTGCTGTTTGTAACTTCAATCCATTAGCTGGTTGTACACCTCCATCGATCAGATCTTTACGGACAATCGTGCGATTTGCTCCCGTATCCAGAGTGATGATGCAATCCGTGCCATCAATGTCGCCTTTGATTGTTAAGCTGTCACCGCCTCTTGCTACTTTCGAAACGCGGATGGAGGTTATGGGGCAATCGGTTGTGGGAGTCAGCTTCTGCCCCTTTAAGCTGACTCGTTGTAGTTTAACGGCTCCGCCGTCATTTGGCCTTCTTGCCTAGCCAACGCCTGCTCCCCGCTTGGTCGTCGCTGCATAGGAGATAGTGATCTTCCCCTTTTTCTTCTTAATTCCCAGCAGTCGCGAGAGATGTGACCAACCTTATCACATGCCCAACATCTGATTTTGCCGCTTCCATCTCGGTATCTTGGTGTTGACCGCTCGTTGTTTATGCTTGTATCGATTTCTACTCGGCGTATTTTCATTGACGGTTTGGTGATGGCTTGTGCAGTTTCATTTGTTAACGCACAAGCGATGGTTTCCGCAAAGGTTGCTTTAGGTGACAACATCACCGCCCTGCGTGTCTCTGGATCTCGAATACCGTCAATGAATGCGTCAATTTTAAGCCTTTCCATATAATCGGCCGACGTACTGGTATGTGCTAGATGTACTAATCGCTCGATTGCCGATGAAAATTCCTGAAGTGATTCTCCTCCCTTTTGGTAGCGGCTTTTCAATTCCATTCGATAGATTTCACGCTTGTGGTCACTGCCGTACTTCCTATCCAGCGCCTTCATAATTTCGAGATAACTGTTGCGATCTTTTTCCGGAATTGTTTGTAAGGCCTCCGCTGCTTCACCTTTAAGGGCCACTATTAACGCTGCGACAAGATGTTCATCATTTCAACGGTTTTGATTGGCTGCCGTTTCAAATTGAAATTTGAAAATCCCGAAAGATGATGTACCGTCGAAGTTTGGTGGTTTTAACTTAACTGATTGAACGGTCTGTACCACTTGCGTCGTTGTTCCACTTGCCTTGACATCAGTTAGATCTTTCTCGAGACGTTGAAATTTTTCCACAACTTGTTGAATCTCCGTTTGCAATTTCTCTTCAACATGTTGAACCTTCGTTTCTAATTTTTCGTCAACCTTTTGAATCTCCATTTGTAGCTTCTCTACTTCGCCGTGTATGTTAGTAGATAATTCGAGAATTTTCTCGTCCATTCTCTTTTGCCCATCTGCAATTTCCTGGATTGGTTGTTCAATTTTCTCTATTTGTTGTTCCATTTTTAGGTTAGACTGATTTTGTTATTCCAACTGTCGTTTTATTTCTTCGTTTGACTGGTTTATAGTCTCCAACTGTCGCACATTTTGTTGTTCCATTTCATTCTTAATTTCTTGGTTTGACTGCTCAATTTTCACCATTTGTCGTTCGTTTTGTTGTTTCATTAGACACATCTGTCCTGTCATTTGGTTCATAGCAGCTATTAACTGCGACAAATCGAAACTTCCAGAATGTTCTTGTGTCTTTTCGACCAACGGTTGTTTATCTTCTGCTTTCTGCTCTATGGTTGCTACATCCGTTACTTTCTCTCCAAAATCATAATGTTCCGCGTCCAGCCCTTCGTTCTGCATGGCCTCACGTAGTCGCGCTTGTAAAGCTGCTTTAGTACCATCAGTAGCCAAACCCCGTTTCTCTAGTTCTCTTTATCTTTTTATTCACAATCCCACCGCTGTCACCAAATGTTACGTTTTTGCCTTGTCAATCAAGGTTCGAATCACTGGATTGTGAATAATACAAAATCAATTTAATTTATCTCCAACGAATTTATTTATTTCACAAAATTTATTACAACACAGTTTATCAATCAAAATTCACAAAATCACTTTATATAAATTATTCTCAAATTTTACTAATCACTTTTACTTTTTATTTCGCACAAAAACACTTTTTTAAATCACTTTTTAATTCCTTTTTAATCTTTATACTATCGCTTTCCAAATATTACTTATTCTTACAACTTTACACTATCGCGTTCCAAATACTAATAATCCAATTCGATCTTGTTCGCCTTTTTATATACACAAACCAAGCTTCTCGAAAGTTCACGACTTTTCCAGTTGGAATAGCGTAGAAACATTACGTAACAATTTTTATCCTGGAAAATTCCATTTAGTACAGTAAAACATTGAGCTATTAGTTTTACTTATTCTATTACACACTAGGTGTCACCGTCACAGTATTTTTTTATTATATGTAGCATGTCGATATTTTTAGACTAGAAAGGAAAGAGGAAAACAGTTGATTTCAATGTCATCGTTTATATATCGTATATGTATTGTTTTAGTGTTGGTTAGATACATATATTAAAACCAAACCAAAAAACAGATCAAAAATATACATTCCGTTGCAACTTCGTGAATGTATTTTCGTTTTTTTCTTTTTTAATACTTCACGTATTGTATTTTACTTTTCATAAAAACATTACAAATACTCGGGAATATTTTTTGAATTTCATTATACCGAAGTTCTTATTTGAGCTTCGCGTTTTCATTTTTTTTAAATACAGTATTTCGTTTTTTCTATTTTTGTGTTTCGTTTTGCATATTGCCGTTTTCTTAACCAATTTTGATGAAATTTTACATGTGCAATGGAAATGATATCGTAAAATGATTTTTTGATTTAGTTCTAGAAAATGGTCAAACAATGCAGAAGGCAAAACATACAAATATTGGTCAAGATAAAGCGATTCCATTTCCTCGAATATTGCGACCATATTTCACGAGAACTGGTTAAGACAGAGCCAAGTTTTATTCCGATCAGCAATATTCCAGAGTACAAAAAATAAAGCCCTCCTCAATCCAACTCAACTCAACCTAATTTTTAACTCAATCTAAATCTCTCATAAAAAAACCCACAACTCAACCCATACTCAACTCCCAACTCAACCCTCAACTCTACACGGTCTGAAAACTGCATTACTCAACCCTCAACTAAACATCAATTTCAACATCCAACTCGATCCTTAAATCAACGCGACCTTAAAATTATATTCGTACATGAACACATGACCCCCTCTTAAATCAATCCCAAACTCACGCCCAAGTCAACTTCGAAATTACAACGTTCTTACATGAACACAACTTAATCTAACTCTAACTCAACCGTCAAGCCAATACTCAAATAAATTCCTACCTGACTGCTCATTAAATACTACCCCAACTCCAACTCAACTCCAATTCAGCCACAACTCTACCTACAATTCGAACCTAACTCAACCCTAAACTCAATCGTAAACTAAACGTCCAACTCAAAAACAAATTCTTAACTGTTCCAAACGCTTTTCAATTCTCCGCCTTGACTAAAAAAACACTTTGGCGATAGAAATCCCAAATCGGACAAGCCGTTCTCGAGACACCATGGCCACAGGCAGACATCTCGATCTGCAAGTTGAACCTATTACAATTCAAATTCAACCTTTTGCAAATTATATTTATTAAAACAAATTTTATTTTTCAATTAAGTTTTATTCATGTCACCTTCTTCTATGGAAATGGGATTCACAAAATAATTTTTAAATTCGTTTTCTTAACCAATTTTGATGAAATTTGATATGTGCAAATGGTTTTGATATCGTAAAATGATTTTTTGATTTAGTTCTAGAAAATGGTCAAACAAAGCAAAAGACAAAACCTATAAATATTGGTCAAAATAAAGCGATTCCACTTCCTCGAATATTGCGACCGTATTTCACGAGAATTGGTTAAGAAAGAGCCAAGTTTCACTCCGATCAGCCATATTCCAGAATTGCATCAACAAATAATTTTGGAATCTCATATTTCCATAGAAGATGTGACGTGAATAAAACTTGCAATTGCATGATGTTAAAATCTTTCAGATAATAAACCAGTCCTTGAACATGTTGAGTTTCTTAGATATTCTAAAAAATGTGTAGAGCTCTGCTTTGGTTGGTGCCCAGGCCATTAAGGATTTTAGAGTTTTATCACTGGATTTTCCAATTAAAGACCATTCGATTGGGAACAATTTTTAATCTATATTGACCTTGACTTCTTGACTAATATTTTACGTACCTAAACATTTTATTTCAAATTGTCATTCCGGCACTAGTTAAATAAAGGCTGTTTCTATGCTGCAAATCGGAAGCGTTTGGATAACAATTTGTTCGAGCTCTCGAACAAACCTCAATTGTGCTCTGTTTGCTATTCTTGATATCTGTAAAATTAGCTTTAGGGACCAGTAATTACTGTGTAAAATGTTTTTTTTAAATCACGTTTTTCGGCAATTCTGAACAGAAAAAATCCAAAATCTGCAATTGTGCTCCGATTCCGGTTCTACATACCTCTAAATAATGATTTTAGGACATAAATTTGTTGTGCCAAAACCACAAATAGTACATACCTCTTGACGAGTCACAAATTCGGTACTCACAATACGCGATTCTGCGCGCTCTGCTTCATTCATGAGACCAACGCCGATATTTAATTTGATATACTATATGTATACTTGCTAAGCTGGTTATGATGGCTACAATATCGACGTTAAATATTTATTAAATAATTAAAAACTTTTTAAATATTTTTTTATGCAAAATTTATTTGTTTTTTTTTTCATCTTAATTTTCATTTATTTATAATAATTTTTTCATAATAATCATAATAATAAGTCAGACTACAAATTCATTTGTAATCATTTCGTTTTTTTTTTAATTTATAATTTTTTTATATTTTTGATTTAATAACTATTTTCCTCTTTAATTAATTTATATTATTTGTTTGATGTTTTTCGTTTTTTGATAAAAAATAAAAAATAAAATAAAAAATTAAATTATGTTACTGTCATAATTAATTATGTAATTTGTATTAAATAATAAAATTTATTTAAAATTTGAAATTAAATTGCAACAATTTTATTTTATTATTTTAAAAATAAATTCTTTTTGTTTATTATAATACATAATTTGTTTATTTTTTTTTTTTTTAATATACATATTTATTGTATGTAATCGTAAATTTATTAATTATTTTTAATACTATGTGCGTAATAAAATAATTATTAAATTATGCAATTATATACAAACAATTTTTTTTTGGTTTTAATTAATTTATTCACAGTTAGTTAAATTATATAAAATATATAGAATAGACCTACCACCATTAATATTAATTTTAATTATAGTAGTTCATTATATATAATATATATTTATATGGCGTTAATTAGCAACTTTATTGTGTCAATGTATTATATAATGCTTAGTTATTAGTTTTTTTTGTTGTTGTTGTTTATTTGACTTAAAAACTAATATTTATAATTAGTATATATTTATTGTATTGAAGCACTTTTCCAAACTAATATAAATATATATATTTATATATATTTATATTTATTTATTTATATACGGTATATAATTTTTTTTTTGTTTTGTTTTATTTAATTTTATATAAATATATAATATTTTTATTTATTTAATATCGTTATGTCATTTTAATTAAATTTTATTATTATTATTATTATTTTGGACATACACATTTATTTGCATTTTTATTTATTTTTTTTATTTTGTTTTATTTTAAAAACGAAACAATAAAAAAAATATTTTACATTTTTTATCATTGTCATTATTAAATGAAATTGTTTAATAAAAATAAATATGAAATGAATGAAAATATAATAATAATGAAATCATACAAGATTTAAAGTAAAAAGCAACATAGGGTGGACTACAATAATTATATTAATTAGTGTGAGGGAATCTCTATTTGGGAGCTTTTATTTGTCGGTCTATAACAAATCACAGTTTTTTTATCATTGTATCAAATTAAATATTTTTAGGCTGTAGTTAATCACTCGAAATTCATTTATGCTCAGATTTTGCTGTGTTGGTTAGAAATTTATTTAAACGATTTTAAAAAAATATGACTTTGTACTATAAATAAACGATTGATAGTTATGGGTCTAAAATCGTAGTATATAACCGCTTTGAAAAATAAAATATTTAAACGAAATATAAAAGTGAAGAGGGCTGACTCATTTTGATGTCTAGTTTTTGGGTCTAAATGCTTTCCAGAGTGATAAATTGAAGAATTTGTTTTGCTTTAATTCATTACAAAAATTAACAGTTTAACAAAGTATTTGTAATTTGCTGTTTAGATTACCCTCTTTTCGGCCACTACTACAAGTGTTCTATATCGGCAATAAGATTGAAATTCCAATATTGACTAGTGGTTTTGACAGTACCGCCACCAGATAGCACACAACGTAATAAAACGACACATGATGTAACACAAGAAAATTCCATAAATCTTTCTTTCCCTGAATATTATAGAGCTATATACATTTCCATTCTAATTTTAATTTAAGTCCACTTTTTTCAGAATACTCTAAAATTAAAAATGCTTCTATTCTAATTTTAGTATTTTTCCTTAGCCACGACAATTTAAAATTATATGATTCCTGTTCCAGAAAATGCATTCTAATTTAAAAACAAAATTTTCGTTTTCCAGAATATTAAAAAATTAGAAACATTTCCGTTTTAATTTGGTTTTTAAGGAAGGTTTTGGTTTTGCAGGAAGTCTAATTTTAAAATATTCTGGAAAAGGAGAATTTAAATTATTAAAACTCCCTTTTCCAGAATATTTTAAAATTCACCGTTTCTTTCCAGAAATTCCATTCTAATTTAAAAATGAAATCTTTCTTCTCCAGAATATGTTAAAAGTATTTCCATTCTAATTTTAATTTAAGTCTTCTATTTCCCAGAAAATTAAAAAACTAAAAATATTTTCTTTCTAATTTAAATTTAAATCTCTCTTTCCCGGGATTAATTTAATTAGCTGCTCCAGAATACTTTTAAATTTAAAATGCTTCCATTCTAATTTTAATATAAATCTTTCTCAACCTGAACATGTTAAAATTTAATATCTATTTTTCAGAATATTTTAAAATTAAAAATATTTCGAAAGAAGAAGCCTTAAACTAAACATTTAATTTGTTTTAATTAAATTTAAAATATTTTTAATTAAAGAAAAAAATAATTTTAAAATTAGAATGGAAATTTTGGAAAAAGTATTTTTAATTTTAAAAGTTTTAAAACTCATTACATGACAGAAACGGTTGAGAAAAATAAATCTATCGATTGCTGAACATTTAAGAAACTACAATGGTACGACCCTAAGGATGGACAGACACGGTAATCCTTTGACCACCAATTGTTAGTTATTTTGGTCTATATATAAATTGTCCAAATGTTTGTCAAATATTTTAAATTGTTATGTGGGTTGCAATTTTTAACCAATAAAATGTGAGGTTGAAATAGCGATTTCCCGGATGGAATTACCGTTAATTTAAGAAATTAAAAGTATTCCTGTTTCCCAGGAATGTTGTCAATATTTCTCGGGAATCAAAAATCCAATTTCAAATGTAACGTTACAAAAAAATAAAGACACATTATACAGTTAGAGTATAAAAAACTGAATATTATATGAGTTGGACACATCGGCTGAAGTGCTTTAGAGACAATGCTGGCTTAATAAAAATTGTACTTCGGGAACGGAAAATATGAGAGATGTGCAGCTACAAAATATTCTTAAAACGTTCAAGGTATACCTTCAGATGAGCTAGGAAATCAAGACTTTGATATACTCAAAGCTTAAGCGACTTCAGCATTCTTTCCAAATTTAAAATAATCGGCAGCTATTATTGACTACAGGTTAAAACTTCTAAAAGAAAAATTAGCAATTACAATAAATAAAGAAGTTGCCTCGTTAATAAAATTCCTCCAATATACCGAGATGATGCCTGTTTTGGAAGACAATGTTGCAGGAGTAATATGTGGTAGTATCATTCGAGGCATACAAAGAAAAATAATTCATTCAAAAGAAGAGCTGGGCGTACATAATCTATCTAAAGGTTTAAGCCAAAGTATCGCCCTGTGTAAAAGTGTAAAGTAAGATGTTCCGTTTCCCGGAAATATAAAAGGTCTGGGAATGGGCAAGCCACCACCACCTACACACATCACTCTTTTAACAAAAAAACTAGTTTGTTTTAATTAATATATTTAACTAAAATTTTAAATCTAATTTTAACTCAATATTCCTTTTCCAGAAATAAAATTTCGTTTTCCAGAATTTTAATTCTAATTTCAAAATTAATTCTGCTTTTTTAATTTTCTGGAATTCCATTCAGAATATTTTTCAACTAAAAATATTTATGTTCTCATTTCAAATTAAATCACCTAGAATATTTTAAAATTAGAAATCCTTCAAAATTTTTTTACAAAATTCCATTCTAATTTTAAAATTAAATCTCTTCCAGAATATTTTGAAATTAAGAATACTTCTATTCTAATAAATTTAATATAATACAAATCTTCCTTTGCCAGAATATTTTTAAATAAAATATTTACATTCTAATTGTAAATTAAATCACTTTTTTCCGAAATATTTTTAAGTAAAAATACTCCAGTTTTAATTTTAATTTTGGTTTTTGAGGATATCCTCGGGAGGATTTCGATCTATAAATTTAAAATCCTTCTCTTTCTAGAACATTTTATAATTAAAAATGTTTCCATTCGAATTTTAATTTATATTTTACATTAGCAGAATACTTTAAAATTAAATATTCCATTCCAGGGTATTTACTATTTTTAAATGTACAAATTTCCGTTCTATTTTTAAATTAAATCACTTTTTTTGGGAATATTTTTAAATTAAAATACTTCCAAAATTAATTTAATTTCAATCTGTCTGTTAAAGAATATTTTAAAATTAATGTTTTTTCCGAATATTCCATTCCAATTTTAAAATTAATTCTCCTTTTTTTTTTGAACATTTTAAAATTATAAATACTCCCATTCTAGTTTAAATTTCAATCTTCCTTTTGCAGAATATTTTTAAATTAAAAATTCTTCCGATTCCAGAGTATTTTAAAATTAAATATTCCTTATCCAAAATGTTCATTCTAATTGTTAATTTAATTTTGCTCTTTCAAAATATTTTAGAATTAAATATTCTTTGTTCAAAAATTTCATGTAAAATTAATAAATTTTAAAGGCTTATTTTAATTTAATCTCTTCTTTCCGAATTAATTTTAAAAGAAAAACACTTCCCTTCTTTTCCAGAAATTCCAATCTAATTTTAACATTAAATTTCGCTTTCCAGGATATTTTTAAGTAAACATACTTCCATTCCACTTTAAATTTAAATCTTTTTTTTCCAGTATAACTAAAATTAATAATTTTTCCAACCTAATTTTAATTTAAATTTCCTTTTCTAGAATATTCCTTGTTCTTTCCGAATTAATTTTAAAAGAAAAACACTTCCCTTCTTTTCCAGAAATTCCAATCTAATTTTAAGATTAAATCTCGCTTTCCTGAACATTTTTAAAAATTAATTCGTTTTCCAGAATAATTAAAATTAATAATTTTTCCAGCATAATTTTAATTTAAATTTCCTTTTTCAGAATATTTTGAAATTAAAAATACTTCCAAAATAGATTTAAGTTAAATCATAATTTTACGGAATATTGTAAAATTATGGTTTTCCCGAAAATTCAAAATCGAATTTTAAAATAAATTCACCCTTTTCCAGAATATTTCAAAATTAATAATTGAATAATTTTATTTAAAATCTATCTTTCCAGGATTACATTTTTCATTTTGTTACTTTACTCTTAATATGAGGTGTCTTTTTGTCTGTCGGTCGTTTTATTGGGGAGACTGTGGAAGCCCTGGTCTAAAATGACATGAATTGATTTAGTTGTTATCTATCTTTCTAGTTATTAATTAAAAGCTGCTGAAACTCATGAATCTAAAACAAATATCGTTTAGTTGTTATTGTTTTTATCAAATTGCTCCATTCGTTTTTGTTCCGTATTCTGTTTTGTTTTCGCTGTCCCAAATTTGAAAACTGTGAGTGTTTCGCTTTCGATCAGTGTTTCAAGCTTTCGTTTGAGCTCTGAGATGACATGCAAACAGGCTCAAAGCAATTTTTTTATTTTAATTTTGTTGTTATTTGTGCGTTTTTTTTTTGTTTGTAAAAATCGTTGTTTTATTACTCTAAGTCAATCGTAATCCACCAATGTACTCAGAATTAATGCTTTATTAGTACAGGTCAGAGTTTTTCATAGTATTCATGTTTCTTAATAGATTCTTACAATATACAAATTATTTGAATAAAACTGCCACGGGGCAATTATTTTCCAATTTAGTAGATAGAAAAGAAAATTTTAAAATTATTATTATTGGCGCTACTAAAACCTTTATATCTCCTGTAATAATAGAGTTGCCAGAACAGTCAAATTTCTGGAAGGGAATGCTTTTGTTTAAAACGTACTTTGAAATTGACTTAGAAAGGTCCCGTTAAGGTAATCGGGAAAATGTTAATGGCTGTCCAATTTTGTTATCTTTAATTAGCTTTAGCAATCGCTTGTAAAGTAAATAATGATAAATTCTTTCTAAAAGTCTCCTTATATAAGGACTATACTATATTTTAAATCGGAATCGATACAGTATTACTTAATGAGCTTTTAGCCGAGTGATTAAATGGTTTAATACCTTTTACTTCTTGAATGCAATTTGAATATATTCAATAACCATTAGTTTGTGGATTTTATGGTTGATTTTATGATAAAAGCCCATTTTTATAAATTCTAATATCCACAAAGTTTTTTCACAGGAAATTTGATTAATTAATTACTTATCTTTGGTCCATTATATTCAGCTAAATAGTATTGCAAAAAACTGTAATTTTATTAAAAGCTATCATCAACCCAATAATACATGATTGAAATATAATATTGGATAGTGAGGAGGGTGCATCTATTAAAAAATCAATTAATAATTATATTTTAAAATCTTGATTACTAATGGTTTCTCCCAGATCGCCCTCCCATTATTAAAATGCAATTTCCTTAAACAAGGCGCGCACAAATCAATTCAGGACAATAAAATTGGACATTTAATTAAAATATTAAATTTCAATATACAAGATAGACTATATGTAATATCAATTTGGAATTTTACATACACCCATACATTTATATATACTATAATATAATAATAGACTTGTATATTGAGTTTCTCACCCAAAAAGGCTGGAAAATGGAAAATAAAAACAACTAAAAAAAAATAAAAAAAATCAATTTGTAAACCATTAAATATTCCGATACAATAATATGAAAAATTGATTTTTATTTATCTGAACTATTTGTGTAGTACACACAATGAAAAGGGGGGGGGGAGGTTTGAGAAGTAGAAACTCAGAAAAATATTAATGTCTGTATTTATCCTGAAGGTATATTATATTCAGTGACTTGAAAATTAATCGGGAGCACGTGCTGCATATTGTATTACATTCACACCTAATTTACATGAATTATGACGACAAATAAAAGCTCGATGGGATGAATTGATAAATTTTACAATGCACAAAACATATTTATAAAATAATCGTTAAAATTAGTTTTTACGTCCTAGACTAAAGTTTTTTTTTTTTTGTTACTATAGATAGTAATAAGATTTACGTATATTGCAATTTTTTAATTATTTTATTTAATGGCTTGCCATAAAGTTCACAGTATATGGAAATTTCTTTAATTTAATTTTGATTAAAAGAAAACATAAACTTTTCATGTTTTTAATTTTATTTTTATAATATAGTTTATAGTAATTTATGTGTATATATTTTTATGTAATATGTTTTTAAAGTCAGTTTAGCAAAAAAAAAAAAAAAAAAAAAACTTTTGTTCATTTTGTTTATGTAAATAGGATAAAAATATTATTATTTATTGTCCACCCCGTCCACATCATGAAACGTACGGGTTTTTTTATTATTTGTTCGGTTTGTTATTTTCTTTGTAATTAATTAACTAGAACTTTACAAGGATTTTGTTTTTTTCTTCTTTATGCTACATAATTTATTTATTTATATATACTTAGTTTGTAAAGTACTGTATACTAGTACCTATACCTCTATTGTTGTATATAGTGTGGTCTAATGAATTTGATGGAATACGGAATCCATGTCAAAACTTCGATCGCGCGCATTACTTTTTGGTGATGTATCCTGTGTCATCCATTTTGTGGCTGAAAATAGAGACAATTAAAAAGTTGTTAGTAAAGTTTTATTAAAATGAGTTAAGCAGAAAAATTTAGCAAATATTCAATCTACTCATACAACGATAGATAATTATTAAAATTGAATACGTTACACCAATAGAAAATGAAATTAACTAAAAGTTATTCTTAATGAATTCTAAGTCATTGCCTAAATGTCACTACCAAAAGCACAAATTTGCCGTAACTTAGTATTTTTCATTAGGCCATAAAAGTTAATAAAAGCCATAAAAAAATAAATCCCTAAATTCCCAACAAAAATGTAATTGAAAATTTTTTACATTAGAATTTATTTTAACTGTTACCGAAAAAAAGCAAGGAAAACGTCAAATTCCTGAAAAGCTCCATTGGAATTTTATGACTCAGAAAATAAGTTTGAATCTATCTAAGCTTCAGAAATATTTAACTATTTTGAATTTTTAATTTATTAAAATAACTTTCAAATTTGGTGAATGCGGTATATAATCAACTTAAAGCTTTGAGTTAAAAGTTTTGTTTAGTTTTAGCAAGCATGAACATATTCAACATTAAATATAAAAATGTAATAATAATAATTTTTTAAAAGTTTTTAAAAGTGAACTACGGTTATGCAACCTACACGAACACAAAGGCTTTTTTGGACTTAGGTACGCTTATTTCAACTGATCGAGGCCAATTGAGTCTCGAAAATGGTAGTTTGGACAATTGCTTGGATTAACCAAGATTAATTCAGTTAAAAGCTCTAAGGTAAAAATTTAATATGGTTACATGAGCTTTTAAGGTCAAATGCTTTGATGTTGTAAGCTTTTGTTATTCAGATAAAAAGCTCAGCTTTTTGAATGCTTGTTTTAAAAAAAGATGCGCCTTTTCAAAAATAAACTGAAGTTTGTTTTCGAAAATTTGTCTGCCCATTGATGCTTTTATACCACCGCTGGTTTCTTACCAGTAGTAGAGAATAACTAATTGATCAAAGGCTCTAGAAATTTTCAACTGAGAATTTTTACGGCTCGAAAACCTATTCAATTAAATAATTTAGGGGTCTTTAAATCAATCCCCGTTGAAAAGTTGGTGGATTGTCTATCTATCTCAGAAATCTCAGTCTTCAGACGGAACTAAATCAGTTTGTGTGTTTCTGTTTATTTTTTAAGTAAAACTTTCGAGAGCTAACATTTCCTGGAGCTGCTTTCCCTACTTCTGATCTACTCAGATTTATTAGAAAAATCTAAATTTTTTGTTGAGCTTTGAAACTTAAATTAACTTTAATTAACCCTGAATTGGCTGAATAATTTTGTTTTGTGCATGTTGTTGTTGTTTTTTGTTTTGAGCTTTAATCATATAAATAAACTTTTTAAAAATCTGTGATAAAATAAAACGCATATTACCATTTTTATCTTTTTTGCCATTTACTAATTGAACTAAATTTTAAATTAGAAAAAAAAAGCTTTTGAACAAAACTCTAGGTGTCAAGATAGTTACAGCTTGTCTAACACTGATTAGTGTTCATAGAACACAAATGTTTATTAAAAATATTGCCTGGTAAACCTTTGTCAGGTTTTATTATTTTGGTAAATTATGGAGTGCCCTTAATTATGGGAGCTTTTGAGCCAGCTTTTATAATTTATTGCTGTTGAGCTGCTTCCCATGTTTGAATTTTTAAAAATGTAACCTACAAAATACTCGATAAAACCTTTTAGCAAATTTTGGTAATGTTTATAATGAAATTCTTCCAAAGAACGTCTGTAGAATTAAAATGCAAGTAATATAAAAAGCTTTATATTTAAAGCGTCCATTAATTTTGGCCAAAGAATGATAGAATAGAAAGGTTAAGTGCAAACATAAAGTCTAAGGTAATATTCGACCTCTTCATTCAAATTCGTTTAGCACTTGTCGGTACCGAATCTCGAAGACTTGAGCTTGAGAAAAGCTCTTTTAAAATTTTAAGCTTTTTTATACTTTGCTACGCTTAGTTATGTTGGTCGATGCTTAAGCGTGTCAAAATTCTTTTGTCTGAGCAATTTCAAGAATGATGAATGAGTTTCTCATCTCAATCTAGTCGGGGTAAAAATACCAAATTGGAGTTTGTCGTGGATTTTGTTAATTCGGCTCAGAAATTAAACTTTGGTGGAGAAAACCACTGAAGCATGAATTCATAAAAAATAATAATCTTTCAAGTTTCAATTTGACTTTCATGTCAATAATTGTTTGGACTAACAAAAAGTTTACAACTAATGGAATGCCAGACAAAAAAGCTTTATTTAACGATTGATTTAAAAATGTGAAAAAAGGAGGAATATTTTCTTTCCAAGCTTCGGTTACTGTACTACAAAATATTTGGTTATGGATTAAGTTCTTAACATTTATTTTTTAATGTAATTTCATTTGATTAATGCAGATTTATTTCATGTTAACAAAACTGCCATAATGTTGGAAGTTACTTCATTTCTGTTTTAAATTGAAATTGGTCATTTTCGTGATATAGGTGTAATCGGTAGAGGCTTTGATGTTGTGGGAAAATATCCTAATTTTGATTTTTCAATATTTATTGGGTTTTGTCGATGAGCAACTACACCTTTCAGACTAAAGCTTTGAGGCAACAATTTAATTTCGATTAATTAATTCATGATTGTAAATGAGCTTTCATGTCAATATGTCATTTTCGGTACAAGAAATCAAAATATTTATCATAAAACGTCACAACAAAGGTTATATTGACATCTAACATCAAGCGTTAAGTAGTCATGAGCTTTTTCAAAAATAATAATACACATTCCAGCACGGATTTCTTTGCTAGCATATAATATGGAATGCATCTAATTGTCCAAACCTCTATGGGAATTCATTATGTACTTTAGGTTCGAATAGGTTTACTATTGGTGCTTTGACCACCTTTCTCCGAAATCTCTAGTTAAAAAAAAAAATATTAAGAATTACTGCCAACTTCATTATTGAACCGTAGTGTTTTCTAACTAGACCCACCAAAAACCAAAATTTCCTGGAATTGCTTTCCATAGGACATAGGGTAATTTAAAGTTATTTTGTAAGTTATTTCAGTGGATTTAATATTCAGTAAACTGAGCTAATACTAAGATGTCCCTATAAATTACTATTCTCACATTAATTCAGAAAACCGAACTTTTATATTCATTGATCTTTGCACAGCGCAGTAACCTTTATCATTCAAAATTTTACGATTTACATAATTGGTATTCAATTAAAGCTTTAAATTAATCGTTAACATTTTGGTTAAGCTTTTAATATTTAATTGGCTCTGGATACGTTTACAAAATAACTTGGTTTTCGACTTTTTTAGCTTTGATCATTTAAATAAGCTTTTGATTGATCTTCGTTTGAAAATATAACCTTTGGTGGAAACTCCTTTGAGGTGAAGTAACCCGTACCCTGTTGTTCAATAAGCCAGTGAGATGTAAAAGTTTAAGAGAAATTTATCTAAACTACATTTTCTCTAATTTAAACGTTTACCAAAAGTTTCAAGCATCTTTTATGAATTGGAAATCGTACATAAAGAAAGCTAACTCCAGAAATCTTTCCCTAGTAATAATCTGAGTAAATTGTAGAATCTTGCTTACTTTACTAGAACTTTCATTTGAACAAAGAAAAAGCTTTTGACTTTCCATTAAGACTGAAGCTTTTTGTTTCTTTTAGTAAATGGCATCTTTCATATGAAGCTTTTTGTTTTTGTAATTTAAGCTGTCCAAAGGATAAGGCATGCAATAAATAGAATGTGAAATATTGTTGTGATCGACAAAAAAACTTTCCTCTGAAAGTCTGAACAATGAACCGGATGCCGCAATAAAAAGACCAGATTTCACCAACATTGAGTTAAGATTGCATATTTTAATTTTATATTTAAAAAAAAAAGTGTTGTCAGTAGTATTTTTAGTATTGTAATGTAGATTTGTTATAATTTACATTGTACAATTTTTTAAAAGCTCTAATCGAAAAAGTTACCTTGTTAATAAAAGTTGGTCCGTCGACAAAAACAAAAATGGAGAGATAAACCCAACCTTCAAATAAATGATAACTATGAAGCTCCTTTCTTAAAAATTTAAAAATACAAAAGCTCATTTGGAATATGCTTTGACAGTTTTAATGAATTTTGGTTAATGTTTTATTTTTACAAATATATATACATAAGCACAGTTTAGGACTAATTTCACGTTTTTTTAACTTTTTTGACACTTTAAGACAAAAAAAACCTTCCTGCCAACATTGAACTGTTCCCAAAAATAAGCTTTTAAGCTTATGTGAATCCATGTTGGTGTTAAAAAAGACTCAATACAACTCCGAAGTAATTTGCTTCTATACTTAATTAAATATGAAAGTAACTTTATTTGAAAAAATATAAAGCTCTTAAAGTTCTCTAAATATTAAGCTTTTAAGTTTAAAATGTTTTTGATAAGAATCGATTAATTCAAGAATTTTCTCAATTTAATTTTCTTAATTTAGGGAATAAGCTATAGGTACACCACCTTTAATATATTGACCGAAATGCTGTACTTTTGATGAGATTCGATTGGAATATTTGCTAAACAATTTTATTAATTTTAAACTGATGTGTCTTTAGTTTCAGACATTCTTACCTTTGTAATACATATCTTTGTACATGCTCGGGCAATGCTGTTGTTGTTGCTATAAACAAAAAAAAAGTTATTAATTCCATTTCTACCGCGCACTAAAACTATAAAGCAATATAAAATCGATTCTATATACCTTTTTTGCTGGAAAATCAATATTTGTTCTAACAGTTCGATGATGAAGCGGTTGCAATGGTCGTGCATTATTTCCCAATGGTGCTTTTGGTGTTTGCTCTGATCCTTGCATTATTTTCCTAAGAACATATAACTGGAACAAAATATTAACAAAAAAATAAAAAATAAATGTTGGTTATAGAGTTTTTCTCGTTAGAGCTTTTCAGCTATTTGTTAGTGTTTTTGTTTTATTTTTTGGGTAACAGCAAAATTATTGTGGAGCTGTATGAAATTAAATTGCATAAATTTTTAATTCAATTGGATTTCTATTTTTTTTCTTTCTTTTCAGGACATGCATGTTTGTATACATATAAAAGCTGCGCGATGGTTATTTTAAAGTATTTTAAAGTTTGTGTTTTTTTTTTGTTAATTTTATATTTGAAATGAAAAAAGTTTATACGTCTCATCTATACTGAGTATATAAGGTATGTACATTTGTGTTAATGATAATAATTGCTGTATTGTGTAAAATGGGAATTAATTAATGAAGCTTTTGTACGTGCAGACAAATTTATGTTATTTACCTCTTGCCTTGTTATGTAAATTGGTTTATTTAAAATAATCCACACGGTACTTTCCCAGCATCCCGGATGCGTTGTTGAACCTTCATACGTCATATACTGTTCGGTATTTGGTAACAGCGATCGTAACGATATATGCCTAATCGGTGTTGAGGCACCTGTGGGAAATATAAAAAAAGGGGGAAAAAGACATTATTCATTTTGAAAATCACAGACAAAACAAATCGCATTAAACTATTATTTATGTATTTTGATTCAATTTAACGATGCAAATGAAAATGCATTAAGATTTTTTATTTTTTTTTTCGTGGAATGGTCGGGGAAACCAAAGCGAGCGACACCCCGTTATAAACAAAATCATTAATGTTATGAAGTTTTTTTTTTCTCTTCCTTAATGGAGTGACACAATGTCGCTCTATGTGCTATCTAATAAAATATTTATTTAATGAGCTTTTTATTTTCAATTTTTTTTTTCGTTTTTTTTTTGCTACATGTATTTTTAAATGCCGCTCTCTGAACTTTACTGTGCTTTATGACGATCATTATATGTGTTAATTAGTAAAATTTTGTTTAATTTTTACTTTGGTTGTGCGGTAATTTATCAAAACGTAAAATAGACCAAGCTAACAAAAAAAAAACAGCAAACTATTATCTTAATATACCAACATTAAACGACCTATTATAGATAGATAGAGAATTGAATGTGATGATGTTGCATGGGAATGGGAAATGTTTACAAAACTATTAATTTGTTTGGTTATATAGCGTTTTGGTAGAATGAGAGGATTGGCTCGGGAAGTCATTATCGTTGTTTGGTTTGGTACGGTAATGTAAACATTTTGGGAGGGGAAGCATCAATTTTTGGTGTTATTTCGTACGTGAACTATTTTAAGGTAAATATTTAGAACTTATGCACAGTTAATGTCTGAGTGATTTAACTGTAGCAGTTAACTATTTGTTTGCCACTCATTTAAAGAAAATTAGTTTAAAGTTAAATTTGTGATGTCTTATGCTTCTGCCGGAAATTCTGAAAAGTTTATATTGCACCAGCTTGTTATTTTCTGATAAAACGATAACCCTTTTAATTTGGGTTTGGTGTAAAATGATATTATAAAAGCTTGCACTTTTTTGGAAAAGTTTTATTCTCAGGATTCAATTAATTTGTGATTTAAAAATTTTTTATAAAACAATTCACCAGTTTCCAGCTCTTTACTTTCAGATACAATTTGGAAAGTTTTTAATTCGAATTGGCTGTAAAAGATTATTATGAAAACTTGCGCCATTTTTATATCGCACCACTGTTTTAGAAGCTTTTTTTAAAAATCAAAGGGTTTTAGTTTGATATTCGTGTAAAATACTATTATAAAAGCTTTCACCAATTTTATATATCGTTAAATTGTTACATGTTTTTTTTTAATTTCTGACCAAATCTACAAAGCTTAAAATATTATTTTAAAAGCTTGCATTATTTTTATATAGTACTACTTTTTCAGAAGCTTTTTGTAAATATCAAAACGTTTAATTTGATATTTATGTAAAATATTATTACGAAAGCTTACGCCATGTTTCTTTAGTACTAAATTGTTAGAAGCTTTTTATTTTAAGGTCAAATATAGAAAGCTCTTAATTTGGTTTTGGTGAAAATATCGTTATAAAACTTGCACTATTTTTATATAGTAATACATTTTTGGTGCTTTTTATTTGCAAATAAATTAAAAAATGCTTTTAAGACTTATGTAGGCAGCAGCCTTATTCAAAAGTTTAGTAAATGTTATTAGAAAATTCAATGAATTTGAACTGTTTAAATGAGGCCTCTCCCAAATTAACACTGATATTCTATCTCAATAAACAAAGAGAAATGTCTCGATCCCCTCAAACTCTTTTGCTGAAGGGTGACTGCAGCACATATCTCGGTCCTAGATCTCATGATATCTTCAGTTTTAAATTCAATATCTCCCATAAAATTTAGCCTTGGGGATGAAAATAATCTGGTGAGTTTAAGGAATAAATGATGTTTAGTATAAGAGGAAAACTTTTAAGAGTTTATAACATCTTGTAGGATCAAAAGACTAGTTGCAATTTAACGATGTTATTATTAAGCAGTAAAAAACGACTTACAATTAATTTGTCAAAATCTTGAATAAAAGCTCTTTCTAAAAGTGTATTTGGAATAATAACTTCAGGTTTGAAGACAATTAGAATTAAGTTATGTTAAAATACTTTTGTTTTAGAAGCATCCAAAAATAAATTTCTTATGGAGAAATTGGTTGGTTTTGTTTACATAAATAAAATTAATTTGTATCTGGTTAATATTTTGGACCACAAAGCTTAATCAGAAAATTTACAGGAAGGTTTACGTCCGATTTTTATGCGCTTTTGATATAAAGCTGCATTATTTTGGTTTACAAATAATGCAAAATTCTTCGAATTCTGTTTTCTTAGAAATTACAACTCATATTCAAAATAAAATATTAATTACAATACAAAGCTGATGTAAAGCAAGCAACAGCCTTCAGAACTATTTTTAAAATAATCAATCATTTTAACTAATAACCGGTGCTAAAATAATAGCTAAATATTGTCATACAAAGAAATAAAGCTTTCGGTTATACCTAACAACGAATACAGATTATGTGACGCTTTATGCGTGTTAAAACGAAAATATCGTGCTAAAATTGCTGCATTAATTCACCTAGCATGTACAGTTTTATTTCCCCCTCCGTAGCCAAAACATTGTTATTTTATTAAATTTCCATTATATTCATTTCTTTGTTTTTATTTACGAAAATTATTGTAATTTAAAACATATGAAAAGCTCCACAAACAACAACAATAATGAGCAGCAAGTAAAAATGGAATTAAAGCATAAAAGACCCGCAGTCATTTATCAGTAATTTTTCGAAGCGTAACGTTATGCAATTTAAATCATTGTTTTTTATTAATACAATTTTCTTGCGACTTTCTAATTTTACCGTTTATTAATTACGAAAGGATTTTCTTTTTGTTCGAAATACAGTGTATGTGTGCGCGCGCGAAAAAAAGCACTAAAATTTAATTAAATCGATTTTAATAATTACGACAATCGTAATGCCTCGGGTTATCAAAAGTTACAAGTGGTACAAGTGACACTGTTTTTATTTTGCTTGTAAGCAGTAGGTTACAGCTTGTCGAACACTAAATGTCAATGAAATAATAGATTTTTTAATTTTGTTGTTGTTGAGCTTTTTTCTGTGTTTGAATTTGTATATTAAGTCTTAAAAATGTAATCTAGAAAATGGCTGTTTTGCATTCAGCATTTGATATCTGAGATGACATATCCCGTGTTATTGATTTCCGAGTTGAAAACCTTGATTTTGGTGAAAATATTGTTATGAAAGTTTGCGCTATTTTCATATAGGCACTAAATTTTTGGAAACTTTTTATTTACCGATAATGTCAAAAACGCTTTTAATTTGAATTTCATGTAAAACTTTATAATAAAAGCTTACTTTTTAGAAGCTTTCTGTCAACAGAAAAAAAGTTTAAGTTTGATATTAAGCTTGTTATTTTCAGATAAAATGAAAACACCTTTTAATTTGGTTTTGGTGTTAAATGTCATTATAAAAGCTTGCATTTTTTGGAAATTTTTTATTCTCAGGTTAGAGCTAAAAAAGGAGTTAATTTGATTATGATGTAAAAATTACTATAAAAACTTTCACAATTTTAGAGCTTTTTAAAATCTTTAAATTTTATATTGGTGTAAAATATTCTTATAAAAGTTTGAGCCATTTTTACGTATCATTTAATTTTTACAAGCTTTTTATTTTCAGATACAATCTACAAAGCTTTTAATGTGAACTATTCATATTTTGGGTCAATTTTTATATATCAATAAAATGTTAAAAGCTTTTCATTTTCAAATAAAATCTACAAAGCTTCAAATTTGATTTTGTGGTATATTATTATAAAAGCTTGTGCTATTTTTATAAGGCACTACTTTTTTTTTGGAACTTTTTATTTCCAAATAAAAATATAAATGGTTTTAATTTGATTTTGGTGAACATATTGTTATAAAAGCTTGCACTATTTTTTTTAAAGCTTTTTATAAACATCAAAAAGTTTTAGTTAGATATTGGTGAAAAGTATTATTATGAATGCCTGTACGGTTTTTTATATTGCACCAGCTTTAAGAAGCTTGTTATTTTCCAAAAATACGGAAACATGTTTTAATTTGGTTTTTGTGATTTATAAAAGCTTCCATTTGTTGGAAACTTTTAATTTTCAGATGCGATATAACAAAGGTTTTAATTTTATTGTGATGTAACAACCATACATAGTCTTTCACAATTTCCGAGCTTTTTATTTTGAGATAAAATCTAAAAAGCTTTTATTTTGATTTTGATGTTTCTATAGCACTAAATTGCTAAAAGCTTTTCATTTTCAGTGTAAAATTCTGTAGCAACAGTTTTTTTTTGTTGGGAGGACCATTTGAAGACATATGAATTTAACAAAAGTAGAAATTTCTAGCATTGTGCTACTCTGTTAATTAATATTTTAGTACCTAAAGATTTTAGAATACTCTGTAAATTTATTTGACGACTTATGAAGACTTATTTAGGTAGCGCTGATGATGCTGACATTCCACATCAATAATTAATAGTCACAAGGTCTTGGAGAAACAGATGAAAGGTGACTGAATCATATATCTCCGTCCTAGATCTCAGAACTTATTCAGTTCTAATTTTAACATCTGCCATAAAAATCCACTTTGTGAGCTCTATTGGGGGATACAACTAATCTTGCAAGTTTAACGAATAAATAGAGGGAGTACTTTTCAAAATTTATAACATCTTTTAGGATCAAATGAGTTGTTGAAACTGGACGGTGTTAATATTAAGCACTAAAAAGTGCATCGATATAATTTTAATATGAAAAAGTTGGGAAGCAAATCTTTTAGGAAAACTAATACAAGCTCACTAAATACACGCTCAACTTAATTAGCTCCTTCTTGCTTTTTTTTCAAAAATGTAAATACATTATCGTAAAGCTGTAGTGAAAGCTTAAAGTAAATTTCCCTAAAAACTAAAAGTTTATAATTTCTGTAGGTCTCTGTTGAAAACTTAAAGTTTTTGGCAAATTTAAGAAAATTGTAAAAACTGTCAAAGAAATTAAAATGTAAAGCTTTTAGCGAAATATTCATAATAAATTCAACAAAAGCTTAAAAGCTTGAATTTTCTAATGTTGCGTGGCTTTTTCAGAATCAAACTAGAATTAATAATTTGATTTAGGCTCAAGCTCGTAAATGTGAAGAGCTTCTATTTTTATAAACCAAACATAATTAAAAGCTTTATAAAATAAAATCAGACATATAATTAAATTGTCAAAATCTTGAACAAAAGCACTTTTTATAAATGTGTATCCGGGACAATAAGTTGAGCTTTAACGATAAATCTTATTATTCTGGACCATAATGCTATTATGGACGATAATGCTTGATCAGAAAATTAACAAATAAGCATTCGTTTAGTTTCGTAAAATATTGATTTTCTCAAAATTCTAACCTTTGCTTATTTTATAGAAAGCTTTATTATGCGTTGGGATGACAATAATTACGGTCTTAGAATTAAGTTTATGTTATGTTAAAATACTTTTGTTATGGAAGCTTAAAAAATTGTTGAGTGGAGGAAAAAGCTTAAACAGAACATTATCATGAAAGTTTTCGTGTGATTTTTACGTGCTTTTGTTAAAAGTACACAGTTGCAAAATTTTTCGAATTCTAAGTTTTTTAGAAATTTTAACAGATATTCTGCCTGCAAGCTCATATAAACCAAAAAACGCCATTGAAAATAATTTTTTACAATAATCAATCGTTTTTCTAATAATTACTGAATATTGTCATGCAAATCCCTAAAGCTTTCAATTATATATAATAATTAATCTAAATGGAACACGTTACAAACAACGAATGCAGATTTTGTGACGCTTTACGTGTGTTAAAACGAAATATCGTAAATTGCTAAAATTGCTGCATTAATTCACTTAGCATGTATATTTATTTCCCCCACCGTACCCAAAGCCATATTATATTATTAAATTTCCGTTATAATCATTTATTTGTTTTTATTTAACACGAAAATTATTGTAATTTAAAACATATAAAAAGCTCCACAAACAACAACGAACAGCAAGTAAAAATGAAATTAAAGCATAAAAGATCCGCAGTCATTTATCAGTAATTTTTCGAAGCGTAACGTTCTGCAAATTTAAGTCATTGTTTCACAAAAAAAATTATTATTTTTGTTTTTTGCCGTCTTTTTATTAATAATATTTTTTTGCGACTTTCTTTATTTACCGTTTATTAATTACGAAAGGATTTTCTTTTAGTTCGTACACATTGTATTTATAGGTGAGAGTGTATGTATGTGCGCTCGCGAAAAAAGCATAAAATGAGTTTTACTTTTAATTTAATTAAATCCATTTTAATTACGACAATTGTAATGCCTCGGGTTACCAAATGTTTAAATTTTACAATGCTCGTCTATAATACACCACTAATCGATGCGACCGTTAATGTGTTAAACGGATTTTATATACGTGAATCATCATCGCTTTCAATTTTACGGGAGTACAATGAGCGTGATGTAATTAGTTTACAGAATCAATCGGATATTATAAATGCGGTATTGCTAAAAGTGCAGCCACGGATTTCCATTCAATTTGAGGGGCATCATCATATTGTGGCTAAACATCCACGGTTTTATGTGCTAATTTTTGTTGATACGTACGAGTCGTTTAGCGTATTGCTGCATAAGCATACGAGGATGCAAAAAATATTCGATTTTACGGGATATTTCTTAATCGTACTGACGAAATATAATTCGGATCAGATTGATGTGATGCGTAAAATTTTCAGTGATTGTTTTGATTTGTACATAACAAATGTGAATATTATAACAATGCTGCCATCGAATATGGATGTTGCCCTCATGTATACATATTATCCGTTTACACCGGGAAATTGTCGAAATGTTCAGCCAATCATACTGAATCGTTTTGAAAGGGATGAGTTCGCTTTTCAGCACGAATTATTTCCGAATAAAATACAAAATATGCATGGTTGCCCTGTGTACCTGGCCACATTTGAGACACCACCTTACATGATATTTCGAAAGCTGCCGAATGGTACAATATACACCACTGACGGGATCGAAGGAATAATTTTTCGAGTATTGTCTCAAAGAATGCGGTTTACACCAGTTTATATACTGTCGGATAATGCGGGCATTTATTGGGGTTCAATCCTTCCGAACGGCACTGGAACCGGATCAATCGGTTTGGTATTTTCCCAATATACATATACATACATTTAAAGAATTTACATAATTATTTCAATATAATTTATCTTCAAGGTTTTAGATGGCACCGCAAATATCACAGTGGGATCTTTTGGTGTTTCGGCTGCCCGCCTACAACATATGGATGCAACATTCTCCTACTTCCAATCATCGCTTGTATTTGTTGTACCACCAGGACGATCGTTCAGCTCATTCCAACAACTGTTCAAGCCCTTCCGACGTTTAATCTGGGCCGGTATCACAATGTGCTTTATAGCTGGAATTGTACTAATCATATCGGTGAAATTTTTAAAGCATTCCATACGGAATTTTATATTCGGCAAAAAGATTCGTAGCCCACTATTTAATATGGTCGGAATTTGTTTGAGTGTACCAATGCCACGGGAACCGACAAGAAATTTTGCTCGCACTATTATACTCTTATGGTTACTTGGTGCTCTCGTATTAAACAGCTCATACAAAGGATCCCTCTTTGATCATATCCAACGGAAAACTACTTTTAATCCGGCTAACACTTTTGATGAAATGGTTAAGCGAAATTATACATTTTATATGGGGCCCAGTGGTTTGGCTAATTTTGCTCAGCATCCGGATATTATAAAACGCGCAATACTCATAAATCCGGTAAATAAATATGAACATTACTGGGTATTTGAAGATCCAGAGGCAAATGCGGCACTTTATACTTCGGCTGCGCATGTCGCATATTATAGAAAGATCAACAGATCGACAAATATCGAGATGGCAAAGCAGAATATAAACGCATTTCCGATATCAATGTTTCTGCGCAAATACTCGTATCTCACACATACGATGGACCTTGAAATTATGAACTATTTGAGTTCGGGCCTCATCGATAATTGGTGTAAATTGTATGTGGAGGAGAAATACCATATCAGGCAGATTGCACAACGGGAACCGGAAAAATTAACGAATAGTCATTTATATGGTGTTTATCAGCTGTGCTTTGTTATGTACGCATGGTGTATCGTAGCTTTTGTTTTGGAAGTTTTGACAAAAAGATTCGAAAAGTTGAAGGCTATTATTGATTTTCTTGCTAATTGATGTTTAAAAACTCTAAATAAATTTTTTGTTTTGGAAACCATTTAAATTCTTGAATCAATAATAAAGCTTGTCAATTAGCTTAATATATATTTTAAATGTTGATTAGAACTTTTTAAAAATTGAAAAAATTCAAACTTTTAAAAGCTTTCAATATGTCGAGCCTTAAATATTAAAAATTAGTAAATATTAAAAATCAAAAATCATGTATAAAGTGGATAGGTTTTCCTCGTTATTTGAGAGCTTCTATGTAAGTTCTAATTTGGAACCAAATAAAATGGGCCTCTTGTTTTGTACATAAAGCTCAAAAATTTATTAAACATTTCCCTAAGCTTTTTATTTATTAAGACTTTAAGATTTTATCCTATAAAATGGAGCCTTTATTATGAGAATCTCTGGTCGATATAAATTAATTGTTGTAATATTATATGCTGAGCTTTTATTTTATCAAAATATATAAAAATTTCGATCACCGTTTCTGATAAATTTTAGTTTTCCATGAAAAATTACCAAAAGTTGAGAAGAGCTCTACAACTGGTGGCTTTTAGGTCTTGTGCGGTCAAAATTCAGATGTTGGAGGTTTTATCACAATCAAGAGCCTAGATTTTCAAAAGTGTCACAAATTTTTTTTTGCATTACAATCTAATAATTAAAAGACGAAGCCCGATTTATACCAAGAGAAGGATTACATGGTGAAAATAAAAAAAAATCACAAACCCTGTTGAGAAAAATATCGAAAAATGTTGTAAAATAATTTTGTTTTTTAAAAAGCTTAACTCGCTGTTAAAATCAAAAAAATACACTTCTAGTAAAAATTTGAAGCTTTAAAACTCTTATCATACTAAACGTTCAAATAAATTTGTTATTTTATAATTGTCTCGAATGCGTAGTTTACGTTGAAAATATAAATCTTAAGAAGCTCTAATCGACTAGGGTTTTCGTTAAAATCTTAAAGTTCAGTAGTAATACGTTTCTATAAAATAGGCGGCGGATTAATTTCAAATTAACAATTAAATTTTGTAAAGCTTTCAGTTGAGCTTACACTTTAATAAAATTTACTTTTAATACAAACTTGTAACTCGGTATCTCCTAGCAAGGAGCGGCTTTATTTAAATTAGGATAATTATTTGGTGTAAAGCTTTTACCTGTGCTTTTATTTTAACTGGATACAGGAATTACGGGAATTAAGTGCACGAGTTACTGAATTATGAGATTTACAATTAAATTTGAGTCTTAAAAATTTTATAATAATAATGAAATTTTAACCAGAAAACTTTAATTGTTCATTATGGTAATTTATTGCTTAATATAATCTGAAAATTCAACAGTTAGCACAATTCAATAAAATTGTATAAGTTTCCTAAAGTAACAAATGTTTTCTTTTAAGTTCGAATAATTAGCGTTCCTAAAACTTTAGGCTGAGCTTAAACTTTTAGAAAATATTTGGTGCAGAATTTAAAACAGAGAAATTTCTAAATTGTAATGTTTCAAAGAATTATATAATTTTCTCATTATTTTCATTAAGACGGCACGAAAGCATTAACCTGAAAGCTCTAATCGATTAGAACTTTCATAATAATCGTTTAATTCCATCAATACCTTCTTACTTGAAAGTCAAGCTCGAATGTAGCTAATGTATGTTACTAAATTTTGGTTAAATTAAGCTTTCTTTAAGCTTATTAAGCTTCTCTCAACTAATGTATTTCTTGTAATATTATAAATTGCCCCATTTATACTAAGAGTTCTAATCACCTAAAGCTTTCTACAAAACACTATTAATATAATTCTGTACTTAAATTAAACCTCATTTTAACAAAATATAACGTACGATCGGCAATTAAATCGTCGACATAATTTGAAATGCTAGCGGACTGTATTTCGCAGAAGGCAGTGGCTCTATTTAAATTAGAATAATTTGATTGGCTAAAGATTTTAGGTGAGCCCAAATTTTACTAAATATGAGATATTTAATAAATTAAAAAAGTCAGATTCTTGAATATTTCGATCCTCCTTGCCTTGATTAAGCTACATTTTAGTGTAATTAACTACACTTTAATACGAAAGCACACAGTTTTAAATAGCGCTGCACTTTATCAGTGAGAAAAAACTGATATAAGTTTGAGGCATTAGATTGGACAAATATTGTAATTTAAAAGCTTTAATTTTAACAAAAACTACGTTTTAACTATATACTTATAGGAACGTTATAGGAACTTTGTTTTTACGAAAAAAATTTCCAGAGCTTTCAAGTTTCTATCTGAATTTTGAATTTAATTTCAAAGTTTTAATAAAAAATATTTACAAAATGAATAAAGAGCTTTAGCCTATTTTGAAATATTTTAGAAATAAATAGACAAGTTGCTGATTTTTTCGATGATCCTGCAATAGGAGCTTTTGAATATTTTTGGTAATGTTTTATTATATAATTTAAAAGCTTTTACAATCTATTAGTAAACCTATCAATGCCTAACTTTATTACAAAAAAAAAAAAATAAAAACACAAAATTGTTTCCTTTACTGTACCGCATATAAACATTCCTCACACCCTAACTTCATTTAATTTATTTTATCGTTAAGCAAAAAAATAAAAAAGCACAAAAACACAAATTAATTTGTAACAATAATTACATTATCAGATACATTTAATCGCGATTATTTATTACTGCTGTTGGTATTATCGCACATTTAATGGATTTACACAGAGGTAAATATGTACCTACCCTAACGTATCATAGGCAGTCGATATTTAAAGTTAATTAAAGGATTCCATATGTTTTCAATGACGAAAATAACCTTTCATCACATTCAAATTAATAAAATTTAAGCGATGATATTTATTTAATTAATATTTCATAAAATATAAGCGCACACCAGATGGACCAAATACTCATAAAGCTCAATTAAACGATATATTCTAGTGATGGTCTCAAATAATTCCGCCACTTACGTATTATTTAAAGCGAGGAAAATTTAACAATTTTAATTTGCGGTTTTTATTTTATTTATCACTGATGTGTGATTTTTATCAAATTTGATGGAAATTGTAAATAACAACGCATCGACAATAACTACAATAAAATGTAAAATGTTTTTTTGTGTTGGAGGGGCGGGGGGGGGGGGGGGGGGGGGTGGGTTAAGTAAAATCACATAATTTTGAAATGTTATTTATTTTATGATTTTTATCTAGCGTGTAGGCCAGGCTATATAAATGTATTTGTTTATATATATAATTAAATACGAAAAAAACGTGTTTTGTTGTTGTCAAATAATAGTTTGAATCCATTAGCGTTAAATCTAGAAAAAATATTGCATTGCACACACTCCCATATATATATATATATATACAATAAAAAAAGTTTCAAATAGACTTTTTGTTGTCGTTTTAGTGTTAAATAGTTTATAAATAAATCGATTTTCAATTTTTGTTTGTTGTTGTTGTTGTCAAACATTATTAATAAAATGTACATAATAATGCATTTCTATTTGTAGGACATTATTCATTTGTAGGTCGTGTGAAATTTTGTATTGTTTATACAGGGTGGGTTACAACATGGGTTAGTGGTGTAGTGAAATGGCAACAATAACTATTAATAATTATTTTGGTAATATTAATGTGGGCTTCTATAAAAAAAAATCGCATAGCGACATAATTATAGAGATTTATGTTTGTACATGGTTTACAGAGGGTTAGTTCGTTTTTTGAGGTGGGTTATTCGAATTTGGATAATACTAATTAGTGGTTAACCTTTACTATTTCTACATATTTGGGTTTAGTTACAATTTAATTTAGTTTATCAAAAAGGTTTCTAAACTCATTATTTGTCATTGCCTAGAAATTTGGTTTGCTATTCTTCGAGACAAGGTTCACTGATAAATATGGACGTTCCAGCTGGCATTGGCACAAACTGTAGAGCTGAAGTTTCCGTGCTAATTTTCTTCAAGAGAGTTCAAATTTTTCCCATTCGTCCTAATATGTCAGTATAACAAATTTCATAGGATAAAAGAATTGAAAATTTATTTGAGCTTTCTATTTTGTTATAAACATCCAACGAAAAGCTTATTAGCTTCATAAAAGTCCCAAAGAAAACTCCTCGGGGCTCTGTTTACTATCCAATGATAATTTAAGCTTTTTAAAGCTTTTTTAAATATAATTTCACTGAGCTTTCATGGCCCAGTTTCAGTATTTTGGGAACAGTTGGGATTTTTAAATGCAATTCTTTAACTACGGAAAGCAAACCACTGAGATATTGTATTTTCCTAATCTGTTTTGTGAGCTTTTACAGAGATTAAAAATGTGGATAAGTTTACACAACATATAAAATCGTTTGATAATTAAAAAAAACAAAGATAATAATTTGAAAACATAATTTAGGTTTTGCCATTTACTTACTAGCATGACAAAAGAAAATTTAAAAATGTTTAATCCTTAACAAAAAATAATTCTTAAAAAATTGATGCGAAAGCTCTTCAAACATATTTTCTAGTTGATGGGAAATCTCTTCTAATCATTGTAAGTTTAATCTAAAAGCTTCTAAATTTTCCTTCATTAAAATATTTAGGCGACCCTAGGTAGTTGGCGGTTAATGAATCAATAAATAAAATTTAATCAAAAAGCTTCTATCGCGAAGATTATTCACAAGTGTCTGACTTGAAAAACTTTAATTTCAGAATTAAATTTCCTGTAACAAAAATATAAGTAAATGAATTACTATTAAAACCTCAGCTTTTTGTCCTTATGTCCTATTATTGATTAAAAATTAAAGCTTAGCTTACGATGGAAATATTTAGTTATTTGAAAAGCTTTAATATTAGTTTTGTAATAAATTCTCTTAACGTGGATGGAAGTTTGAATTAAATTCTTTTACATAAAATATAATAATGTCTGGTCAGAAAAATATCGAATTGCTAAAATTAAGTGAAAAATTCAACTCTTGGTATTCTAAATAAGAATTAAAATTTTAGAGGGTGAAACCCGCTTTATCCTACATTTCATTTATTGAGAGTTTCATGCTTATAAATTTATCCAAATTTGTTGGGAAGTTCTCTTGGCACAGACCATTTAATATTTCAAATTTTAATTGCCAATTGCCTTTATTACCATCTAGCATCGATGGGATTTTTGCTCTTAGCTAAGGAATTCTTCATATTAGCCAAAGAAAACAAATTTTGTAAGGTAAACTTTTCAACACTTTTTAATAAGAAAAATAAAGGATTTGAAAAAAATGGCTGTTTCTAGCCGGGGAAAAGTTCTTTAAATTTATGATACTAGAAAAGGGCCTTAATCAAGTTTTTGGAAGCAGCTGCATGTTTCAACCAAATTTTTTGAAAAAGAGAGGTTTTGAAATTATTGAAAGCTTTATTCGTTATTTGTTTGTGGCGTATACAAACACTGAAAAATTGAAATATTTAGTTAGCCCTAGTGAGTGCATAATAACAAATAAAATTGTTTTTGAAAGCTTTCTTTGCACAAATTATATACTAGTTTCAAACTTGAATAGCTTTAATCGCAGAGTTCAATTCTCGGTAATGGTTGAAAATAAATCAAATAATTTTAACTAAAAATCTTACAATTTTGAGCTTTTTGTCTTTATGTAACCGTTAATCTATTATTAGGATAAAATTGACAAAAAGGTTAAATTAAGTACCAAATTCTTTGAAAAGCTTACATTGAAATTGTATCAAAGTTTAGTATTAAAAGCTCGTAATACTACTGAAAAATTAGAATAAAATAATTTTTTGTCAAATAAAAAAGTGAGCTAATTTAAAGCTTTAGTAAAATATAAATTTCGAAGTTTTCCATTAAAATTTTTATTTTTCGATTCGAACTAGATTTACGTGTTAGGAATGTCTTTTAAGTAATTTTCAGATTATTACTTTTTTGAGATTTAAGAAAAGTACAAACATGTGTGTATATACAGCTGAAAATCATAAAATATATTTTGAAAAATGTCTCTTCCTGGTTGGATCAAGCTCTCAATAAAAAAGTTATTGTCTTCACTAAAAATGTTCTTTTGATATTCTGCAAAAAATATTTAAAACTTTTAGAATTTACAACAAGCAGTTGTCTCTGTTACCAGAAATTATTAAATGCAATGGACCCATAAGCTTAAGTTAAGCCAAATTATTATTTTTTTTAAAGTGTGGGCTACTGAAACTCTCAGAAACCTTCCTCAAACATTTTAACTCACAAAGTATTCATAAATAGAAAATGCGTCTGAAACTCGAAAAGTAGTTTAGTTGTTAATTAAAAAAATTCGAACTTTTTCAAATTACTTCAATGTTTTTGTTTTACCAAAGCTCCAAATAAAGTCTCGTGTGTTCTTGATTTATTTAAAATATATTTATTAAGCTTCTTAAGGAACTTTTGATAATAAGTATTTTTCTGATGTAAAAGCTCACAATTATATAATTTTTCAATAAAACAATTTTGATAAATTTTGGCATGTTCGTTATAAGTTAAAACCTTACCAAACCTGACCAAACTTTTAGTATAATATGAGGGTTTCAAAAATTTTAAAACGCTTTTGGGTACCTATACAAAGTATTAATATCACTTTTTATTTTTTCCCATTAATAGAAAATTTCGCCATGATTTGCTGTTTGCAATTAAACTTTGCAAAGCTCTAAATTATTACAAATTGTTTGTGCCAGGAAAACTTGTCATTTGAGTTAAATCTCGAAAAGATCATTTCTTGATTCTTTCTTTAAAAATTAAACATTTAAGCATTACTCTAGTTAGAGCTTTTCCTTAAAACATTTTATTCTGAAAAGAATAAATCCTAGAATTCTGAAATAATTATTATCAAATGTTAACAGTTCTTTTCAGGATTTCTGAACCCCAAAAGAATGCTCCCGTAAATCGGTTAAAAAAAACTTTAAGAAGTTAGCGGATTACATAAACAGTTTAAATCAAACTTTATAGAGCGTTTTGCAAAATGTCACCTCAATTTAGTACAATTTTCAAAAATACATGTCTAGAGCGAGAGTAAAATTATTTATAAGCGCAAAAGCTCCTTAGTAAATTAACGTGTAGGTAGGTCCTAGAAAATAATTTATACATTTTTTTTAAAACATGGCTTAAAGCAGTTCTTATCAAATTGTAGTCTGAGTGTTACAACCTGTTTACGGGTTCGGAAAGTTAAAACTTTCTAATTTAAAATTGGTTATGTTAAAGCTTTTAAGATTGAATGCTATCTAAAATTTCAGCTTTTACTAGACTGAGTACTTAATGGAACTTTTTTTTTCTAATTAGATTAATTCCTAAAGTTATCTAAAATCAAGTTTAGTAGTTAACTTGACCTGACACCAAATGCAAAGATGAGAAATTTGATTATAAATTTGAGCTTTTAATTCATTTTAAAGTAAACCTAAATTAGGACTATATGAGATTTAAATTCTAAGCTTTATTGAATACAAGTTAGTGTCAAAAAATATTGACAAAAATTGCAGAGACATATCTCTTCGGATATATTTGATACCAATTTTAACTTAAAGAATATTTATCGTCAATTTAAAATTTTAAATGAAGAATGGTGAGCTTTTATGTCTTTATTTAAAATTAGTCTTATAGTTTGGTATTATTTAGTATCTAATTTGTAATTTTAAGTTTTAATATTACTAATAACTTACTAAGAACTAAAATTACGATAAACTGCGGTTAACTGGTTTTTATGAGCTTTTCGAAAGACACATAAAACAAATGGAAATTGTTGATTCTAAACCTTTTAAATAAGTATCATTAAGCATAGCACTTAAGGAGAATTCCAGGGTAGAAAAAATGAAAAATGAAAGCTGGAAAAACTTTTTAAATTATTTCAAGTTTTATAGAAATACATTCTGTAACGTGATAACGTAATATATTTAGGGTTAACTTGTGACTAATGACAAATATAATTTTGTTAAAAAGCTTTAAAGGAGTTTTAATTACAACCTCAAAATAAAGAGCACCAAAGTTACATAAATATGAAAATATTTAATTATTTCAACACTTATATTGTGCTGCAATATTAGCTAGGAACTAAAAGCTCGCAACAAAGTCGCCAGATTTATTAAAATAATGTTTTGAAATATAATTCTGCGCTATTCAGCCAGAAAAAAATAAAATTAAATTAATATTCTTATTTGTTTTAGGGTTTAATGCCGTTTTGTGTTTTGGAGTGATTTTATTTTATTTTAACTAAAGATAACAAATCCTATTACATGTAATTTTTAAATATTTTTTGCAAAAGTCCAGCTGCCATGGTAAATAGAATTTGGTTAAAAAAACTTAAATATGCAGCTTTAATTTAAAATTAATCTCCAGTAAGAAGCTTATATTGATGAGGTTTTTGTCTCTACGTAACAGTATATCTATTGCAATAATTAATTAAAGCGTGGAATAAACTTGAAAATATGGTAAAATAGGTACTGATTCCTATGAAAAGCTTATATTGCACCAATAGTTTATTCCTAGAATATTTTTTTTAAAACCCAAATTGTGCTTTTTGGTCAGAAAACTCCTCATTCACAAAATTTTCTTGTAAAATAAGTAAATAGAATAAAAATAAAAATAAGAACCAATAGTGAGCTTATTATAAGCTTTAGTAAAATATAAATGTTAGATTTGCGATTTAAAATTTTTTAAATTAGGTTTTTAAGTTTTTCCAGATTAGAACTTTGGTGAGCTTTTAGGAAATTACATATATTTATGACCGTATATATTTTTATAAAAACTACAAAATACGCCGATTTGAGCTTATACCTAACCACGATTTATGAACGCTTTCAGTTCATAACTTATTTATAAAATAACTTAAGGCAATATCCAACGGTATCCCCCGTAGGCGTTATGGAGAATTCGTGCATTGAAAGCTTTCTAGTGCAATATTAACCTTTTAGTAATGAAGATTTTGGTGGATTCTACCAGAAGCCTAATAAGGAACAATTTGGAAGTTGCAAATTTTTTGTGGTAAATACATATATGAATATTGCTAATTCTGACATTTTTTACATTCTGTATGTGTAAGCTTTTAAGGGGGCTATACATTTTTAAATATTTTTGCAGAATATTAGAAATCGATTATAAATATTGTAAATATTGTGATAATAAAATCTAGAGATAGTTACGGTTCCACAACTAATTTGAAATATAATACGCTTAAAAAAAGCTCTAAATAAATGATACAAAGTCAAGATCATTCCACTGAAATTTAGACATCGATTTATTGTTACCAAACAATCATTGTAGCATTAAAATATGTGAACATACATAATCCATAATTCATTTGCATGCATGTCCGCTGATCGTGTTATGTAATTAGAAATGCCAACATAGAAATGTACACGACAATTTTTTATTTTATTTTTAATTTGTTTACAACAAAATAAAGTAATTTATGTATGCGATACTCATCTAATGGTTTTATATAATCAATTATCTCTATTTATATGTAATGCAATAAATTATTTAAAATTTTGTCACACTATTTGGTCAAACGTAACGGCTGATAGTCGATCGCCTCCAAAAACAGTATGAATTTTTTTGTATACGTCATTATTCTGTGCTTTTTATTTGCCGAATGTACTGGGGTATATAATATACCAGTCATTAGTTTTTCAACGCCACTCACCAAAGCAGCAGTTACAGTGATTTTAAAATTTTTCACCACAAAAACAACATTGATATCGATTAGTCGGAGGGCCAGCACGTATGAACGTTATTTGGACCAATCGGATATGGTCAATGAAATTCTGCATAGTACGCGAAGTAATATTGTGTATCGTTTGGAGCCGGTGAATATTACGAGTCGTGTACCAATCACGAGTAAACGACGTTTCAATGTTATATTTATCGATTCTTATGAAAGCTTTAGGTAAGTACGTATACTTGAAAATTTAACTCAAAAATATTCATACAAATTATTTTTAGAGAAATATTCACACCGGATACGATACGAAACTATGATGTGACCGGTTATTATCTGCTTATTATCACAACATACAATCGGAATAGACCATTAGGCGCTATCGAAAATATTTTTAAATGGGCCTGGGCTTCATACGTCCTGCACATAAATGTCTTACTCATGAATCCTGATATGGACAAATCGGCTATAATGTACACCTATCATCCATTTACGGAGCACAAATGTGATGACACAACACCGGTGATTGCGAATATTTTTATTGGTGACCGATTTATTCAGCCGGAAAATTTTTATCCGAGTAAAATACGCAATATGCATCAATGTCCGTTATACGTTGCAACCTTTAGTTCTCCACCATTTATGCTGGTGGAAAAAACAATGAATGGTAGTTATAAACTGTCAGGATTTGAATCATTTTTAATAAAAACGCTAGCCACCCGTCTAAATTTTGACCTCGTCATTCAAGTACCAAAAAATAATGAACAATGGGGTGAAGTATTCCGGAATGGTTCAATGACGGGTGCTATACGAATGTTGGCGGAGAATGAGTCAAATTTGACAATTGGAGCTTATGGTATGACACAAATTCGCTCAACAGTAATGGATACAACACTAAATTATTTTCAATCAGATCTTGTACTCGTTATTCCCCCCGGTCAACCATACACCTCATTCGAAAAATTATTTCTACCATTTGACCCATCCGTTTGGCTACTCATTGCGATACAATTCGGTTTCGGATTGGCTGTGATAATAGGATTGAAATTTGTGACGAAACCGGTGCGACATTTTATCATCGGCCGCCAAAATACAAATCCGATGTTAAACATGTTGGGCGTATTTCTTGGGGGACCCCTACAAAATATGCCAGGTCGCAATTTTGCTCGTACCTTAGCAATGATATGGTTGCTTGGTTGCCTTGTCATACGTGGATCTTATCAAGGCAAACTGTTTAATTTTCTGCAGGTACAGAAAAATTTTTCCACCTCCGATACCATTGAGAAAATGTTGGCCAATAATTTTAATTTTTATGTGACCGGTGCCGGGAAAATGTATTTCGATTCAATCCCTAATGTTAGAGATCGAGTTATTACGTTTGAAACAACGAAGCGTCAATATTATTGGGATCAAGTAAGGAAACCAGAATTTAAAGGTGCATTATTAAGTTCCAGGGCTCATGTTGCATACGCTAATTATAAGCATTCAGACGAAGATGCGTATATGTTGGGTTCGGATCAGATAATGCTTTTTCCGGTGACGCTTTTTGTACAGAAGGGGTCATATTTAACGAAACAGATAAATACTGAGCTATCATCGTACATGACGTCCGGTTTGATTGATTTTTGGAAAAATTCTGTAATTGATGATCGCTATCTGAAGTCACCTAAAACAACACGCGGCCCAGTCAAAATGAGTTTTAATCATATCGCTGGCGGTTATCAAATTTGTATGATATTCTATCTTCTTAGCATTATAATATTTGGGCTTGAACTACTTTCAAGGCGTTACGTAAAACTTCAAAAGCTTTTAGAATTTTTAACATATTAATTAATATTACTCACCTCTAAATAATACTTTATTAAATGTGCTAGTAATTATTCTAAGTTCCGGGTTTGGTATATCACCAATTTGTACCATTAACGATATACCAACAATTCCCTGTGACTTGTGTTGAGCTTCGGACATATTGTGATATAATTCTTTGTTGAAACCATATAACTGAATCTGAAATATAAAATAAAAGATAATTTCTTAAATTTTGCTTGTGCTTTAAACAGCTTTTTATTTTTACTACATGATTTAGTATCAATACATAATAAGCTTTTATCGGAACTCGAAAAATTGTGAAGAGCTTTCACAATTTAAAATAGATGTGAGGAGCTTTTACAATTTTGAAGAATGTTCGAGGTGAATAAAACAAGAGGAGGGTAAAGATTTTCGCGTGTAAGCCTAGGATTCTAGCGTCCTACTATTTAATTCTCATTTTTCTTAGAAAAACTGTACCCAACAATTTTTCCATAAACCAATATTAATGGCAAAAAAAATTCGGTTATACCAACATCATCGTATAAGAAACCAAAAATGTGGTGAATTCAAAATTAATAACTTTAAGAAAATTTCTGCTTTCTTACCATTATGTGTATGATGAGAAAGAGAAAACCATTTTTTCCTATTTTTGTTTAATTTTAATTTATTTTATTTATATTTGTATAACCAACAAAATATAAATGCTTATTATTATACATATGTATACATACACATTTTAAATATCATGCTTCGCAAAGCATGAGGGATGTTGTATATAATAATTTTTCATCTCCGAAGAAAACAAAATTTACCAGAAAAGAAAAGGGGAGAAGACAAACAAACAAATAAACATATGTTAATAGCATTTTTAACTCAGTCTCCTCCATCTGCATATACATACAATTTTTTTTTTGTAGAAATATGCCGAAACCTATTTTTAACTATTTATGGTACTACTGTTTGTGGAACGGAAAATGATTAATGTTTAAAGTTTACTTACTTCACCGGGAAATTTATATCCATGTATTTGATGTTCCGAACCTTCCTCATTTTTAGTCCCGTAGTGTATATAGATTTCTTCGAATTGATAACGATACGCTAATGGACCACCCGATATATTTACATGTTGTTTTGTGTCTTTGTCGACACGGAATACTAGTGATTGGCCGGTATTGTGCAGTGTCCCAGATACCTGTGAATGTAAAACAACAGTTAATATTTTATAAAATCAATTTATTTAGATATAAAATAAAAACGTTTCTATCAATACAAAGCTTCCTGTACCTATCACCGATTTTTGAGCTTTGATAATATAAAAGCTCGAGAAATTCATAAATCATCGTTAACATGTGTGAATGTTAAACAATGCAAAGCTATTTTAATTTTTTTTATTTATATGTAAAAAAAATAATATTATTTAAGAATAATACACCGTTAAAACGCACAAACTTTTTGACTTTTGATATAATTTTTAAATAAATTTTTCAAAGCTTTAATATTGTAAATATTCCAATTTACTTTTAAAATGAAAAATAATTTTACAAAACGTTTCGTTGTTTGAATATTCTTTTCAATTTGCGATTAATAAAAGAAGAGCTTTTTCACATAAATACCATGATAAAGCTTTTATCATGGTAAGAAAATTAACTTAAATAATCAAAGTTTAAAAACTTGTTAGTTAAAGCTCAGCAAAACGGTTCTGCAGTCATATTTGTTTACATTAAATGTGTTGAAGTAAAGGAGATTGAATGGAATAAGCTTTTAAAATTTGATTTAACTCTGTAATTTGTGTTTCGAAAATTATGTGTTAACTAAACTTTCTTAGAAGAAGTTTTGGCAATTGTTTATTGACGTGGTTTGGTAAATAATAATTCAAGTTGTTTAGCAAAATACAATTAAAAACTAGGAATAATTTTACTGAGCTTTTATTCCCTTAACTAGTTAATAATTTTCTAATTTTAATCTTAACTATTCTTTGGAAGTTTTTAAAATAAATTAAAATATTAACTAGAAGCTTTTAGCAATTCTTGTAACTAAACTTAACGATGGAACTAATAAAGGTTTTAAGCTTTGGTAGGAATACATTGTAAGCTTTTATAGTTCTTGACCCTTATAGATGTGTCAGTGTGTCAGTGTAATAATAAATAATCAAAATTTTTATTGAAACTAGAGACTTTTTTTAAAACTATTTGGAATAAATTAAAACTTAATTTGCGTTTTAAAGATCGATAATAATTTTTAAAAGTTTAGAATATTTATAAAGCTTAAGTAATACCAAATTTAAAAAAAAATATATATAAAAGCTTCCAAGATCGAACAAAAGAGTTGTTCGATTTCTGCCGGCCCAGGAAAGTAGTAAGCTCCTGAATTAAACAAAGTCAAGTAGAATTTAGGATTTTATATTTTGAAATGATTAAGAATTTAACTAATCAGAAAAATTAAGAGCTTTATCGGAAGCCTTCTTAGAAGCTGCCGATTAATTTTTAAAAAAATTCTGTAGAAATACTTCGATTAAAATTTGTATATATTTCCCAATTATTTTAATCACTTAATTTGTAAGCTTTTCACTCGCCAAAAACTGGTCTTTCATCTAGAAATGTTTAAGTGGATTTGTTAATTTATTTCATTTCGTCAAAAGCTTCATTTTTATGGTTGGATTATTCCAGTTTTAGAATAATTTTATTTACAGTAACATTTGTTCGATCTTGACAAATCTTTTAGTTAAATAGCGAAAATAGAACTGAACTTTTTGAATTTCTTGATTTAAAGGTAAACTAAATGATTTAATTAAAAAAAGATGGACCCTTAAACCGAATAAATTTTGAAGCTTTTGTTTCAATTTATTTTTAAAATGTAAAATAATTTAATATCGTAAATGTATTAATTGAGTTTGTACCTGTAAAGATAATTAGGCCCTTACTTAAATTAATTCTCGGGACATTGTTCAACCGATGTTTGTATTTTATTGAGCTCCATGATCAAATACATTGGTTGTTGCTCAATTTTATTAATAGAATGAAAAGTGTGGAAGTAGCTCAATTTTTCAAAATAAAAACTCGTGGCTTTTACATGCACAATGCGATAGTTTGGTTTAATTCTCTACTTACACTCTTTTACATTCAGCTCTTCTTTTGACTGAATTCCATTTCTTTATTTCCTTTCAATCTTCCTACCATAAACAGACCCTTTCGAATTTTGAGCTCATTCCAAATGCATCTACCATAATTTTCTTTGTCCCAAATACCACTCTGTTATAACAAACATATGCTTATAACAAACTTTACAGCAGTTCCTTGAATATTTCTTATAACGGGATTTCGCTATATATTTAATAATAATCGGAAGCTTTTTGGATAAATTACAATGTTAAAGAAGTTTTTTAAGATTTTTAACTGTTGGTTATTAAACACGGAAAATTAACAATGGAACTAATAAAGCGTTTATCAAAGTACACATAATTGTAAAGCTCAAATATTATAAACTTAATTTTCATATTATAAGCTTTTTAATTTACTTTGACATTATTGTCCAAATATCATTAAAAAGCTAGCTAATTAATCAAATTTCACAATGTCGTAGAAATATTGCTTGAACATGCCAAGTTTTTGAGCTTTATAAATGTACTAATTTATTACTCAATATTATTTTCTTTTTCGAGACTAGGGACTGATAAAAAATATAAAATTGTACAATATTTGAAAAGCTTAAGTCTTCTCAAATTATTTATACAAAATTTAAAGCTCGCAAGATCGAAGAAAATATCCTAAGTCAGTTTTGGATTTACAATTTTATATTTTCAAAAAAAACTTTTAGGAAGCTTTCTTGGAAGCTGTCAATTTGTTTAAAATAAACGAATTATTTAATAATTATTTATAAAATTCTGTAGAATCATTTCGATTAAAATTTGTATATTTTTACTAATTATTTACAAACCTAATTTGGAAGCTTTTCTGTTATTAAATATGAATGTAGGAAAATAAGTTGTTAAAAAACGTTTTAGGGGATTTCGTAAGTTATTTTATTCCACTAAAAGCTTAAATATTGCAACCTTACAATCCAGTTTTAGATTATTATTAGCCATAACACAAATTTGAAAAGCTTTTTCGAGCTTTGAGGTTTCAATCTGTACTAAACTTTTAGTTAAATCGAGAATACAAAACTAAAATTTTAGAGTTTTTTTGGTTTAGAGGTAAAATTATAAAATAATAGGTTTTTAAATCGCATAAACTTTGGAGCTTTTTATATCAACATAATTAATTTTTAAAAAAACATTAATATTTGAAAAGTTCCAATTTATTTTTGAAATATAAGATAATTTTTCAAGAAAGTTTCGGGAAAAAGAAATTAAAATTTCATCTAATTAACAGATATTGGTGATATCAGTGACAGTTTGGGTTTGTCTTTTATACCGGTCGGACCTGTTTGCTTTTCGTCCGTACTTATAGTCGAGTGTTTTATAGTGTTTGTGGCTGTGACAAAAAATTAAAATTAAATAAAACTGTATTAAATTGAAACAATAAATAGTTTTTTATTTTTTATTGTACAAGTTTGTGATTAGTTTATTATTGATATTGGTTTGGATTATACCTAATCAAAATTTATATAACGATACCGTTCAAATATCGTTGGCAGGTAATCTCACGCCATACGTTTTTTGCATATGGTATTGAAATCAATTATTATGTTTTACTCTTATTACATTAATTGTATATTGGTTTTGTAGTACAGTGAAATTTTACGGTAAATACATGTTATGTATTGAGAATTTCATTGTATTGCATATATGTACTATACATTGATGTTGGATTCATTTCTCGATTGGAGTGTATATGTGCGTGTATAAATTTGTATTATTGTATTGTTGAAGAATATAATTTGTATTTTGAATGTTCTATAAATACTGTTATCCGTAGAAAGAATTTCCATTGGTTTTGGTTGTATACCTAACCAAATACTTGTATGTAGTTGAGGTCGTATTTGTATTGTGAATGTGATATATTTTAAGAAAAGGCAATTCATTATTCTACTGTCGGGTTATGCGTTATTAAAATGTTGATCTAAATGAATTTGTACACACGAGTACATCCGCAAGGATGTGCTATTGAGTAAGCCTAATGTATTGCTTAGCGGCATTAGCTCCTTGAATTAATTTCGCGATGGTCTAAAAAGGGCAGAGAATTTGTTATTGATAGGTCGCCAATAAAACAGCAGAGATGATTTTGGTTTCGGTCCAAAAAAGTAAACTGAGTATGAAGCACCCGAACGTGAGAATTACACCTCATGACTTAAAATGAATTCGTTCATGTAGACACGTAATTTTGTAAGATTTAATCCCTTTAAATGTTTTTTATTTCAGATTTCTAAGTAGCTTTTAATACTTTGCTATTTCGATTCCAAGTAAAGGAATTAAGTTGAAATTCTGAAAGATTTCTAAGTAGTTTTTAATACTTTGCTATTTCGATTCCAAGTAAAGGAATTAAGTTGAAATTCTGAAAGAATTTAAAAAATTTAAATTTTGATTTAAAGTTTGCTTTAAATAACCTACCCAAGATATACATATATAGTATGTCCATAAATTCCAATTCCAATTGTTAAGGTATACACAACAAATAAAGTTTAAAAGTAGTTTTGAATGTTAAATTATATTTAATATTTAATTTAAAGCTGCAGAGAAAATAATTTTCATTACATCGTAAGTTAATTAAAACTTTAAAATATTTCGGAGTTCTATAATCACCTTGTTCTACAAAATTGAGTCAAAAATGAGTCTGAAATCTTAACGTAATTTGGCACAAGGTAGCTTTAATTTGCCAAACAAAAATCCAAACCACCGAAAAAGGTAGCATATTTGTTAACTCCCGACATTTTTATTACCTTAGGATAAGCATTTATTATTTCGGAGTTAATCTGAAATAGATTTGGAAGATGACCTCTAGTATATTAAACTGAAATTAAACTTTCGTTAGCTTAGTACCTTAACATTCACTTTCGAGATTTTTCGGAGTTCTATAAACCATTTTTTAGTAAAACTACGTGTGGCCTTTATCATTTTTGGAAGTGAGACACGCCTCGCTTGTGCTATTTGTTTGAATATAAAAGTATTGTTGATAAAATGAACATAGGAATTCATTATGGATCTTTCGGGAACGTTTTCTAATCCAACTATCAAAAATACATAAAATTTTTCTTTATAATCAAACCTAGTTGAATTCCGAAAAATTGTATTTCCTTTTAGAAAATATATTTAAAATATTAAAAGTTTTACATTTCATTGACTCCGAATCCGAATCGTTATTACATATAATACCATTCCGATATCCTATTTTAGTGTATTTTGTTCTGACAAGTTGATTCAATATGGAACCAATCAAATTACTAAAAATGTTTGATAGAGTTTACCCAACTCCGAAAAATGAATACCAAAACATGACTATTTCAGGTTTACTCAAAGGTGATGGAAAGTATTGTAAAATTTATTTGGCCAGTCCAAAATTGGTATTACCTACAACTTGAGAATTGTAAAATATTTTATTCAGAACATTTCGGGAATAAGCTGCTTTACAATATTAGTTTAGTGTTGTTCTCTCAAACACCAAGCTGTTGAAAGCATTCGGCCTACCTTACAATGAACAGTTAAGACTGCGTCTGGTTCATATACGAGTTATACCCCCTCCCCCCGCTCTTATTGGAATCGCAAGAAATAGGAACATTCCGTGTTCTAATCTTATTATTGCAAAAGAGAGAAAATCCTTGCTGTAATTGAAATAGCTGTAGAAATGCCTGATCTTATTGCCTGTGTATGCAAAATCACCTCGATCGATATTATACTATCGACTATAGAATAAATTGGCAGATAATTTTGGCATATCAAAAGAAAATTTTCGCTTAAGTTTTCTCTTAACATGTTTATTAGGATTAAAACATCTGTAATACTTCCGAATTGTCGAATATAAAAAGTGTTTGACAGTTTATTATGGAAAAGAGCACCAACATCAGAAGTCTTAAAATTGAAATTGCACTGTATCGATTTGTGAAATTTGCTGTCGTATTGAAGTAAATGCTGATACGAATGTACATTAAGAAATGTTTGGATCTATATTCCAACTAGTATTTCAGCAAATTCCTAGGAGATACAACTAACTAGGTGTTCTTCCATATACTTCACAAAATTAAACAATTACTGAGGGATAGTGTACAACCTACCTTTTGAAGTTATTTTCAGAGATGATTTTAGCATCCTACTAAAGAGGAATGATTCCGATTGGTATTGGTAATTCATTGAGCGTAAACCTTTCTCGGATTGGTTTCAACTTAAGGCTGGTATCGTTGAACGGTTCAAAGATCGTCGTACGGATGATAGTATTCGGCGAATGATTGATTCATGTAAACAAAGAGCACGTGAGGTTTTGAACTACTTCCGGTTTCGGGCAGACTTAGAATTGCGACCAAGAGATGGATTCCATTAGTACTTTAGTTAGGTCATTGAAACAAAATAATTTTGTTCCTGACATATTTTGCAGACCACAAAAGGTGAAGATCAAAACGTTTTGACCACTGATTGTTCAAATCAAAATCTTGTTTCGGGTTATCCTCTGAATTTGCATTTTACTAACTCTGGTCCACTAAACTAGAATTCGTTGGCAGAATAAAATGTGGCAAATGCTATTTGAAGTGAACTACCAAATTTTAATCCTGGCAGTCAAATATATGGTCATCATCAACATGTGAATCACCATGAATGCTCTAGGAATACCCGTCCGAAGTTGATGACATCACAACCTCTTAAAGCTTTTTTTTATATTAAGCATGTAAATGAGCTATTAGTATCTTGACATAAAATATTATTTTTAGAGAATAGGAACTTTTAGCTAGAGACCGAATAAATCTTTTGTAAGTAAAAGATTTGGGCCATAGGTTAATGTGATAATTAACATAACTTTAAAATTTTGAAATGTTACCAAATTCAGCAAAAAAGATTTATGAGTAATATGCACCATAAAATCTACACTACGTTTCAATTGGGACTTTCTTGAGCAGAACTATAAGTCAACATTTCTTTAAGGAAAGGAGAACAATGCTCAAATTATAAAGTCATTGCCCGCAAAAAATATATTCACCCCCTTTGAACACAACAATAGCTTCTTAGATTATCTTGTTCAAATATTTATCTATCCAAATAGTTGACCATTAAGCTTTCATTTTTTTTTGACATTTAATCTTTTGCCATCAATTATACGATGCTATATATACAGAGCTAGATGCTCGTATACAGCGAGCACAACAAAATTAATTTATCATTTTCTTTTCATGAATCATGTTTGATGAAAATAAACAAAAAAAAAAAACGTAAAGCGTTAAAGTACCCGAAAATGAATTATTATTTCATAATGACATGAAATTTTTAACCCCTTATAAAAATACAAAAAAAAAAAAGCTTCAATCAAAATATATTAACTTTTACTTCATTGTTTCCTTTCAAAGATTTTTTTTTTATTGTGCACGACTCGAGTAAATTTTTGATCCGCAAATGTGCCAGCATAAAAAAAAACTCAGTCATTATTCTCACAGCCAGTCAAATCATAACTTATCTTTTTTGTTTTTTGTTTGTGTTTATGTGTTTGTATGTGTGCAATCTTTTAATACAATAACAGTTCAAATGAGTACCCCATCAACATCACAGAATTATCATTATCATCATAATCAAGTTGAGTAAATTTTTTTTTGTATTTTAAATTGATAAAAACAACTTTAAATGATGATAATAAGAAAAATAAACCAAGCGACCACACAAATAATATAATCATAATAATAAGAAAATGACACAGACAAAATAAAAAAATAAAAAAAAGCTCTCCGTATATGAGTTTGCAAAGCTTTTTTTTGCTGTGTTTAGGTACTATAAATTTAATGTAATCATTTTATGAATACTCATTATAATAAATTATTATGATGCTCCCTCTCATCGTCTCGCGCGCATACAAGAACATTATGATTATGATTATTATTCATTTGATTGTTTGTGTGTATGTGCAATAATAAATTTTCCCTTATTTACCCAACAACAACGACAACGATGATGACACCAAAAAGGATGGGTGATATGCGGAGGCGGCAGCAAAGACAGAATGAATGAATTCATTATCAGAAATATTGTTTTCTTTGCTCTGCGTGGCATAAAAATATTATGAAAAGCAGCATAATGAAACGGAAGAATAATGTTATGAAATATAATTATGTTTCTACTTCTCTAATTATGTGTGACTGCATGGAGTGGAAAGACCAAATGAATTGGTGCACGTGACGAATAATTTTCGGTATTCTTATTATTTTAAGTGATTACAAAATAATATTTTAAGAATTGATTCTTATGCTACTCGTAATAGCAATTTTTAGTTGGCCGCTGTATCAAGCCTTCCGGTTTTCTGAAAAGAGTTTTATAACATTATGTAAGCTGACTAAGTCTGCTGCATCTTTTACCGCGGCCAAAATGTCTGGACTTCATTCATCGCACCATAATATAATTATCTTTATTATAATAAAGCTTTATTAAACTGAAGCTTTCTTCAATTTTGAAACTTTGAAAAATTGAAAACTATTATAATGAGCGGGTAAACAATTTCGAAAGCTTTTATAAACTTTTACTCGACGCGATGTTATATATTTAAGCTTCAGGGTTGCCTAGCTAAGCGAAATACATTTTTTTTTTCAAATTAAATTCAATAAATTCTTAAGATGTGAGGTCTTTAAATTTACAACTATTTTAAAGCTTCTAACAAATTTAATGAATTACTGATGAAATCAAATGCCCTAAAAATATTTATCCTAAACTTGAGAATCTTACAAAATACATAAACGTACTAATCTTTAATTAATACGAATGTTTTACACAATCCTTAAAAAAAGCTTTTCCTTTTAACTAAAAATCCAATCTAAATAAAATCGTTTTCGGTTCAATGATAGAAAATAATGTTAGATATTTTTGAGCTTTCGTGAATTTAAACACATTTGTAACAAGCTAACGTTTTCTCAGACAGGCTAACTGAATGGATTCTGAATAATAATCAATGAACATGAAACTTATCACCGTTACAGAAATGAAGTTTGAGCTTTATGCGATTTATTGAAATTTGAAAGCAATGCTAGAAGCTTCTAAAAGAGCAAAATATTTCGAAAATTTTAATAAACATTTTCCAAAAATTCAGAAAATAATTTTAAAGTTTCCAATCTTCTAAACTTCAAATCGTGGTGTTTAAATGAATAGAAAAATTTAATTTGTGGCTTTCTAAAAGAGGGGACAATAGGGTCAATTTAGTCAAATTAAATTTTGTGCTTTCGAAAACTTGGCAACTTATCACCATCATATAAATAAAGCTTGTTGAGTTTTCTATGATTTCTTGAAATTTGAAAACAACGTTTAAAGCTCCTGAAGCTTGATTGAACTTTTACCAAAAAGGCAGTAAACAATTCTTATGCTTGTAAAATTAAGATCTTCCAAACTTCTTATTTGATTGATTAAAATATAAGGTTGTGGCTTTCTAAAAGCTTTCAAAGAGTAATTGAATCAATTAAATGCCCTCAAAACCTGTGAAATTTTTTCTAGATGTTTGAACTTAAATTTGAGAGTAAGTTAGCCCGCCTACCATTTTTCTTAACAAAAAACCTAATAAAATTTTTATTGTGGAAGCTCATTAAGAATGTTGGAGATAAAGAGCTCATCAAAAATGTTGGTTTTATTTAGCCCACCTTTGCTACGTTTTTTGAAGAGTTCTCAGTTTATTTAAAATTTGTTATTAAAAGTTGTTGTATAAAATCTTGCGGTGTCGAACTTTCGATATTTAACTTTCTGTAAAACCAAAAAAAAAAAAAAACCGGATCACTGCCAAGCATTGTAAATTGTAAATAGGCTGAAGCTTATTAAAATTGAATTTATCCAGTTCCTTAAAATTTGGTTAAGCGAAAAGTTCTAATGAACTTTGAAATTTTATTTAAATCAAACATTTGGAAAGCTTTTCAAATCCAGTTGCGTTAGCAGATATTTTAATAGCTTGGAAAAAATGTTCCATATTTTTTAAATAGTAAGAAAAAGTGTAATTCATAAAGCTTTAATTTGATTAATTAATTTGAAAGATAAGAAAGTTTTTAACAAGTTGTCTCGATTTGTACAAGCATTTGTAATTTGAGAATTATGAAAAAATCACAAGGAAGAAAATATTTGAAAGTATAAGTAAGTGTTTACAAAAAACAGGAATACCTTTCTTAAGCTTTCTATACTTATAAAATACAAAGCTTTTTGTACTGATTGACAAAGCTTTTGGCTGAAACACAAAGCTTTTTGTATTTTATTATTTTAAATGCACGTTTAATTATTTAAAAAAATGAAAGTTTGTAGTAAATTATGCTAAAAGTTTATTTATCAATGCTAGAAAGCTCAAGTAACTAAAAGATATTTTTTGATTTCTGTAAAATTTTGAAAGGTTTACTAAACTTTGAATCACTTAAAATTTGAAAACTATATTTGAAATTTTCGAAAGAGCAAAATGCTTCCAAAGCTTTAGTAAATTTTTACTATAAATGCAGTATGAAGTAATAGACCCCCAAAATGCAAGACACAGTGCTCGAAAGACTAAGAACATAAGGGCTTGCTAAGACTGTTATCGGATAAATAATAATACTTTGAAATATTGAAACATAAATTTAAGCTTATTTAAAATTAAATAAAGGGCTTGCCAAAAAATACTTCAAAATTAGATAGATTGTATAATATAAAGTAAGCTTTGGTTTATTATACATTTCTGGTAGTAACTTCTTACGATTTACTTGTCCAAAACATAGTAACCGATTCTAAATTGATACATCAACTTTTTTTCAGAAAGTTTGAATAATAAAGCTCTGTTTGAAAAACTCCACCTAAAAGCTTAATAAATTTAAAAAGCACATTTTTGATGAAGTATTACGATTTCAAAACCTTCAAAGAAACTCGCTTTAAAAATAATTAGTAATGTGTTAAAATTTTAGGAAAATTGAAATTACGGAATTCTTTGAAACGTGGTGTAATAAAAGTTTCGAAAAATTTTAAATTTTATTTCGGTGTCAATTAAATCGAATCAAATATTCGGAAAGCTGTTCAACTTGTCATTGAAACAATAGATTGCTCAAACCTAAAATGAAACTTAATGAAGCAAATAAACTTATGGTAAAATTATAACCAATGAACCATAATAATTTGTTGAGCTTTCTACAAAGGGTCATATGTTAACAAATAAGATGAATATCCGATAAAGAAAATAATTTACAAGTTTAAATTTTTCATTACCAAATAAACGTATACATTTCTTAAACTTTCAATTTTTATATCTTTAAAGCTTTTTTTGAACATAAGCTTTCTTTGAGCCTTCACTCTCTTCACAAATTTTCTAAGCTTTCTTTTTTTTGAAAGAATAAAACGCTTTAAAAATTTTAGAAAATTTTATACCTAATAAACTTTATACCTAGACAATTTTTTTGTGGTCTACTAAAACGTAGAAGCTTTTGTAGATAGATATAAATACCTAAATTAATCATTGCTTTGAGTAGTACTTGATTTAATTTTTTATTTTTGGCAATTTAAAACTCATTTTGGTGCTTTTAAAATTTATTGCTGCCAACAAAGCTTCATTGGTGCTTATAAATAATTTAATGCTATTTTAAATTTAATTAGATGATACTCAACTATTAATGACGTACTTCTTCCACATAGTTCAACTGTGATAGAAAGCTTACAAAAGCATATTTGAGGCTTCCTTAAAGCTATTGGAATTTATTAACATTAAAGCAGCAATGTTCAAAAAGACTGCGCAACCCAAGTTTGTTAAAAAAAACGATATGTCAATCAGCAAAAGTTTTTAAACTTTCTGAGAATTAGGAAGCTCTTTGAAGTTCACAGAATTAAACTGCAAATTAACGATTTTCTTCTAACTATTGTAAATCGTATTTTTGAATGGTTAAGCTTTTCGGCACAAATTCGTGTTCTTCTAATTATGATTAACATTCGGAATTTCCTTAATACCTACATTATCAAAAATAAAATACAAAATGTGCAAAAGCTCCTGATGCAAAGTTCGATCAAATCTGAAATGTGGTTGATCAACAGCAGGATTTGAGACTAAAGAGAATTTAATATTACGGACTTTTAGTCTTCCGGGTTTAAAATATTGAGTGATTCGATAGCGTTATTTACAAATTGAGAGCTTTTATTCAAAAAACTGATTATTTAAATAATATTAAAACAAATGATTAAGTATGTATGAAATTGTTTTGAAAATTTTCTTCGTGTAACAATAAAAACTAAAAGAATGTAAGCTAAATATATACAGGTGTGTGCAGGTCGTTTTCCAAAATTTGAGCTTAAATTAGTAAAAATTCAACTTCATTAAAATTTAATTAAAAGCCAGGATCTTTCATATTAATTACCCAACATAATTCTAATGGCATCAAATTTCATAAAAACTCAATTTGGGATGAGAAACCATTTAATAAGAATCCCATTAACCCTTTTTTTATGTGTACGGGTCGGTCTAAATATATTTAGATATATAAAATGATGTATAAATTTAGAGTAATCAACTTTGATTTAACCACTCTACTTGATGATTTCATAAAAAAAAAAAAAAATCCAACACAACAATATCCATTATGATGTATACACTAACCCCAAAAAAAAAAAAAAGAAAACATAAAAATTCTGAACCACAAATTTTAACACTAATTTTCTTTTATACTCAACGATCATTCGTCACCATTATAATATCCTCATTAATCATTTTGATTTGAGTTTTCTTCCAGCTCCAGTTTTTGGTTGGTCGAAAATAAGTGAGGTGTTTTGGATTATATTCATGACATCCACACCGCATCATAATACCAACAACTTGACATACACATTATCATAACATAAAAAAATTAACTGACGTGATTATATCAATTTAATAAACATTAAACTATAAAGAGATAGCACACCAACATCATCGACCGATGTTAAATTAACTAATAAATAATAATAGCCAATACACAGTGTTTAGTTTAGCTAACACCAACAAATTATTTATAAATCGAAAACTAACTAAAATCACACCTCGCCCCTCCCCAAATGCATGTATAATATACTCGTAAACAAAAACAAAATCCGTCCAGTCTATTAATAAAATATTTGATTTTAGTAATTTTATCACACATCAGCTCCAACCATGATGACATATCGTTGACATATACCAAAATTAGGGACTTATTTCAAACGATCTGTATACATATTACATTGTTTAGAGGTATGTTGTATACTTAGTAGAGTATTTGTCTACGAGTTGATGATATATGCTATATTATTGTTGTTGTTGTTTATACGTGATTAATGACTTTTCTAAAAAGCAAAAAAAAAACTTTTATCCTTAAAAACAAAACAAAAACTAAACGAACCGAAGACGAACCAAAGGAAAAAACCTTAGCCAAAAAAAAAAAAGGAAATCATATTGGATTAGTGTTTGATAGAAATCTACTTTGGATCTATATACTCGTACAATGTGTGAATATGGATTTTGTGTTTGGTCAGGGGTTTCCTTTTCTTTTTTTTTGTCGCTTTGCTGCTACATTTACACCATATTATAATAAGGTCTGGATTTGTATATAAAAACAGGAAGCTACCGATTTAAAAAGGTTAAAATGTTGTATGTTTTGGTTAAAGGAAGATATATGTGTATGGTAATAAAAGGGCGGTTGGAAAATTTGCTTATTTCAGTCTAGACTGAATATGCCAAAAAAAAAAAAAAAGTAAAACGAATAAGAAAGCTTTAGAAGTTTAATGTAAAGTTCATTTTTGAATGTCACAGTTCATTCATTTGTTATGAAAACACTTTAATCTCTGGGTATCTAGTTCATTGGATTATTAAAAATTCATTAGCTTTTGATTGTTTAACATCACTAAGCTTTATTTAATCGAAATTTTCATTTTTATGCTTTACATATCCGATTTACTGTGTTTATACTGTGCAAGCCTTATTTCTATAATTTGAGATTAGTTTGCTTGCTTAAATATTGATTGAACTTTAAGCATTCATGGAGCTTTATTATTCCAAGTCGTTGAACAAATATGTATTTCGAAGTGCATGAAATTTTGTTAATCTTATTTTATCTATATGTGTCGTATATTTAAAGAGACATTTTGAGGTTACTACATTTTTGAGCTTTTAAAAAAATAAAAGAGCTTTATTTTGTTTTATTTTAAAATTTATGATTTTTGGTAGACATCCGTTGAAAAATGTTTTCTACCTTGCTTAACAAGGAGCTTTTAACAAAAGTCTCAATAGTTGAGCTTTTATTTAAGATTTTTTTTGTTGAAACATTTAAGATGGTCCTGATATTGGTTAAGCGATGACCTTTTCTTTATGTTTATGTTTTATTGTTCTACTTTGTTAAATTCATTTTACTTTGCATGTTTGAATTGATTAAAGGTTAAACTTTTGATATCAACTTAGCTTTAGTTAATCCAATTTTTTTTTTGCTTTCCTCTTGTTCAATAATTTAAGATTACCTTAATTCCTTTAACTATTTATTGAGCTTTGAATATTTAGGAAGCTTTGTAATTTCAAATTTTATTAACGATTTGTTTTTCCAAGTGAATGAAATTTTAGTTAATCATGCGCAGCGGTTACAGTTGAGATATAACTTAATTTTCAAGCTTTTTATAATAAAAAGCTTATTTTTTTTAAAATTTTAAAATTCAGGATTTTAATCAGATATTTATGTAACATGTTGTTCACATTTGTTTAAAAAAAATTAAGCTTTTAGAAATTTTATAAAGAAGAAGCTTTTACAAAATTAACGATAGTTCTGCTTTCGTTTCAAACTTTTTTCTGTAAAATTCTCATATTGATTATAATATTTTACGTGTGGTTGTTGTATCAACGAAACAAAAGCTCTTGCTTAAAGCAAACCTTTCAACAGGGCTAGCTGATTTTTTCTTTCATGATCAAAATCATGAAAAATTCCATTTGGTCAATAAAAAACGTATGTTTTACTCCAGCTTAACTGCTTGCCAGTGAGCAAGCCTTATTTCTATGATTTAAGATTAGCTTGCTTGCTTAAATATTAATTGAACTTTAAGCATTCATGGAGCTTTATTATTCCAAGCGTAGAACCACTATGTATTTGGAAGTGAATGAAATTTTGTTAATCTTATTTTATGTGTGTATATTTAAAGAAATATTTTAAGGGTACTACATTTTTTGAGCTTTGTAAAAATTAAAAGAGCTTTATTTTGTTTTATTTTAAAATTTATGATTTTCGGTATACATCCGTAGAAAACGTTTCCCACCTTGCTTAGCAGCTTTTATAAGCAAGGAGCTTTTAACAAAAGTCTGAATAGTTGAGCTTTTATTTAAGACTATTTTTGAAACGTTTAAGATGGATCTGCCATTGGTTATGCGGATATACGTATGGTAGTTTTATCAGTCACTTTGGAAAGCTCAAATGAAAGTTAAGCTTTTACAGCTGACCTTTTTGTTTTGTTTATATGGTATTTTCTAGTTTTACTTTTAAGGTAACTTTTTATTATAATTCTTATCATTAAATTACAATGAAAATGAATTTTTTTTTTTAAACTTGTTCTACTTTGTTAAACTCATTTTATTTTGCATGTTTGAATTGATTAAATGTTAAACTTTTAATATCAACTTAGCTTTAGTTAACTTTAGTTCACTCAATTTGTGTGAGCAAGCCTAAGTTGAATAATTTGAGATTGCCTTAATTCCTTTAAATATTTATTGAGCTTTCAATATTCAGGAAGCTTTGTAAATTCAAATTTTATTAACGATTTGTTTTTGCAAGTGAATGAAATTTAAGTTAATCATGCGCACCGTTACAGTTGAGATATAACTTAACTTTAAAGCTTTTTATAGTAAAAAGCTTATTTTTTTAAAAAAATTTGAAAATTCAGGATTTTAATCAGACATTTATGTAACATGTTGTTCACATTTGTTTTGAAAAATTTAAGCTTTTAGAAATTTTATAAAGAAGAAGCTTTTACAAAAATTCACGATAGTTCTGCTTTCATTTCAGAGTTTTTTCTGTAAAATGTGTGTGATGATTCTCATATTGATTATAATATTTTACGAGTGGTTGTTGTATCAACGAAACGAAAGCTCTTGCTTAAAGCAAACTTTTCAACAAGGCTAGCTGATCTTTTCTGTCATGATGAAAATCATGAAGAATTCCATTTGGAAAAAAAACGTGTGTTTTACTCCAGCTTGGAGTAACTGGTTGCTTTTTAAATTTAATTTATATTTACTGCTCCAAAACCGTAATGATTATCGATCAAGCCAGCGTTCAGCTGTGTAAAAATTAGGAAATTTTTCTTTGCTTCATATTGCCGAAATTTTAATTTTAATTTTTATTCAAATTCTTTTTACTGGCCCAAAACCATGATGATCATCGGTTAAGGTTGGGTTCAGAAATACCTTTATGAGATTTTACGAGTTTACTGAAAAACGAAGAAAATTCTTTTTGAATTTTCTTGCTGACGCCAATTCCATAATTAAATTTTTAATCTAAATTTTTTGTTTGGTCAAGTTCAAGCTGAGGTAGGGCTAGGGTTGTATATCTGTGGAAACATTTTGGATTTTTTTTTGGAATTTGATCCCAGTTCCAAAATTGCCATTTACATTTTTAAACAATTTTTTTTCTAGCCCAAAGCCGCCATACTGATTATCGGTTAAGCTAGAGTTCAGCTATATCTAAGTAAGAATTTAGAAAATTCGGCTGGAATTTGCTACTCTTAGAAATAAAAACTGAAGATTCAACTGAGGGCCCAAATATCTACATGATTATCGGTTAAGTTATAGAGTTGAAGTATTATCTCTGCAAAAATTAGGAAATTCTTTTGGCAAGTTATTGTCAAGCTAGGGTTACTGGTCAATTTTTTTATTAAATTCTTTAGTTCTTTATACCTGAAAGAATTTTTCAAATTTGTGTCTAAATGTGTTACGACTCATTAATATCAAAAATATCTCATATTGGTTACAAGGATAGTTCATCATTATGACACAGTGAAAACTGAAAAATTAAATTAAGCTGAGTTTTTAAAATAATTTTGTAGCTCTTGAGTCTTGATAGAAGTCTTTAAATTTTCTTACTCAAATTTGTAACTCTCAAGAAATAAACATATCATACTGGTTTCGAGTGAGTTCATACGAAAAAAGTGGGAAAATTAATTTGGTTAACATTTTCAAATTTTATAGCACTTTAGGGTCGATAAAACTTCATGAAATTGTGTGTCCGAATACGTTACGATTCCAGCTATTCCGAAATCTACATCTTAAATTGTTTATACGACATACTGAAATTTCTGGAAAGTTTCATTTGGACAAATTTAAAAAAAACCTCCGTAGGTCTTTAAGCCTGATAGAATTTTTAATTCTATTCCGAAATCATTGTTTCAAGAAGTTTGGTTTTTGGTTACAAGGGACAGTGAAAACTGAAAAAAATCAATTTAGCCAACTCTTGAAACTCGAAAGAATTTTTCGTTTTTTGTTCTGGATGTGTGATGACCACAGCTAGCTAGAAAGCATAATTTCAAATTGGTTACAAGGGTCCAAACAAGAAACGGGAAAGCTGAAAATTTTATTTTGCCAAGTTTTAAAAAATCTGTTGCTATTTAGGGCCTAAAGAATTTTTTAAGTTTTTCGATTTCGTATTTTTATTTTAGTAGTGAATTTTGTCATGTGCAGATTTTTTGGATAGCGTAAAAATTTAAAATCGAAAAAAAAAACAGAAAAAGCCCCACGATGTTTTATGATTTTTAAAATTAACTAAGGTTTTTAAAGCATTCAGATCTATCAGCGTAGCAGACAAGGGGGCTTTTCAGAACACTGGAAGTATTAAATGGCCTTACATAGCTTAAATAATCGGTTTGATAGATTCGAGTTAAATTGGTTTCCTCAATAAAACTGTCCCGTCGTCCCCAACTTCAAGCAATTTTTCATCTTCTGCGTTTTATGTAAAATGAGATTAGATAAAGATTTTGTGGCCATCCGTAGTCGAGAATCTTTAGTCTGGGTGGCCAAATATTGTGATAATATCGAATTTGTATAAATTTGGAGGGCTACATGTTCGATTCAGACAAGATAATGTACATCGGTTGGGCCTAAATTTTGTCAAGCCTTCGTCTGAGGTGATTGTTCTAGTACGGATTGTATCATTTTTTTATAATCCATTCCGAAACAATCTTTTCCGACCGATTTTTTTTTAAAACCGCACCCCAACCAGCATGACGCCAAGGAAATATTTAAACTCCACCTTCTCATGAGTTAGCTGTTTACTGTTCGAAACTCTGCCAACTTATATTCGTTCCCTAATCATTTATTAAGTTGAATATTTAGTCTTCGTCATAACGTTCTCACACCTTTCGGTTTAGATTTTTTGAGGTTTATAGTCTGAACTGCAAACCAAAACTTTTTTAGGAGAAAGAGGTAATCAAGAATTTGGTTCTTGTGAATCAATGAATGAATCGATCCCTATCCAAATAAGACATAAACTGAGTTTCTCGGTACCTCTCCTATCTACGAACTAAATTGAAGTTTTTAAGAGCTTCAAGCATGAAAAATATTACCCATTTTTCTACTTCCAGCTACAAAATCAATGCCGCCAATTTTGTGACTTGTCATACATATTATAATACACGTTTTATTTTTCAACAATGCTAAATATATTTTTACCATATGCGTGTCAATTTCAATTTGTCCATATAACCCAATTTTTTCTTATGTAAAGACAAAATTATTTCATGGTCAGACAATTCATCGCTTAACCCCCTACCCTCTATCACATAATCACCACAAATTAATCAAATCATAAAAATTCCACACCACAAACTAAATGTATGGTGTTCCACATAAATTCATTGAACTAACAACCACCATGGTCGTGATTTTGTATACACATTTTAACAACAGAAAAAAAATCGCGTGCCACAAAGTTATTTACACACAACACAAAACAAACAATACTTTATTGATTCTTCATAAATAATTAAGTCACATCATAATAATAATAATAATAATAACGAACAACAGCAACAACCGTAAAGTACCGAACACGTAACCAAAATAATATGTCGGAAATAAACACTAAAAATTCTCTAATTAAGATTGATTGACTGACTTACCTTGTGCTTGTCAATGTGTAATTGCCTTAAATATGGATCAAATAGTAATTTATCTGGTTCTACATTTATTGGGGACTGCCTTCGCCCCTTATTGCACATATTCCACTGTGGATTGATTAGACCCCAAAATGCTGGACCTAAAATCGATACAAATAAAAAAAATCAAAGTTAAATTAGTTTTAAATAAAATTGGATTTATTTTTGTCAACTTTACTGTTTCGACAAATATCTAAATAATACACCTGTAGCTTGCTGTCACCGCATAAACATTAAAAAAAAAATCTCAGTTGTTGTAATTTAATACAACATAAAATTATACATAATTAAGATACGAGAATTAGATAGAACGATGAAAACTCAAAACCCAATGAATATTTGAAAATATAAAAAATACCTTCATTACCTGTAAAAAAAATAAATTAGGGTGAATCAAGGAAAAATAAAACAAAAAAATTGATCTCCCTCATTTCTGATTCCTCATAATAATTTTCATAGCGAACGAACCGAAAAACAATACTCACCCATGTATCTATGTAAGCCGCCCGTCACCGCCGCCACAAACACAGAGTTCAATTACATTTTTTACTTTATAGATATAATTTCAGGTAATTATTATTCGTTTTTTGGATATTAAGGGTGCGATGGTACGGCAACGCAGACAAATACGTACACTAACTTTACCTACTGGGTATAATTATATCTCGAAAATCTTTCGATTGTTTATTATTTCGGAAAATAGAAATAGATTTTTTTTTTTTTTGATTCGAATCAAATCATTTTATTTCATCTAAATGTTTATTTCGATTATTTAGAAATTAAAATCAAATTAATTTATTTATTACCAAAGGCTATTATTATTTTATTTATTTTTGTGTTTGTCTGATTACTAATTAATTATAAATAAATATTTACAAAAAAAAAATGTTTTGCCAAAATAATAATGTTTAAATAAAAATTAATTATGTTTAATTTATAATTTTCGACAAAATTTTATAATTTGTTTGATTTTTGATTTGTAATTTTGGATAGCAAGTAAATTGATGGAAGGTGGAAACTGTAATATTGTTTTGTATAAATAAATGTGTTGTGCTTTAATTGTAACATTACACATTACATTGTGAAATACAATCAATGTATTTTAAAAAATGGGAGCTTTTGATATAAATATGAGCTTTTAGTAGTGTACTTCGATCTAGGACATTTTAGAATACACATCTTGTATTAAACTGTACTAAGTATTCTAAAATGCATTTTATTTAATAGAGGAGCTTAAATCACGTTGAACTTAAACCGTTAACATTTTGAACCTGATCATCTTTATGTTTTGTAAGACAAAATCGATTTATGGTTCTCAAAATCGATTTATAGTTATGTTGTTCTGATCGAGAACCCATTGACTTGTCGGTCATGTTTTCTTTTTGAAAAATTTTGTTAGTTTAAAAAAAAAAAAATATTTCGAATAATTAATTTTTGATGTAAATTTGCGGTTTGCTAGTTGTCAAAAATTAACTAATCGCGAGAAGTAATTACAGTGGGTGTTCAAACAATACAAAAATAACACTGGCAATTAAACAACATGTCGCCGAACGCGATTGAGGGGCTAATTTTGCGGTAGAATGCAGTTTTTGCTAACGTTTAGTATTCATCGACATTACTATTATAAATGAGCTCCGACTCAAAATAGGATGTACAAAAATTATAAATCTAAATAAATAAATAAATAAATAAATAAATATGGGAATAACAGTTATGTAACATTAAGTTAAAAAAATATGATAAACGGGTTAAGAAAATTAGAGCTTTTGATATAGTTAGAAGGTTAGAAGCTTTTAGAGCTTTTTTATAAGCTTTTTATACGAGTATATACAAAATGAGAGCTTTCGATATAATTATAAGTATTAAGAGGCGTACTTCGATCTAGGATCTATTAAATAACACATTTCGTATTCAGCTATAATAAAAATTATAAAAAGTTTTTTATATATTACAGGTGCCTAAAGCACATTGTGCTTATCATCTTCATATTTTGATTCCTAAAATCGAATTAGGGGAATAAGAGTTAGGTAATGTTAGGTCAAAAAATACAATCAATGTACCTATTATAATTTTGAAAGCTTTTGAATTAATTATGAGCTTTTAGGGATGTACTTCAATATAGCGCCTGTTTAATAACACATTTTGCATTAAAGTGTAACAAATATTAAAAACAGCATTTTATATATTAAAAAAGCTAAAAGCACAGTGAGCTGAAATATTGAAATTTTAAACTTGTATATCTTTATATTTTAAAAGTTCAAATCGATTTATGGGTATAATAGTTTCCTTACCATAAATAAACTGATTTTATGGGAATCAAAATGAAAGCTTTTGTCAAACCTTACTTTTAACCTGAAAAATTATATGCCATAAGAAGATTTTGTCCAATAGTTTATTCAACTTTCTAATTACCAAGAGCTTTCACACATTTTTTGTTAAATTTAAGAATCTTACAGTTAAGACAAAATCCAAAATTGGGCGGTTTGTGATTATTTTGAAAATGTAAACTTAAAATTATCAGAATAGAGTACTTTTATAGAGGAGCTTAAAGCACTTTGAGCTTAAACCGTTAAAATTTTGAACCTAATCATCTTTATATTTTGTAGGCTAATATCGATATATACGAATAACAATTAAGTAACATTAAGCCAAAAAATATAATCGATGGATTATACAAAATGAGAGCTTTTAATATATTTATAAGTATTAAGAGGTGTACTTCGATCTAGGATCTATTAAATAACATATTTTGTATTCAGCTCTAAAAAAAAATTATAAAAAGCTTTTTATATATTACAGGTGCTTAAAGCACATTGAGCTTATCATCCTCATATTTTGATTCCTAAAATCGAATTAGGGGAAAAAGAGTTAAATAATGTTAGGTCAAAAAATACAATCAATGTACATATTATAATTTTGAAAGCTTTTGAATTAATTATGAGCTCTTAGAGATGTATTTCAATATAGCGCCTATTTAATAACACATTTTTTATTAAAGTCTAACAAATGTTAAAAACAGCATTTTATATACAATATTAAAAAAGCTTAAAGCACAGTGAGCTGAAATATTGAAATTTTAAAACTGAATATCTTTATTTTAACAAGTTCAAATCGATTTATGGGTATAATAGTTTATATATAATAAACTGATTTTATGGGAATAAAAATCAAAGCTTTTGTCAAACCTTACTTTTAACCTGAAAAATTATATGCTATAAGAAGATTTTGTCCAATTTATTCAACTTTCTAATAGACTCCGTTATCAATGTTTTTATGCTCTGGTAATGTTTAACATGTTAAGTTCGACATAAGAGGATCATTTTACCAAAACATTAATTGAAAAGCGGGGAATAACGTAATTTAAGACTTTAAATGAGACCAATAATCTAAGTTAAATTATTACCGAGAGCTTTCACATCATTTTTTTTGTTAAATTTAGGAACCTTTACAGTTAAGACAAAATCCAATATTGGGCGGTTGTGATTATTTTGAAAATGTAAGCTTAAAATTATCAATTGCCGAACTAAATCCAGCTTTTTTATCAAGTAAACAAAAGTAATCAATTATTATAGAGTACTTTTAAGAGAGTAAAAGTAATCAATCATTATAGAGTACTTTTATAGAGAACCTTAAACACTTTGAGCTTAAATCGTTGAAATTTTGAACCTAATCATTTTTATATTTTGTAGGCTAATATCGATGTATACGAATAACAGTTAAGTAACATTAAGTCAAAAAATAAAATCAATGGACAAAATGAGAGCTTTTGATATAATTAAAAGTATTAAGAGGTGTACTTCTTAGTAACACTTAGGATCTATTAAGTAACACATTTTGTATTTAGCTATAAAAAATATTCTAAAAAGCTTTTTATATAATACAGGAGCTTAAACACATTGGGTTTATCATCTTAATATTTTGATTCCCAAAATCGATTGATGGGAATAACAGTTAAGTAATATTAGGCTAAAAAATACAATAAATATGTTATAAAAATTGAGAGCTTTTGATATAATTATAAGCTGTAAGAGACATACCACACTTTGTAATGAACTGTAACAAATATTATAAACAGCTTTTTATATATTAAGAAAGCTTAAAGCACAGTGAGCTGAAATATTGACATTTTGAACTTGATTATCTTTATATTTTAAAAGTTTCAATCGATTTATGGATATAACAGTTTCTTTACCATACATAAACTGATTTTATGGGAATAAAAATGGAAGCTTTTGTCAAACCTGGCTTACAACTTGAAAAATTATATGCCATAAGAAGATTTTGTTGAATAATTTATTTCACTTTCTAATGTACTCCGATACTAATGTTTTTAAGCTCCGGTAATGTCTATGTAGAAACGTTTTACTGGAACATTAATTGAACAGCGGCGAATAACGTAATTTAAAGACTTTAAATGAGACCATTAATCTAAATTATATTATTATCGGGAGTTATTACACATTTTTTTTTTAAATGTAGAAACCTTTACAGTTAAGACAAATTTCGAAACTAGCCGGTTGTGATTATTTGAAAATGTTAGTTCTATTGCAGAACTAAATACAAATGTTTCATTAGGTAAACATTTTGAAAGATAAAAGTAATCAATTATAATAGAGTACTTTTATAGATGATAGATGAGCTTAAAGAACTTTGAGCTTAAATCGTGAAAATTTTGAACCTAACCATCTATATATTTTGTAGGCTAAACTGTTAATGGGAATAACAGGTAAAAATAACAATCAATGGATTGTAAAACATGAAAGCTTTTATATAATACTGAACTTTTAGAAAAGTACTTAAATCTAGCGCCTATTTAATAACAAATATTGTATTGAACTGTAGCAAATATTTTAAAAAGCTTATGATATAATAAAGGAGCTTAAATCACAGTGAGCTTAAATATTGATATTTTGAACCAGATTATCGTCAAATTTTAAAGGCTTAAATCGATTTATGAGAATAACAGCTTCCTTACCACAAAAAAAATATTTTATGCGACAATTAAGAAAGCTTTTGGAAACCAGACTTTCAACCTTCAAAATTATATCCTATAACGATATTTTGTTGAATAATTTATTTAACTTTCTAATGGTCTTTAATATCAATGTTTTTACATCGGGACACTGACTTAAATAACATGCTTCATAAAAGCCTTGGTAATGTATAGTAGGATAAACTTTGTAGGACCTTTGTAGGATTGGGAGCTTCCAAAATATTTTTTTGCTTTTATTTAGAATATTTCGAAAACAAAATTCCAAATGTTAAAATTAGTTCGAAAATGTAAGAGCAAGTTTTTTCTAGCGTAAGCGTTTTGGATGTTAAAAGTGTTCTTTCAGAATTTTAAAACAAAAAGCTTCACTATTTCTCAAATTATGAAAGAACAATTAAGTTTAGAGCTTTACGAGTATTTAATAAATGAATTTAAAATGACGAAACTGTGACTTCATATTGCTTAAAAAATTAAAAATTGTTACAGGCAATACTGCAATAAATAAGTTATTAGCAGTCTTTTTAAGCTGAACTAAATTTGCAAAATTGTTCACATATCAAACTAAGTTTTTCACTGAAATTCTAATTTTTAATTTATGATTTAACTTGGCTATGATTTTCAACGAATTTTTTGGAAAAATGTAATTTAGTATACAACTTAAATTTGCTTGGAGTTGTACTATCTATATATTAAAAATTTTAGTTATAACGTTATTTACCCGCAAAGTTACGTAATAATTTTAAATGCAATTATGGAATTCTTTATTCCTATTTTACAAATTTACGGGCACGATTTTTTTACATGTTATAATGACGTGAATGTCCTATAATGACCTGAATATTAAAATCTAAAAGGAATTTTTACCAAAAAAATAATCAACCAATCCTATAGAAAGCTTGAAAGCACTTTACTAAAATTTACTATAAGAAGCTTTTAACTACTTATTTGTATGAACGATTTCCAAACATATTTGTCTCAGAAACACATTAAGTGCATAAAGTTCTCGTATTAAAATTAATTATGATTTGTGAAAGCACAAAAAATTTTAAAAATTTCCTAGAAATAAAAAAAGTTTTTGATGGGCAGAAATAAATTATAATTGTAAAATTCCTCAAATTAATGTATTCAGGGCACACGATTTGGTCGATAAAATCAAAAATTTCCTCTAAAAGTTTTTCGATTGACGCAAATTTAAATGTTTAATCAGACTCTAATCGCGGTTAATTACCCATTAACTATTTAAAAATTGGTGATGGTGAAACTGTTAAGAAGCCAAACTAATTATAATACACCACCATCCATTACACCCACTTCACAATAATATAGTCAATGTTTTAAGGAGCTCACCATGAAATGCATGCAAATCACGTAACCTATAATAATAATAATAATAATGATAATCATTCCGCAAGCAACATATTCTTCCAAAACGAAGATATAAAACCGAAAAGTATAATTTAAATCTCATCGTTACGCGTTGTAGACTTTTATTAATAGTAGAGCTTTTTTTTATTTTTATTTTTTTATTTTCATACTCGTACATCTAGAGAACTTTTTTCATTTTAGTAGATTAAAACCAAAAGCACACAAAACACACAACTTTGTTGAAATAATTTAGAAATGAAATACCCAACCACCGCACCATGCAACCAACAACAACCTACGAAAAGCCAAAATGAGGGAAAATTATTTATTCCGATCAGGATAACCATGCTTTTGTATGAAATTGGATTGAAGTTAGTAGTGTATCTGTGTATATATATTGTAATAAGGTTGTCAATTCACCTTTTCACGTATATAGCTTTGTGTACACCGTGTGTGTGTGTGTTTTGTTTATATAGGTAGATATGTATGTGCCATGGAATGAATGTTTATTTGTTTTATTCTGGCATCACGTTTCACTCTTCTGTTCGTTGTTATTTTTTTTTCTTTTGAAGTTCGTTTATTATTTGTTTTAAGATGAAAATGTATTTTTTCCAGGTTTTTAATTTACTTTTTTAGAAAAATTGTTTTCCATTTATTAGTATATTCCAAAAAATGATTAGCTATTTTGAAAGCTTGAATATTACGCTCATGTTAAACATATAAAACATTGATTGCAATTAGATATATGTATATGACTTTAATGAAAGCTCCCAAGCGGAACGATGTTATTAGTTTCAGTTTCCTCTAAATGTTGCACAATGTCTAGAATTAGACAGTTCGTTATTTTTCATTTTCCAATATTTACTTTAGTGCTGTATGCGATTCAATATAAAGCAACCATATTGTATGGCGAATTGTATATTGTTATTTCTGATTTTATTAAAATAAAATTGATTAAAAAAAAAAGGTGAGACTGTTTGCTTTGCAAAAAAACTACTCCTAGTTTATATCTAAATATAATACAAAGAAGACAGAACAAAAGCATATTGAATAACTTCGTATTTGAATTTATCCATCGATTGCAAAAAAAAATTGTGTGGCGATGGTTATCCAATATATCGGATATCACCCTATCGAATACTAAAAACGAACCAAATAATTTTGCTGTATATCGATTAGTTTTCGATGTAAACTTAATACTTAACACCTAACAAAATTACTAAATACCTCCACAATATAATTAATATTTAGTGTTTGGTGAGTAGGTCGTATTTACATTTACTAAACCAAATAGTAATAAAATAAATGATTATGTTTTAAAATATAATATTTAAACTATTTTACACTAATTTGTATGCGAAGATTAATTTTTGTGCATGATAAAATTTACCAAATTTACTATGAGCATTTATCGACAACTGTACACAAAACTATATTCCAAATATATCCAATTATATTGTGTGATTATGATGGAATATTCACACTAAATTTTTAATTTAAATAGTTTGTTTGTATAACAATACACTATATAGTATTATGTATTTGCATAACAGTTTTGTGTTTGTTTATAGTTCAGTTGGAATTAAATATTTGTGTAATTATGCCGATGAGAGATGGTTTATGATGGTTTGGTGGAATGAAATTTTATTTTACATTTCAAAAAACACCCCACAGTGTTAAAAATCCACAAAATTCAATCAATAATATTGCATTTCTCATATTCGTGGTATACAAAATATTGTTGGAGAGCACAAAAATATTTTAAACAGAGGGGGAAATGAAAAGGCAATTTACAGATCGACCAGTATCAGACGAACGTCATTTGTGAAAATTTTTAAAAATTTTCCACTTGAACAACTTATCGTAGATTACACTAATTTTTATATCCTGAAAAGCACTTTCTAAATATATGTATAGAACATTCAAATTTTTTGAAGTACTCACCTTTTAGCACTTTTCAAAAGCACCAACTATCAAACGAAATTCTTTGTTTATTAAATTTATAAGGAAAGTAATAGAAATAAACATAATTACTAAACAAAAACCGGTGAACACAAAATGTATTTATTGCTTTAGTAAAAAGTGTTTATAAAAAGCTTTCGAAATAATTTTGATTGGCTTGTAAGAAGCTTAAATGTATCAAAAGCATTAGATATCTCTGAAAAAACAAATAAAAACACTTTTCTCAAAGCTTTCAATGATTACATGGGCTTTAAACAATACTTGTTTATAAAAAGCTTTTCAAAAAATATAACTTTGATTAACTTTTATGAAAGATTTCATGTATCAAGAGCATTAATTATCATTGAGTAAACAAATTGAAATTGTTTGCTTAAAGCTTTGATTAGTTTTATAAGCATTAAGCAAATTTTCTGCAAATTTCCAACGTTCAATAAGTAAACATTAAAATTAGTATCCACAAATGAATGCTTGAGAGTAGTTTCTCAAGAATATTTAATATCGCATTTTTGATCTAACAAGCTTTTAATAAAACTTAATAATTAAAAAAATAAATCCTAAAATATTTTTATTGCATCAATATTTATATGAAGCTTTTCATTTCTTTCTTCTTTCTAACAAGAGCATTAATTATCAATGAAGAAACAAATAAAAATGGATAGCTCTAAATTCAATTAATTTCATGGACTTGTTTAAATTTTATTTTAATTTGCAAAGTCCGACAACTAAACATTAAAATTAGTACCTGTAAATGAAAGCTCAAGGGTAGTATCTTAAAATTGTTTAATCTAATATTTCTTATCTAACGAGCGTTCAATAAAACTTAATATTAATTTAATTAATTTTATTAAAAAAAAAATATTTTTATTGCATTAATAAATGAAAGTTTCAATAGCTTTAAGCAATATTTGTTTGTAAATAGCTTTTAAAGCATTTTTGAGTAGCTTTTATGAAAGCTTTCGCATGTCAAGAGCAATAATTATCATTTAAGAAACAAATAGAAATTATTTGCTTAAAGCTTTCAATTCATTTCATGTGCACTATGGAAAATTTGTTTTAATGTCCGAAGTTCCACAAGTAAACATTAAAGTTCGTATTTGCAAATGAAAGCTTGGGGTACCCTCTCAAGACTTTTAAATAAAATTTAATTTTCATTCAATAAATTTTAATACAACAAAATGTTTTTGATACATTAATAAAACTTATTTATAAAGAGCTTTACAAAAATTATAACTTAAATTAATTTTTATTTAAGCTTTTATGTATCAAGAGCAATAATTATCATTGAGGAAACAAATACAAATTATTTGTTTAATGCGTTCAATTAATTTCACGAGCTTTAAGCAATTTATGCTTATAAAGAGCTTTTCAAAAATAATAACGTTGATTAACTTTTATGAAAGCTTTCACGTATCAAAATTAATTATTATCTTTAAAGGAACAAGTACAAATAGTTTGCTTAAAGCTTTCAAATTATTTTATGAGATTTAACCAAAATTTGTTTTAATTTTCAAAGTTCCTCGAACAAACACATTAAAAATAAAAAGTAAATAATTATCTGCAAACTACACTATGTGAAAGCAAAAAGTTTATGAAGTCCCTTAATAGATTTGCAACGAGCTTTAAAAAAAAAAAATTGAAAACAGACCAAATAAATTTAAACATTAAATCAAACATTTTTGAAATTATTACTTCAATTTCTTTAGCACGTTTTGACTTTGCCTAATTTGCAAACCTCTATGTGACGTTAAGATTGATGCATTTTAAGAGATAAATATTATTTGCTAAATTAACACTTCCTTACTAAATTATTACTCTAAAGACTGTTTTAGAGCTTTAGGTTTAGTTTAAAATGTTATGAAAGTACAATATATATCAGAGATCTTAGAAAAGATTTTAAAATTTATATAACGTAACTAAAAGCTTTCAATACAATGTTTTTATTTTTTAACCTACAAACGATTATATTAATACATCAAACGTTAAAAGTTTGCCAATGAAAAAATTGATTAAAACCTTTTAAATAAAATATTCTAAATTGAAAGCTCGCTTAGTATTGTAGTTAAATTAATCTTAGTCAAATTTTACGCTTAGTTCTATTTATAAAAAAAACCCCAATCTCTCATGGGAATTATCAAATTGGTACATATATGGAAATTAAGTTTGATGGTTTAGCAAAACTAAGAACATTTTCGAAAGCTCAAAAAACATTTAAAAACTTGACAAATTTTTACAATCTATAATTTGCTTAGCTTTATTTAGACTTTCATGTTAGGAGCTCTAAGTTTTTTTTTAAATAGAATCTTACAGTGAACAACGACGTATTAGATTTAATGGAATCCATTAGACTGCACAATAAAGTTAAAAACATTCTTTTAATTTAAAATAGCAACTGAAGCCTCAGTACTCAAACGATCCAAGTCTTCTTAGTTTCTTGGGGAATTGGAATATGGGTTATTTGAAATTTAAAGCATTACAGGTTGCTTTGGCCATTTATAGGCTTTATTAGGAAAAAAGGCCGTAGGCTAAATTTCCGGACCCCACTTATTCGACTTACAATAATGTTAAACCGCGGATGTGAAGTTTTTAATAGAAAATTATGTTAATGTAGGTGAAACAGTCGATAAAAGCGATTTATAAGTAGTTACAAACATGAATTGGAACTAACTATAGCAAAACCTAAGAATTAATGCTGACATACATTGAGAATGAGCGAAGAGATCGAATTTTTATTTTTCACCAAATTATGTAAGAAAATTGTTAAAATAGTTAGACCCGCAAGTTTTTAATTAACGATAAATAAAATATCGTGCATCTGCTACAAACAAAATGTAAAATATTCACAGTTTTAAGGCAACACTTAAATTTGTCTCCTTTAACTCAAAATTATCAACGATAAATTGAAATTTTGTATTAAAACTGTTAACCTAACTGATGAAAAACAAGTACAGGTCCAGAAACCTATCTTTAGAAGTATCCAGAATAATAATCAGACGACAATTGCAGATTTTGGATTTTTGTGGCTCAGAATCTGCTGAATTATAGTAAGGTGGTTTTTGAAAATTTTGAATTTTCTGTGAAATGTATGGAAATAATCAAGCAATCTAAGTGCGCGTTCGCAAAACAATTACAGGTCCCGAAGCCGATCTTTGGAGGTATAAAGAACCGCAATAAGGGCACAGTTACAGATTGAGGATTTTTAAGGCCCATAATCTGCTGATTTATAGTAAAGTTATTTTTAACAATTTCGAATTTTCTATGAAATGTTTGGAAATAATCAAGTAATCTAAATGCTCTTTGGGACAACAATTACAAATCCCAAAACCTATCTTTAAAGATATTAGGAACCGTAATCTGATCACTAGTGCAGATTTTGAATTTTTATTGGTCGGCTGATTTATGTGAGGTGGTTTTCAAAAATATCAAATTTTCTTTGAAATTGTGAACTAAGTTTCAAAGCTATAAAAAGGAGCAAAAAGGAGCTTTTAAAGCTTAAACTTTTTTTTTTCATCCAAATGTTACAGCTGCAATGGTTGTATTTTGCTTGATTGTTAGATAGACCAGCTTTTCGTTAGATGAACCATCTTACCGCTATCTTGATATAAAACAAAAAGTGTCTAACGAGCTTTGCGAAGCTAATACACTGCCTAACCATTTTTTTGTTATTTTAGAACTGCCTGAATTATAGCTCTAACATAGAAATTAAGTTTTACTACATTGATATTTAGTTGAACTTGCTACATAAAACCTTACTTGAATTCAGTGGTATTTTATCAATTAAGTTAGTAGGTCCTAAAAAATCAGGATTTTTGGTTAAGTCACCGATTCAAGCATATTTCCTCATTGGTCGGGCTGTTTCGTCCGCGAGCATAAATAACTATCACAGACTTTTTACACGAGCGTTAAAACACTTTCCACGGTTTTCATTTGTTTTTTAATTTTTTTCTCGTATTTAAAAATGGAAAAGAAATTATAAAAATTGTTCTAGTCAAGGTTTTGGTAGCCCATCAAAGTTACAACAATTTGGTAAGTTGGTTTAGTAGTTTATGCTTCTTATACGACTTTGGTATGGTGTATTAAAAAAATCTTGTTTTTAACCAAATACAAATTCCTGATAAAATTTAACGATTCTGTTTGTCACCTTGAGTTCTAGTTTTGTCTATTTAAATCTATAACTTATATTTAAAAATTAAAAGTTTTTTTTTAAAGTCTTGGTAGAAAGTTTTGTCAATTTTTCGAAATTATTTTCGAATAATCCTCACAACCGAAGAAAAAAAAATTGTTTGGTTCTCGGGTTGCGAATTTAGTTGAATACTTGTCGAGCTTTTTTACTTGAATTTAAATTCTTTACTCTACCACTATACCCTAATAGTATTTTACTGCACATTATTTAAGCTCAATTATTATCAAGTTATTACAAATTATTTCTTTTATTTTATAAACAACAAATCTAACCGTAACTTTCCACCCAACAAAGATAATTTCGGTTAAATTACTTACCCCGTTCCACAATCAGCAACTAACTAAAACTCTATTATTTTATAATTGTGTACACCTATATAAAATCCAGAATTCCACCCCCCTCTCCCAAATAAAACTAAACCAATATATTTCACTTTATATAACGTCTGCACACAAAAATTAGAAAAATTACTCCACAACAAAACAAAAAAAAAAAAAAACTTAATATTTTGAATTATGAATTTAGTTTTAAAAACAACTTGCACAATAGTATATTGTATGTGCAGTTGGAAGCAAAAAAAAATAGTTTTGCCCGAAATATTAAATCTGTTACATTAATTTTAATGCAAAACCGTATTTTAGTAGCAATGGGAAAAAAATCAAAACTTTTTTTTTTTATATTTGGTTGTTGAAAGGTTTTTAGCATGGTTTTTGGTGTTAAGATTTTTAACGTTCTAAAAAAAAACTTTTGGTTTTTGTGTAACAAAATGTTAATTGTGTCATTGATCATCATTTTGATATAAACCGTGTTTATTTGAGGAACTGGCAATCATCAAATTAAGCGGCAGTTACCATTAAATTAGAAATATGCTGAAAAATTTATTTTATCCTATGACATACTATAAACCATTTAGCGCATATCCATTCCATCAATTGTGTTAAAATTTAATAAACGAAATTCATATCAAATTACCACCTCTATTCCAACTATAACCGGTTGTGTAAATTGAATCTAATTTAATTCAGAATTTCCACTCTCTGTATGTGAATTATATAACACATACACACACACACACACACACACTCGAAATGAAAATAAATCCTTTCTAGCGTACAGAACAGAGTAGTAAATTCAATTCCAGGATAACAAATTTGATTCAATTTAAAATAAAAACAAAAAAAAAAAAGTTTGAATCATTTTTACTAAAAAATGTCGCTTTAATTTGGTTTCATTTTTACTCTGAAGACGAAATATTATATACGTACACGATTCTAACGTAAAGCGCTCAAAATCATCATCATCAATTTTTTCCGAGCTTCTATTTTTTATTTTTATTTTTTTGTTTCTTTTTTTTTTTAAATTTATCTTTCTCATTTTTATATAAGATATTTGATACGTGAAACCAACAAAAATCTTATCTTTAGGATAATATAAAATGTAGTTTTTATATTTTGTACCCATTTTTCGTTATGATGCCAAATAAGACAAATACAAACACATACACATACATAACAAAAAAAAAAAAACAATAAAATTTGAGACAATTTTTTTGAAAGCACAAAATAAAGCTCAGCCAAAATAGGGTACATACATATAAGATTGTCGTTGTGCTTTTTTTTATATTTTATTTACGTCATATAAAGCAACGATGTGGAATACTGTCAATTTGAATTGACTTAAATTCTTTGCGTTTCAAATAAATGTATTGTTCTTAAGAAAAATAATAAACACAAAAAAGCTCACAATATTTTTTCTTTTCGGGTTGGTAATGTTATTATTTTATGTTTGGTTTTATTTTTATTGCTTATACGGCTTGAGTGGGGGGACGATGCAGTGTATTTATATTGTGCAAAAAGGGGATGGAATCAAATAAAAGATAATAAAATTAGAAAAGATGAAATTGATTCAATTGCTTGAAAGTAGTATTATATAGTGCAAAGTTTTATATTTTTATTTGCTGTTGTATATGGATATGGATTAGATTGCTGCTTGGATTTCGTTCTGGTTTGGTATATGATTAACCTAGAGAAAGTACTTTTTATACCATTTTAATTTCGATACTGCAAGTTATATATTTATTTTCAAAAGCTCTAAAGTGTTGTCGTATATCAATAACACTTTAGCAAATTATTTATATAGAAAAAAACTTGATGTGGATTTTTAGATCGATGATTGCATTTTTATTTAGTGGAAAACTTGTGGTTTTTATTAAATCCATAGAAATAATCTTGCATCAGTTATTAGTTTTAACATTACTCTTGGAATGGTTCATAAACATTGTGAACACTAGAAAGATAAATTCGCGGACAACAACCAAACTAGTGCTTTCCAGTTCGATAAAGCTTACTTAAAAAGCTGTTTTTGTAAAAGAAGCCTAAGTTTAAATTAAGCTTTCGAAAAGCTTTTTAACAAAAAGTTTGCCAATAAAAAGCATATTTTGACTCAAAATATGTTGATTTTTATAAAAATATTGAGGTTTAAATATAAGCCAACCATTAAACATAAAGCTTTAACGCCTTAATTTGAAAAGCTTCATATTTTTGGAAAAGAAAATCACAGTTTTATGTAATGTATTTTTGTTCATTTCAGACTCATTCGACAAGCATAGTTGCCATTGGTATAATTCGACAACGGAATGCCCAATTTTGTCTATTCTCTGAACGAAAATGTAGCGGTGAGTATTGAAAATGTTGCTTATTACACTAGTTTAGGTTGAATTAAAAAATGTATCGCTTCAAGCATCGAACCCATCAAGCTACTTTGGAATTATCAATAATTTAGAAATGGTAACAAACTTATTTTACCTTGTTTGCCTACGAAATTGTGTAAAACCTTTCTAACCGTAGTATTATCGATCTTTTCTAGAGCTAATAAAGTCATTAAAGGTCTAAATCTCAAAAACCTACACTTATATTTCTTTAATACATTTGTCTAAATCCTGATACAGTAGATTTAATTTAGAACGACATTCGGATATAACGACGGAATTTCATCGGTATCTTGGTGGACGTTATAGACGAAAACTACTGTAAATAAATCATACATAAGAAATACATTTCAAACTTAATTTATTAAAAGCTTTAAAAAAAACTTTGAACTAACTGAAAATCCTTTTAGAAGTTTTGCATAAGAAAGACATTAAAGCATTCACAAAAGTAGTCATCAAACTTTGAGATAACTAAAAATTCTTTCTCAAGTTTTATATACGACAGATATTAAGCCAAAAAGTAGTCCTTTTAGATTTTAAAGAATAATTTTTTCGAAACTTTAAAGCTTTTTAGAAGAAAACAGAACCTGAACATCTGTTAACTTTCCAAAAAACGTTTCCTAGCCGTTCAATGCGCTACCTACTATTAAATAAATTTTGCTCTAAATTTTGCTGAAAAAGTTTACCATTTAAGAAAAAGCTCGGTTATTCAAAGTTAAAAATTAACTTGAAATAAAGCAAACTTTTGTGATTTAGTTTGCGATAATTTTATTTATGTTTTTTAAATGTAAAATAATTAAATTTAGTAAAGCTGCAAAGTCAAAACCTAATGCTCCATTTGTACTTTTTTTTAAATTCAGACATACAAATTATACATAACATTTAAAGTTCAAAATTATTTAACTAAAAGCTTGCTTATATTACATGAAAACGCTCAAAGCTTTAGAACTAAACTTTTGAAGCAGCTACAATAAACCGACTGACACTAAAGCTTTAACAAAATGATTCCTTTCAGCTTTATTAAATAATATTTAAAAATTTTAAAGTTTTTTTTATAAAAAAACAGACGGTTTGGTACGCTAGTATGAGCATCTGGTAATTTGCCAAAAAAACTTTTGTTTTTTATTTGTGAAATAAAATGCCACTAAGGCTTTAAAAAATCAGTAAAGCTTTGAAGCTGAAAAACGTAAGGCTACATTGCTAATTGTATTAAATTTTAAATTACAAAGCTCTAAACCAATTGACTAAAAACTTTACGAATTAAAGCTCCTAAATTGTAAAGTGGGAAGGACTATAACTGTTTCAAGGTAATACTTGTTTAGAGGATTGTGACCAAGGTTACCTATATTGCTAATAAAACAGCTTTGGATTTGGCCATCGAAACACTTGTTGACAAAATGTCGACACATGTTCTAGCGTAGGAGAAGATTGACTTTCCAAGTTGCTGTAAAATTTCGTGCATTTTAACTTTGAAAGCTTTGGAGTAACAAACACAATTTTACAACTTTTGCTTATGCGAGCCAGTAATTTCTCCTTAAAAAAACACTCGGATTTTCACAGCTGCAATTTGAAAAGAAACCTTATTAGACGATGCATGCGTTTTATGAACTTCATGCTTCATGCATGCTTTTTATAAGTTTGGGATAGTTAATCCACCCTAAAGCCCATAAAACATTGGCAGGAAAGTTAATAAGAACCTTACAATTTTTATTCGTATTTTATTCAAAAACTAATAGAATAAACTTGGTCTAAAACCGAAAAACAATTCATAGAAAACAGTTGTTCGTCAAGAAAAAGCTTTTTAATTAAGGGTTAATACATATTTAGGTGACTAATCGTTTGGTAAAAAAGAGCTTTGTGCTTTTGTATGATAAAAAAAAATATTTTTATTGAAAATTGTAAAGCATTTCACAATTACAGTAAACCAGTATTAGTAAAAACTTGAAGAACTAGAATTTCTGCCTTCTAAAGCTTTTAAAAAAATAAATTTTTAAGTAGGATTTTTTTTTTAGTGGTAAATGTTAAATCGATCATTTTGCTTAGACGATTTGAATTTTGTGGGCAAGCTTTTTGATCAATAAATAATAGGCATGGGTTAAGTTTAGGATTTTGAAACCTATGTTAATATTTAATATGTACAATAAAAAAAACACTGACCTCAAAATATAATAGCGATTAAAAGCTCGAACGTATTTGTTCATGTAGTAACTAAAGAAAATCAACACTCACATGCCTCTTCATCGGGTAAATAAGAGAACACCGGATTATTACTTTATTCTAGGTTGAAAATCAGACATGAAAACTTTTAATAAATATGAAAGCTTTTTACAGAAATCTGATTATTTGGTTTCATCCTTATTAGCAGTTACCAATAAAAATATGTAGCTAGGTATATCTTAGTTTTGAAATACTACAAAATTGTTTATTTATAGTATATATAAAAGCTAAAAATAAATTTGATTTTAAAGGTTTTTTAAGACTCGTCCCTTAGTAGAATATTGTTTTCAAGGAGCTTTTAATGATACAATTACAAAGGATTTGAAATAAATATATTATTTTATCTGATTGAGTTGTCTGTGATACACACAACAAATGTCTGAGCTTCTGCAAACTAATTCCATTTTCGGAAAGCTTTTAATGTCCACTATTTTAAATTTAATATTTTGTTTTAAATTTATCGATTTAATAGCAGAGCTGATAACTTATCCTTTATGTAGGTAAGCAACCAAATAAAGTACAAGCTTATTTAAAGAAGCAGGCTATGAAAATATGAAGCTGTTTATTAAAATCGTAATACCTGAGATACAAATTAAATATTAGAAATACATGAAACATGTTTAAAAATTTAACCACATATTTCTTAACAACAACATAAAATACACTTTGTGTTATCTTCATTATTAATAATATCAAATTTTTAAAATCCTCTTGAGTATTAAATTTTTAACCTTCTCCACTTTACACTTATCGTCCGTATCTTTCGAATTCGAACATAAACTAAACTCACAGAATAGAACACATTGTCAATCAGATCAACCTGTAAGGTAATAATATTACATTTTTTTTTTTTTACTTTTGACACATACATATAAGAGAAACAAAAGCTCAACATGAGCAACAACAAAAACTAAACTTTTATTTTAAAAACTTTGAGACCAACACAATAACGAAACAAAAAAAGTCATAAAGTTTATGTGATGATGTGATAATACTTTAATCTATTTTTTATTACTTTCTGGATAATTTTTTATTTTATTTTTGTGTCGAGCTTTAACGATAGAATACATCCATCTCTCCATTTTATATTTTTGTGTGTCTGATTTTAATCATCGATATCTTTTTTTTGATTTACTTATGTAATATAAAAAAAAGCAAAATCAATTATTTCAAGTCCCCAATATATACATACAGGGATAATTATTTATTTTATATTAAATCGATTGGGTGAGCTTAAATTGGGAATTGGTTTAGAAGGAAGGGTGTTTTGGACTATCATGATTGAGATATTTAATTATTAATACATATTTTATGATTAATATCATTTCAGACACACAAAACTATTATACATACATAATATTATCTCAACACTAATATTTCATTTTTACAGCTGTCACAATTTTTTTTTTGTGCTTTATAAACAGAAAACTTTCGTTTTTTTTTCTGTGCTCGTTTATGTGGGGCGGAGAAATGAGATGCAGTTTTCGGATACTAAAAATGAAATATTATTTTGCTTTAGTATTTTATGCTTTTATGATGAGTTCAGCATAATCTTCATAATCATATATCTCGTATGTACGTACCAAAATAAATTTTCATCTAGTTCATCTTAAAACAAACAAAATATTTTTTTTTTTTAAATACACATACATTTTTTAGAGACACATACATGCATACATAGAGCTTAATTCCGGCAGATGATAACAATTTGTATTTAGTTTTTGTGGCACCCTCTCTAAATATTTTCTCGATATAAATATACACATATTTATATACGTACGACTGAACAGACAAACAAATAAAATTTTTTTGGTCGACAAGAAGCTTAAAATTACTTAAAGTCGACTTTATATTGCCATACAATATTTGTACGGTGCAAAATCTGTTTGAAGTAGTAAAATGTTTACAGTTTTGTCACTATATTGTGTCGTAATTCCAAACACTTGTTTAAGCATGTTGTGGTACGTACGTAAAATACTATACAAAAGCATACATCAAAAATAAATAATACAACAAAGCTTTGCTGGACTTTCCATTTTTCCAAAACCGAACAAACTTAAAAATAATAATTCTCGACTTAACAGACGTACCCAAAACGAAACTATACACCAAAAAAAAAAACTTTTATAACATAATTATAATACTTTACTGTGTTGTTGAAACCGTATAATCATACAGAAAATTTTCGTATTCGCTAATTAAAGTTTTCGTTAAAAAAAGCTCAAAATAAAAAATTTAATTTTTTTCGTCTTTCTTAAAAATATTTCGACTACTTTTCCTACGTTTCGTTTGCATTCATACGGGGTAAGAAATAAATTCTATTTAAGAAATGTGAAATTGGTACAAAAAGCTCGCAATACAAACTTTACGTTATTTCAGATTTTTTATTTGTTTTTTTTTACTGCAAAATTGAAACTTACAGAAAAATATATTTTTATAATATAAAATAATAACAAGGGTTAAAGTCGTCTCTATATTGGGTAGAGAAAATTTTTATAAAAAAAAAAACAAAAGTTTTTCATCTTGTGTTTTTCGGGGTAAAAGCTTCAGCGAATTTTAAAGTACATATAACTTCCTAGCTGTATGTACTATATAATTTAGGGGTAACGACATTACAACGAAGTCACTTTAAGTAGTATTTAAATTGCTGTTTGCTAACAAGTGTAAGACAACTTGTCATCAAATCGGATTTTATTGTAGAATCTTTGTGAACTAAACGATTGTACGGTGTATGTATTACTATTTTAATAATGGAACGTAAATTTTGAGTGGTGACAAGATTTTAGAAGCTTTTCTAAACTATTTAGAAATACATATATAATTTACTTTCTCAACTCAACAATCATTTATTTAAATGCTTATTTGACCACGATTACGTAATTAAAAGCTTTTATTGATATTATAAATAAAGTTTGTGACTTGGCTTTCGAGATAAAGCTCGAGACTTACTATTAAAAGAAATGTTTACTTAAATGCTCACACAAGTCATTTTTTACTTTGCCATTTGATTTATGATTTATTAATTTTTCAGAGCTTTTAACTTAAATAATAAACAGTTTATTTAGATAATCCTAATTTGCCTTCCGCAATACGAGATTTTGGTGAATTGAAATATGAATAAAAACTTTATAGTTTTATCGAAATTGAAGTCAATTTAAAAATCTATTGAAATATTTCGAAGCTCTTTAATCGATATTTATAGATATTTTAAATTAATTAATTGGGTTCGTTTAATTTTTTAAAAATGAGTGGCGAATAGTAATTTCTAAATCTTAACCGATGTAACCTTTAATTAGCTTTTCGGTCTATTGTAAATATTGAGCTTTCAAGTGTGTTAGGCTTTTCACTTTTCCCGTTAATTTTTACTAAAATTTCTATAAATTTAAAGATCTTTAGAGGTTTCTAAGCTTCGGAAATATTTTAGGTTGTCTTCAATTCAGGTCAAAATTACAGATCTCGCTACTTTTCGAGAGTACCTGATTCTCAAATAAGATTTCTGAAATGGTTTCAATTCAACTTTTAAAAGTGTTAAAGGTTTTTCGGATGCATTCTACATAACCAGATTGTGGTGCATAGTTGTAAATTGAAATATGAGTAAAAACATCAGAAAGTTTTGGTAGATATTGAAATTAATTTAAAAATCTCATGAAATATTTCTAAAGCTCTTTAATCGATATTTTCATTTTTTTAAATTAATTAATTAGGTTTTTGTAATCTTTTAAAATCGACTGTCGAAAGTAAATTCCTAAAAATTAATCGAATTAAGCTTTTTAGGTTTTTTTCGGTTTAACGGTCTGCCTAATATGCTTTTGACGTTTTGTAAAAATTCAAAGAATTTAGAGTGTTTAAAGCTTTAGAAATATTTTAGGTTGCTTTCATGTAATTTTCTAAAAAAAATTGAACGTGCAAAGTAACAAATATTTGAATTTTTACAGACTTGGAAACTTATTGTTTTTTTACGATATGCCGAACCTTTGAAGTCTATTCGGGAGTTACTGAGATTACTAAGATTTTCAATTGGCATTTTAAAAGTATTTAATGTTTTTCGGTATAATAAAACGCAATCTAATTATAACAATAATTTAACAAGTGTTTCAGTCAAACTATATGGACCAGTTTTAAATAGACTCTAAAGCTTGGTTTAATTCTACTTCAATTTCATGAAACTTTTTATTACATCAAGCGAGCTGGGGCCGAAAATTCAACCAATAAAAAATTCAGGTTAATTGGAAATTTAGGGTAAGGCGATTTTGGGCTTTTTTTCCAACATTAAAAATTTTGCAAATTAGGCCTGCATAGTAAGGTATAAATACTTTTTTCAAAGCTTTTCGAATTCTTTGTTTTTTAAATCTATGGATTAATCATTAGGTCGAATATTGTCGTATCCAGAAATTCTACAAAGCCAATCGAAAATATTCAAATTTATATCGCTAAAACACAAATGTATTCCAAGTTGTTTTTAAAATAAATTAGAGCTTTTAAAAGATAATAAATCAATAGTTTATCAACATAAATTGCTCGTGTTTTGAGCAGTGTTTAAGTAACACAAATTTTTTGAGGTTTTATGAATTGCCCTGAAAGCGTTACGTTGAAACAATCTTCGGGTAATACAACTAAAGCAAACAGTAGTAAAAAATTTAAATGAATCCATACTCTATAATTCAGCGAGCTTTTAGTTAGGGTTTGGGAGCTATTATGGTTTCGTGTTTAAAAACTATTGCTTATGTTACAGTGGAGGATGATAAATTTTGTTTAAGTTGAAAAATATTGCTAAAATGCCTCCTACTGTTGCAAAATGAGTTAAACTTCTGATTTTAAGTATTTAAAAGCTTCATTTATTATTTATAATCGGAATGGTTATAGTTTAAATTTTTATTTTAACAGTGGTAAGCTTTTGATTTAAGTTGATCAAAATGTCGTTACTTCTTCATTTAAAATCAAAAGTGGCAAAATGCCTCCTAAGAAACTAGAATACGTCCGGTGAAAAATAAGTAAGCTTCCTAAAGTTTCTATTTTAAGTATTTAAAAGCTTTGTACACCATTTGTAATAAGAATGGTTAAAGATTAATTTTTTTATTTCAACAGAGAGTAGTAAGCTTTTGATTTGAGTTAATCAAAATGTCATCACTTCTCCATTTCAAATCAAAAGTACCAAAGTGCCTCCTAAGAAACTAGAGTGCGGCAGTTCCAAAATGAGTTAACCTTCTAAAGTTTTTATATTTTTGTATTTAAAAGCTTTGTATAGCATTTAAAATTAGAATGGTTAAAGGTTAAATTTTTATTTTAACAGTGGTAAGGTTTCGATTTACGTTGATCAAAATATCGCCACTTTCCTATTTAAAATTAAAAGTGTCAAAATACCTCCCAAGAAACTAGAGTACGGCAGGTACAAAATAAGGTAACTTCCTAAAGTTTCTATTCTGAGTATTTAAAAGCTTTGTATATCATTTGTAATTAGAACGTTAAGGTTAAATTTTTATTTCAATAGTGGTAAGCTTTCGATTCAAGTTGATCAAAATGTCGCCACTCCCCTATTTCAAATAAAGGTGTCAAATTACCTCCTAAGAAACTAGAGCACGACAGGTGCAAAATAAGTTAACTTCCTAAAGTTTTTACTTTGAGTATTTAAAAGCTTTGTATACCATTTGTAATTAGAATGGTTAAAGGTAAAATTTTTATTTTATCAATGGTAAGCTTTCGATTTAAGTTGATCAAAAATGTCGCCACTTCCCCTATTCAAATAAAAAGTGTCTAATTACCTTCTAAGAAACTAGAGCACGGCAGGTGCAAAATAAGTTAACTTTTCTACAGTTTCTATTTTGAGTATTTAAAAGCTGTGTATACCATTTGTAATAAGAATGGTTAAAAGGGTAATTTTTTATTTCAACAGTGGTAAGCTTTCAAGTAAGCTTTCAAAGTTTTTATTTTGAGTATTTAAAAACTTTCTATAGCATTTAAAATTAGAATGGTTAAAGGTTAGATTTTTATTTCAACAGTGGTAAGCTTTCGATTCAAGTTGATCTAAATGTTGGCACTGCTCCATTGCAAATCAAAAGTGCTTTTAAACCATAAATGGTAAAATACAGTTCTTAGAATAGTTTCCAAATTTTTGTATGTGACTTTAATTTAGTCCTTGCAGAGCTCAAAGCTTATTGGAATTTAATATTATATCATTTAGAAGTCTTTATTAAACATTAAATTTTAACGCCAAGTGTATTGTTAGATTTTTGAAAATGTTTCAAATAAGTTTTAAAAAGCATCGGATCGAAAGTTACTTAAAAGTGGTCTTAATGGTTGACAGAGCTACAATTTTTAAAAATTGACTGGTATTTTTAATCTTTCTCTCCATTTAAAAATACTCCCACGAATTATGAATAATTCGATGCAAACAAGCCATACGTATACAAGCTTCAATCACCATGCAGTTCAAACATTTTTGTAAAGCACCAAAAGGATTTGTATAAAAAAAAAATAAGTTTACACTACGCCAGCAATAATAATAATACGTAGCTATGAAAGTTTCCGCCATAAAAATAACTAAAACTTTTTCCAAGAGTTCTTATATAAAAATAAAATCTTTTTATTTATTTTTATTATATTATTATGCAGATTAAGAAGCATAAAATATAAATAACCGTTTTTTTTGTGTGTGAGTACATAATATAATGTATACTAAATACTACTATATACATATATACACTATATTATATTATATGGCGATGGTAAACGCAAATATAAGACAGCTACTAGGCATTATGATTAGATAACATTAAACAAAAACCAAACAACAAAAAAGTTCGTAATAAAACTTCTATAATTCGTATAAAACTTACAAAGTTATTAAATTTATGTTTATATTACGTGACTTAATCAAACTATAAGATATGGAAGTGGTATTTTAGGGTAGGAGGACATGACATTGGTTAGTTTTTCTATATTGATTAATTTAAATTGTTGTAATAAATTATTTTATAAGCACCAGAAAAAAAAATATTTTAAAGCTCTTCACATCAGACGGGAAACAATCGATACCTAAAATCTAACCGTTTAAATATTTTATCACGATTTTCCTGTTCTCTTAAATATTATGACCAATTTAAATATTAAAACTTCCATCAAATTTAGCTCAATCTCATTTATATTGCCAAACCATAAAAAAAAAACTTTTTGTCACACCACCGATGTTTTTCAATTATTTTACAGCTGATGTAAAATATTTTGTTTTATTTTTATGTTGAGCACAAAACTATGGTTAAAGTATTTATTGAAGAGGTCAAAAATAGTTTAACATCTGACTTTTCGATAAATGCAAATTTTTTGAATTGATTAAATTTAATCTCTACTACACACTACTACTATTACCAGAGTGCACTCTATAAAACAAATAAACTCGCTTTTCGAATCGTTTTTATTTTTGAACACGAGTAAAAAATTGTTCTAAACTGCTTTACAAGTACCGATATATGTATGTTTGTATATAAGAAAACTCCTTATGTGTCTTTCGTGCTACATACACATGGGGTATACGAGATAAATCGAAAATTGGAAAATGAGAAACCAAAAACAATTGGAAAATGGATAAAATAATAAGAGTTTCTCAATTCCTCTGCTCAAATATTTATAGAGCAATTGAATTTTTGTTTTATAGATAATACTATAGAGATAACACAAATATATAAGATATTTATACGGCTAAAATGGATAAATCATGATGTGCTTTTATATTTCGAAGATGTGGATTATGAGGTCGAGAATAAATGGATATAATTGTTTGTCTAAATGGGGTTGGCAGATAAAAAAAAGATTTTAATAGTTGGTATTTTATTCAATCAAAAAAAGCTCTACTTTCAACATTTAAATTTACTACACGTATGTGAGCTTTTACACTGTTTTATAATTGTTATTTTTAAAGGGAATCTAAAGCTTTCAGAATAACTAAAACCACTTAAATAAATATACGACATTTTGACCATACTGGAAAATAGTAAAATTTAAGCTTTTTATTAAATTAAATGCAGCTTTGGTAAAGCTTAGTTAATTCCGTTAACTTTTCGGTTCCATTTCCATTTAGTTATTCTTTATTGAAACTCTTAAGAAGTTCGTCCGTCTCAATTCTTTTCCTTGCTTATTTGATTGTGTTTGTAAGCTAGCTTAAATTTGTAATATTTTAACTAAATATTAAAAAGCTTGATAAGAGCTTTATTGGTTAGCTTAATGTAAATGAAGGATCAAAACGTGTCCAAAAGCTCGCCAGAATTTCCAAAATAAGTAGGACATCATTTTTTGATTGTAGGCAGCTTATTAGATGACTAAAGCTTAATAAGAGCTTCATTGGTTTGCTTGCTGTAAATGAAGGATCAGCAAACGGAGTTTCAAAATCGAGTGGAAGTAGGACTTGTAATAAAATAATTTTTCCAAAAGCTCATTTAGATGACATATTCAGGAAATTGAAATTGAATTTTTTCCTAAACGTCTCCAAAAGCCCGCCACATTTTCCAAAATAATTAGGACATAATTTTTTGATTCCAGGCGGCTTATTAGTTGACAGTAGGTTGTTTTCCTAAGTTCCTGTTCCTAAATAGTTACAAAATAAGGGTCGCTAATTTACCAGTGCTCATAGATCCTGCACCTTGCTATTATGGTATTATGGACACAGTCAGATGCATTCTAGACATTTTAGTTCGATTTCATAACATTGATGGAAATTATTAAAAATTTGTAGTAAACTTAATTTTCGATGTTAATTATTTTTTTAAAAAGCTCTTTTGTTCCTGCATAGTTAGTTGCTACTTTGGGTAATGCCAAATAAAGTTACTTATTGACAAAGACTGCTGCTAAACCATAACAAACTTTTCAATCAAATTTCCATTCCGATTTTACATATTTTCGTGTTTTGGATTGAACACCACATCGATCAATTTCGCTAGAAGTTCTGACTAAATAACCAAATACTCCAACTATGTGTTTTGGTATTTATGAAACCTCAGATTGGTAGCTTTAAGCTTTACAAAAATAAATGAAATTTTGTACTAATAATAACCAAGCTTTCAAAAGGTTTAAGATATTTTTTAAGATTTTGGTTACAAATTGGAATCTGTTAAACGGAATCGGAAATTAGTGAAAGCCAAATTTAATTGTTTCTATATTAGTAAAGTCAACTTAAAATTACAATATATAACTTTCAAAGTTTGCAGCCAAAAATTTTGGTATTTATGAAACCTCAGATTGGTAGCTTTAAGCTTTACAAAAATAAATGAAATTTTGTACTAATAATAACCAAGCTTTCAAAAGGTTTAAGATATTTTTTAAGATTTTGGTTACAAATTGGAATCTGTTAAACGGAATCGGAAATTAGTGAAAGCCAAATTTAATTGTTTCTATATTAGTAAAGTCAACTTAAAATTACAATATATAACTTTCAAAGTTTGCAGCCAAAAAACTTAATTGCTATTAAATTTGTAGATTTGGTTATGTCAGACCGGCTTCTTGTTTTTATTATTGCTCTTTATATGCTTTGGGAAGATTGCTCGTCAGAATATATTGACGCAAAACTCGATTTTGGGCCCAATCTAAATTTTTCTTTATTTTGTCAAAAAACTGGAACAAAACTAGAAAATCAGCACGATTAGCGAAACGTTTAAAAATTACCGTGTAGATGTCAGTAATATTTAAAATTATCTCATTCGAAATCGCGACTTAATGTCGGGCGTACGCACTGAATTTTGCTTCGCTCAGATGGAGAGCTCGATCGGCTTGAAATAAATTACAGTCGGTCGTGAATATCTAGGCATATGTTTGTGTAACAGGACGTATTCTTAGTGGCAATATTTGGGACGCCAGAGCCCTTCTATCCAGATTGCTCTTGCCGATTTTTGGTGTTTTTATTACCTTGAATATGATTTTAGACCCTTCGCGGCCGTTTTTGTAATAGACATGATTTAGCCAAATTGTTGGCTGGGAAACACCGGATGTGCAATTAGATTTTTCGTTGGATCTATTTTCTACAATAATATGGGCTTAGTTTGACTCGGTTTGGAGCGCATTTAAAAATTTGCGAAAAGCAATTTTGAAGTAATGTTATGTGAATTCGCGACTTTTTTTTGTTGGGCGCTCAAATTGTATGGTGGATCTTTGTTAATTTTCACTATGGATGCAGTTTTGGATTTTATTTCAACTTTTTGCGCCATATTTGCCTGCGGCCTGATTATTTGTTGTAATATATATGAATGCCATGCCTTTGTGCCCAATCTGCCACGTTTATTGGATTAATTAATGAATGTCTGAAATTGAAATTTCACGTTGATCCGACATTTTTTTTAATTTCACAGATTTTGCCACTAAGTTCAGTGGTGAAAAAATTTAAATTTGTTAAAAAAAATTTTTTGTGCGTTCTTAGGTAAGCAAATTAAGAACGCTTACCAAATTTCAAGTTGATCGTACAATTTTTTTTTGCATCTTTCAAATTTTTCCAAATATATCGCCTTTCAAGTTGATCGGACCAATGTTTTGTTTAGTTTCGAAAGTTCTCCAGGTAAACCCGTGAAAAATGTTAAAAATAAAAACGAATTGGTCCGATGGAGTTCAAATTTGGTAAGCTTTCTTAGTTTGCCTACCAAAGAAGACACATCAAGTTTCAAATTGGTCGGACAATTTTTTTTTTTTCAATTTTTGAAATTTTTTACTGCTGAATTAAGTTTAAAATAAGCTTCATATTTTTGTTAAAAGAAAATTTCCAAAAGCTTCTTTAGGTTTAAAATTAATAAGTTACACTTGAGAACTGGAAAAGACAAATGGGATTTCCATTATTTTAAGTAGACGTCTGAAAGCTTATTTAAATCATTTTAGCTCTTTTATTTTAATTAAAAGTTGGCGCAAAGCTTAATTTTTTTTTTTAAATTTCTTTGACCGACTTTTTATGTTATGCGAACTTAGATGTAATGGTATAATATGTTTCTAGAAGCTTATTAACTGATTTGGTTTTAACAAATCACAAAGCTTATACAATATTCGTAAACCTAGAAAAACCAAAGTTCATAATTTTTCCAAATATTGTCTTTTTGCTTCAAAGAATTACATGGGGTTTCTTCAAACCCCCGTCTAAAATTAAAAGTCAAAAAAGCTTCTTACTTCCTTTAATTTCACACCTAGTTTAATACTCCCTGGGATTGTGATGATTGCAAACGTTAACAGTAATTTCTTTATAAAGAGCTCTTATGGAAAACTAACTTTCAACTAAATAAATATAAAGCTCACGTTTTATTAAATATATATTTTAATGTTAAACTTATTAATCCATTTTGATTTTTGAATTAATAAAATTCCATAATAAGCTTTTTTACTAATCGAAAGCTTTTGTTAAAAAAAATTAACTATTTATCAATATCGAATTTAAAAAGCTTTTATCACGAAAATTTGTTAGATCTCCGAACTAAACATTACTATTTATACAATATCTATATCTTATTTATATAGAGAAATATATGATCGGTAAAAAACAGTAAAAGCACTTTAATTTAGTCCACACCATCCCCAACATAAACGAAGTACATAAAATGAGATTAAAAATTTCTTTTTTTTAAAACTTAAAAGTAATTTTTATCCAAATATAATACTTTAAGTACCTACAATTAAATATTCAAATGTAATTGTTAGATTCAATTTCGGAAAAATATAAAAAAATTAAATAAAATGAGAAAAACAATTTTCTTTTGTGTGTATGTGTATGTGTGTGTTGTTAATACGGAAAAGTACCGTGCTTTCTTTTATTATGTATATACACTGCAAAAAAAAAAAAAAAAATAACTGGATGAAAAACGAAATCATTCCAAAAAAGCTCATGTATTATTCATTTTCATTTTTTGTGCTTTTTTTTTTGTTTGTTTCTCCTTCTGTATATTTTTAAGTCGTTTATGAATGAAACTCTTGGCAAAATTACATTCTTCACTGGTTGTGTGCAAGTACATTTTTTTTATATATATGTACGAGATATGCGGATAATAACATACATTGTTCATTCGAAATGAAAATGTACCAAAAAAACAAAACGAAAATTAAGATTTGAAAAACAAAGTATAAAAGTGAGTGAGTGGCTTGTGTGAGAGAGGATTAGAACAATTTAATATATGTAGGTATATAGCCTCGAATTATATAAAGATCTTTGTTGTATTTTTATACAGTCTAGTGGTTTGGCTGGAAATAATACACGTAAAAAAAAAAATGTTAAGATGAGAAAAAGATTTTGGTTGTTTTCTTATATAAGAGGGACGATATAGATGAAGGAAGAAAATTGGGGTTGTTTAGATTTGATATTATTACATAAATAAAATAAAATAACAAAACATGTATGTACGTATAGATATAAAAAAAAAACAGGATGGATGGATGGATGAATGAAAATTGAATCTTTTTTCATTGTTTTGTTTTTGTTTTATTACTGAAGGAGATGTCGTGTGTGTGTGTATGTGTGGAAGAAATGAGGCGAAAGCAGGTTGTAACAAATTTTCACTTTTTTTTATGTATACACATGAGATGATTTCATTTTTTTATGGTTTGATTTTGAATCAAAATGTTTTGTATTTCAATTAGGATACAGTTTTTTATTTTTAATTTATGTAGATTATAAGTATTAAAAATGAATTATTTTTAATATGGTTGCTATTATATGATTTAAAATGAAATTTAACTCTAAATTAGGGGTATTATTATATATAAAGGGTGCCTTGGGTAAGGTAGGATTGTACAGAATCGATTTATTATAATTAATATGACCTACATTTCGATCTATTTATTTATCCAAATATTTATCTTTAATCTTTTAAAGTATTAACTGAGAGCTTTCAATGACATACTAAATGGCTGGAAAACAAATTCACAAGCTATTAAAAAATAAAGCCCTAGTTACTTTTTAGACATGATTATATTGTGTCTGAACATTCTAAAACGATTTAATGACAAGCTAAAACAATTAGAATTTTAGTTAATTAAAATTTTCAAAAGCTTTCAAAACATATAGGGGTATCTGATATGTACTTGGTTTGTAGTAGTTTGTCCATATAAAACAAAGCTTTTATGCCATTTTTAATATTAATAAATTACAAGGCAAGTCCAAAGCTTGTAAAATCAAAACAACTTAGTTTTCTTAGCAACCGAAAGCTCAAATGAAATTTTAATGTCATATTTTTTGTTGAATAAATGGTTCAAAAAAACTGTTTGAGGCTTAGTGGTTAGACTTAGGCTTTTAGATAAATAAAAGTTTTAGCAAAAATAAAGCTTTTTGTTTTGTTTTAAAAAATGGATAAATTACAACAAATCTAGAAATTTTATGTTGATAATAATTTTTAATTTTTCGGTGTGTCAGGACTTCCGCTAATTGAAAGCTTAAGTATAAATTTTAAAAGCCCTATTAGCTTATATCGGCCGAAACCCATAGAAAATAACTATTAAACGTAATTGAGCTTTCACAGTTTACAAGTAAATTTAGAGTAGAAATAATATTATGAGTTCGAATGTCGTTTGAAAGGGTCTGGTAGACCAAGAAAAACTACATCAAAAGAAGATGGAGGTTGATTTTAAATCGGTTGAAAGCTTATCGACTAAGATCACGTCAACCTGTCAGAGTTCCGTATCTGACCGATAATCACCGTCGACAAAGAAGAAATTATGCGTTACAGTATGGCAACTGGACTCAGATCAGATGGCCGATGCGGAGTTTGGCGTTCACTAGGGGAACGATTACACCCTAATTGCGTGATACCAGTCGTAGCATTTCATGGAGGTTCGGTGATGGTTTCGGTTGGTATTTCTTGGAATTGCAAGACAGCTTTGGTAGAAATACCACATCCAGCTTTAACCTCAGAACGATACGTGGAAGAAATTTTAAAGCTTCATATGCTTTCCATGAAAAGACAAATTGGGGGCGGATTTTTTGGAATACTAAAGTGAATTTTAATTTTAGATGAAGTTCTGGAAAATATCCAATTTGGTTGGAACTTGGCTGTTTCTTAACCGATTATGAAATTCGACAAGTAAGATGAAAATGGGATTTAAAATTAGTTTTGAATGAAATTCTGGAATATGGCCAGTAATGATGGAACTAGGCTATTTATTAGCCGATTATCATGAAATTTGGCAGGAGTGATGGAAATAGGATTCTAAAATTGTTTTTAGATGAAGTTCTGGAATATGGCCAGTAAGGATAGAAATTGGCTGTTTCTCAACAGATTATGATACATTTCGACATATACGATGGAAATGGGATTCTAAAACGGTTTTAGATGATGTTTTACGATATGGCCAATTTTGATGGAACTAGGATTTTTATTAACTGATTATGATAAAATTCGACAAGTGCGATGGAAATGTGATTCTAAAATGAGTTTTAATCATCAATTAATAAAGTTACCCTATACTTACTAAAATTACCCTTTACCTATTAAAATTTTATTTCGCTTAATGAAATTAAATTTATTCTACCAACGAAATTCACAATATTGGTAATGAATATATAATCGGGAAGTTCTATCTAAAATTTTTTATGTTCAGTTAAATCTAATTTTAAAAGTCGAAATATGTACTATATTAGCATTTCAGGTTTATTTTTATTCATTGAAATTATTTTTAAAGAAGGAACCAATTTTCTACCAACATCAAAATTTAGCAAAATAATTGGCTAATCGCATATTTATTCAAGAATTTTTTATTATTTTTGTAAAATAGGGTAAATTCTAGGATATTGTCAATTAGGATGGAACTTGGCTGTTGGTCGGATTTTCTTTTAAACCTAACCTTTACCTAACAGAATTTTCCTCCAATTAGTAGAATTATCTTTAATTTACTTAAATTCTCCTTCAGCTATTGGAATTTTTCTTCAGTTACCAACATTTTTTTACTTAAAAAAATTAATTTTATTCTTCTAAACAATTATGTAATTTTAAATAAATCTTTCTTTTATTAAATAAAATTATTTGCTAATAGGTAGAACAAAATTCCTACGAACATCAATAATTAGGAAGGTAATAAGCTAATTTGCATATTAATTCGCCGATTTTTTATTTTATTAAGTTATACAACAGAAACTCCCACTTGAAAGTAAAATTTATTTATTACCTGATTATTATTTTAGAAATAAAAACAATCGTTAATTTCTATGCCGTTTCCAAATATGCCATAGTGTATTATATCGTTAATTAAGGACCAATTCCGTCTATCATCTATTTTCGTATTTTTGAACAATATTTTAATGATGTTTTGATCAAATATTTTTTTGAAAATTTACTCGAAAGTAGTATGTTTCAAAATTACTTGAAAAAATGTTTTCATTTAATGCAATATTTCTAAAGTTATTGAGTTTCAGCGGCTTTTGTAAAATTCATAATTTGGATGAGAGGAGGTATTGGTCCTTAGTGAACGAAATGCCATTTTGAAGTATGCCGTAGTGTACCATATGTCATAGTGTACCGTAAGCCGATTTGAAATATGCCATTTTGAATCATGACGTTTTATCAAATTCCGTAATGAAATATGCCGTATCGACCGGGACCCTCAAAAAAGGTAATTTCTTATCCTCTTGTATTTCTAAAGTGAATTTTAAACCAACAATCACTGTAACAGTCTTCTAATTATCCTATATGCGAGGAACTGGAAGACTGTTGCAGACTCAACCGTGATTATTCCAGACAGCATTTTTCAGCCGGCTAGGTTGCAGTCGCTAGGGTGGTTATTTTCTGGGACCACGGAAGAGCTTGAATTTGCTGTCGAAAACAATGAAGTGAACAAAAAAAAATAATGATGGATAAATAAAAATTTGGGGCACTGTATGAAGTTGGCGCTAATTTTTCATTTCGTTTCAACAAATCTGTGCGGGGTGAACTGGTCGTAGCGAAGTTGGAGATAAAGCGATGGTACCATCCTGCCAAACCAAGAAATCGACGCAACTGTCGTGTAGTTTTGGGAGTTGGATAGTCTGCTATTGACTTCACCTTTTATGGATCCATCCGGATGATCCCATTACCAATCACATGACCTAGTCACATGAAAAGTGCTCCTCAAGTTCCGCTGAAACCACGAGTAAATCGTCCAAATAAGTGAAAACCCGGTCATGTTAGTGGTAGGGGATCTCTCTGTTCATCAGTCTGCACAATGTCTGCGCTGCATTGCACAGGCCGAAGGGCATTACAGTGAATTGGTATAGAGATCGGCCCGGAACAGTGAACGCTGTTTTGTCCCTTGATTTCGGATCCAACGGGATTTGCCAAAAGGCATCTTTAAGATCTATAGACGATATATACCGGGTATGATCTAACCGGCTTAATAATCCTTGTATTGAAGGCAATGGGTATGCATATTTTACCGTAACCGCATTCACCTTCCGGGCGTCAAGACATAGCCTCACCTTCCCATTACTCTTTCGAACAATGGCTACGGGTGAGGACCATGCACTTTGACACTCTTCTATTACACCTAAGTCCAGCATTCTATCCAACTCCCGGTATATCTCGGCTTGAACTGCCGGCGACACCGGCGCTGCGCCTTGAACGTCAATCGTGTGTGTAACGAGGCTCGTTCTACCCAAACCATTTTTGGTGGAACACGGAAACATATCAATAATTTTGTCTAGTGCATTTTCTTGGTCGGGCAAAAGTTCATGTCGATGAGTTGATACTGTCGAGGTTTGTTGTATGTTCAGCAAATTTACCTTGACAGGCATTAAACCGAATAAGTCCCAGAAATCCATACCAAGATACAAAGGTTGTAAAAGACCAGGAGCTATATGGAAAAGTAAACGCTTAATGGTACCTTGGTAGGAAACGGGCAATACTACATGGCCGATAATTTCCTGTTTTTCTCCACTGGCTGTTTGTAAAAATGATGGTAGCTTGTGTATTTTAATTTTTGTTTGTTCCAAAAATCGCTCAGATTCAGCACCCAGAACGCTCACATTGGCACCGCTGTCCAAACCGTCATTAGAACCTGGGCATAGGGTCGCTTATCTTCATGCACATTAAACACCGATTCAGCAATCAATTTTTTGATTTGTTTTCTAAACATCCAATAGCGTATCGATCGATCCAACTTTATTTTTGGTTTTAAATTCCGGGTCTTGGCTTGGGTTGTCTGATTATAAGTCTTAGCAGGGTGATTATATGGCGAGTTGAGAGCAATTACCGGCGAGTTGAGAGCAATTACCTCTGCTGCCGGTACAGCTCTGGACACGTATTTGAAGCTGCTTCCCCGGATTTGGTCCTGGCTGTTTTAGTTTCTTGGGCAAAATGAACTCCAGGTCGTCTCATTTCCCTCTGTTGGTTTTCCGTATTTGTCGGATTACAATTATGACAGTAGGGTTTAAGCACATTAGGTGTATTTTTCTGGTCCCGGATGGCCAAATTTCCCAAACTGCTGAAACGAATAACCAGGTCGTGTTGGTGCGTTTGAAAATAGGGTTTTATGCATGTGCGAAGAAGAAGAATCAACACCTCTATCTGTAATTTGACCTTTGATCGCCAGTGAAAGCGGGAGCCGCTGTGTCAGAATATTGAGGGGTTATGGACCATGTAGATTTCCCTGTTGGAACGGGAGTATCTAAAAATGTATGTACAAATTTAAGAACTGGTGACTGGTATTGACTTACACGCATCCACGTGTCCTCAATGTCTACACACTGATTAACTAAATCTGGAACCGAATCAATTTTCCGACCAGCCAATTTTAGTTGTAGATCGGGACTCATGTTTTGTCGCAAAATAAAGAAAATTTCGGACTCTGGCAATGGATGATTGAGTGATAATGTTTAGTCCAAAATCTCGGAATAAAAATCCAAAAACATTTCGCGGGGTTTTTGTTTCCTAGCCGCTATTGTTTACCGAATTTCAAAATCGTTAAATCGTTAAATTCTCCCATTGCACAAAACCATTGCGCTCCAAATAAAACCAGTACCATTCCAAAGCGTTCTTTCTTAGTAAAATATGTAGGTCATTCACTAATTTAGTAAGCGGAATCTATTGGATTTAGCTAAATGTTCCACTCGATACAAAAATCTATCAATGGGTGAACCGGCGGGTGATCCATCAAAAATTATATTCCATTTATGGATGGAAAGAAGCGATGAATGTTCCTGTCTTTGAGCAACAGATTCTTGAAATGGGCCGTATTGTGGATCAACTGAATTACTTGCACTTTTTACTTCAGGAGTACTGCCTTTAATTGTATTAGTTTCCTTTATATTACTCGGGTTTGGTAAGTTATTACCTATTGAAATCCTACGAGCTAATTCCATAAAGCACGCTAGCTCTTCTGAAGTAACTTGTTTGTGACGCTGGTCTGAATTTAAGTTTATTAATAAATGATTCTGTTTTTCGATACTGGCTGATGAGATATTTGATTTATTTTCTACGTAGGGAGGATCGTAAGATTTGGGTGTTAAAGCATCTGTGGATTTACCAGGTTGAACTGTCATTGTTGATGTTGAGTCATCAGTCTCGACGCTGGACTCATGATTCTGTGGAGAAGAATCTTCTAGTGCCTCTGAAACAGATCTTTCGAAATCGTCTATTGATAATTTTTCATCCATAAAGGAATTAATGGCATCTAAAAACTTGTCACATGCGGCTAACATATAAGCTGATTGTTCACGACAACTAGGCGAAGTATTTATTGGACGCTGGAACCGTCCGGTGATATGTAAAATTCTTGACAGTAAAATTTCCAATTTGTTCTGTCTATAAACTGGATCAATTTCTGCAATTACGGACACCTGCGCTTTAAGTTCTTTCAATTTATTTGAGCATATCTCCAACTCTTTTTGTGAAGCTTTCCGAGCGGCGCTATGGGTTTTTTCAGGGACCTTATCAGTATTTGCTGATTCCTGGTGCAAAGAACTTTTAAGCAGATCCAATTGCTCAATTAAAGAACCTTTAATATTTCTTATTACACATTCGATCTCTAGTTCATCAATACTTAGATAATTTGGATTCATTTTTAATAGAACGATTGAACGAAAATAAGAAGAAAAAATAAGAAGCAAAATTGGTGTATATAATGCAAATATTCGGTACTGTTTTCCGATTAGTCGTACTATACGTGTTAAAGTAATTCACAAACTTTAAGCATAAAGCTTACAAGTAATAAAAATTAATAGAAAAAGTAAAATTAAATATCGTATATGGTATGTTTGTATAAGGTGTAAATATATATATATATATATATATATATATATATATATATATATATATATATATATATATATATATATATATATTTATATATATATATATATATATATATATATATATATATATATATATATATATATATATATGTATTTATATATAGATATTTCCATTGGCGATAAAACATCGACTGTCAAACCCACACAAAGTACTATTTAAGATGGTTTTAAAAATTAACCAAAATAATTTAAAAAAAATTGAAATGTGATGAAAGTAATTCTTCTAAATTCTTCGAAATTTTTAAAGTGAATTTTAAACCAACAATCACCTTATTGACAATCAGTATCGTAAAATTCTTGTCAACAAAAAGAGTGATTGTGATACGATTTTAACAAAATTTATTATGACATTTTTGATTGTATATGTAAATTCCTAAAAAATATAAATCGTTTGTAGATCACTTGAAATTCCAAATTCCAAAAAATTATTTAGTAAAAATATTTTGAGTGTAGTCGTCCATTTTGAATTAATTTATCGTTAATTGAACAAAAAAAAATGTTTATAAGTTAGTTTCAAATTGATATTTGTATGTATTTAACGGTAAGTTAGTGTATAGGTTTTGCACTCCAAATTCAACCTTTTCCAAATCAAATTAAACCGCAGTCGGTATAAAACTAACATAATTTATTTAATTTAATAGATTTACTGATTTTAAATTCTAGATACAAACTAGCAAGGTAAATTCAATTTAAAATTCGCCCTATAATTTACTATAAACTTCACCTTAGATGTCATCGTAAAATTCACAAATTGGTCTAAAATCAACTTAAAATTAATTCCGAATTTACTGTATAAAGCCTTCTTAATTAAAAAGTCACCTTTAAATTTTCCTTAAAACGCACTTTAAGCTTCACCGTAAAACCCAGCATTAAAGTTTATCCTAAAATTCACCCCAAATTCATCATAAATTTACGAAAAATTTACTTTAAAATTCTTTCTATATAAAGTAATAAGTCACTCTAAAATTCACCCTAAAATATACCCTTTAATTCAACCTACCCTAGAAATAACGATAAGTGGAAGAAATTTTAAGGCTTCCTATGCTTTCCATGAAAAGGCAAATTGAGCGCGGATTTTTTTTTATGCATGATAATGCCCGGCCGCACACAGCTCTAAACACACGCCAAATTCTGCCACAGCACCGCATTAATTTATTAAGCCATCCTCCGCGAAGTCCAGATTTAAACCCCATTGAACACGTCTGGGATATGTTACAACGGCGTGTAAGAAAATGGGCAAGGCAACCAAAAAATTTGCAGGAACTTCGAGACGCTTTACAAGAAGAATAGCAACCAATCATTATGCACCACGGCGTATTTATGAAGTAATGCGGGCTAGAGGAGGAAACACGCATTATTGAAAATTCCAGTTTGTTCGTAGATTTTAGTTTTATTACGTATTTTGTTTGCAATATACAATTTTCTCCTTGATTTTGGATCACCAAAATTACGCCTGATATCAAAATGTGGTTCAAAATTTTATCCTACAGTGTTTAGTTTACAAGATAACAAAATGTACTTGTTAACGTGTATACGCTTTTTGATATGTTTTCTCTAAAACGTCAATAACTCGACAAGGAGTGGCCGATTTGGATTTTTTAAAGAAATATCGAGCAAGTTCGTTTACAGTTTTTAGACACCTTTTGGTTTTTCTCAAAAAAGTCATAAAACAATAAAATGAAATAAAACGTTTTCCAGTATCGAAAAGAAAACAAAATTTCCTTCAACTTTCTTTGAATGGTGTTATTTCACAAAGATACAAGCGTTCAAATCTGGATATTTTTTCGAAGAAAATTTCTGTTCCGTTTTATAATTGGCGCAGTCAATTTCAATGCTCGCAGTAAACAGTTTTAAAAGTAAGTTTCAAATTTGTTTTCATGTAAGCTTCTAGCTAAAGGCACACATACTTTTAAACCATCATGTGGCTTTTAGGCCCGTAATTTTAAACGAGGATAGTGATAAATCAGCGAATTTATCCCCTCTTTCGTATTTTTAAACGAAGATAAATCCACTGAATCAAACCTGGATTAAAATTGTATCCTCGGATTTATACCTCGATATCGATGGCAAAAAACAGTGGATACAGCTATTTTCAAAAATTGGGAAATATAAAACTAAATATTTGTAGATAATGAATTGAAAATTTAAGTTAAAAATGGAAAATATATTTAAAGGGTCTTCGTCTTCGTCATCAGAATCTGGTGAATCAGATTACGAGATAATGTTGTCGATACGATCTAAACGTCCTAAGGTATTTCACGGTAGAATAAACGTGGAGTTTTACAATAAGGAATAGTTTCGGCGCCGATCCCAGTTTTATAAAGAAGGGGTTCGTTATTTGACCAACACCTCCCGACAAGATCTGGAACCTTTGGACGCATATTATCGCTTATGATATCGTATATTACGTGCACCACTCGCTTTCTATTTTATTTATTTCTTGTACAGGAATGCCACTAATCACTATATTTACTAAAGACTAACTCCAACAGACTCAAACTAGCTAGTCGCGAATTCGATTTCACAACACGATTTAAGTGCATTTAGGCGTGTTGCGTTTCGTACATAGCATAATTATCGTAATCTAGAATTTGAAACTCGCTGAATATAAAATTCAAGAAAAGACGGAAAACCTAAGGGAGAAAGAATTATTTTATGTCGTTTTCGATTGAGCCGAAAAAAGCATTTTGAAGGTAAAAAATTTGCTTTATCTGCTTTTAGTTTGTTCGATTGTAGAAAAAACGTTGTTCTGAGATCCAAATATTTTTGCTTGAGAGCACATTTCAGAAATCTCGAGCTGTCTGTAGCAGTGGCGTAACTAGGTACCCGCAGCACCCGCAGCTGCAGAGGGGCTGGTGCCCACGAGATTTATCGAGCGTTTGAATATTAATTCAAAGTCAAGATTAGATTGATTGTAGCTCAGATTAAAGAAGCACACCATTTCAAATTTACAAAACGAAATTTTTAAGTTAAGGTGCGGTCGTCTAATTGTTAGAGATAGAAGAAATGATTCATGTTGCAAAAAAAAGTTCCGACTAGAACCATATGACTCCATAGAAATAAAAATGCTTTTAGATTCTGACAGATAAGTAGATTCAGAAGACAATTTGTTAAACTCGTTTGAAATCAAAGCTTTCGCTTATTTTAATTTATTTGTAAAATACGCTTTGTACTCCAAATTTAACCCTTTTGCGCTTCAAATTGAACCTTTTATAAATCAAATTAAGAATTTAGCAAAAGAAATTGCGATGCACCATTTTGATGTTCATAAAAATCAAGAAGAAATTGTTGAAACTTATTAGAAAAATATCGAGTTGCAATTTTGCAATTATTGCTGGTGTTCTTTTTTGGTTGTTTTTGGCGAGGTTCTCCCGATTTTGGAAATTTCTGTCGCTTCCCGATTTCATACCTTTGATACATTCTAGTTTTTAAAATTTCTCGAGATTATTGGAGTTTAGCATGGAAATGAAATTTTGATGTTTGAGCCTTAGTTGGTGATTCTTTGTTTCGAAACTGTCAGGTTATTCGAGATGTTTTGAGATTATTCGAGTGTGGTTCGATGTTACTCAGGAATCTTAGAGTCTATTCTAAGAATATATTTCTTCGATATTTAACAAATTATCCGATACTATTTGAGGGTTCCATTCTTATTTCATGTCGTTTTGTTGAGCTTTCGAAATTTTCGAAATATTTCGAAATTTTCGTGGATTTTCTAAATTTTGACAGGCTTTCCCAAATTATTCATTAATATTCAGATTTACCTACCTAATTGAGATTGTTATTGATTTTCAAATTTATTCGAATTTTGTATGACAATATTCTGCGATTAGCTCTGAGTTTAAGGACTGGTAGAATTACACATATACATACAGTGCTGGTGGGGGGGAGTTGGGCAGACGAATTTATTGCAAATTGGAGTCTTATTTTGCTAGATTTGCAAAGCTTTTGAGAGCAGTTGGTTTGTTGTTTCATTTTGGATACATATATGACGTGGTTTTTTAAGGGGGAGAGGATTGACCTGCAATTTAGGGGCGAAGCACCGAGAAATGCCAAAGTATTCAAAGTGCGTTGATTGGTGTTGGAGTAATGTAGTAAATTGGGCACTTATTTTTTATTTTTTTGTTTGTTTTTTATTGATTTAAGGAAGTTCATTCTTTCATATTGGTCTTTTGTTGAACCGCCTTTTGCTTTTATTACACCGGTACAACCCCGCAACTGATGTGCAAAAAAATTGGGCAAGCAATTATTTTTTTTTACGCCTACCGTTCTTGGCCGTCATTAGGGTGCAGATGTTTTATTGCCTGTAATTTATTTTTTGAGTATAAATAGTGCATATTTTGTAAGATTAAGTTATTCTGTAAGTGATCCTAGACAAATAAAGAATAAAGTGCAATTTTAGTTAAAAAAATGGGAAAAGTTAGTGACCAGTGTAAAAGCAATATGTTGATTTTGGCGCGAGAAAATTTAACCACGCGTGAAATAGGTGGAAGATTAAACATTCCTAAAAGTACTGTCGCGTGGAATATCAAAAAAAAGTCGAGAGATGGGCGGTACACAAAGAAAGAAAGGCTCTGGAAGGCCCAGAAAGACAACGCCGGTGGAAGATCGTTTTATACTATTACAAAGTCGTCGGAACCGTTTTAAAACTTCATCGGACATAAGACAGGATCTTGAGCGAGCAACGGGAAAAAAATTTCAGCCGGCTTAGTGAGAAAACGACTTGTTAAAGCTGGTTAGAGAGCACTTAAACCAGCCCAGAAGCCTGAGTTCACATTACTAGTGAAAAAAAAAACGTTTGCTATGGGCCAAGGAGCATGTTAATTGGACTCCAGAGATGTGGAATGATGTGATTTTCTCCGATGAATCAAAATTCAAGCTGCATGTTGGAGATGGAAGAATTCTCGTAAGGAGAAAACCTGGCGAGAGACTTAGCAACGGATGTCTTTTAAGACTTCCTCCGAAAAAAACAGGAGTTATGGTCTGGGGATGCTTTTCTGGAAATGAAACCGGTCGATTGTGTTTCCTTAGTTCCAGCGTTACAGCAGCTGTTTATCTGCAGGTCCTTCAGAACGAATTTGAGCCTTCTGCGTTAAAGCTTTTTGGCGAGACTTGCAAATTTATTTCTCAACAGGACAACGCTCCGTGCCATACCGCCAAAATTGTGAGTTTTTAATTTTGAATTGTAGATAGACAAATTGGCTTTCAGATAAACATAAATAATTTGTTAAAAACTTGTTTTTTTTTCTTATCTCTTCATTTAAAGGTAAAAAAGTACTTCGAAGAAAAAAGTATCGATGTGTTGAACTGGCCCCGTATAGTCCAGACTTAAATCCAATTGAAAATATTTGGTCTATAATGAAGCTAAAAGTAGCAAGGAAGCGCCCAGAATCGATTGAAGCTTTAAAAAGTTTGTTGATGATGATTTGGGAATCCATATCTCCTGCGACTTTGAAAAATTTATCAAATTCAATGAATCGGAGGTGTATCGCTGTAGTAAAGGCAAAGGGCGGTCCAGCAAAATATTGATATTAAAGATTGAACTTCTATAAATCAATGGGAAACGAAAGAAAAAGAAGAGGTAAGTGTTTGATTTATTACATTACTTTAACTCCAATCAAACGTGTTTTGAGTGTTTTGGCATTTTTCGGTGTTTTGCCCCTGAATTGCGGGTCAATTTTTTTTTCAATTTTTTTTTTTTCAAAAAATTGTGTCATATATGTGTTTGGGGTAAACCAATAGACCGGTTGCTTTCAGAAGTTTTGTGGATTTGGCAAGGGGGGACTCCAATTTGCAATAAGTTTGTTTGCCCAATTTTTTTTTACCAGCACTGTGTTTCTCCAATTTTGAGTGATAATGTTTCGTACAGTTTGGCTGTCAACGTTTGTAAATAAGGATTTGACATCTAAAGGAGTTAGCATGGAATTTGGCGGGATCGTAACGTTATTGATTTTGTTTTTGAAGTCTACAGAATTTTGAATAAATGAATTTGTTTTTCCTAAACTTGGTTTAAATAATATTGCCTAAAAATGTTGATAACGAGTATGTCGGGCTATTTATCGAACTTATAATTGGTCTGTATGGTACATTGGGTTTATGAATTTTTGGTAACCCATATAATTTTGGAATCACTGCTGTATAATTTGTAAGCTTCTTCTTTGTCACCAAATCGATATTGCCAAATTCCTCCCATTCTTTTACTACTAAGCTAATTTTGTACGTACGTCGAGGTGTCATGGACTAAATCATACATTTTTTCCGTGTAGTCCATCCGTAATGTTAAAACCGTTACGTTTCCTTTGTCTGCTTTTGTCACTAAAATGTCCGGATTGTCTTTCAAAAACGTCTTCGTTTGTTTAACGTATGTCATAATTCTCTTTTCTTTTGGTGTCAAATTTTGAATGTTTGTGCTGTTTTTGTAATTTGTCAAAATATTTATAAAATTGTTTCGAATATGAATACGATCTTTGTCTTCTAAATTAAAAATGGCACTTTCAACGTCTGAAATAATTTTGGAAAAAGGCACTGCAGTACCAATGGTGGGTGGGCAAAAAGTATTTCCTAAACTTAATACGAATTTTACATGTGTAGGTAGATCGATGTTGGAAATATTGACTAGCCATTTATCACTAGAATAAAATAAACCGTTTGTTATTTCATTTAAATTTTCTCGCCTAATCTTTTCAAATTTTGTTTTTGGTCTCACCTTAATTTTATCGAAATGGTAATTGAACGTTGAAACTACTCTACGATGAAATTCTTCAAAAATATTGCTAGGTAGACCATCTTGAAGAGCACGGCTTAGTAACGTAACGGTTGTGACATTACGGACGGACTACACGGAATAAATGTATGACGTACTCCATGACACCTCGACGTACGTACAAATTTATAAAGACAATTCTACGCCGATACAGACAAAAATAAACTCAGTAGTAAAAGAATGTGAGGAATTTGACAATATCGATTTGGTGACAAAGAAGAAACTTACAAATTATACAGCAGTGATTCCAAAATTATATGGGTTACGATCCCGCCAAATTCCATGCTTATTTCTTTAGATGTTAAATCTTTATTTACAAATGTTGATAGCCAAATTGTACGAAATATTATCAGTCAAAATTGGAGAAATATAAAGAAAAATTCTAAATCTAAATTAACAAAAATTCAATTTTTTACTGCATCGTTTTAAACAATTCGGAATTTTCATTTGTTAATAAAATTTATAAACAAACTTTTGGCTCCCCAATGGGTTCTCCGATAAGTCCCATATTAGCAAATTTAATAATGGAAAATTTAGAAAATTCAGTGTTGAACTCTTTAGATTTTCAACCTTTATTCTACTTTAGATATGTGGACGACATAATTACTGTGGTACCGATAGATAAAATCGCTTTTTTTTTAGAAGCGTTTAATTCAGCAAATATTAGAATAAAATTTACTTTAGAAAAAGAAGTGGATAACAAAATTGCTTTTTTGGACATTTTGTTAATTCACGAACCAAATGGCAAAATTTCTTGTAATTGGTATCATAAAGATACCTGGTCAGGCAGATATATAAATTTTCATTCTTGGCTCCCCATCACTTATAAAATTAACACTATACACATTTTAACCCAAAAAATTATAAAGCTTTCCGATACTAAATTTCACAAACAAAATTTAAAAATTCTTAAAGATACATTAGTGCTTAACCAATATCCCGAAAAATTAATAAAAAATGTAATTTGGAAAACAAGAAATTTTCATAGAAATACGATATCTAGACCAGAAAATGAAATCAAAAACTTTTTGGCCTTTCCATATATAAAAAACCTTTATGAAAAAATAAAACGTCTGTTCTAAAATTATAATTTCAAAATTGTGGGATGTGCAGTCAAACACAACAAGTCTAAATGGAAACATTTTTTTGAAAATTATAGACAAGGTACCTTTAAAAAACAATCAAATGTGGTTTACCAAGTTCGTTGTAGTTGCAACGCTACGTATACTGGTCAGACAAAACAATTTTTGGAAAAAAGAATTTATCAACACAGATCTAAATTCAAATATTAGCGCACTTACACGGCATCTGAAAAATTCAAATCATTCAATCAATTTAGATAACGTCATATTTCTCGATAAACAAACCAATTTTAGGAAAAGATCGATTTTGGAACTGTTACATATTAAATCAAGTACAAATTCAATTAATATTGTGGAAGATTATGCTTATATTGGCAACTCGTTTGATGTATTTATATAAGTTTTTTGTCTCATACTCATTTTATTTTTATTTAATTGTACAACCTTTCTACATGAAATCGTTTTAGCCAAGAAAAAAATTGTCTAGATCGGTTTTTAGTAACAAATGTTTGATTGTTTTATGTCGAATTTTTATATAAAAAGGAACTCATTTTGAAAATAATTTCATTATGCTTTTGATAATGATCCTGAATTGGGATTGAAACCTCAAGTTTAAATCTACAAAACTAAAGAGTCCTATACCAAAAAAATAATTTGTTTAAATATAAAGAATTGGCTTATAAAATAAATCATATTTTTCATTGTAAAAACATTTTTCTCCTTGATTTTGGATCACCAAAATTACGCCTAATATCAAAATGTGGCTCAAAATTTTATCGTAGAGTGCTTAGTTTACAAGATAAAAAAATGTACTTGTTAACGTGTATACGCTTTTTGATATGTTTTCTCTAAAACATCAATAACTCGACAAGGAGTGGCCGATTTTGATTTTTGAATGAAATATCGAGCAAGTTCGTTTACAGTTTCAAACAGCAGCAACCTTTTCTCATAAAAGCCATAAAACAACAAAAGGAAATAAAACGGTTTCCAGTATCGAAAAGAAAACAAAATTTCCTTCAACTTTCTTTGAATGGTATTATTTCACAAAGATACAAGCGTTGAAATCTGGGTATTTTTTCGAAGAAAATTTTTGTTTCGTTTTTTAATTGGCGCAGTGTATTTCAATGCTCGCAGTAAACAGTTTTAAAATTAAGTTTCAAATTTGTTTTTATGTAAGCTAACACATACTTTTAAGCCACCATGTGGCTTTTAATGTAACGCTGGAAATACTTACATTTTTCCAATAGGTCATGAACTCAAGGTACATATTATTTTCGATATAATAGAATGCTTATATATTGATTTCAACTGGTAATGTGGCTGTGACAGTGGCATGATAAGATTGTGCAAAAGCTAGTTGAGCTTTTTAAGTTTTGTCGCTAAAATTAAAGTAGGATATGTATTTTTAATACGAAAGTAGAATGCAACCTTTCAAAAGGACTCCTGTATTGTATTTTACATGTTAGTGTACAGTGATAGTGATGAAAATTACTATATAAGCTAGTTGAGCTGGTTCGCTTTGTAAATAAAACCAGGATTTACAAAAATTTAGCGACATCTTTGGAGCTTTTGCTGTTGATGATGCGTTCAATGAAATAACAAACCAATGATGCATTATAGTGAATGACCAAATTTATTTACTACCACACTTAATACTGTAACTGAAAATGAAAGGTGTATAGATTAACAATTGCGCATCAATGATCATGTAATTTTAAACAAAGTTTAAATAACAGTAAAAAAAAAACATCAGACAGACTGGTCAAACGCTTTATTTATTTTCAAAACAGAGAATACCGTATTTTGAGTTGCGTAATCTCATAATCTATCATTGTTGATAACATATACATTCTTTTCATCTAGTATATGTTTCTCTTTCTCTATTATAATAACATGAAATATCAAGTTGTTTCCATAAAACAGTATAATTCTCAGTATCAATCGATATTTTGGAGGAATAGGTTAAATCTTAAGTGAATAAATTGTGTGTTTTCTACGAATTGAGGGAAATAGTTTTTGAGGCCAAACTTATTGGATAAAACTCCATTTAATCCATTGAAGGTAAGAATAATGTGTATTTTATTAAGTGGGTTTAGTAATTGTGCGTTAAATGTTAGTTTACTAAATTTCCCAACAATATTACTGAAGATAAAATGAAAGTTTCCAAATAGACTTCCTTTTTGTATTTGTAATTCACATTTTTATTCGCAATAAAACTTTCATTTTGTTTGTCAATTTTGTTTTAAATAATTTTTTAGAGTTTTTTTGTTATCGAATATATTTTGATTCACTAAACAATTTTTTAAGGAAACTTCACAACAATTTTATTTTTATCTCAAGGTCATAGATGTATAATAGACCATGGATTGTTTAATGTTAAACTAAGAAAGATTCAAATGTTTTAAAAGAATCATAACTTCAGACCTTTTCTGGCTCATTGCCCGGGTGTGTTAAAAATTGTTATCTAAAGTGAAATTATTTAAATGTTTTAACAAATCATAACCTAATTATTAATTTTTTTCGCTGTAATTAAAATCTCAAGCACAGTTTGAAACTGATACGCGAGACTACGATTGTGCTCAAAGCTTGTGGGCCGTTCTCCCTTATTAACTAAAATTATAATCGGAAATATGTTTTTAATGCAAAGGAATAATGTACGCTTTTAAATACGCTCAATTTTTTTGTTTGTACTTATCATGATTAAACTTTCACTAAATTTTTAAATATCAATTTTTAAAAATTTTCGATTATCAAATAAATGTAAAAGCTTTTAATACGCTGTTTTAAAATGAAATAAATTTTAAAACTCTCTTACTTAAGCTCCTAGATTTAATATTGTATAAAATGATTAAATTGTTTTTTAATAAATCATGACATCAGTATAGTTTTCAACTGCCTCGTGATAGCGATAGGGAAACCAGCAGATTGTGGTATAGTGTTAAAAATTGCTACCTAAACTGTTTCAGGTTTCTTAATTTGTAACTAAAACTAGGATACAACGAAGATAAGTTGAACGTTTTCAAATAATCATCTTCTTTGTGTTTGCAATCCAAATATTTTATTCACAATAAAGCTTTAATTTTTTTTGTAATCTAAACTGGTTGAGCTTTGTTCGTTTGTAAGTTAAATTTGGAGTAGGAAATGTATTTTTAATATGAAGATGTAGAATGAAAGCTTCCAAATAAACTCTACTTTTGATTTTGAAACACACAGTTAGTAGTAACTAATAAATAGTTTTAAATTAAGCTTTAAAACACTTTTACTAAAGTGAGTAGCTCACGGCATACTAATTTATAAAGAACCATGGTTAAATTTCAAATAGGTTAACCTTTTGGATTTGTAATTTAAATTTTTTGTTCACAATCAAGCTTTCATTTCAAATTTTATTTTGAAGCCTTATTTTTAAAATATTATATTTACGAAAAAGTTTATAAAGGAAGCTTAAAAATATATTTTTTTACTTTCTAGCTTAAGGCACACAGATTTAGAAGCTACATTAGAGCTTTTAATTAAATTTATTTGAGTTTTAAAAATTGCTATCTAAACTGACTAAGCTTTCTTAGCTAGCTTATAAACTTTAAAGCAGACTACCATTTTGTTTTTGTGATTCCCAATAAAGCTTTCACTTTTTGTCTATTATTTTTTAAAACATAATTTTTAGTGTTTTTGGGCTATCAAATCTATTTTAATGATTTAATGCTTCCACTTAATAGTTTTAAATTAAGCAATAGCTCAAGGCACGCACACTGTTTTTAAACAACCAGGGTAAGGTTTCAAATAGACTTGTGTTTTAGATTTATAATTTTTTTTTCTTGCACAATAAAGCTATTATTGTTTTTTGTCAAATTTTATTTTGAAGCAATATTTTTGAAATATTTTGTTACAGCTTTTTTACTATTAAACAGTTTTACAGGAATCTTAACAACAATTTTATTTTCTAGCTTAAGCTATATAGATTTAAAAACCACGACGGAGCTCTTAATTTTAGTAATACTAATGTGTTACATTTTTTAACCTATTTATATCTTCTATACATTTTTGTATCTCTTTATTTTTATTTAATTCTCCTAATGGGACATCTAAACATTCAATTCTAAAATGCAATTGCTTTAAATTTTCTATTTCTGTAATTGACGTACATTCCCATGCATAGAGTTGATCAGTCTCTTGCTTTGGGTTTTCTAACCTAACACTAATATTATTTTCTTCAAATTTCTTCTTCATATTTCTTGTAACATTTATTGTTTCTTTTGGGATTAACGGTTTTAGAGCTTGTGTATCCCACACTATTCTTGAGAGCGCATCCGCATTCGTATTTAACTTCCCTTGCTTTAAAATTATTTTAAAATCATAATCCATTAAATCTAACCTAATTCTAGTCATTTTAGAGGATGGGTTTTTATTTGTAAAGAGGCTTACTAGCCGCCTGTGGTCAGTAATTACAGTGAAACTGTTACCATACAGATACGGCTTGAAATAATTTATAGCCCAATGAATTTCTAAGAGTTCCTTCTCTATAATCTGCTTATTTAATTCTTGTTTATCCATTGATCTACTTGCATATACGCAATCGGTAGATCTTTTCCAACTTCTCCTTGAGATAAAATCGCTCATAGTGTAAAATTTGATGCATCAGTTGTCAAGACAAATTCCTTGTCAAAATTAGGGTATTGGAGAATTGGTGGATTCATAAGTTTTGTTTTTAAAAGATTAAAGGATTGGTCACAGTCTTGTGTCCAAATGAATTCTGTACCTTTTTTTAACAATATATTTAAAGGTTTTGCTATTAACGCAAAATCACAAATGAATTTTCTATAGTAATTGCAAAATGCAACAATTCTACGCGCACCATCTGCATCGGTTGGGCGAGGATAATTCTTGATTACTTCACATTTCTCAGGATCTGGTTTTATACCTTCATCGGTAATGCGATGACCTAAATATGTAACTTCTTTTTTTAGAAAATTACATTTTGATGGATTGATTTTTAAATTATGGGACCTAAGTCTCTGTAATGCTCTAATTAAATTGGAATTATGATGTGTTAATCCACATCCAAAAACAATTATATCATCTACATAAAGAAAAGCAAGTTCATCTAAACCAGCTAATGCTATAGATAATATTCTTTGAAAACTATTTGTGGAGATTTTTAGTCCAAAAGGTAATCTTTTAAATTGAAAATGCCCTTGATTCATGGAAAACGCAGTCATATGACGTGATTCTTTTTCTAACTCTATCTGGTGAAATGAACTTGTCAGATCAAGCGTAGAGAAACACTTCGCTCGGCCCATATTGTCTAACACATCTTCTAGCCGTGTTAACGGAAACTTATCACTTATTATTTTTTTATTCAATTGCCTGAAATCAACCACTAATCTAACTTTTTTATTTCCATCTGGAGATTTTTTTGGAACTACTAATAAAGGTTAATTGTAAGGACTTATTGAAGGTTCTATAATATCATTATCTATTAGTTTCTTTACTTCTTTATTTATTTTTTCATAATGGACGAGTGGTAGCCTATAATTCTTTATAAAGACAGGAACATTTTCTTCTTTTAATATATATCTCTTGTTTATAAAAATTATTTGTTGTCAGCTTTTCACCCGAAACATGAAATATGGTACATCTAAAAATTCTCTACATATCTTAAAAATTTTCTGTTTTTCATAATCATTATTATTTTCTAAATTAATTTCCTTAATTATTTTCTTTTATCTTTCTTCATTCGATATATTATTACTAAGTTTTTTTCGCTGTAATTAAAAGCTCAGGCACAGTTTGAAACTGGTACGTGTGACTACGATTGTGCTCAAAGCTCGTGGACTGTTTTTCCTTTTTAACTAAAATTATAATCGGAAATATGTTTTTAATGCGAAGGAATAATGAACGCTTTTAAATACGCTCAATTTTTTTGTTTGTACTTCACATTTTTTTCATGATTAAACTTTCTCTATTAATTATCAATTTTTAAAGATTTTCGATTTTCAAATAAATGTAAAAGCTTTCAATAGGCTGTTTTATAACGAAATAAAGTTTAAAACTCTCGAATTTAGGCTCTTAACTTTTAATATGGTATAAAAAGATTAAATTTGTTTTTAAAAAATCATGACATCATAGTTTTCAACTGCATCGTGATAGCGATAGTGAAACCAGCAGATTGCGCTAGAGTGTTAAATTTGTAACTAAAACTAGGACACAACGAAGATAGGTTGAACGTTTTCAAATGAACTTCTTCTTTGTGTTTGCAATCCAAATATTTTATTCACAATAATTTCAATTTTTTTTAGTCAAGATTTTGTTTAACCATTCTTAACCAATTAAATTATTAGAATCTTTGGGTTATCTAATATAATTCAATAGTTTCACTAAACAAGTTTAAGCTTTAATACTTTTTTAAATAAATTCCTAACTTAAGGCATACAAATTTATGTACACATGAAATTGATTTAAATTTTTTTAACATGTGTTGACCGCAGCTTTCAATTATTCTCGATACAATTGAAAATTCTGGGGTAGTAGAAACTCACAAATAGTTTTAAATTAAGCTTTAAAACCCTTTTACTTACGTGAATAGCTCACGACACACTAGTTTATTTAAGCATTTTTGATTTGTAATTTAAATTTTTTATGGACAATCAAGCTTTCATTTCCAATTTTATTCTGAAGCCTTATTTTTAAAATATTATTTTTTACAGCTATTCAGTTTAGAAAAAATTTTTAAAGGAAGCTTACAAATATATTTTTTTTTACTTTCTAGCTTAATGCACCCAGATTTAGAAACTAAATCGTGGCCTTTAATTTCAGTTATTTGAGTTTTAAAAATTGCTATCTAAACTGGCTGAGGTTTCTTAGCTAGCTTATAAGCTTTTAAGTAAACTACTATTTTATTTTTCTAATTCACAATAAAGCTTTAATTTTTTGTCTATTGTATTTTAAAATATAATTTATAGTCCTTTTCTGCTACCAAACATATTTTAATGCTTTTAATAAACTGTTTTAACCCTTGTGTCTATACCCCCGGCTAGCCATTATGATTTAAAACGTCTGTTAATTTTGTAATTTTGAAGTTAGACCATCCTAGTTACATGCCATTCTAGATTTGTAGATTTTGTAATGAGTTTTGAATAAAAGCTAGATATATATTTTATACAAACTGAATTATTACTTATTCTAAAGTTTTACCCTTTTAGGCTATACCCGGCTACCCGGGTAGCCAAAACAAAATATAATTGAAAATCGAATTGTCACTGCATAAATGAAATAGTATAGTAAAATAAATGCGTTTATAGATAAAAATAATATATTTCATCACAGATTATCAATTCATTTGGTTGTGCCGAATTGTGCTCTGATTGTCGATGTATAGTATTGGTGGACTCTGTTGAACGCACCCCACATTACGTCATGAATTCAGCTTCAATAGTGGAAAGGGCCACTGTCTTCTGCAGACGATTCTTCCATGTGATAATGCCCTCGTCCAGAACAAATGCATAGCCGGTTGTTGACTTTCGCGTGTCAACATCGTATACATATTCAGCATCGGAATATCTTCTCAATGTTGTCGACGATCCAGAATACTCGATTCCTCTTCCGGCCGTTTTATTCAAATATCGAAGAATGCGCTTAACCGCTGAAACATGGGGTTCTTTTGGCTTGTCCAAATATGCTTGCTTCTCCCACTGCATATGAAATGTCTGGTCTGGTCACGATAGCGGCAAACATAAGCGATCCAATCGCTTGCAGATACGGGAAATCGACGCTGCCCTCTTCGCACAATTTGGTCAATATGACATTGCTGTCGGCTGGATTAGAAATGTGCTTCGAATCCTTTTCGACGATTTTCTTGATTAAGCATTCTGATTGATGAAAATCGTCTTCTTCTTTCTGTTTCGATATATCTCCATGCCGACGTAATGATCAACGCTGCCTCATGTCATCTCAAAATTATCTGACAGATAATTCATCACTGTCTCTCACACCGTTGATATAGCCGCTGAACACACATTGATCTGGAACTTCATGAAATTCTTGTTCCACACTCTGAATGCTTGCTCTCTGGATGTTCTCTTCCTCCATGTCCAGTCCTTTCGGTGCCACCGCAAAAATCCCTTCGTCCAGGTCACCATTCAAAAACGCAGTTTTCACGTCGAACTGAAACATCACCAAAGATCTTCTGCTGCCCACTGCTGAAAACGCTTCACCATAATCAACTTCCTTTCGTTGCGTAAAACCTTTTTCGACAAGGCGAGCCTTGAAAATTGGACCAGATTTATTTGGCTTCAATTTATAAACCCCTGGACATCCGACAACGTTGCGGTTCTTCGAACGTTTCACCAGCTCCCATGTCGAATTCTTCTTCAGTGATTGCAGCTCATCTTTAATAAGCTCCCTCGGAATTTAACGCTTCTTCATACGTGTTTGGCTCCAACATGACACTGCTGTTCGTACCGCTTCTGGCCATAAACACTTCTGCAAACCGCTGGAAAGCAACATCGTGCGGGCGCATTCCACAACGGTACGCATCTCACGCTTCACACACGTCAATTTTGCTCAGGCGTGTACGATGCGATTCGCTCAACTGTCACTACAGCATTCGACAGCACTCGCATACAATCTTTATTGACAAATTCAGTACCGTTGTCGAAACGAATATGCTTCACTGAATTGCTTGTCGAATTGCGAAAAACGGTTGCACATACGCTTTATCGTGTCCAAGCAGCTTTTCATTTTTTCGTCACTAAAAATTAAAATTTTTGAATAAGGTTGCACCAACGTACAGGAAAATATAAATTATTAGTTTTAAAAGCAGAATGTGTATGTGGCTACCTGGGTAGCCAGGTATAGAACAAAGAATATTTTCTTGAGTAAAGACACAAGGGTTAAATTAAGCTTTAAACTATTTTACTCAAGTTACTAGTCAAGGCACACCAATTTATAAACAACAACGTTTAACATTTGGAGCAGATTTGCCTTTTAAATTCCTTTTAATTTAAATTTCTTATTTACAATAAAGCTTTCATTAAAAAAAATTGAAGCTTAATTTTTGAAAAAAACATAGGTTTTCGCCTATCAAACATTTTTCAAAGGAAGCTTAAAAACCATTTTATTTAACTTTATAGCTTAAGGCATCTAGATTTAGAAGCCACACCGGAACTTTTATTTCTAGTTATTTGAGTGTTAAAATTTGCTATCTAAACTGGTTGAACTTATTTAATTTTAAGATTAAAAGTTTCAAGTAGATTTCCATTTTGTTTTTGTAATTCACAATCAAGCTTTCACTTTTTGTCTGTTATTTTAAAAAATATAATTTTTAGTGCTTTTTGGCTATCAAATTATGCTTTAAAACTCTTTTACTAAAGTTAGTAGCTCAAGTGTCTTTTGGATTTGTAATTTAAAATTTTATTCACAGCTTCCATTTTTTGGTTCAAATTTTATTTTCACAGTTTTCAAGAAATCATAAAAACAAGTTTATATAAGTTTCTAGCTTAAGATCACAGATTTTGGGTCCTAAAAATTTGCTATCTTAACCGGTTGTATTGCCTAAGTTTTGAAATTAAAAGCTTTCAAATAAACTCTAAATTTGTTTTTGTAGTTTCCAATTTTTATTTACAATAAAGCTTTCATTATTTGATTTTGTTTTAACTTTTCGGCTATCAACGTACATTTTAATGCACGCGCATTAAAAACTCTTTTACAAAAGGTACTACCTCAAGGCATACTAATTTATAGGCAACCATGATAAGCTTACAAATAGACTTGCCTTTTGGTTTGTAATCTAAATTTTTGAGCACAATCAAGCTTTATTATTTTTTCGTCAAGTTTTATTTTTAATCTTTATCTTTAAAATAGTTCGTTACAGCTTTTCGACTTACAGTTTTTAAAATACGCTTTATACAATTTTATATAACTTTCTATTTTAAAGCATCCAGATTAAGAAGCAATACCTGAGCTTTTAATTTTAGTTATTTTGGAATTTTAAATTGCTATCTGAACTGGTTGAACTTTCTTAGTTCTTAGATTGAAAGCTTTCATTTTGTATTTGCAATTCATATACATATTTTATTCACAATAAAGTTCGTCAACGGCTATCTACTAAAGCAATATAATATATACCTCCACTAAACAGTTTTAAATTGAGCTTTAATTTTTTTTACTAAAGTTACTAACTCAAGGCACACCAATTTATTAATAACCATGAAAAGCTTAAAAATATAGTTGCTTATTATTTTTGTCAAATGCTTTTAATCAAGAATGTCGGAAAAATATATACATTTCGTTAGAAAGCTTTTGAAAAAGCTTAATCCTCCTCATTAAATATTACACATTTTCTTTAGGATAAGTTCAGTTTTTGAGATTACAATTTTAAAAATGTCAAACTGTTTAATTTAAGTATTAAGTTGAGTTTTAATTAATTGATTTTAAACAGTTGTAGTAATTACTTCCTTTCGGACGCTATTTTTTAGCTGCGAACGCAAAATGTTTATCTTTAGGCGTTTTAAAAATTGTATTCATTTGTAAGGTCTTTGAGTACCATTTATAATTTGACAATGTATTACAGCTTTTATTTTACCATAACAATATTTTTGATAAAACTTATATATTTACTTCCACCACCGTACCGAAAAACTATAAAAACCTAACAAAACAAAAACTATTTTCAGCACAAATAAGTTTTCTTCGTATACAATATATATATATAGAGCAATGTATACAGTAAATGTTTTGTTGTTATTTTATTTGCTATAAGTTTATTTGTTAATTTTGATAATTGTGGAAAAGTTAAATTAAAACAAGTTTAAATGAGTTAATAAATTATTTATAAGCAAGAAGAAAATAAATGAAAATAAAAAGCAACAAAATCATGAGGAAAATTTACCAGAAGCAAACGTTTCCACTTCATTCGTTTTTCCTATATATACATACATATGTATAGAGAGAGAATTGTTGTTGTTTATGATGGTGTAGCAGTTTTATATTTTGTGTAGTTCTATTTACTATACACAATATTGTGTATAATTGTGTATGATGAAATAATAGCACCGTACCTAGTGAGAAAGCTCTATTAGTGCGAAGATACAAATAAAGTTATTTGTTCAATGATACTTTACATTGTTATTGGTGTGCACAAGCACCATTTCCTATCCGTTTAGTAAGTGACAAAAAAAAACAGCTTCTCAAGATAAAATAATCACGAATTGTTGTATCAATCGAGTGAAAAATTGATTATATTTTTGTGCTTGCACCATAGTAACAAACGAGTAGATCTATATATTGAATGGTTTCTTGTTATCAATTTCCGAAGATAAAAACATTTATAATAGAAGTAAGAAAGTTGTAAAAATTGTATTTTATGTATTGCAAAAATTGAATTTTCCAATTCTTCGTATTCTCCATTTTTTATTTTATTTTATAAAAGCTAAATAGAACATTTATGTTGATAATGATTTTTATTTTAAACAAAACAGACACAATCAATTTCCTGCTATAGAATACTAATAAACAAAATGAATAAAAAACAGCTGTTCTCAATTCCAATTAAATCTCTATTAATTATTAATAGTTTTAAAAAAGCGAAAAATTTGCTAGATTTATTAAATATTCGAAAGCTTTTAGATTTTTAATTGTAATTTTTACAGTTTTACGGTTGCTTTTCTGTTTTCGGTTTTAATTTTTAACTGATACTGATAGTAAACTACGAACTAAGTTATGTAAGTTGGGGGTGTGCGCTATGTAAATCAAGCTAACACAAATTCATTATAAAATTAACAGTTCATCTTCATTACTACAATAAACAGATTTTGGCATAAAATTTTATTTAGTATCTCCTGCATTTTGAAATAAAAATTATTAACGAGAGAACTTCCAAGAATTTTTACGCTAAGAAAAGGTTTAAAAATAAAACCATAAAATTCACAGAAAACTTCAAAATTTTAAAATATTAAAATTAAAATGGTTTAATAGTTGCGCTTTTTAAATAGGTAATGAAAAAGTTAAGCTTTTAAATATGGAGTGCCATTAAATTTTAAAATCTTTTATATGCGAGTAAAAGCTACATCTGAATAAAGCTTACAAAATATCAAATATTACAGAATTGATTTTAAAACTAATTCATTAGGTCTGACTGCTCATGTCATCGGAGTACGTCACAAAAAATCATAATATTATCTCCTTCCGTGTATGTATGTACACAGGTACAATAATCCTGCCAAACCCAAAAAAAAAAAATAAATAAATCATCCAATTTCATTTCAAACAAAAATAAAAAAGTTATCTATAACGACAGGATAATATGTTGACTGAGTTCATCTACATATTGTGTACGAGAGCGATGTCCAAACAAAACAAAACAAAACCAAAAAAAAAAATTGAAATCAACAAAACACGATTTACCCCAGTGTATGTATATAATAGAGTCGAGAGGCGACATTCAAATTGTTAATAAAACCCAATACCTAATTCATATGTACACATAACATCCATGTATGTACGTAACTTTATATAATTTTGTGTATCGAGTCGAGGGATAGACCAAAAAAAAAAAAAAAACCAAAAAATTTCATATAGAGGAAATTAAATTTGCATTTGGTGTTTTATTTTATATCCATCTATACATGTAGAGTACGTATTTGAACCTGTGATGATATCGAGTGAATTATTATGTTTATGCACATTTCAAAATCCTAAATATTTATTTAAATAACATGAGTTTTTACTGTATAGCTTACCTGATATACCATCATATGTCCACCATTCCTCCCAACTTCCTTCAATTTCTGGAAATAAAACAGAAAACGTTGTATAAATAATTATTACAAAACGCATAACATCGTAAGCGCTCAAAAAGTTATATTATTTTACTCGTACATATTATTTATGTTTGTACATCAGTGTTGCAAAAAAAATCATTTTAAATTACCAAACCTATTAAAGTTACACAGAAAAAGGAAAAAAAAATGTTTTACCGTTTATATGTAGTCTATGTTTATGTGCAAAGAAAAGTAAAACAATTTTTAAAAGCTCAATAAAGTATAGCATTAACTTTGGCATAAAAGATTTAATTTTTTCGTTTCAGTTTTTTTTTTTTTTATGTTAATTATTTTAAATCCAATGGTATTTAAAAGTAGAACCATTAAGAGGTTTATAGAGTATTATATTATGTATATAAGGTGTAGAGAGCAACAGCAACAAACGTTAAATATAAAAATAAAATAAATAAATAAAAATATAAAGTGTTTTGCTTCTTTTTATTTACACTGTGCAGATAAAACAAATAATTTAAATAATTGGTGTACACAGACAAAGTTGGTTTGTTTATTGGATTTCAAAATTTCTTGAGTATTTACTTTTAATTAAATTTAACACTTTTTGTTACTAAGCACAAATTTCTAAATGGGGATTTATAACGAAACTGATATTATTTGATCCGATTAATGAGCTTTAAGAAATTTATTTTTGGTCTCTTTTAGGTTTTCAGCATTTTCCGGTGCTTTTTGTTTTCCGGAAGCTTTTTGCAAAGATTTTTTATTTTTTTTTGTTATAATGTAAATTCCGCGTAACTAGTGATCCTGTATCTAAAAATTAGTAAAACTTTTAAAATATTCAAATTTTTATAAAAGCTCGCAATAATTTATTTTTTCTTCCAACAAAATTTGACTTACCGTTTAGTTTTGCAATACTCAATAAAACTAACTTTAATAAATGCTTTAGCAGTTGAGCTTCTAGCACTGAAGCTTTAATAAAAGTTTATTAACAGATCTATGAAGATCAATAGATTTTTAAACTGAATTTTAGATATCAGGCGCATTAATACATTTTCTCATTTTTTAACCCTGTGTATTAAGCTTAATTATAAGTTACAAGTTTAACGAGCAAAATTTAAATGAAAACTTTCACCAAAACTTTTTTTCAATGTGTCGCAACTTTTCACTTTCGATGATTAAAAATCGGAATAGGATCAAACGCTTTGAGACAAAAGCACAAAGAGGCAAATTTTGAAATATTTAATTTTTTTATAGTCAGTCTCCTACACATATTCCTATAAATCTTGGTATTTTCCAGGTGAACTTTAAACTTAATATACCGCGCTGTCAGCAGAAATCTACTGGCCGGTCTCTTACGTCAACATGCCTGAAGTGTTGAAGGGCTTTGTTTTGCTTGCTTTAAAAAATGTAGCTTGTTTACTCCACACAATTCTTCTGCACTGATGCCTTTTTGCTGGGACTTTCAAATCTAACTTTTCCTTCTTTTAGAAAATATAAAAACTAAGTTTTCAGTTTAAAACATAAAATTTGTAATAAAAAAAAATTCTATTAGAAGAATTTTTAATATATTCCAAAAAAAATATTTAATTGGATGTTTTTAAAAGCTCTTAAAATTAAAGTAAATTCCACATCAGTTCTCTTTCAATTCTTAACTAAATTAACATTTAAATTTTGGACTTCAAGCATTAAAATTTTAGTTTCCTGCATATGGTTTAAGTTCGATCTAACCAATTAAAAGTCGAAAAAATTGTCAAATTAACAAAAAAAATCACGAAAAGCGTCACTGGGAAATTATTTAGGAAAACATTAGTTGGATTATGTTCTAGTACTCGTTTGGCAAAGATTGCTTCCTTTTTGATATATTTTACCCAAAGGCAATATTAACTGTTTGCTGTTATAATGTGGAAGTAAAACATATTGAATTGATTGAAATATAAAGCTCGCAAGAATGCAGAACCACGTATTCTATTTTAACATATTTAGAACATAAATATATAGGAATCAGAAATACCCACAGCTTTTATATTATTAAATTAAACCTCGCCAAAGCTTATTAGAAAGTGTCAAAGCATCACTTGTAGCACTTATTCAATAATTAATTTAAAAGGTCGCCATTTTTATCTTTATTCCAACAAAATTTGATTAACAATTAAGCTGAGTGATGCTTGATAAAACAAATCTGTATTGAAAGCTTTAATATTTGGCTGAATATTTGTCACATTAAAGGTTTTTTAATGGCCTAATTTTTATAGGCTATTAGTTGGTTCACGACCGATTTAAACAAAAGCTTGCAACAGGTACTCAAAACAAACATATTACTAGGATTTTTAAAACCTTGAAATAGACGTAAAAAGCTTTTAAATATATAGCTACTTTTTATTCCCAACTTCATTTGGGTACAAATTACTAAGAGCACAATTGCAGATTTTCGATTTTTGGGGCTCTAAATCTGTGCTCTATTTATTGTTCAGGGAATTTTCAATAAAAATAAATTTTCTAGGAAATGCTTAGAAATATTCTAGCAATCCAAATGCCCGTTGACATGACAATGAAAGGTTTCAATGCCTATTGATAGAGTAATCAAGCATTGGAATCGGAGCACAATTGCTGATTTTAATGTTTTGAATTGTTATACACAACTTAGTAGAAGTAATATGTAAGTTACTAACTGAAATAATAAGCTCCGTTGGAAATAAAACAATAAGCTCGGTTAGAATTATCTTAGGTATTCAATTTAAAAAACTTTGGAGAAAATCACAAGGGGACAAATTTTCAAACGTCAAATTTTGGTAATGTCAATTTTGTATAGATATTTAAATGTCCCTAGGCGTCATCTAGCTTTTACATTTTTGGGTGAACTTTTACCATTTAGTTGTCTTATATCATTTAGAGCTTTTAGCTAAACTCTCCTATATGTCGTTCTGTCGCTTCCGAGCGGTTGCGATTTACTGTGATTTTGAAATCTTATTTTTCTTTCGTTTACAAAGGAAAATTAATATTTTTGAGTGTAAATATAGAGTGTTTTGGGTGTACTATCGAGCTTTCTATTTAAAAAGTGAAATAAACACACAATATTTTACTAGAACACCTTTCAATCCGTTTCCGACAAAACTTTCCAATATTTTAACTTTTAGTTTAAATAAGAAAAGCTTTTTGGAACAGAACAAGGAATCGAATGTTCTTAAAAGCTCTTAAATAGGAAATTAAATTACATTTTGTAAACCAACGCCGTTTTAAACAAATTGTTAGGGAAGACATTAGTTAGTTTAAGTTCTGCTATTTGTTTGCCAAAGCCTACTATCTTTTGGATACATAACCAAAGCAAAGTTGATTGTTTGCAAATTTGTGTTTTTCATATTTTCGGACATCACTATCTTTTAGGGCCTAAAATGAATTTATTCTTTATTATTGAGCTTTTAGTGTTAAAACTGAAATTACCATAAAAAATTTTAAATTTTTCTATTAAAATAGCTTTCAACAATTTTCAAATTAAATCTTAATTTAAAGTACAATATTTTAACGTTTAAATATTAAATGAAAAGCTTTTATAACAAAACATTAGATTGGACGATTTTAAAAGCTTTATAAAATTAAAAATAATTCTTTATTAATTCTCCTTCAATTCTTAACAAAATAATTTTTAATTTAAAATGTTTTATTATATTTCAGGAAGCTCTACATTTGATTTGTGCTTTTCATCTGATGATAGGACTTCTCCAACCAATAAAATCAACAAAATGCCGCAAATTTTCTACTTGTAACAGTAAGTTAATATTAAACGTTTTAAACGCTCTCAAAAAATATTTTTTATTAAAAAAAAAAAATTATCTTGACTTTAGCATAGCATATGCATAATTTTAAAGTTTTAGGCTAGTGAACTCTGATTATATCTGAATTATTCATGTAATTGTGTCTTTCATGTAATTTAATAGATCTTTAAATTTGGTTGTAGCTTTTAATAATTTTTTCCGATCATTAAAATGTTAGTTCCGTTCGATTCCGTTTTAAAGTTTTGTTCAACCAATATATTCAACAAAAAAACCACAAGCTGGAAGTATTCTACTTGTGTAACACTAACTTAAAATTAAACTTTTAAAATTTCACAATAAATGTTTTTTAATTTGAACAAAATCTGATTTAAAGATTAGCTTGGTGTTGTCCCGTCAACAGATTTAGTTAATATGAATATTATTTATTTTTTTTTACTTTGTGCTTTCTGAATTTTTTTAAATATTATATAAAAGCTTTAAAGTGCAAGTAAAAAAGCTTTATTGAAATAAAAACTTTCAACAGATATTAGCGACCAACAATTTTTCTAGGATTTTTAAAACTGAGACGCAAATGCTAGAAAGCTTCGGAATAAATAGCAACATTTTACTTTCAATGATTTTATTTATTTATTTATCTAAAATAAATAAATAAACTTAATATTTAACATTTAAATGCTTTAAAAGCTTGGTGCTTTCCTGTTAACAGATATTTAGAAGCTCTAACGGTTGTCAGCTTATTACTTTTTTTTTGGAAATGATTTTCTCGTACGGCTCATTTTTCATGGGTTCACATTTTTCCCAAGCACACTACTCCTCAGAAAGCTTTTACATTTTAAAGGTACTAGTTAAAAACTTTACGACTCCCAATTATACTTCCTAGAAATATATGCTGAAACCCCAAAAATTGTTGGAATATTTGAGACAGTGTAGGAAATTGATTTTCAAAAAAGTGCTAAAAGCTTATTTAATTTACTATATATTAATGAACGGTTATTTGAATAATTGTGCTTTTTTGATATTTTTCCTGTAATTGAGATATCTAAATAAAAACAGTAGGTTTTTGGAAATGCTAATAAATGAGAAAGTGTTTTTCGTTAGTCTAAGCTTTATTGTTAGTTTAACCATATTAAAAAATCATAAAGGTCGGTTGGAATAGGTTGATAAATTTCTACTACCCTCAAAACTTTTCGATTTACCAATTTTTTCGAAATGGTCGTATTTCCAGTTATGTATTAGTATGAATTAGTTTCAAGTCAAACGACGAAATACCCATTAAATATTTTATTTTAGGGAATACACTAATAGCACAGTTGGAGGCGTTTTAGTTATTAAAAGCATACAAAAAAGCATAAAAGCTTCCAATAAGTCCTATAAGAAGTAATATGGAGCTCTGCAGGTACTATATACTATTTCAGGTGCTAGCGCACGGTAGCTTTAATATTTTATCGGTCGTAAAAGCTCCCAAAAATAAATTCAGTTTCATATAAATTCTAAAAATAACTAAATTTTTACATAAAAGCTTTCCTTACATTTTAATAAAATTGTACAATCAACTAGATTGCTGATGACCTAATCGGAGCTTTGATACTATTTCAAAAAGCTTACCTACATACATTATCATAATATTACATAAATTTAACCTTCTTTTGTTCTCAGACGCAATACATAAAAAATTAAAACCAAAATTGCATCCATAATACATATTGCAAATTTGGGTTGTTGCGGAGATACACCCCTTAAACCATAAAAAAGAATATTAATCAAGTCTTGAGAGTTTACACAAATATGAATACAATTATAATATTTTCCTGTTTTCCCCAGGACCAATCTACTAAAAAAAACTCCTTTATTGTTTTCTAAATAAAATAAAAAAGTTAAAAATTGTGGGATGCAAATTGCATTCAAAATTTTGAATGTGTTATAGAACATGGAAAAATAAAGTGTGAGAGAGTGGTGTATCACAAAATACTCGTATTACTCGTATATATCACTATGGTGATATGATAATAATGAAATAATTTATATTTTGTGACTTGCAGATGCTTTTCTATACATATACAACTGGTACCTGCACAGTTAAGACAATCTTCTGTTCTAATGATACAAAGATTATCAATGTTGTATGTTTGCCTTCCTAAATCTAGTTATAAATAGTATATAGTCGGATACGTATGTAATGCGAAGATTTGGTTTAGCAAATAGTTTATATATACAGAGCTTTATATCATAATAATAGTCATAATAATCATAATAAAAACTAACGAGAATAGGATTGTGATTTGAATAAAATTTCATGCATGAGTTTTTTTTTCTACTGTTGTAATTCCATATAGGTGTACACATTTGTACGTCTGTATGTTCATTATTATCTTTTGATACCTTAGAAATAAAACGACACACAATGAGGAGAATATATAGAGCTTTTATCTGTCGGTAAAACGGAACTGAAAAAAACAAAAATGTAAATATTCTAACTCTAGTAATTATAATTTCAATTTACAATGTTGTTGTATAAATTTATCGAGTATGTGTACTAACTGGTGTATGACTTAATATTTTGTCTACAGGAAAATCACTATGGAATTAGAAAAGGATTTGGATTAGCATATATTATTTGAACAATAAAAAAAGTGTTGTACACAGCAAAGATTGTAATCTCAGGTAAATCACTTTAACCATATAAAAACTTACGCACGGAAAATCGGAATAATAACGTTACGCCGAATAAAGCATCTATCAATCTAATTTATAAGATACTTTGACATTTTCTTATACAAATATATTTTACTTAGTATATAGTGAAAATGATTTACTCCTGATGATAAGACATAATGATAAAGTTTTTTTTTTATTGTAACTTAATGTAAATTTGATGAAAATGAAAATGGATAGAATTGCGCAACAAAAAAAAAATTGATTTTCCTATCAATAAATTATTTTTTCTATTAAGATATTTATACAATGTATACGTAATCGGAGTTGTAATAAGCAAGTAGAAAAGCCAAAATGGGATAAATCTTGCAAAAAAGAAAAAGAAAAGAAGAAACGAAAACTGATTATCACGACGAAAATGAAAATGTTTTTCTTCTTTTTAAATATATAAATTATGTATTATGTACCATTGATACGTACGTATGTATGTCGTCTTGTTGTCTGTTCGTTATAATATAAAGCTACTAAGTATATGTATATATATATATATAAGGGGATTGAAACAGATAAGCTTTTTATATATTCACACAATAATTTTAAGATTTAGAGACATTTACGTTTTATCAATAAATAATAATGGTATCCCTGATTTTAACAAAATATTTTCCATTTTCTTTCTGAGTCTATTGATTTGTTGATTTAATATTTAACTTAATGTGTTGATATTTTAATTTTATTTAATTTAACGTAAACATTTTTTTTTGTCGAACTTAGTATTGACGACATTCGAAATGTAAGTTTGAAATTTAAATTTAAATGTAGAGCATTTATTAAAATTAAAAGTTAAATTCTATATCTAATATTAAAAGCTCACATATGAAATGTAAATATACAAGCTAAGGAGTTAAGCTCAAATTGTTTCTGGAAACTAACCTAAAGTTAATTTAATTTAAAAAGTTTAAAGATTTTTAGTTTTTAACCCAACTTCAGCAACCTACAACTTACAACACTAAAAATATTGTATATGTTTTAAAATAATTTAAAGTAGTAAAAGCTCGATTTTGCAATGTAATAATCACGCTGAGTTAGAAAAATCTTGTCAGAGATTTTTCATTGCAAATAAACATACGGACTTTCCAGAATTGATTCCTCAATTTTTATAGTTTTAGAAAGCTATGTGTAACTGGCATACTGGGGAAACATTATTGTGGAATAACTGGCATACTGATTTACGCCAGTTGCTGATTTTGGTCCAAATTAAAAAAAATTAAATTTTACGGTTTTAGGTTTACGACACCCCTAACTATTTTTTGAGCAAAAATATTGTATGGATTGTCAAAACACATAATCGCAAAATCATTGCTAAATCAAACTTACTCCAGAAACTTACTCCAACTGCAAAAACATTAATAATCTATTTTGAAAGTCTACAATTACGAGCCAAAAATTCGATTTTTAGACCATGTTTTCGAAATGAGCTTTGAACCCTTAAAAATTTATTACAATCTGGCAAAGTCTAATCAAGTTTTGAATATTTAAATTTATTGAACCAGGCATACAAATTCATTTGTTAAACGAATATACCGAAAGATAAAAGCGGAAAACATTTTTTAAAACGTTGCAACTCTTAAAGTATTTTTAAGATGTAAATATTAAATTTATATTCATCCAAATAAAAGCTTCTTTTGCATTTTTAGTTAACATTAAATATAATGAGAAAATCTAAGCTAATTTTAATTTTATGTGAATATAAATGAACAGTACGTTATCGATAAAAAAATTGCAAATGTGTAGAGATTTTATTAAAATTATATTATATTTAAAAAAGTATAAGCTTTAAATTTTTTTTTAACTTTAAATTTTAAAAATTGCCCTCATATTTTCCTATTTTTATGAGTTTTGAGAAAGCTTTTAAACATATACAGCTTTTACCTAAACCTTATATCTACATTTTTTAAGCTACCTGAAACTAGTAATTGTTTAAATGAGGAAAGAGGAGCAGTAGAGCCATTTCTATACGCAATATTTTATTGTAATAAAAGCCCATATTTCTATAATTTTCAAAGCTTTTAAATAATTATTGAAGCTTTAAGCTTCGAATTTATTCCAGAGAATTTTAAAATCGTGCTTATATAAGAAAAAGAATCAGTAATACTCAACGAGTTTTGAAATCTTAAATATTTATTTCAAACTTGTAAAATCTAACCTTACCCACATTCATTGATCCCAACCATAACAGTTCGTGTCTTTAACAAATGTGATGATACACAATAGGCCGAAGATATATTTGAAAACCTAAATAATTTGTTTTTTGAAATTTTACTACAATCAATTGAGCTTTTATATTGAAAGAGTCCATAAACAGGTAGCTTGGAATTGTGAACTAATGCCTATATAAAAAATTGAGGTGTGGCCAACACACGACTTTCTTTTACGAACAGAGAATATTGAGAAATTTTATTTTTTTCTTAATTTTTGGAAACATTTTGTACTTAAGTAGTTTTTTTGTGAACCTTATACTTTTTAAGATATTTGCAAAACAAATTTTCTGGACCAAGGAAGTGGCCACTTCCGGTTAGCTGATTTGCAGTAAAATTCACTGAGACCTCCCAATTTATCAAAAAAGCTTAAATCTAAAGTTTCAGTTCGATTGATTAAACCATATGGGCTGTAGAGAGGACACAGACAGACTGACAGACACCATTTCGAAACCCACTTTTTTGGACTCAGGGGCTCTCAAAACAAATAAATCTCTAAAAATCTCATGGTCCAAAATTTTCATGATTACTATACTTTATTTTATAAAAGTGAAAGAAAGTAAAAAACCCTAATCCATACGAATCGTTCGTTAAGTAAAAGTTCTGCAAAATTATTTTTTGGAAATCGCACTCAACTCCCAAGGGCCAATATCGGCCATTGTCAACAATGATGACAACGGTTTGGCTAGCACATACAATAGGTCCCTCAAATACCTAGTTAGAAAACCCTAATCCATACGGATCGTTCGTTTAGTAAAAGTTCTGCAAAATTATTTTTTGGAAATCGCCCTCAAACCCCAAGGGCCAATATCGGCCATTGCCAACAATGATGACAAAGGTTTCGCTAGCACATGGAATAGGTCCCTTAATTATCTAGTTAGAAAACCCTAATCCATAAGAATCGTTCGTTTAGTAAAAGTTCTGCAAAATTATTTTTTGAAAATCGCACTCAACTCCCAAGGGCCAATATCGGCCATTGCCAATAATGATGACAAAGGTTTCGCTAGTACATGGAATAGATCCCTTAATTACCTAGTTAGAAAACCATAATCCATACGGATCGTTCGTTTAGTAAAAGTTCAACAAAATTATTTTTTGGAAATCGCACTTAACTCCCAAGGGCCAATATCGGTTATTGCCAACAATGATGACAAAGGTTTGGCTAGCACATAGAATAGGTTGCTCAATTACCTAGTTAGAAAACCCTAATCCATACGGATCGTTTGTTTAGTAAAAGTTCTACGAAATTATTCTTTGGAAATCGCACTCAACAATGATGATAAAGATTTCGCTAGCACATGGAATAGGTCTCTTAATTACCTAGTTAAAATTGGGGTGTGGTCAACACACGCCTTTGTTTTACGAACACAGAATTTTGAGAAATTTTATTTTTTTCTTAATTTTTTTTTTTTTAAATTTTAAATTTTTAAATTTTTATTTTTTATTTTTTTTTTTTTATTTTGATTTGTTTTTAATTTTTGGAAACATTTTGGATTTAGTTGTTTTTTGTAAACCTTATACTTTTAAAGATATTTGCAAAACAAATTTTCTGGACCAAGGGAGTGGCCACTTCCGGTTAGCCGATTTGGAGTAAAATTCACTGGAACCTTCTAATTTATCAAGAAAGCTTAAATCTGAAGTTTCAGTTCGATTGATTAAACCATATGGGCTGTAGAGAGGACACAAACAGACTGACAGACTGACAGACTGACAGACTGACAGACTGACAGACTGACAGACTGACAGACAGACACCATTTCGAAACCCACTTTTTCGGACTCAGGAGACCTCAAAACAAATAAATCTCTAAAAATCTCAAGGTCCAAAATTTTCATGATTACTATACTTTATTTTACTAGAGTAAAGAAAGTAAAAGCAGTCAAACTTGCAAATTCTAGCAATTGAGCTTATTTATTTTAAAATCCTATACAAAATATAAAAATAGCAATAAGTAGAGCTTTTGTTAATAAAATCTCATATATAAATTTTATTAATAACCTCAAATTTTTTAAAACATATTAAAGAAACAAATTTTAGTTTAATTTCGCACGTTTAATTTAAAGTCCCTTGGTTTTTAAGTATAGAATTATACTGAAAGCTCAATTAAATTAAATTACAGCTTTAGTTATTTGCAAATGAATTTAAATTAATAATGTCAGTCTAATAAATATAAACGTACTTGTAAGAAAGGTTTCTCGTTTTTTACGTGTTTTATAAAGCTTTTTTTTACTAAGTAAGGAAATCAGTACAAATTTTGGTATTCATAATTTTAATTGTCATCGAAAGCTCATGTTTTAAAATAAACAAAGTTATTATATATTAATTAAAGCTTTACATTTCCAAAAGCTTAGTGTAACATACAAAACCGAAATTTTTTATTTTCGTATTTATGATACCTGGCACAATAGTTTATATCTTCAATGAGTCAGCTTAATCGAAAGCTTATAAAGCATTAATTTTTTTTAAATGAACTACTAACCACAAATTGAGCATTCATTCAGTCAAAATTGAGTCAAAAAACTTTGTTATATTACATTGAACTTTATCTAGCTTTTAGAAACATAAAGCTCGTTTATCTCAATTATGTTCACCATAAAATACCCTTAATTTCAGTTTATGATAAATTAGTGAAAGATTGCTTAGTTAAAGTTGCATAAGATTTAACTAAAAGGAATTAGTTTTTTAATTTAGATTAGAAGATTCTTCAATTTTTAAATGTAATTTGTTTAAAAGTCTTTAAAATTGGAATTTTTAAAATCAATTTTTCTCAAAGCTCATCAGAAATATGATATATGGTTTCTAGTTTCGAGCTTCGACTTATAGTCCTGATTTGTTTTAGCGGCCACACATTGATGTTTTCATTGTTTTGCAAATCCGATTCGATTCTTAGGTTTTCTATTGCTAACTATTTTTAGATATTGAATGGTTGAATGTTCTAGCTTTGCAAAGCTCTAGAATTTAAAAAATTATTTTAAATTAGTACAATATTAAGTAACATTTTAAATTTTGTCAAATTAATTGGCTTCATTAAGGTTTTGGAATTATAAACAAATGGGAAAATTAATTCTTACAAACTTGGAAGTCATAAATAATTGTTGCTCCGTTAATGAGTATAGGGTTGAATTTCACTTCTTATTTAAGATAAAAGTTCTCTTCCATTCTACGTCTCAATTTCAAATTTTTAAGTTTATAACAAATTTCGCATAAAATTAAAAATTAAAATTTAAAAATAAACAATAAAAAATTAGAAATTAGAGATTAAAAATTATAAATTAAAAGCTTTATTGTATTTTTAGATTAGGGTCCTTGCTGCATAGGTTGTTGAATTCCACTTCTAATTTAATTTTAAAATTCATCTCAATTCAATGTTCATCTCTAAATTTTACCTACGTGCTTTATCTGTTTAAGTTAGTACTAAGTTTTACCCCTCATCTAATGTCATATCAATTGCATGTAAAATGCCTCAATTTTCTCCCGTATAACTTTTTAATAAGTTAGGTTTAACTTAACTATTCAAATTTTAAAATTGAGAAAGAATTAAAAAAGTTAAAAATTTAAAGTTTAATTTGTATTTTTAGAAATAGGTCTTGACGTATTTATAGAATTTAAATACTTATATATAGCATCAACGGTATTCCAATTAATAAATAATTGGGGTTTAACAGATAAATTATTGGCTATCGAATTTATTGCAAATAGCAGTAATGCAGGAAACAAGCATGTACTTAATTACAAAAAGCACTTGAGCTATTCTAAAAAGCAAATTAAAAATTACTGCTGCATCTTTTGGGCCATCAGTTAATTTATTTTATCGTTCCAAAAACCTAAATGCTCGGAAGACAAAACTGGAATCAATATCTTCAACATTACCTATAAATATTTCTTCTAATTCCCCTCTAATTTTACCTGTAATTTCACCGCTTAGCACCTCTCCAGATCGGTCTTGTCGCAAAATAAACAATCAACTTCTGCTTATTTTAAATAACCAATATTGTTTGGGACAGAGTCGAATGGTGCTCAGGTTAGCTTGGTTCTGTTCAAATTAAAAGTAAAATTTGACCCAAATGTGTGGTTATCGAGCTGATTTTTTACGAATGTTTATAAAAACTATCGAAAACAACAACCACAGGAAGCATAAACTACTGGATTATATCTTGACAATCGATCACACGTGTTATGAGAAAGAGATTTGTAATAAGCTTTTATAAAAGATTCCAAACGTGATGAAATTGGCGAAAACTTGGGAATCAGCAGACAAGGGGAAAATTGGGTTAAAATTTATAATTTCATGGGGCTAATTGTATGATAAGTATGGTTACAAAATTGTGTTTTTGTTAGAGCTTCTCACGCTGAAGCTAATTAAATGGAAATTTTGATTGTTGTAAAGCTCAATTTAATTTTATTATCCTAAAAAATTTAGCCGCGAGATAAATTTTGAAAAATGTGTTTCAGAAAAAAGCTCACAGTTTTTGCTTTAAAGCGTTGAATGTGTTTTAGAATGCGCGTTAGACAACTGAATTTGTCATTTTAGGGATCTATCTCTTTTAAACATTAAACATGGTCAATCTGATTTTCCTACAAACTGTTGTTATACCAATTCGAAAACTAATTTTGTTAGACTTTTTCAACGAAATGTTTTTCCCGAAAGCTTTTTGAGTTAAAATTTTTTTGTTTTTTTTCATTGTATGCAACAAATGAGAAAGGAAATTGGATTGGAATTTATTATTTAATGAAGCTTATTGAATGTTAAGTTGTCAAAGGGGTGATCTTGATGACCTCTAAATTTGATGTGGGCTTATAAAAACCTTCTTGCAGTGATATGTTATGAAAGCAGCTCATCTTTGTGTAGATCTCGAAATTGGAAAGCGGCGCTTTTTAAAGCTCTTCCAAATTCTTATCGACAGTGAAGCTTTTTGAAAAAACAACAAATGAATAGATTTTTTGTTCCAACTTTCCTTTCTGTCTGATAATTTGCACAAATGCTCAAATCAGAACGGAACAAAATAGTATTTGTCAAATGAAATTGTTAATTTGACGGGAGTTTATATAAAGTTTCGTACATTGAAGCTTTATATCCATTACTTTGGAATGTTGTAAGGCTTTATTTCAATTTGTTTTTCCAGCGAATTTAAGAAAAGTGTCGAAAACTAGTTTTCTAAGTTTCCGAGAGCTTTTTCTTTTAAATGCTGAATGTGCTTTTCTGATATTTATGCCAAACAACTGTGTTACCACTCTCGATGTTATGGTAAACAAGTAAAAATCTACTAAGATGATTAGTATTATTTCGAATTTCTTATCTTTATTTAATATAATATAATGGACAGCGCGAAATACATCGTGTGTTTTTACTGTTCTTCCTCCTTATTCGTAGACGTAGCTAATCGAGCAGGTGGTTCTCGATGTCGCTTTGGTCGAGCATTTACACTATTGTTCCGTGGTGATTTGCTTTGTAGAGAATCCTGGAATTCCGTAACCATGTCATGAATACTGTCTAATCAATTTTCCGTTGTGTTCCATGCTGTCTCATCATCAACTGTTGATTCCGGATCTGATGTCAACATCAGATCTAATGGTAAATGTTTGGGTCTGGTATGATTATTCTCGGTGTAGCGACGTCTTAACTGATTTACAGAATACCGTGACGTGCGATTCGTGTCAATAAGTCAACACTACCAATTTTTTTTTCGATGACGCCGCATTCCCAAAACTGTTCATTACGGCGATGTACTTTTGCGTATACGTTTTCGCCTGGAGAGAAACTACGATGTCGGGCTCCGTGGTGTTTGTTAAATTGTTGCTCTTGTTGAATGCTGCGATCCGTACCATGTTTTGGCGTAGGTTTCAACAAATCGAGCTCTATTCGAATTTGCCGACCCAAAAATAGTTCTGCTGGTGACTTCGATTTTTGTGTGTTTCGGTTGGGTGTTGATCGATATGCTTGGAGGAATTTGGTGAGTATTTCCTTGTTTGTCCCCTCCCCCTTTTGTTTATTTAGTGCACTCGTTCGACTCGCCCGTTCGACATCGGGTGGTAGGGTGGCGTTAAGATGTGATTAATTCCTCGAGTACGACAGAAATCACTGAATTGTTTACTTACGAATAGAGTCCTGTTGTCGGTTACCAATGTTTCCGGATTGCCATTATGTGAAAAAAAAATTGCTCATCTTCTCGATGCAAGTCGTTGACGTGATGTTAGTGCATACTTGTACATCGGGAAACATTGAATATGAGTCAACAGTGACCAGATACCATTCTCCGTCAATTGGTCCGGCGATGTCTGTATGGACTCGTTCCATAGGGCGAATTGCACGTGTTCACGATTGCAGAAGAGTCTTGATGGGTGATTTTGCGTTCTCGGCGCATTTACTGCAGGATCGCGCGAGGCCTGTGATGTCGTCATCAATATTAGGTCAGTACACATGGGCTCGGGCAAGAATTTTCATTGCTTCGATGCCCAAATGCGTTTTGTGCAACTGACGTAACATCAGCTTTCGGTATCGTTTTGGAATGACGATTCTGTCACTAAACATAACACAACCGGGCACAAACGAGAGTGATCCACGTCGATTGTAAAACTGCGCCAGTTCGTCGTCGTCGGGAATTTTCGCTTTTGAATTCGGCCAGTCTGATTTTAAATACTGAACGATTACTCTAATTACATTTTTCGGGTAATGGGTAATACATCCATGATTTCCTCGATTTGATCGGTTATTTCTTCTTCGAGGTGGAGACAGGTAATTACGCAGTCGTCATCGTCAACTCGGTTTGAGGCGATGAGTCGTGATATAATATCAGCTGTTCAAAAATCATTTGTCGACATGTATGATATGTCGAAATCGTATGTTGTTAACGTCAATGCCCACCGTTGAAGTCGATTTGCGGTATACACGGGAATTTCGTTTTTCGATCCAAAAATGCTGAGAAGAGGCTTGTGGTCCGTTACTAATGTAAACCTTCTTCCGTAGATGTACCGATGGAATTTCTTGACTACATAGAGAAGTGAGCATCAGCGTAGATTTTGACAGGAAGTGTTTGATCGTAATGTGTGAGAAGTAATTCGGAGGTGAGGATTTGTCAAATGATTGTTGGCATTGGAGTGACCTTTCCCATTTCACGTTTGCGTTCAAAAGTCGGTCTAATGGAGCTCATAACTCATGAATTTTCTGGACAAACTTTCCGTAGAAGTTTATTGCGCCTAAAAATGATCGCAGATGTGGAACGTTTTTAGGTGCTGGCATTGAAATTATTGCAGTAATTTTTGATGGATCTGTGGTGATGCCTTGGCTATTTACGATCATTCCCAAATAATTTACTTCTAATCGTTCCAATCGTTTAAGGAGTCGTTTGAGGATTGCTTTGTGAGTCTCCTCATCCTTGGAGTGAACGAGAATATCGTCGAATTACGCGATAATTTCGTCAAGGCCGGCTAGCATAGCGTCTATTATTTGCTGGAAAATGCCGGGGGCGGATTTTACTCCAAATGGCAGACGATTGAATGTAAAAAGTCCCTTGTGTGTGTTGATTGTCAGGAATCGCTTTAATTTGTCGTCAACCTCGATTTGCAAATAAGCATCCGACAAATCGTTTTTGCTGAATACTTTACTGCCAGCAAGCTGCGCGAACATTTCTTCTGGAATTGGAAGTGGATATGCGTTGGTCTCGATGCATGAATTCAGCCCAGTTGAGTAGTCCATATGCGCCCATATGCGTATATGACCGTTCGGCCGTTTGACCGCGACGTTGGGTGCTGCCCACTCTGAGTACTCGATCGGTGATATGATGTCGAGTTTTTGAAGGCAATCCAGTTCGCATTCGACTCCCTCCAATGCCGCGAATGACACCGGCCGCTTCGGTCGGTATATAGCTTTATGTGGATGGTCGCTTTAGCCTTTAAACATTTCCCTGGTGTATCGCTTAATATGGTTTGAAATTCATTTTTCACTTCCGTAATGAATATGTCATGTTCTGATTGTATCGCATGAATGACATTACATATTTCGTTTATCGGATGGTCCCAAATGCCTAAACGTTCGATCCAGTCTATGCCTAAAACATCAAGCTCTGTAATATTTGTGGCTAAATATTTACCAGAATATACTTGCCCGATGTTTTTAATCCCCAATTCACAGTCGAATTCTGCGATAATGGGGGGATGGTTTTTTTAAAACTGTGACAGCTCACAGTTATATATAGTATTGTATCCCGCCGCTAGGCACAAGTTTATATATTAACTACGTTTATACAATAGTATAATTCGATTCGCTCTGTCCAACAAACTGTAATCGTTTTTTTTGAGGAACTCGAAACTAAAAAGCTTTAACTTGTCTAAACGGGTTTTAATTTGAATTTTATTAAGCTCTTTCAGAAGCTTATCAATAGCGAAGCTTCATAAAAGTAACATAAACTATTTACAAACTTTTCCTATACCAAATAAACTAATTTTGTTAAATTTTGTAGACGAAATGAGCTTTTAGAGAGCTTTGCCATTTAAACCTTTTTGGTCTGTGCTGTGTTTTGTGTTTATGGAGTTTTTTAGGACAGAAAATGAAGACCTCATTTTATAATTTTTTTCAAGCAAATGAGCTTTTGGTGAGCTTCTCTGTTTGTAAGGTTGTGTGGAAATTGGTTATGGAATTAATAATTTATTGAAGTTTGTCAGATGTTAAGTATGATTACAAAATTGTATTTTTCGAATTTTTCTTGACGTGAGCTTTAAAAAAGCAGCGCACAGTAAATGTATATGGATATTGGGCAGCAATTTTTAATTTAACGGTGTTTTTTGGATAACATATACACTGCCTTTTAACATCACTTGACTGTATCTAATTCACCACCGACTTTTGGCCAATGCTGAGTAAAAAATGTCGCTTTAAATTTGTGTAATAATGTTATAAAGAAATTTTAATTTTTGTCCATATTCAGAAAACTATAAATTTGTATTATTTTTGGACAGGACCCTTTTGGGTTTGACATTGATTGAAAGAAGAGAGAAAAAATGTGAAATTATGTTGCCTGCAACGAAACTTAAACATAATTCATCTAATTTTCCAAAAAAAAAAAAAAAAAAAAAAAACACTTAACCAATTTATGCTTTATATATCCCATTTTCAATAGAATTTCCTTTCATTTCGTTTTTGTTCTCTTGTTGTTGTTAAAAGCTTTTATTTAATTATCTTTTCTATTTTTATTGTGTATAACTTCACATATTATATAAAATAATAATTTTTATTTTTATTTCACAAAAAAAAACCAAAGCAAATAAAAATATCATGACAATAAATATATTCTGTGTATATATAGGAAAAAGCCCCATTTCCCCCATTATAAAAAAAAAATTCTTTTTGTTTCTATTGAAAAACTTTTCAACTATTTTATAAAAATAAAAACACAAAAAAAAAAAAAAACTTTATTTATTATTAAATTAACAAGCCCCTACATATATAAATATATAAATAAAAAGTTTATTTAAATTAATTTATAATAATAATAAATTAATAGTCAAAATATTTTTTTTTTCTGCTTTCTACTTAAAAATTAAATTAATTTTTATTTTTCCCATTAAATCATGACATAACAAATATTTGTTGTTATTCTTGTTGTCTATATAAATATAAACGAGCTTGTATAGTTTTAATGGACGGAAATTATTGAACATTATTTAGAGAGAGAGAGCGAGAGAGATAATATGCAAATTTTTAATAAATAATAATTAATAATTTGTTTGTTGAAAATCCATTAACGACAACTAAAAATAAAAGTTTACAGTCACTGTTTATATAAAATATATAAAGAAAAATGGTAAAAATCGATAAATAAGCGAAATCGAAGCTTTTTTGACTGTACAAAACTATATTCAATCAATCAATTTTTTTTTTAATTTCCTGAATGTTTATAAAATATTCTTTTTTATCGCATAAATTATTTAATTTAATTTAAAGCGATTTTCATAAACAGTTAATAAAATTTTTATTTTGAATAGTTGTTGCGAATTTCATTTTTAACATAATTTATAAACGACTTACAAGTTTCAATAACATAGATTTAGCCGAACATGATAAATTGATTTAATTTAGCAGATGCAAAATTTGAGAATGAATATTTTCCGTAGAAAACTTTTTTATTGGTTGCGAAAGCTTTTAGATGAAACAGAAACTTAGCTGCGTCTAGTCAAAATTTATACCTATCTGAGAAAGGAAGAAATAAAAATAAAAAGCTTTCGAGTTTCGTTAAATTTAGATGATTTTAAAAATTGAATAACGTTTCAGAATTGTTGAACCAATTTATAATAATTCGCTTAATTAAAGAATTTTGTTAAAAAAGCCCAAATTAAAATTAAAAGAGCTTTATTTCGATTTGTTTTCCCAAAATATATTTTTTACTTTTTACTTTTACCTACTGATTTCCTTCAAATTACAGAAATTTTGCTTAAAAGAAAATCGATTAAAATATTTTCGCTCAACATTAGAACAAAGAAAATGTTGTACCAGAATGGTAGCTTACATTTTTTCGAACACACACATATTCACAATGTAATAGTTAAAAAGAGAACTATTCGATTTAATTGAATCATTTCGAATAAATTATGTCCAAACCAAACTCCTCACATAAAGGCGATTTTTTTTTTCGATTAGTTTTCGACAATCACTGTTGTTGCTGCATTATTCTCGTTCGTCTATTCAGTTTATACAGATACACAAACTACCATAGCTAGTGCTGTAAATAAAAATCGACCAAATTAAAACAACAAAAAAGCTAGGTAAAATTATAGTTTATATGGTGTAAAAGTTGTATTTCTCTATTAAAAAAAAAAGTTGTTGTTACAATTTAAAATTTTAATTTATATTTGTTTGATATTTTTTAATGTTCAAGTCATAATATTTTAGTTTACCATATTTCTGTTTATATATATATATATATATATATATATATATATATATATATATATATATATATATATATATATATATATATATATATATATTATTTTCATTATAACGTTTGTAATTTTATTTTATTTATATTTGTTATCAAAAACGAAAAAAGAAAAAAACTGTCAACATTTTTTTCAGTACGAGAATATGTTCAAATATGGAAATAATGGAAAACTGAATTTTTTTTTAGCCAACTCGTATTTTATTTTGCGACACAGAATATGTAATAATAAATTATAATGTGAAAATTAATAAAGTATTCCTCTTGAATGTGTAGAATAAATATTTTAGGGGAGGATGATAGATTTTCCCAAAAAATTTTGAAAAATGACGAATAAAGGGTAGATTGCCGTATGTGTAGTTTGTTGTGGTATTTTTAGTTCGTTAGGTTATATCAATTTAGAAAAGCTTTCATTTAGTGACTTGTCAAATAATTTATTAAAATAATAATTACTTTGCAATTTTGAGGAATAATCGATACAATTTTTAATTAACAAAATATCTGCAAGAGCTGTTAATTTAAATTGCTTACCTCACAGAAAAATATCACGAATATTTCTACACATTTAGTAGAAACTTCAATTTAACTGAAAATCTCCTGAACTAAATAAACTCGAGATCACTCGAATATTTCAACACACGCAGTAAAATGTAAGATTTGAATAATTCCAAACATTAAATAATTTTATCATTTTCATCTAACGCTTGGAATCTTAGGAAATCTTAGCTTTCAAGTTTGTTAGCCAATCAGTAACATAGCAAACCGGCTGTGAAAACTTTTTGCCTCTAACCGACTGCATTGTTTACGATTTAATTTTAAACCATGCAAAAAAGTTAAAGTGTAAATCTCAAAATTTTTTATAGAGCTTTAAAGTTCATTGATGTTTGCTGGTTTAATTTTGTACTGTTCCATAAATTTAAATTTTATTTGTGTAATGCTATTGGCAGCCATTTAAAATTTGGGAAAAAATCTCTACCACTAATACAAGTTAGTAAGCTGTACGAAAGTTTCACGATTTATATATATGTTTGCTTGCTTCATCTGCTACCTTACATTTTTCGAGCATAAACAAACGCTTAAGAAACTTCGAGTCTTTCGGACTAGGTTAAATGTCTTTCTAAATGTAAAGCTTAAAAGCTCGATTTTTTTTATCGTTTAAGTAAGCGGTTTCACTTAGATCAATATGAAAATTTACTAATACATGGTAAACTAAACTGAAACATTTTCTTTAGTTATCAAACTTTGAACCAGACTAAGGTTTTATTTAACTCTAAACTAAACTGAAGCTTTTTCTTTAGTTATCAAACTGTCAACCAGACTAAGCTTTTATTTAACCTTTTTAATGCTTATTTTTGTTATCTTACACAAAATTTATTTTCATGTTTGAAACTTTCAAACAAATGTAAGTTAAAAAGATTAACAATTTTGATATTTGTTTACTTTGATCTGCTATTGATTTTTAATTTTATAATTTAAAGTTTTTAAAGCTTGTCGCTGCTATTTTCCAAGCATTGTTTGTTTAACAAGTTACAACTATTTAACAATTAGGTAACAAGAAATATAAATTTTACTGAAAATTTGAACTGCAGCTTTATAAATAAATTTAATAAAAGTTGAGCTTTCATCTGTAATTTTAATTGTTAATAGTGTTTGGATGGATATTACAAAAGAAGTTAATAGAAAGATGTTAAATGTTATTAAGTAATTTAAAAAAAACTGTGTAGAGCCCAAAAAATTCGAACAGTAGTTTTAAGTAGATCTAGAAATCCGAAAAGCTCGTATTTGTTATCGTTTATTTACCCAGTTTCAGTTTTATCATTCTGAAAAGTAACGAGCCGTGATTAAGGTGAATATAGTTATTAACCTAATAAAGCCTTTAAAATAAAAGCTATGAGCGAAAAGTTATCGCCTTAATTTTGTGTGTTTTAACTTTTACTGTTTTCCTGGTACAAAGCTTAAATATTTAAACTGATTTAAAAAGACTAATATTCTGAAAAGGAGCTTTCATTAAATTATAATTTTAATGTGAAGCTCAAAATTTCCGAGAAACAATAAATATCTCTGTATCGTCAGAAAACTTAAAAGCTGGAGCTTTGAAAGTTCATATATCATATATTTCTTATTGTTAATTTTGTGTTTTTCTATAAATGGTGTGAAATTTAAAATTTATTTGTGTAATGCTTTTTAACAGCCATTTAAAATTTGGGAAAAATTCTCTGCCACTAATACAAGTTATTAAGCTTTACGAAAGTTTCACGATTTATATATTTGTTTTCGTGCTTCATCTGCTACTAATTAGTTATTTATCTTGCATTTTTCGAGCATGAAACAAACGCTTAAGAAACTTCGAGACTTTCGGACAATGTTAAATGTCTTTCTAAATGTAAAGCTTAAAAGCTATTTTTTTGATTTCGATTTTTTTTATCGTTTAAGTAAGCGGTTTCACTTAGATCAATATGTGAATTTACTAATACATGGTAAACTAAACTGAAGCTTTTTCTTTAGTTATCAAACTGTCAACCAGACTAAGCTTTTCTTTAACTCTAAACTAAACTGAAGCTTTTTCTTTAGTTATCAAACTGTCAACCAGACTAAGCTTTTATTTAACCTTTTTAATGCTTATTTTTGTTATCTTACACAAAATTTATTTTCATGTTTGAAACTTTCAAACAAATGTAAGTTGAAAAGATTAACAATTTTGATAATTGTTTACTTTGATCTGCTAATGATTTTTAGTTTTATAATTTAAAGTTTTTAAAGCTTTTCGCTGCTATTTTCCAAGCATTGTTTGGTTAACATTTTACATAACATTATGATAATATCAATTTGGTAACAAGAAATATAAATGTTACTGACAATTTGTATGGACCAAAACTGAAACTTTATAAATAAATTTAATAAAAGTTGAATTTTTATCTAGAATTTTAATTGTTAGTAATGTTAGGATGGATATTACAAAAGATGTTAAATGTTATTAAGTAATTTAAAAAAACTGTGTAAAGCCCAAAAAATTCGAACAGTAGTTTTAAGTAGATCCGTGATTAAGGTGAGCATAGTTATTGACCTAATAAAACCTTAAAAATAAAAGCTCTGAGCGAAAAGTTATCGCCTTAATTTTGTGTGTTTTAACTTTTATTGTTTCCCTGGTACAAATTTTAAATATTTAAACCGATTTTTTGATTTAAAAAGACTAATATTCTGACAAGGAGCTTTCATAATGTGAAGCTCGAAATTTCCGAGAAACAATAAATATCTCTGTGTCGTCAGAAAACTTAAAAGCTGGAGCTGTCAAAGTTCATACCAAAAAGCTTCCATATATTTCTTATTGTTAATTTTGTGTTTTTCTATAAATGGTGTGAAATTTAAAATTTATTTGTGTAATGCTATTAGCAGCCATTTAAAATTTAGGATAAATTCTCTACCACTAATACAAGTTAGTAGGCTTTATGAAAGTTTCACGATTTATATATTTGTTTTCATGCTTCATCTGCTACTAATTAGTTATTTATCTTACATTTTTCGAGTATGAAACAAACGCTAAAGAAACTTCGAGACTTTCGGAAAATATTAAATGTCTTTCTAAATGTAAAGCTTAAAAGCTCGATTTTTTTATCGTTTAAGTAAACGGTTTCACTTAGAACAATAAGAAAATTTACTAATGCTTGGTAAACTAAACTGAAGCTTTTTCTTTAGTTATCAAACTGTCAACCAGACTAAGCTTTTATTTAACCTTTTTAATGCTTATTTTTGTTAAGTTACACACAATTTATTTTCATGTTTGAAACTTTCAAACAAATGTAAGTTGAAAAGATTAACAATTTTGATAATTGTTTACTTTGATCTGCTACTGATTTTTAGTTTTATAATTTAAAGTTTTTAAAGCTTTTCGCTGCTATTTTCCAAGCATTGTTTGTATAACATTTTACATAACATTATGATAATATCAATTTGGTAACAAGAAATGTAAATGTTACTGACAATTTTTATGTTGAGCTTTCATCTATAATTTTAATTGTTAATAATGTTTGGATGTATATTACAAAAAAAATTAATGTAGACATGTAAATAGTTATTTTGTAACTTAAAAAAAATGGTGTAAAGTCCAAAAAATAAGTAGATCTAGAAATCCAAAAAACTCGAATTTTTTATCGTTTATTTATCCAGTTTCAGCTTTATTATTCTAAAATGTTACGAGCCGTGATTAAGGTGAGCATAGTTATTGACCTAATAAAGCCTCAAAAATAAAAGCTCTGAACAAAAAGTTATCGCCTTAATTTTGTATGTTTTAACATCTATTCTTTTCCTGGTACAAAGTTTAAATATTTAAACCGATCTTTTGATTTAAAAAGACTAATATTCTGGCAGGGAGCTTTCCTTAAATTATAATTTTAATTGCCAATTTTATTTGCCAGAATCTTACAAAAAAATAATGTGATGCTTAAAATTTCCGAAAAAAACTAAAAAGCTGGAGCTGTCATAGTTCATAGTTCTTATTGTTAATTTTGCGCTTTTCTAATGGTGTGAAATTTGAAATTTTTGAGCAAGTAGTAATATTCGTTTAGCTTCAGAATACGTAAAAGCTCAAAGAATTTTTTTTTTTTTAAATTATTTAGATGTGTGGTATATTTAGTGTTTTTTTTGAGGCAAATTACGGATACCTAGTTTAAGGCATAAGGTGTACCTTCTACTATTATGCTAATAGGTGAACCTATTAAAAAAAGGATTTCCATATACATACAAACAAATCACTGTTCTCAACATAATAAAATCCAAACTTTCAACTCTCTTTCTCGACTCGAAAATTTATTAAGGTGAATATACATTTTGTGCTGTATAAAATATAACGATTAACCCAAAAACACTTTGATGAAAATACTTCCTTAGCACACAGCTACAGAAAAAAAAACTGTATAATCTTATCGTCGTCTCTCTATCCTGTTTCTGGTTGCTGCTGCTGTTGCTGCTGCTGCTGTTGTTGTTGTAGGAAAAATGTAAAATATGTTTTTAACATTTTTATTTTATAGTTTTCTTCGTTAGATATTTTTGTTAAGTTTTCTTGTTAAAATATATTTAAAATAATATTATTTTCTTCATGTATAGTTGTTATGTTCTTTTATTTGACTTTTTATCTTAGTTTTGTTGTCATTTATATATTATTATGTATGTGTACATAGAGAGGAGGAAGAAAATTATATTTAACATGGAAACTTAGTACAAAAAAACTCATATATTGAAAAAAAAAAGTTTAATAACATAGATAATGTGAAAGATTACATAATGTTACAAAGATTTAAATAGAAATAGATAAGAAGTTTATGGAAATATATTTTTTTATGTTCTTATCATTAAGACACCCTTTTCGTATCGTATAGCTGTAAACTGTACAAAACATACGTTCGGGTGTGATAACGCCGAGATTTATTACGCTAAACGTTTTTAAACTTTAGATTATGTATGTAAATAAATCAATATTTAAATTTGACTAATTACGTATAATGTAATTTAACAATTATGTGTGATAATTAAATTAATTATATTTATGTATGTACATAAATTAATTTTGGTTCCCCTTTTAAAGCAATAACAAAACAAAAAAAAACGCGACGAAAAGCACATCCGGAACAAGTAAAAAAAAAATCCAATTTCACGTATTATTATTTTCTTATATACTCATCACGGTGTGGCGGTGGAAAGAATAATTTTGAAGCAGAAAAAAAAACGAAAAAATTTTATTCTTTGTTTCAAATGTGTGATGCTGCTGTTGCTCCTGCTGCTGCTTCTGCTATACTACAATCATTCAATGTCATAAATTAAAATAATTCTTTCATGTTAAAGTACAAAATAAAAATTTTCCGTTGAGCTTTTATTTTTTTATTTTTTTTTGCTCTCCATAGTATATCAAATTTATGATGTAATATTTTACTTGATATACGTTATACGTTAGCTAGGATAATATCTCGCGCTCTCGAAATATGATAATAATGTATGAGCGTTAAATTATCGCACAGCAATATAGTGGAGTGAAATAAATTTTGTGAACACAAAAAGAAAAGTTCATCATAAAATTTATTTACATCATGTTTGAGTAGAGATATGTGTTAAGTATGGCACGCTGCCACGTTTTTATGTTGAAGTTTATTGTACATTTTCACTATGGATTTGGAAAATAATTCACAAATTTTGAACAATCATTTGATTGATTGAATTTTATTGTAGCAAAGTTATGAACGGGTTAGCGTGATTAATACAGTGGTGTTATCAGTATTTTACAAAAGTAAACTGTAATTTCACGTCACTTCTTTGGTGAGATCGCTCCCTGCGATGGTGTAGAACTCAGGATGTTAAAACAGAATGGCAGGAGGGCCTTGATATCTTAGATTAAAAATATAGTGTAACAGAGCTTTAAAGCATAAAAGCGTGAAAAAATTGTCAGTTTTTAAGTTTGGATATAGTTGAAGCTTCATATAGGGAAATATCACATAATAAAAAAAAAAATTAATCTTAGAGCCTGAGAATAAGTGAGCTTTTAAGCTGAATATTACAAATTTTTTGTGTTTTCCATTACCATAATTGTAAAACTTTAATGTTAGCAGCTTGTGAACTTTTCGGAAATATTTCAAAGATCAAGAAGCTCTAGAGCCCTAGAGAGGGGTGTATCTCCCAACCAAAAGTTTTTCGGTTTAAGACTTAAGGTATATATTTATTTTTAATTATTTTTTTTTTTCAAAATTAAATTGTGCTTTGAATATTAAAAAAAAGCTCTGGCCGTTGGCGATGTTATACTTTAACTTTCGCATAAAATCTGAATAGTAAATCTGAACTTTGAGAAGGTCTTGATATCGCAGATTAAATGCACATTGTGAAAGAGCTGTAAATCCTAAAAACTTGATAAAAATGAGATCTTCACTTGCATGTCAGTTTTTAAGTTTAGTAATAATCGTTGTTTTATAGAAAAAACACCATACTCGATACCTTTTTCTCTAAAGTCGATAAAAAGCTCTTGGGAGTAGAAGTAGTTTGCCCTGCGAACTATTTTAATATTTTTAGCACGAATTGAAATTACATAATAAATAGGATAATTTACGATAGAGCCAGAGGAAAAGTCAGCTTTTAAGCTAAAATATTATTTTTTTACGCTACCATAATGCTTTACCCTTCTTATCAAGAGGCTTGAAGCTGCACTTAGTTTTATAAACTTCATTCAAACAAAAATTTTACTTATCTCTCGATAGAGGGGAGTGTACTTCCCAATCAAAAATTTCTCGGCTTAAAACATAAGGTATACAGTTATTTCAACTTATTTTCATAATTAAATTGGCCTTTAATTTTAAAAAAAGCTTTCGGCTTATTTAAATATCTAGGAGTTATTTTGACAGAAGTCAAAGACTTATTCAAAAATCTCACACATTTATTTTGACGCATCCATGATTCCAAGTTATGGTTGACCATGTCATACTAACTTTCGTAGAAACTTGGAATAATAAAACTGCACTTCGGGATGGTTTAATATCGCAGACTAAAAGCACATTGTGACAGAGCTTTAATGTGTCATTTTTTAAGCTTGGTAATAATGATAGCTTTATCTAGAGAAGACCCATTTTCCCGAAAGCTTTAGTAAATGAAATTTACATTAAAAAATATTTTAATGTTTTTAACAACTTTGAAAACTACGTAATAAGAATAATAATTAATCCTAGTCCCTAGGGAAAATGAGCTTTTAAGCTGTATAATAAAATATCGTTTATTTGCGTTACCTTAATTCTGCTGCGGGTCTTCATAAAATTTTAAGTATTTCAAAGATCATGAAGCTCAAAGCTACACCTAGTTTTTGAGCTTAATTTAACCAACAATTTTACTTACCACCGCCTAGAGAGGAGTGTACCTCCCAACCAAAAATTTCTCGGCATAAAACTTAAGGTACACATTTATTTTAAGCTTTAGTCTGTATGTAGATTAAAAGCATATTGTGACGGAAAATTGTCAGAATTTAAGCTTAGTAATAATGGTAGCTTTATCTAAATAATAATTAGTCTTAGAGGCTGGGGGAACATAAGCTTTTAAGCTGATTATTAAATGTTTTTTTTACGTTACCTTTAATTCTTTCAACTGCAGGTCTTTATGACATTTTATTGTTTGTAGCTTTTAAAGTTCGTGTAAGTATTTCAAAGATGAAGGAGGTCGAATCTACCTCTGCCTAGAGAGATTGTTCCTCCCTAGCTTAGGTTATTTATTTATTTTCATTTTTTTTTCGAAATTCAATTGCCCCTCGAATTTTTAAACAGCTTTCGGTATTTATAAGTAAACCAAATTATGAGCCGCTTCTAAATAATAAATGTACTATCTGTAAATTCGTTAATAATAAAACCTGTACTATATACGTTAATGAGATTATTATAGAATGTATTAGGATATAAGTATTAAAAAAACGTTTCTGATAATTAGAATCTTAATTTTACAAGATTGTCAAATAAAAATAAACGTTTTCAAACCACATTCAAATGCACGAAAACTATGTGTATGATTGTTAAGCTGATACGAAATAATTCGGGTCACCAATAGCTGTTGTAACTGGTGTATTGCAGGTTCAAACAGTCGATAGTTTTGGTTATGGACGTCCTGGCTTAAAAAGTTATTTGGCCACTTAAGCCATTAGGCCAAAGTACAATCAAAATCAAAATCGTATCAGGCCAAATTTGATTAAATCAGAAATCTGGTATTGGGCTGAATTAGATAGGATGGAGGACACTTTACCACAAATATTTTCCTAAGAAAATAGAAAACTGAAGGCTCTGTCTTGCGAATATTTTAAATTCTATGTATATTGTATCAACAAAAATCTTAATCTGTAATTCAAATTTCATTAAAAGTTTTAATTTTTAAAATTTTTAAAAGCATAAAATATGAAATTCAGCAGCATTTTCAGACATTTCTAATTTCATGTATTAAATCTTAAATTTTAAAATGATACAAATTCTAAATTCTTAAAATTTGAATTTTTCAAATTAAATATTTCAATCTTAAATCATTTTAATTTTGAAAAATACATCTTTAGATCGCCTCAGTTCTAAATTTTTTAATATTTGTATTGTTCCTTTCCAAATTCATAAAATTCCGAATCCATCAGTATTTTTAGAAATTTTTAAATTTCAAATTCTCTTGTAATAGCGATACAAATTTAGAAATGATGTATTAATTCTTAAATCCCCATATTAAGATGAATATAATCGTCTTAAAGTCACCTAAACTCTAAATTCCTTGAAATTCACTTAACTTCAACAAAATGTGAGTTTTGGCAATTTTCAAATGCATGACTTTCCAAATCTAGCAGCATTTCCAGAAAACTCCGATTTCATGTATTAATTTTTAAAGATCTGTACTAAAATGGCCTAAAGTCTAAACTTCTCAAATGACTTGTAAATTGTAAATCTACGATGAATTTTCAGATATGTTTAATTTCATACAATAATTTATATAACTCTAAATTTAAAATTTTAAGATTTTTGGAGTGTTAATTCTTATACAAACAACTTAAGATATGTCCTAAATTTTAAATTCATAAATATTTGAATTTTTTAAATTTCCAAGTATATCAATTTTAAATCTAGCAGCATTTCTAGAAATGTCAAATTATAATTTTCGGAAATCTTAAGCACTTATCGCAAGATGAAATTTCTAAATTCAGAAATTTAAGATCCAGCAGCATTTTTTCTTAAATCACTAATTTCATGACTTAATTTTCAAACATCTGAAAATTATGAAAATATACATTATGTTTCATGTACTAAATGTTATCTTTTAAAGGCAAATTTTAACATAGCCTAAATCCTAAATTTTTAAATATTTGTATTGTTAAAATTTCCAAGTCCAAAAAATTTAAATTAAGCAGCATTTTTAGAAATGTCTTATTATGTATTAATTCCTAAACACCCATCATAAACAGGGCGAAAATTATCAGAAATCTTTAAATTTCATGCATTAATTCTTAAGCATCCATCTTAAAATGGTCTAAATCCTAAATTTAGGATTCCCTATCTCTAAATTCCTTAAAACTGAATTTAACGTGTTTATTCTAACTTCTTCAAAATTTGAATTTTGAGCATTTCAAAATGCAGCATTTTCAGAAAAGTCTGATTTCATATATTATTCCTTAAACACCCATGCTAAGATGGCCTAAATTCTAAACTTCCTAAATTATACAATTTTGAATATTTCGAAATTTGTAAAATTCAGCAGCATTTTAGAGAAATTTCTAATTTCATAATTATTGTATTAATTCTTACTTTCTTAAATTTTGAATTTTGAAAATTTCCATACATTTTCAGAATTTTCTAATTTCACAAAATAATTCTTAAGCCTTAAAATGACTCAAATTCATTAAATATTTTAATTTTGCGGCATTTTGTGAAATTTCGAAAGGGTGTTAAATGGCCTAAATTTTAAATCCTTAAATTTTGAAATTAGTCTAACCTCAAAACTTATAATTTTTGGAATTTTGAAAATTTCCAAATTGGCAAATTTCTAATCCAGCTGCACCTTTAGAAAACTCTGAATTTATATATTTTTTCTTAAACACTCGTGCTAAGATGGCCCAAATTCTGAACTTCCTAAATTTTTTGATTTTGAAAAAAATCCAGCGGTAATTTCAGTAATTTAATTTTAATTTTAAGATGGCCTAAATACGAAATTCTGAAACTTTTTAATTTTTAAAATTAAAAAAATTCGTTATATTCCGAATTCAGCAGCATTATTCAGAAATTTGTAATTCATACATTAATTTTTAAACTTTAAAATTGCCTAAATTCAACATTTTTAATTTTTAAAATTTTCGGTTACATAAAATTCAAAATGTAGCAGCATTTTAAAAAATTTCAAATCGTGTTAATCCTTAAACACCCATCATAAGATGACTTTAGATTATTTAAATTTTTGAATTTCCATTATAAACACCTATCTTAAGATAGTCAAGCACCAACCTTAAAATGGTCAAAATTCTAAATTCCTTAAAATTGAATCTATTGTGTTGATTTTAGCTAATACTTTGTTTAATTTTAGTAAATTAAGCATTTTTATTTTGAGAAACGTGCTAGTGGTAAATAGTACGCCTCTGAATTTCAACTAAACGTCAATTAAATCATTCGAATTTTACAAAAATAAAAACCACCTAAATAAACAAATCATTTTTTAATCAGCTTAATTGATTTATCAATCTCACAAGCGCCCATTATAAATTTTATATAAATAACAGCATTTCAAAATAATTTTAAATTAATTTACCGTATTTTGACATGCAACAATGTTTTTGATAAAATAATGAAATTTTATAACACAAAAATCAATTACAATTTTTAGAGCGTTGTTTTTGTAACTACAGCAAACAAATGCAAATGTTAACCAATGAGCAGTGCATCAATTATTTGGTAAAATAATTAAATTTTCATTAACTAAATAAACACAAAGTATTTTTTTAATATTTTTAATTAATTGATATCAAACATTAAACTTTGGTTTTTAATAATTTCGCCTACCTGTTTTGGACATGTATGAGTTTATTAAATTTATTTTAATTTAAAGCTAAAAAAAATATTCTCACTTTCATTTCCCCCCAAAAAGCACATCAACAGTACATAATAATACTGTGATTATTAAATCAAAGACGTTTGATAATATATTCTATCCGTCTCTTAATGATATCCATGTACATATGTTAATATCTTATCAAATACGAGACTGAACGACATAATTAAATATTAAAACAAAAATCTTAGCTTTTATGCGTCAGTATTTTTTAATATCAAACATTTTTAACACAAATATAACAAAAGTAATTTCCCCAAATAAAAAAAAAAAAATGTTTTTCGTTCTTCTACAGTTCTTCAAGTCAAACCCCCAAGAAGAGCACGATTTTTGCTTTCTTATTTATTTTTCTTATAAACTACAACAACACCAAAAAAATAAAAATAATAAATTTAAACAGAAAAAGGCAAACATACTTTTGACTCGGTTAATTACTGTGTATACATTTTGATGACGGAAGATTATATTCAGCGGATTTAATGAGAGATTTTTTTGTACATCTTGACGTCTCTTTATTCTATGTGCGGTTTAATGAAATCGTGTTGCTTTTTTTATTCTTATTTTGTCGTTATTTCGTACACATAATGCTTTGATTAAATCAAGTTTATGATAGCGAGCGCGGGTAATTTACCGAGGCGAGATAATTAAATTGAGTACAACGCGAGGGTGAATTGTCTTGAAAATATCTGTGAGTGATTACGAAATGATTTTTATGTAAAGTGTATTATCTATAGAAACCAGTAGTGTGAAGTTTATGACAACAAATTTTAACAAAATACAAAAGTTTCTGCAAAAAAAAAAATACTTTCTGCAAGACTGCTCAAATGTACGGAATAGGGCTGAAAGGCCGAATGTCGAAAGGCCGAATGTGTCGAAAGGCCGAATATCGAAAACCGAATTTCGAAAGGCCGAATGTGTCCAAAGGCGTAATAGGTCGGAAGGTCGAAATGCCGATTGTGTCAAAAGGTCTAATATGTCGAAATTGATTTTAATTTTGGGTTGGTTACCTTATCTAGAAAAAAATAATACAGAAATTGAAAATCCTGAAAAAAAATCTAAACAAAAAAATCCAGAAAACTTAAATCCAGAAACACAACTATCAAAGTGCGAGCCAAGTTAACATTAAAATTGATTCAACCTTTCCGACACAGATCAAAGGAATTATACGCTTCTACGGATTGTTGTACCATAAATGTTTCAAATTATTTTGTGGTTGGCTTAATTCGTTGGGTTAGTATAGTATCGACAAATCTATTGAACCGAATTGCAGATTTAATTCTTCGTTAATGTTTCGTCAATCTCGCAGATACAGATCAAAGGAATTTTATTGCTCGTATCTCTTTTTTTGATAGTTGTACAAATGTTTCAAGTGACGACAAATGTCTAAAAATGCCTATAAAATTGATTTTTCATTTATTTTGAACAAAATATTTTTTCTGGATTTTTAATTTTCAATTATTCTGGATCATAAAATTTCTGGATTTTTTTTTTCAGGCAAATGTAGTGATCCCTTTTTTTGTCATATAATTAAAAATTAACTAATTATAATAAAAAAAAAATAAATAAATAAAAATCAATTAAGTAACGGAAAATTTAATGAAAGTTCGACCTTTCGACCTAATCGGCCGCTCCACACGTTAAGCCATTCGACCCATTCGGCCTTTCGACCCATTCGGCCTTTCGACCCATTCGGCCTTTAGACATTCGGCCTTTCGACCCAATCGGACATTAGACATTCGGTCTTTCGACACATTCGGCCAAACGACATTCGGCCTTGCGGCGTTCGGCCAATGCATCACCTACATGCGTTGTCGTCAGAGTTCAACCAACAACCAGTGCAACGTCTTCACGCCGCTCAACGTTGTACGATTTTGGAACAACGCATGTAACCATAAAACTACCGTCTCTTCCATATGTAACATAAAAACAAAATAAAATTTATTTTCTTCAGTCTCGTCTCGGATTTGGTGTGGAGCACACGCGCGCTTAACAATTGAAATTATAAAATTTTGTACAAAAAAATATAAATTAATTTTCAATAAATAAATTAAATTTTTTAATACAAAAAATAACAACAACAAAATAAAATAAAATATTATTTATTAAATCAAATTTTACAGTGGCGTTTTTATTAATTAAGGATAAAGTAAACCGCTAAAGGCCTTTCGACATTAGGCCTTCCGACATTCGGCCTTTCAACATCGAATGAAATGTACCATAAGAAATATTAGCAAGACCCATTAATTTTTTTTTTTTTTTAACTTGCGCTACTCTAAAAAAAATCGGTACGTTTAAACAATTACCTGTCACTGGCCATCAAATGCAAACCTACACTTTTTTTTAGTACAGCTGTTTTGCAAAAACATTTGCGGGATACCAAACAATGAAATATAATTTTTGCGAAAAAATTTATTTAGAAATCATTGAGCTTTTAATATTGTATAATTTTGAACTTTGGGATTAGCTGATTTATAGTAAGGTGATTTTTAAACAAAAATCGAACTTTTTACCTAAATGCGCGTTAGCCAAACAATTAAAAGTTACAAAACTTATTTTTAGAGGTTTTGGATTTTTATGGCTCAGAATCTGGTGAACTACTTATAGTAAGGTGATTTTCAAAATAGTCGAACTTTCTACAAAATGTTGCCAAATAAGCAGAACCGCAATCCGAGCTTAATTGCACATTTTCGACATATAAGGTTCAGAATTTGCTCATGTACAGTAAGGAGTTTTTCAGAAAGGGAAATTTTCTCTAAAACTTTTGACAATAACCAAGCAGTCCTAATGCACGTTGGCTTAACAATTACAGATCCCGAAAACTATTTTTAGTGTTACCTATAACACTTGACACGTTTTTTAATTAAAACAATAAAACGTCGGTCTTACACTCGATATTTTCGATGACTCATTTTCCTTTATTATTATTTCTTTATATAACATCATAATACAAACATTCTGAGGTTGGTACACCTTAATATAAATCAGGGTTGTTTAACCTAACAATTCGGCCAACCTGATTGAAACTGTCTCGGTTTTAATAAATAATATAATTGTTAACCTGACAATTTATTAAATGGTTTCATGCGAGTAATATCATATACACCATCAAACGGCCGGCTATCGATCATTACCCAATATTTTCTTAACCTGATATGGCCCTCTTTATTTTGGGATTAGTTTTTTGTTAAACCTGGAGTAGTGTCCACATTCTTAACGACGACTAAATCACCTTCATTAAACGTAACAGCTTCCTTTCGATGACTATTCACATATTCTCGACTATACGCTTGTGATGCTTCAATGTTAATACGGACAGTTTCCCGAATTGCGTTAATGTTTTCCGGAACATCATCTAATTTGTTTTCTCTTTCGAGAAATTCAAGAAGCTTATCATGTACGGGACCCCGTCAGATTTCTTCCAAATAATATCAAGGATGGTGTCAATTTCGTCGTACTATGCTCACTAGTGTTGTACGTAAACTCTATTTGTTCCAGGATTTGGTCCTACTCGATTTTTCGTTCGGCATCGACCAACTTTGCTATCATAGGTGTTAGCGTGCGATTAAATCGTTCAATTTGTCCATTTGCATGTGGCGCGGCACTAGCAACCAAAATATGTTGTACACAATTTTGCTTTAAGTAGTTCTTAAACTCATGCGATGTAAAATTACTGCCTCTGTCCGTAATTACTTTATCGGGACGACTAAAGTGTCTAAAATATTGCTGGAAACACTCGATTGTATCTTTAGCACTCGTGGTTTTGGTTGCAAACAATCGAATATGTTTCGAAAAACCGTCAATGATACCCAATATAAACCGCTTCTTTTGCTTAGTCTTGCGTCCAACGGAACATAAAAATCGGCATGTACGATTTCAAAAGGTTGATCTCCTTTAGGAATGCTGTGAAGAAAACCTTCTACTTTCCCCGTTGGTAAATTGTACTTAATACATTTCAAGCAATTCTGGATGTATTGTTTTACGATGCTGGACATATTGGGAAACCAATAATGTCTTTCTATTACCTCCATCGTCTTCTTCAATCCAATTTGCGCCATGAGATCGTGATTTTGCATCGACTAGCTCATAAAGCGAACTTTCAGCTAACTCAAGTTGCTTTCGTAATTCTTCTAGTTTTGGATCTTGTGATTGCAATAAGGCCAATGTTTGCTCAAAAGGGTTATCGTGAATTACTAGGACACTCTGAATTCGACTCAATGCATCAGCGTGTTTCATCTGATCTCCCTTTCGATGATGAATCGTATAATTATACTCTTGCATTTCCAAGGCCCACCGTGCAATTTTTGGATGAATAGCCTTTTTATTTAATGTCAGAGTAATTGCATCGCAATCTGTGTACACCTTAAATTCTCGATCATGCAAAAAAATCCGAAATCTTCGGAATGCGTATATGATTGCTAAGCACTCCAATTCATAAGAGTGTAACCTCGATTCATTCTCTATTGTGCATCTTGAGAAATAGCTGTACTGCTGGCATTACGAAAGTATCGGGCTTTCAATTAATTTCCTCTTCAATGATTCAAATGAGTTCATATCATCCTGTCCAAATATATATTCCGCATTCCTGCGCAACAAATCTTTTAATGGTTTGGCAATCAATGTAAACCCTTATATAAATTTCCGGAAGTATGAGCATAGACCCAAAAAACTCTGGATCTCCTTGTTGTTTCTTGGCACCGGATACTCTTCAATAGCACTGATGTTACGGTCATTGGAACGAATACCCTTTTCATTAATAGAATATCCCAGGTAATCAATTTGTGTATACAGGAACTCACATTTATTTAATCTTAATTCCAACAAATTTGCGGAAAGCAATTTTAATACTTGGTACAAGATTTCCAAGTGTTCACCAATCTCCTTCGTTGCAATGAAAATGTCATCGATATACTACCTTGATCAAAAAGTTTCCGGAATAATCATCGTGTGGCGCTCCCATCGTTCCGATTTGAGTTCTGTTTTTTTGTTAAGTTGGTACATCTGTTGTTGATATTCCCTCTAAATCTTAGCGTCATAGCTTGACATTTGCAAAAGTTACGTAGTCAAGAGTACATCTATCTCTGTGTGTGTTGGCGATTTTAACATTATTTACAATTTTAGACATGATTTGCGAGGCTGAATCCGATCCCACATTCATCAAAAGGATCATTACTAGAGACGAGACATGGGTTTATGAGTGCTACACGCAATCCAGACATCAGGCAAGTGAATGGCGTTCACCAAAAAAATAACCACGTCGTTTTCAATCAAAAAAGAAGGCAATGCTCACGGTTTTCATGGATTACAACGATGTAGTGCATCATGAATTTTTGCCAGAAGGCCAGACCGTAAACAAAGAGTATTATTTGGGCGTTATGAGATGTTTGCGTGAAGCAATTCGCCGAAAGAGACCAGAATTGTGGGCAGAAAACTCGTGAATTTTGCACCATGATAACGCACCGTCGCACAGTGCCATCATTATTTGTAATTTTTTGACGAAAAATGCAACAAATACCATCCAACAGCCACCGAATTCACCTGATTTGGCTCCCTGTGACTTCTTTCTGTTCAATCGAGTTAAAAAACCATTACGGAGAACGCGTTTCAGCAGCAGAATTAATATAAGTGATGATAATTCTGTCACTTTACTATTTAGGTTTTGTTTTCGATCTGAGAACTCTTGCTGATCATTTACCCTTTGAATTTACTGGTTTAATTTGTATTCTATTTCTTCTGTTTCATTTTGTAGTTGGGAAATTGGTGTGGATAGTGCTTCAATGTTTGATTTAACCACTGCTACTTGATGCTTCTCAAGGTTCATGATCTGTACTTTTTCTTCTTCTATTTGTGTAGATGAGTTAATTTGTAAGATATGGTAATCGGATAGTAATGATAGTGTCGGTTTTATGTCTTCTATTATCATGGCGTGATTGTTTATGTTTACTATGTTGATCTTTGTTCTATCACTTGAACCTGTCAAGCAATTTCCTATGAAAAGGAACAGGTACTCGTTTTTTTGTGGATATATTCAGTTGTATTAGTTGCTCTGTTCTGGGTGGTATTGTTACTGATGAGAGCTTATTGTTGAAATTTAGTAGTTCTCCGTTTAACTGTAGCTGTTTTGTGCTATATAGGATGTCTACTTTATTTTTACTTAAAAAATCTCTTCCTATTATACCTTGTTCCTCAATTGGGAAATTCTCTTCTACCACCTGGAATTCTTGTTCTATCTTCATAGTTTCGTTAATGTTTATTTTGATTTTACTGCTCCCTAATGATTGAATTGTACATTTTCCTATTCCACTTAGTGTAGCTTTTCCACCGGGTGCTATTTCCTCTTTTGATAAACAGTTTTGCTTTAGGATTGGTACTGAAGCTCCGGAGTCGATAAGGAAGTTTACTTTTTTATCTGAGCTCCCAATATTTAGACTTACTCTATCGTGTGACAACTTTTTTACTGAAACCAGTTTTATACTGTGTTCTGTTATTTTTTTTTTTCATTATTTTCATCTGATACTAGCTCTGGTTCATGTTCAAATCTTACTGTTGATTTTGTCGGTGTAGATGGTGTATATTCATCTCCTCTGAATGGGTCACTTCTTTTACCTTCTTTTGGTTTGAACAAGCCTTCTAATATATTTATACCAGCCGATTGATCCTGGCTGTGTTCTTTTGTGTACAGGAAGTTTTCATTTTTTCTTGTTGTGTTTTGTTTTGTAATAATTGTGTTCATGGAATGACTGACATTTGGTTTAATGTTATTTTGTGTTGATGTGAAATTCTCGTTTTGATTGTCGATTCTTAGTTTGGAAATTCTATCGGCGTTTTGTGCGTATGTGATTGTTTTGACATCGGAAGTGGTTTGTTTGCTGGGACCTGTTTGTTCTGATATTGTGGCAGCATTCAGTACCTGAGCTGTTGTGGCAGCGTTCAGTACCTTAGCTTTCGTGGCAGCGGTCAGTACCTGAGCTGTTATGGCAGCGGTCAATACCTGAGCTTTTATGGCAGCGGTCAGTACCTGAGCTTGTGTGTCAGCGGTCAGTACCTGAGCTTTTGTGCCAGCTGTAAGTACCTAAGCTTTTGTGTCAGCGGTCAGTACCTGAGCTTTTGTGGCAGCGGTCTGTACCTGCGCTTTTGTGTCAGCGGTCAGTACCTGAGCTTTCGTGGCAGCGGTCAGTACCTGAGCTTTTATGGCAGCGGTCAATACCTGAGCTTTTCTGGCAGCGGTCAGTACCTGAGCTTGTGTGTCAGCGGTCAGTACCTGAGCTTTTGTGGCAGCTGTCAGTACCTGAGCTTTTGTGTCAGCGGTCAGTACCTGAGCTTTTGTGGCAGCGGTATGTACCTGCGCTTTTGTGTCAGCGGTCAGTACTTGTGCTTTTGTTTGGGGGTTTGTTGTTTCTTATTTTTGTTCATTTTTTGTTTCTATGTAAGTTATATTTTTTTTGATTGTAGCCGCATTCCATGTTTGATTTGTTGTAGATTGTGTTATGTAATTGCTTTGTTGATTGGTTGGACCCGCTCGGGTTTGGCCTACTATCCTATCTCGGCGAGTCCATGCTCGTTTCCCTTATTTTGTTGATAGTTTTCGTTTTCGTTTGGCTGTTGCGCCGTGATCAAATTGATTCTCATGTTTTCAAATCTTTCTTCCAAACCAGGATTTTGTGCTTGAGGCCGGGGTTCGTAATTCTGATTTCTCTACAGTTTGCTTCTGCACTCCTCGAATGTGTGCCCTGTTGTGGTGTAACATAAAGAGCAATATTTGTTTTGTCTGCTTATGTAATTTTGGTTCGGGAGTCCTCTATAACTTGTTGTAATTATTTGTGGTTGTTGTCTATGTTGCCTGTATGTTTGGTGTTTTTCTTGCCTATGAGGCGTAAATCCATTCATTTGTTGTTGGTTACTGTTTTCGTACCGTGTATTTTCGAATATATTTCTTTCTGGCCTTGTGTTGTATTGCGCTGGGCTTGGTGCATACCTTGGGATGTATTGGTTGGTGAATGATTGCCTTTGTATTCTAACTTGCGGGCGGTTCTGATTCCTTAATCTCGATCTACATATATCGTACGTGTGATTCGGTTTTTGGCAGTAGTTGCATATCACCTGTGTAATTTTTCTTGGTATCTGGTGGTCCATTGTCAGCCTTTGTGTTGGTTGTATCATCGTTATCCCAGTAGTCATCTCTAGCATTCGTTCTGTATCTTCCGTGATGTTTATTATCTCACCTACATCATTTGCTTTGATTGTAGCAATTTTTTATTTCACTATTGTATCATTTAAACCTCTTTTAAATGACTGTATTGCTGTTCCATCTAGATGTTGTGAGTATGTTTCGTCTATTGCTTCTTACCACTCTATACCCAAAATCCCTGACAGTCTCACCGTATGACTGTTTTATTTCTAAGAACTTTCTTTTGAGTTCATTTAATGTAAATACTTTCGTGTACATGTTGCTCAGTACTGTTCTTAACGTCTCATAATCGTTGATTGGTCTACTCGCTATTCTGGTGTCCTGTCAGTCTGAATTTTATCTGATGTGCAAATATTTTTTTCTCCTTTGCGCTTGTGAGTGTGGTGTAAATACTGTATGCCATATCCAGGAACCTTGACAGACTGTTTGTTACATTTTTCCCTTTTTCTCCGCTGAATTCTGGTACTGATGTGGTTATGCTTTGTTGTATTTCTTTTGTATTTGCCATTTTGCGTGTAATTTTTATTTTATCTTCTTGTTGGGGTTGTGCTGTTTGAGATTCCTGTGATTTTTTATTTTCTTCTGATTGTGTTTCTTTGTTTTTTGACTTTCCTGTTGTCTGTTTTGTTTGAGATGGTTGTGATGGTTGTTCGCTATGATCTTGACTACCTCCTAGCTGTGCGTGCTCTGTATCACTGCTGCTGTTACTTCTCTGCTGAGCACGGGTACGGTCTTCTCGAGGTAATAATGGTATTCGAGGGTTGGTGTTTTTTATCGTCGGTGAACGTGGAGTTTTACTTGATTTTTACGAGAAAGGTGATTCCTCCTCTGTGTTCATATATTTTTATTACTCACTAAACTCTCTTACATATTGTTTTCCCTTGATTTATAGACTTTTGTTACTTAAGCCGTAAGTTGATTATTTTAATTTCCCTACACTTCGGAAAATTGGGATTTTACAACCCTGTACTGTATTCACTTTGGTACTTCCGTGAATTTACTCGCTACAGGTGCGAATTACTACAGCGCCATTTTAATATTGTGATTTGGGGTAAAATACAACTTTTATTTAAATTATTTGGAAGATCATTTAATGTTGGGTTGTGAGGAGATATACTACTTTTTCTTAAATGATTTAAAATCTTAAAGTTGAGATTTTCTTATTGAGATCCAACTTTTAATTAGATATTTGGGATTTTTTTTTTTTTTACTATTTATTTAATGTTTTGATTTGCAATTGAAATCCAATATTGCCTAAGATGATTCGGATTCATTCTATGTCCTTAAGATGTTTAACTGGTTTAATAATTTGTAAGATTTTAAGGGTTCTATTTCCTATAAGTATCTTTCAGTCATGAGACTCGCTTGGGAGACTTGTTTTGTTTTTTTGTATCAAATAAACAATTAGTTCCGAGCTTACCTCGGGTGGGGGCTATTACCGGAACTATTTTGGAGTTAATTTGATGCACTACTCTAGGAGAATGCAGGATTCTGCACAAGATTAGGGGCAGAATAACTGGTACTATATAAAAAATTTCTATGCCCAACATGCCTAATTACTTATTCTGCCCCTCCTTGACTCCTGGCGATACATGTATACCTACAAACCAAGCCTGAATCTCGTATATATACTCTTACCCCACCAATAGCTATATGCAAACAAAAACCCACACCGAAGCCAACACCAACAAATGTACACAAAACTACAACCTCACTCCATCCTCACCCCAACCTAAACCTACACAAGCAATCGACATATACTGTCTGACTCACACAAACAGCCCAAAACTTAATACAAACGCATACCAAAACTCACAGTTATACCATCAATCATATCTGTTGTATATTGGAATCGTAACTACGATACAGTAAATGAAACACCAGCTTCAAGTATGAGAACAAGACTGAAGTTTATTATTAAAAATATCATAATCGTAGGCTATGTATCAATACCGATTCATAGGTCATGTACAATACGAATAGGCTTTATATAAATAGGTCATGTACAAATAAGTATGTAAATAAGTGTGATCATGTACATAACATTTTCCTTCTTCTAATAAAAATTCAGTTTCAAAATTTAATAATTATACAAAATTTTAAGGCTTAAATTTAAACAAAACCGTTTAATAGTGCAATCTTTCAGGAGGTCTTCGTATTCTGGCTGAACGTCGTAGTTCCACTTCGTGATTGCTTAGAGACGGATTGTCTTCTCCGTTGACTGCGTAATTTTCAGTTGGTAGTATAGATTTTCTGGTACTGGTTGGTTGTTGCAATTGCGATGTTGTATTTTCATTCTCCTCTGAGGGGTGTAGTACTGTAGATGAATTCATAGAAGACGGCTGTAAATAGTTACCCGTTCCACCAGGCAAAGCACGTGGCCGTAATTGTCGTTGGTGTACTATTCTCAGTTTGCCTTCGTACGTGATGATATATCGATTCCAACTGATAGGCTTCTCGACTGTAGCGGACTCCCAAAATGGTTTGTTAAGCTTTACCCATACGGGGTCTTTAGATTCGAATATTTTTGAGGGAAACGTCAAATTTGTCGGGCCGGATATAATCTGTGAATCTCCGTAATTCGGTCGCAATTGACTTAATAACGTTCTAGGCGAATACTTAAGTAGAAATTCTGCCGGACTTTTCGAAGTACTCGGTGTCGGTGTGGTGCGGTATGTAAACAAGAAACTCTGAACGTGTTTCTTCAAATCGGCTTTAGTTGATTTTAAATCTCCCCATGACTTCTTGAAGTTTTACTTTACTGTCTGAACCGCTCGTTCTACCATTCCGTTAGCTTGTGGTAAATATGGTGGACTCTTCATTGGCTCAATTCCATTACACCTTAAAAACTTTAAAAATCGTTCGGACGAAAACGGCGGACCATTGTCCGTTACTAACTGATGTGGTATACCAAAATAGCTAAAGGATTGTCTCAATTTATCAATAACATCCACTGCTGCTGTTGCTTCCATTACGTGCAAATCAATCCACTTTGATGTTGAGTCGATCAGTAAAAGAAACGTAGTATCATTGAAGTAGAAGAAATCGGCGTGTAGTCTGGTCCAAGGACGTTGTAATTTTGGCCAGCCTAAGTATGTTTCGTTCATTTTGTTGTTTGTTTGGAAGCGTTGACACGGCTCACATTCACGCACCAATTCCTCGATTTCGTGATTTAGACCTGGCCACCAAAGCGTAGACCTAGCCAATAGTTTCATCTTGACCATGCCAGGGTGGTTTTCGTGTAGAAGTTTCAATACATGATGTCTTAGAGCAGTCGGTATGACAACTCGGTTACTCCAAACAATACATCCTTTTTCTACCGTCAATTCGAAACGTCGAACAAAATATGGTTTCCAATGAGGGTCTTCGCAAGAATTAGACCAACCATTAGTTACCGTTGTTACTAGTCTCGACATTAATGGGTCCAAATTAGTGTTTTTAGCAACATCTTCCGCTGATATTGGCAATTCCTCACAATCCATTAACAGATTGATAATACTAGATGTAATGTCGATACTTTGTGTAGATGGCAGCGCTAAACGCGACAACGCGTCAGCTACCGAATTTTCTCGGCCTCGTTTATAACTAATGGAGTAGTTATATGCCGATAAAATTATGGCCCAACGATGTAACCTGGATGCAGCTGTTATTGAAATGCCTTTCCGTGGGTTGAAAATACTAATCAAAGGCTGATGATCAGTATAAATTACAAAGGACCTGCCAAGTAGAAATTTATTAAATTTTTTAAGCCAAAAATTATACTTAACGCCTCTTTTTCCAGTTGCGAATACTTTCGCTCAGCTTCCGACAACGTTGCTGAAGCAAATATTACGGGCTGCTCCACTTTGTTGCACATTTGGCTTAAGACAGCTCCTACACCTGTAGAACTTGCGTCACATGACAGGAACAGTTGCTTTGTAGGGTCATAATGTACCAATAAACTTTTTTCGGAGATAATTGCTTTCGATAACTCAAACGCCTGCTGACTTTCCGCACCCCATATAAAATCTACGTCTTTTTGAGTAAGACGGTACAGTGATGTCAACACATCTGCTTGCATTGGTGCAAATTTTCTATAATAGTTGACCAATCCTAAATAGGATTTCAACTCGGTGATGTTGGTAGGTGTTGGCGCTTCTTTGATAGCCACCACTTTCTTCGGGCACGGTTGCACTCCGTCTTTGTTGATCACATGACCTAAATATTCCACACTAGGCTGATAGAATAAACACTTGTTCAAATTTACTCGTACGTTAAAGTTCGGAAGACGCTCCAAGACCTTTTCCGTATTGGCAGCACATTCTTCCATAGTACAACCCGTTATAATTACGTCATCTAAGTAGCAAAAAGTTCGAGGCACTCCGTTTAAAATTTGGTCCATTGTGCGCTGGAAAATAGCAGGAGCCGATGATATACCATATGTTAAACGGTTAAAACGGAACAATCCCAAATGCGTGTTGATTGTAAATAATGGTTTCGACTTTTCATCAATCTCCAATTGCTGGTAGGCTCCGGACAAATCCAATACTGTAAATCTTTGACCTCCCGTTAAACTAGCTAGAATGTCATCACATTGTGGTAATGGATACGAATCGTTATTTATAACCCGATTAACTGTTGTTTTAAAGTCGAGACAAATACGTAAACGGCCGTCTTTCTTCAACGTTGTAACAATTGGACTGGCCCATTCACTTGTATGTACAGGGAATATTGTACCATTAGCTTGCATTTTTCGAAGTTCCTCCTCCACTTTTGATCGGAGTGAATATGGTACAGTATACGGCTTGCAGAACACCGGCATCCAATTATCTTTCAATTCAATTGATGCTTTGTGCAATTTAATTGACAAATTTTCTTCTGAAAACACATTTAGAAATTTGACCTTTTACGAGTCTACAAGTACTTGAAGGTCATTGTCGCCGTTGCTTTTCACATCCACGTGGCTCACCATGAATTGTTGTTCCCACTTGGGAAAGAGTACGCTTAACCAAGTACGCCCCAATAACGGTACAAATTGTTTGTCTGTTTTCACTACAATCAATTCTAATGCATGACTTTTATTTCGATGATTTACATTGACTACTGTAAATCCATCAACCGCTATTGTTTCTCCACTCACGGTTTTCAAACTATTATGTGGCTGTAGAAGTAACACTCCAAAAATCTTGTGAAACGTCGACGCACAAATAACGGTTCCACAGGCTCCAGTATCCACTTCAAAACGAAGGTCGATATTATTTACCGATAAGACTATAAACACCGGTTTAGTTTTATTACCGTTTATCTGATAAATATACTCTAACACGTCATCATCCGAACTTTTATCACCCGGTATTTCATCTTCAACCTGATGAACCGACCGATTTGCGTGACACATTTTAGCTGTATGACCCCTTCGCTTGCACTTGAAACATGACCACTTGATTGCTGGGCATTCTTCCCCGTTATGTACTTTGCCACACCTCGAACACGCTTTATTATTTTCGTTATTTTTATAACCTTTCATACTTGAAGCTTGCTTTGTTGTTGTCGATTGTTTCACGTTTGTATTTCCAAAGCCTACTTAATAAATAAAGCCTCCATGATGAAATCAAGCTTATTTTAAGGTATCAAAAAATCCAAAAGAAAATGTTTATTCCATAGTTTTTATATGGAGAGATATGACCTCAGTTTATTCAAAATATATTAATGAAAATTGACTCGAAATTAATTTTATTTTGATTCAATTGAAACTATAAACTTTATTTTCCACCTGATTTGGACGATTTTTTCGTGAGCTTTTCCAATTTACGGTAATAATGATAACAAAATAAAGTATTTTATATCTGAAAAAGCTTAAAAATAGAGTACATGCATGTAAAAAAGAGATATAAATGTAAAGGAAAAAAAATAAACATGACAAACAATATAGAAACAAGGTAAACATAAGAGAAATGAAGCAAATACATAATATGAAGCATATTATCAGATGACAGCTAATAAAAAGCAAAGCCTACTTAGTAAATAATTTTTTTTTTAAGAATTTAATTTGTCTGTCTGTAATCAGTTGATTTTTCGGCATTTTTTATAGACAAATATATTAATTGTTCATGGCAATCCCAATATTTTCGATTTGGTAAATCAGAAAAATACAGAGGCCAATCGCTCATAATATATCTACTGGGAGGGTTCTCATTTTTGCAGAGTGGTACATTGGTATAACTCTTTGGGTCTTCAGCCAAAATTACGGGGAGGGGGGAAGATATTTCTACTTTTTTTCAGTAGATATATTATGGGCGATTGGCCTCTGTATTTTTCTGATTTACCAAATCGAAAATATTGGGATTGCCATGAACAATTAATATATTTGTCTATAAAAGATGCCGAAAAATCAACTGATTACAGACAGACAAATTAAATTCTTAAAAAAAAAAATTATTTACTAAGTAGGCTTTGCTTTTTATTAGCTGTCATCTGATAATATGCTTCATATTATGTGTTTGCTTCATTTCTCTTATGTTTACCTTGTTTCTATATTGTTTGTCATGTTTATTTTTTTTCCTTTATATTTATATCTCTTTTTTACATGCATGTACTCTATTTTTAAGCTTTTTCAGATATAAAATATCTTATTTTGTTATCATTATTACCGTAAATTGGAAAAGCTCACGAAAATGTCGTCCAAGACAGGTCGAAAATAAAGTTTATAGTTCCAATTGAATCAAAATAAAATTAATTTCGAGTCAATTTTCATTAATATATTTTGAATAAACTGAGGTCATATCTCTCCATATAAAAACTATGGAATAAACATTTTCTTTTGGATTTTTTGATACCTTAAAAAAAGCTTTTAAAAAAATATCATCAACATGGAGGCTTTATTTATTAAGTTGGCTTTGGTATTTCTCACTCGATTTCTCTTATTAAACTGTATATATGAAATTTCCGTTTCTTTTATTTCCGTTTAATTATGTTTACCGCTTCGTCGCCAAATGTTGTATATTGGAATCGTAACTACGATACAGTAAATGAAACACCAGCTTCAAGTATGAGAACAAGACTGAAGTTTATTATTAAAAATATCATAATCGTAGGCTATGTATCAATACCGATTCATAGGCCATGTACAATATGAATAGGCTTTATATAAATAGGTCATGTACAAATAAGTATGTAAATAAGTGTGATCATGTACATAACAATATCCACAGTACAATTTATAAAACAAACAATAGAAAGTATTAAACATTTCAGAGTAAGTCAAAATTGGCGCTTTTTGTCACGAATAAATTTTAAAATTACATGACCTAATATGTTTTGTTATACATTTTAAATTGAATTTTGCAATTTTATTGGCGAGCAAACTTAATAAGTTTTCAGCATTGGATATTACAAATTTTAAAATAAAGAACCACAAATATTTGCCATATCATGAATATATAAGTAGATCCGCAATCATTTTATTGTTTACACAATTGAAATCTCTTGTGATACAATTACAACTGGAAATATTCCAGTCTTACTTACAGACAAACGTAATAATATTTCCATTATTATAATATCAGTCGTAGCACAGTAGAGTTAGTAGCAGTAAAAAAAATAGTTTAAAATTAAAATCACATCACGTAGTTAGAACTACAAATTATATTTTTTTTTCTCCTATCCTATATATACATGCATAAAACCAGAGATAACCACAAATAAAAATAAAAAAAAAAACTGGAAACAGAGTTCAAAGATAAATAATCAAATTATTTCCCCAGCAAAGTCTGAACGGAAAAACAAACATTTTTCAATTGAATTGAATTATAATTTATTTTATGGTTTAGTTATTTTTCGCTATGTTGTATTCAAGTTATCTTGTCATTTTCGACTGGATATACGCTATACCCTCTCTATACCGAGTATAGTCTGTCTGTCTACTAAAATGTTGACGCCAGTCAAGAAGGCACCCAAAAAACAACAAAAAAACGCTATATTTTTACAGAACAATATAAAAATCTGCAATACATATTATCTTTTATCTGTTTGTTTGTTTTTATTTTATTTTTTTTTAATATCTATTTTTCCGAGTTTAGTTTTTCCAACGCAACAACAAAAAAAAAAAAACAGAACGCAGATATAAATAAAGCTTTCAAAACAAAAAAAATAGTTCAGCAAATTTTATCTCATATTTTTCCATTTTTTATCCACCCCGTTTTTGTTATAATTTGGATCATCATTTTCGATATGAAAAAAAAAAATAAAAAATTGGAAAAATCTATAATAAAATCATTCAACCCTAGTCCATTTGTGTTCAATAGGCACTGTACTATATATAGAGATATAATGGAAAAGCCGCAATTCGTACTCATTTCTGATTTATTTTTGTGCTGTTGTGTACGATATAATGATAATATTCTACTCAAAAAAAAAAAAAAAAAAAAAAATACAAGATAGGCATATATGATGCGAATTGGATCAAACTCTGAAATGAGATCAATATAAATATTGAAATATGTGTTGTTAAAAGTTTGATTTATCGATTTCGTGGTTTAGAATGAAAAACACCCAAATATGTTTGTAAATCGAACATATTAACATTTGGTGCAAATTTTTGAAACATGTTTGATAAATTAAAGCATTTGACTGTAAACTCAAATATTTCTTAATTCGAACTGTAGAACACAAAAGCTCCATACTAAAATAAATATTCGAAATGAATATTTAAATATTCGTCGAATATGTTAATTTAAAGTTTAACTGAGTGGTCTGCTGTACATGCTTAAAAGCTCATTTATCTTAAAGTTTAATTTTGTAATCTTAATTTGTTAATTTTGCTTAAATATTTCTTAAAGTGAATTAAAGCTGTTAGTTTTTTTTTTTTTTGCAAAAGGATGGGTGTGTAGCTTTTACTACATAAAACACACAATAATATTATTTTTTAACTTTTCGAATTTAAGTACATTAAATTAGTTATATACATTTCTGTTTCTGTATTATTATTTAATATTTATTTGACCCGACCAACAAACACGAGTATCGTTATGATGCCAAAAACAATGTACGACTCCCTACTTTTATTAAAGCAAAGCTGGTATATAAAGTAAAGAGGAATAAGAATGAAGTATTGTACGATTCCACTATAGTTGCATTGTATAGATACCGTGTACCGTGAATTATAATTTTTGACGTGAACATCGCTTTTGCGCCTTTGAATAGATAATGGATTTGTAGAATTTCGTTGTGAATAAGTACACGGCAATGTATGCCAAACAATATTCTTTGAATTCCTTTTTATTTTGAAAATATCCAAATTATACAATATTATATTTTAAATATATTTTACCACCGCACTATTTCAATATCAAAACGCGTTTTTTGGTTTATCAAAAATTTAGAAATGAATTTTAATTTTCCGAATGGTATTCGTGAAAAGTCACACAAGTAGTTGTTTTCTATCTCATCAAAAAAATGTATATAATCCGAACACCAAAAAGTATTTTTGTTTCGTCGTATTGGTGTGTATCGAAATTTAGTGTGGTCATATGAGGAGAATCACATGTCAAATTTTCGATGTGCTTTTTTTTGCATCCGAGATGGAGACACAGAGAAAAAATATTAACTCGAAATTGAATTGAAAAAGATACTGACAGCAAGATGGAGCAACAGAGGAAAATATAAATTCGATGTCGAATTGTATTTTCTGTTGACCAGATATATTCGCTAGATGTCAGTATGTGACGCAAAAGATATTTAATGCGTTAACCCTGTATTGTAGTGGTAAGTGAATGTTAATTTACATAAACGAATGTTTGATATATATAAATGAATGAATAAACCGCTACAGGACTCCACCGCAAGTGAGTTCCCCTTCTTAAGGAAGTTCAGTATTAGGCTGAAAACGAACTGATTTATGTTGTCGAGACACTGATTTCGCATCAGTGGAACATAGTATGCCGTAAGCCGGTTTGAGCCGGTCAATTGAAATGGTTTGGTTTTTCCCATTAATTGACACGGTGAATTGCTTCCGAAGACGTCGAATGACTTTAAACGGCCCTTCATAAGCCTGTGCGAACCTTGTTCGTTCTTACGAACACAAAATCACAGTTGGCAAGTGACTTGGGAATAAAAACGTCATCTTGTTTAGCTTGCCGAGTTGATTTTGGGATAAAGTTTTGCATGGTGTTTCGGAGTTGGTCGATGACTGTGTCGCTAGTTGGTAAGGGTAAAAGAGAATTTTCGACGAAGAACTCACCTGGTAGCTTGATGGTTTGTCCATAAACCATTTCAGCTGGTGGGCACTTCAGATCTTCTTTCACGGTTGCTCGGATTCCCAGTAGTACGATGGGTATTTCCGAACTCCAATTGATTGTGTTTCCTCTGGCCATTAACGCCACTTTGAGTTGCCGGTGGAAGCGTTCGACCATAACGTTAGCTTGAGGATGATAAGCCGTTGTACGAATCCGATGTGAGCCAAGGAGTTTTTTTAACTCGCTGAAAAGCTTTGACTCAAACTGCGTTCCTTGATCAGTAGTGATATTAAGGGGCACACCGAATCGTGAAACGTAATTGTTGACAAAAGTCAAGGCAATGGTTGCAGCTGACATATTGGTCATGCAGTAGGCTTCGGGCCATCGAGTGAATCGATCGACACAGGTGAGCAGGTAAGTGTATCCATTAGATGGAGGAAGTGGTCCTACTATATCTATGTGGATGTGTTCAAAACGACCTGATGGTATTTGGAATTGTCCATGGGATGATTTAGTATGCCTTGCACGGACACCAGGATGTGAAATGTTATGTAATGCATCGAAGATGGTTCGACGAAGTGGTTCTGCGATGTACGGGCGATTGTAACCCGTGGATGTTTCGCAGAAGATTTCAAGGCCAGGTAATTTGACAAGCGCTAGATTCAGTGATGAACTAGTGTGACATTCGGAACCAGAAAGTAATTTGTGAAGTTCTAGGTCAGCCTGTTGTGTAATTGAGATTTTATTTAAGTCGAATTGTGTTTCGACTGTGGCCATTACGTTGTCCGTTAGTATATCTGCAACAACGTTGTCATAACCGTGCACATGCTGAATGTCTGTGGTAAATTGACTAATATAATCCAAATGGCGAGCTTGCCTCGGATTACGTTCAGTTTTAGACTGAATTGCTCTGGTCACAGGTTTGTGGTCGGTATAGATTGTGAAATCCCGACCTTCGACAAAATATCTGAAGTGTTTCACTGCCAGATATATTGCGAGTAATTCCCGATCAAATGCGGAATATTTCTTTCCTTGAGAAAAATCCCAATGGTTCCCAAGACTCGTTATTAAATGTTGCAATACTGCTCCAAGGGCAGTGTTAGATGCGTCAGTAGTTAAACTTAGTTTTGAATTGCTCAATGGATGTGCAAGCAGTGTTATTTTCGCCAGTTCAGCCTTGAGTGACATGAATGCTTGTTCACATTCGTCAGTCCAAGAGAAATTCTTGGGTGTTTTGGGTTTACGTAGAAGTACGACCAATTGGCTGTGAACTGGTGCGAGTATTTTAGCGAGCTTTGGTATAAATCGGTGGTAGTAGTTTACCATACCGATGAACCGCTGAATGTGCTTTATTGAGCTTGGAGCTGGAAATTCCCTAATAGCATTATTCCTTCTTCGGACGGTAGAATACCATTAGGGGTTATCTTGTGGCTGAGGAAATCAAGAGTTGATGCGCCAAAGACGCATTTGGAACTATTGATGTGAACACTCAGTTAACCTTTGGAAGAGTTGTTCCAGGTGGAGTTTGTGCTGTTCCTCAGTTTGCGATGCCACAAGAATATCGTCAATGTAGACGAAAACAACGCTGAAACGTTTGAGCGGCATTGCGTAGACCGAATGGCATTCGAGTGAATTCGAACAGGCCAAAAGGAGTTGTTATTGCCGTTTTGAAAACGTCCTCAGAGGAAACGGGAATCAAATGATAAGCTCTGACGAGATCGATTTTTGAAAAAATTTTGCATCCATGCAAGTGCATAGAGAAATTTTGAATGTGGGGAATCGGATAACGATCCGGTATAGTCGCGGTGTTCAACCGCCTATAATCCCCACATGGTCGCAAATCGAAATCTTTTTTCTTTACTATGTGCAATGGACATGAAACGGGAGATGCAGAGGGCCTGCAAATCCCTAATTCCACCATATGTTGGAATTCCGTAAATGCGGCTTTATGACGGGTTTGATCTAGTCGTCTCGGTCTTGATACAGGCAGGTGTCCTGCTGTAACAATGTGATGGACCACATTGTGTCGGACTGGCAATTTATAGTTTGGCTCTGCTGTAAGTTGCGGAAACTTTTTGAGCAAAGTGCCGTAGCCGTTGGTGATTGAATAATGGATCGGGGTCGGTGTGTCGACGTGAACCATGTTGGTATTGATTGACAGCTTTATCGCTGAATCAACCAGCCGTTTATTCTTCAAATCAACCAAAAGTCCAAATTTACACAAGAAGTCGGCGCCAATGATGGGACGATTCACAGCAGCTAATATGAAAACATGCGTGAAGGTTCGTTTTAGTCCCAAATCCAACTGAAGCAACTTTGTGCCGTATGTGTGGATGTTAGTGTCAGCGCCAGTGTCGACTAAGTAGGTAATTCGGTTTATTCGGTCGAATGCGAATAACCGAGCTGAATGATTAGAGTTATTTTTCAAAGGGATCCCGACCCAGGGTTGTGATAGTTTTTTGAGTCGCCATTGTTGCCATCAATTTTATTAATTTGCTGTGATGCCGATGGTCGCGACTTAGTAAAATTACATGGCGGTACACATTTTTTCGCTGCTGGACCGAACTTCGTGTGGTATCAGCGGGATATTGACCTTGAGCGCGACGATTCACGTGATCCTTCTGATTTATCACGCAACAAGCCGTCAAGTTTGGCTTCGAGCCGAGCAAGTCGGGTTTCGAACGAGCCAGCATTTTGGCTCGTCGATTGGACGTGATCACCGCGCACAGTGAGACGGGATTGCCTATAATTAAGTTGCCAAACATTGGGTTGTTGTTGTTGGCCGACGTTAATCACATCGTACATGCGGTCAGCCGTTTTTGCTAATGCGTCGATAACCATTGTGTCTGGCTATGCAATTAGAGCAATTTTAATTATTTTCGGCATTTGTCTAATCCAGAGTGATTTAATTGTTTTGTCGTTAAAATTTTTGCCCGCTAGTGTACGTATGTGTCGCAACGCGTCTGACGGTCTACGGTCACCCATGTCTTGGCCCGTGATCAGAGCTTCGAGTTGCCGAGATGTATGTGCTGAAACCTTTCTGATGGAGGAACGAATGTTCCAAACTCTGATCGAGTATGCCGAGTTATTTTTACAGTTTGGCAACCCATACATGATTTTACCCAATTATTTTTACCCAAAATTTTGAATTGATCGCCGCTTTGGTAGCGAGAGTTCCTAAATGTGCCAAGTTATGGATGTTTTGAAAAACAGTTTTTCTCATTTGATATGGGATATACGTGCGTAATTGATCTTTAGAGGCTTCGCAATAGAGTTCAAGATTGGAGTTTGTATCTTTTTCGACTTTAACAGATGTATTAATTCCTTGTCCGCCTTCTGTTGTATGAGCAATTTAGTTAGATCCATCCCCGGAATATGGATTGAGTCCAAGTCCATTGGGCGTGAAAGTGTATCATCAACCGTATTTGACGATCCTTTGATGTATTTTATCGATGTACAAAATTGTGCAATAAATTCCATTTGATTTGCTTGACGAGCTTTCCAGTTGTTAATGATTCGTGATCCGTATAAACCGTAAATTCACGACCTTCCAAGTAATACTTGAAATGCCGTATGGCACTATAAACAGCAAGTAATTCCCTGTCAAACGTTGAATATCTGGTTTCAGTTGGTGTTAACTTACGGGAAAAGTAAGCGAGTGGTTCTCTTTTGCTGTTAACTGTTTGTTCTAGGATACTACCGATTGCTACGTTAGAAGCATCTGTTGTTACTGATATATCGGCACCACTAATTGGATGAGCTAGTAAAGTAGCGTTACACTGCTCTATTTTAATTTTCTGGAACGATGAATGACACTCTTCGGGCCATACAAATGGTGCTTTTGGAGGCATGCTAGATAACGAAGTCAAATAATTGTGAATTGGTGATAAATTCTCTGCTAAATGTGGCACAAATCTATGAAAATAATTTACCATCCCTATAAACCTTTGTATGGGCTTAATTGATGTGGGCGCTGGAAAGTCACGTATTGCTATTATACGGTCTTCAGCTGGTTTTATACTGTCTTTGGTAATTTCGTGAGACATCTGTATTTTTACAGATGGTATATTACCAAACTTTTCTATTGCGCCGACATTTAATAGTGTGTTATTATCGATCAATACACGGTTTTTTAAGTCAACAGTAAGCTCAAATTTTATGAGAAAGTGTGCTCCGATAATAGGTTTAGTAACGTCGGCAACTATGAAAACATGTTGAAATCGTCTTCTAAGACCCAAATCTATGTCCAATAACTTGCTACCATAAATAGAGATGTTTGTTCTATTTGCAGCTAATAATGATGATATTGGTTTGTTCATTATTGGTCGACAACCTGTATCTATTAAGAAAACCAATCTCGTATTTCGGCATGTTACAAAAAGGCGACACTTGTGCTGCCCAATGTCCACCGCTTGAACATTAGGCACTATTTGTTTCCCTGACTTTTTGATATTGGTTTTGTGTGATACTCACATATAGTCTTATGACATCTGCGTGCGAGATCTTTAAATTTGTAATGGTAAAAACACAATTTTCTTCCGTTAACATAGTAAATTCTCGGGCGCGAACAAGATCGTGAGTATGTCCGAATTTGATTCTGTGTATTTCCTGCCGATTGATCCTTATTTCTAGAGTTATGAGGTGTTCTAGAATAGTTGAACCGGTTTGATTCCTGAAACTCATTGCGTAAATCGGCCTTAATATCATGTTTTAACTCATTTATCATTCTCGTTAGTGTTGCTATGGTAATTCGTTCATCATTAATTTCAGTACTCAGGTTTTCTGTACTAGTTTTTCCATTAGATGTAGACGCTTTTTTAACTGAATTAACTTGATTAATGAAGTGCTTAGAATTTTGGTTATTATCCCACACTCTATCCGCTGAATTTACTAAACTACCAATATCTTGATCTTCGAATACCATAATGACTGATCGTATATATTCTGGTAAACCGTTCATCCAAACATTTTTCAACAATTCCAGATTGATTGCCTTAACATCGCCACTTAACTTTTCTAGATGACGATAGAACTGCGACGGACTATTAGAACCCATTACTTGGCCTTTCAAGATTTCATTTAATCATCGTTTTTCATATAGGGTACAACGTTTAATTATAGTTTCTTTGATTGTATTGTAGCGGTCTGATTCTGGTGGTCTCTTAATTTTATCTGCTACTGCTTCGATTATATCATTTTAAAATCCGATTTCTAAGGCACAAGTCAAATTTCATCATAATCGGTTGAGAAAAAGGCAAATTCAATCGTACTTGGCCATATTTCAGAACTTCATGTCACATGACATGTTTCACATGTCAAATGTCATCATAATTGGTTTTTTTTTTTTTTTTTTTTTTTTTTTTTTTTTTTTGTTTTTATCTCTGCAATCTGTTCTGGGGCTCGAGGCACTCCCAACTCTTTCGCAGTTCGCTTTTTACGTCCTACCTTACGCTTTTTTAGCCAAATCGAGGACGTACGGCTATAGACCCGTTTTCGTTTAACCACCTGCACATTGCATTGCTTCATGCCAATCTATAGTGTTGACATGAAAGGTGGGTCGGCCCATGGATTCCGCACTCTCAACAGGGGGTCATAGATGTGTTCATCTTCATCACCGATCGTAATCAGATGATGAAAAATCCCTTTTGCATCCCGCCCCTATAGGGATTCGAACCCGGTACCTCCCGATCCAACCGCCGCAGCTTTAACCACTGCGCCGTTTGCTCGGTATCATAATTGGTTGAGAAATAGACAAGTTCCATCATACTTCGTTATATTCTAGAACTTCATCCAAAAATCAATTTAGAATCCAGTTTCCAATCCACAAGACGAATTTCATCTTAATCGGTTGATAAATATTCAAGTTCCATCGTACTTGGCAATATTCCAGAACTTTATCCAAAAATTCATTTCAGAATCTGATTTCGAAAGCGGATGTCAAATTTCACTAAAATGAGTTTAGGAATAGATAAGTTCCATCTTAATTGGCCATTCATTCAATTTGCAGAAGGTTTAATTTGAAATGTAAAAGGTTCAATTTGAGGTTTGAGATATTAACCGTTAGTGACCTTTCTTAAGTCTTAAACAATATTTGTGTAAGATTTGGTTCAAATCGGTCAAGTCGTGTGGATTTGTTTAAATATCATACACATATGCTGTACCCACATATAAACACTCACTTTATTTTATAGATTGCTCAACTGCTCACTAAACACTTGTCCAACCGCAAACTGTTTTTCAACTCAATCTTCAAACCAGCATATATAAAAAATTGGTCAATATTTCTATAATCAGGTATTTTGGGACCATTCGTATGACAGGTACCCGACCCTCTTGACCATAGAAACAGATTGGCAAAAACAAAAATTTAAATCGAACAAGCCATTCTCGAGCTACCATGGATACAGACATACAGACAAACGGAGGGACAACGTCGAGAAAAGCGGTTTTGGACCAACCAAATTTTTGATCATTTTTGACAGGATTTCAATACTTTGGTCTTTTTAAACAAAAGTAAATGAAATAAAAATCCAAATACGAAAATTGTTGAAAATTGGGACGTCTAGATTTGAAAAATTTTACTAAAATCTTGACAAATTATTAAAATCTGCCAATGTATCATATATAAAACTTCAAACTAGAATTTCGATGGTCAGCAAAATTTATTTAATCCAGAATTCATGCTCACCTCTCTGTATTCAATGCAAGTGAAATGAGACACAATTTTTACGAAAAATGTTAATCAGATCCAATCATTAGCCCAATATCTAATTTTTAGCCAATTCCTTCACCAACGACAGTTTTTAACAACATTCAAATTTTTTAAATGCTGAGCCGAAGATCCAACATCCCATCCTTTCCATAATCCTTTTTTAATTATTTCTAGTAATGGACTAAATGGCAAATTTAGCACTTTTATAAATGTTTCTCAATTCTGTTATCACCTGAAAATAAACAAGTTTAAATTTCAAGGTACACTTTCTATGTGGGATTTTAATTTTATAAAATTGTCACAAATTCTGAAAAGCACAAACATGAAAACTTCCAAAACCTTCAAAATATGAAAATCTAAATTCTAAAACTTGTAATTATTAACAAAACTGAATTTTATTCTGAATTTTCACAATTTTCAAAAAATTTCTAAAATTCAACTGAACAATTTCAGAACCTCTCCTTTGTACAACATACAAAATCCAAATGGCCTGTGAATTAAGCAGAGAATATTTAAACTCTAAATTGAGAAAAAACGATCGCAATGAAATGATGAAAATTGGACTCTAGTTTAGAAAATTGCTTATTCATTGAATTGTAGTACGCATTTCGGGATAACAATGGGCAATCGTCAGCAGCTGACTTGAGACTCAAGAATTTGTTTACTTTTATAATTAATCTTGTGAAATACGCTGAAATTAACTTCTCATCTCTAGGCCACTTACCGATTCATTCGAAATTTTTTTAAGGCTAGAGCTATTGACCAACGTAATCGGAGCATTTCAGATTTTTTCCGTCTAAAATCTGTGGGCTATAGCCCAGTTGATTTTCAATACAATCGAATTTTCTATGAAATGTTTAGAAATATTCGAGCAATCCAAATGCAAGTTGGCTAAATAAATACAGATCCTGAGGCCTATTGATAGAGCTATTGACCAACGTAATCGGAGCATTTTAGGTTTTTGCCGTCCAAAATCTGTGGGCTATAGCCCAGTTGATTTTCAAAACAATCGAATTTTTTATGAAATGTTTAGAAATATTCGAGCAATCCAAATGCAAATTGACTAGGTGCAATTTTAACTAGGTAATTAAGAGACCTGTTCCATGGGCAAGCCAAACCTTTGTCCTCATTGTTGGCAATGGCCGATATTGGCCCTTGGGTGTTAATTGCGATTTCCAAAATCCGATATTGACCCTTGGGAGTTGAATGCGATTTCCAAAATATAATTTTGCAGAACTTTTATTAACCGAACGATTTGTATGGATTAGGGTTTTTTAACTAGGTAATTAAGAGATCTATTCCATGTGCTAGCCAAACATTGTCATCATTGTTGGCAATGGCCGATATTGGCCCTTGGGTGTTGAATGCGATTTCCAAAATATAACTTTGCAGAACTTTTATTAAACGAACGATCTGTATGGATTAAGGTTTTTTAACTAGGTAATTAAGTGACCTATTCCATGTGCTAGCAAAACCTTTGTCATCATTGTTGGCAATGGGCGATATTGGCCCTTGGGTGTTGAATGCGATTTCCAAAATATAATTTTGCAGAACTTTCATTAAACGAACGATGTAAATGGATTAGGGTCTCTTACCTAGGTAATTTAGGGACCTATTTCATGTGCTAGCAAAGCCTTTGTCATCATTGTTGGCAATGGCCAATATTGGCCCTTGTGTGTTGAACGCGATTTCCAAAATATAATTTTGCAGAACTTTTATTAACCGAACGATCTGTATGGATTAGGGTTTTTTAACTAGGTAATTAAGGGACTTATTCCATGTGCTAGCCAAACAATTTTCATCATTGTTGGCAATGGCCGATATTGGCCATTGGGGGTTGAATACGATTTCCAAAATATAATTTTGCAGAACTTTCATTAAACGAACGATGTAAATGGATTAGGGTCTCTTACCTAGGTAATTTAGGGACCTATTTCATGTGCTAGCAAAGCCTTTGTCATCATTGTTGGCAATGGCCGATATTGGCCCTTGGGGGTTGAATACGATTTCCAAAATATAATTTTGCAGAACTTTTATTAAACGAACGATCTGTATGGATTAGGGTTTTTTAACTAGGTAATTAAGGGACCTATTTCATGTGCTAGCAAAACCTTTGTCATCATTGTTGGCAATGGCCGATATTGGCCCTTGGGTGTTGAATGCGATTTCCAAAATATAATTTTGCAGAACTTTCATTAAACGAACGATGTAAATGGATTAGGGTCTCTTACCTAGGTAATTTAGGGACCTATTTCATGTGCTAGCAAAGCCTTTGTCATCATTGTTGGCAATGGCCAATATTGGCCCTTGGGTGTTGAACGCGATTTCCAAAATATTATTTTGCAGAACTTTTACTTAACGAACGATCTTTATGGATTAGGGTTTTTTAACTAGGTAATTAAGAGACTTATTCCATGTGCTAGCCAAACAATTTTCATCATTGTTGGCAATGGCCGATATTGGCCCTTGGGTTTTGAATGCGATTTCCAAAATATAATTTTGCAGAACTTTCATTAAACGAACGATGTAAATGGATTAGGGTCTCTTACCTAGGTAATTTAGGGACCTATTTCATGTGCTAGCAAAGCCTTTGTCATCATTGTTGGCAATGGCCGATATTGGCCCTTGGGGGTTGAATACGATTTCCAAAATATAATTTTGCAGAACTTTTATTAAACGAACGATCTGTATGGATTAGGGTTTTTTAACTAGGTAATTAAGAGACCTATTTCATGTGCTAGCGAAACCTTTGTCATCATTGTTGGCAATGGCCGATATTGGCCCTTGAGTGTTGAATGCGATTTAGGCAGGACTAGAACTTTTTAACAAAGTTTGCCAAATAATTAAGACATTACAACTAAAACTGTTCAAAGGATTAAAGCATTGATTTTTACTTTAAAAACGAATTTCTATTACTTCGAAACAAATATGAATTTATTTTCACAACAGTTGTTATATTCAGTAGTAAAACTTTCATTTAATGACGTGCTTTACGAAATATTTCACAAAAGTTGTTAAAGCTGAACGTAAAATATATAATTAGTTCATGTTACAATACGTTATTATACCTTAAATGATTTATGAGTGGCTGAATTAGCATGCCACCTATAAACAACCCTATCCATATTTAAATATATAGCAATACAATTTTACCAACATTTTAATTAAATCCACCAAACCAAATAAAATTATAATTAAAATGTAAATTAAATACAAAACAATTAAAATAAAAACCCGCGTTGAAATCAGATATCTACATTTATACGTCTGAACTTTTTCAACTCAACGAAAAACTTTTTCTCTCCGGTTTATTTTTGTTGTCGGCGGTATTTAAATTATTTATTTATTTATTATTTTATCTAATGTTTTTTTAGATAAAACAAAATAAAAATGTAAATGTTTTCTACTAACATTTCAATTAAACCTTATACGTAAGTATGTATGTACCTACTACACGAAATTCAATTACTTAATTTTAAAGTTTTGTACTTTAACACAGTAGTTATAGTGTTTATAAAGATGTGTGTTAAAATTGTGTTAAGTCTTTAAGCTATTCGAGTATGTACTAGACATTAGAATGTTGCATGTTTGAAAACATTTTTTCTAACTATTTTCATTGCATACTACATACATGGTTTGTTATACTGAAAGCTCTTCATATTTATATACAAAGTAAAAAAAAAAATTTGTTAGTATTCAATTTTTAATTACAATCCATTGCATATACATTATATTATATATATAGAAAACGATGTACATTGTACACATATCATATATACATAAATTACATAGACATTTTGAAAATTTATTAGTACAAAACATTATTTTATATGTATATTTTAATTTCATGTTTAATGTTGAAATATGAAATGTAAAAAAATGTTATTTCATTACTATTGTAATTTATAATTATTTATTTTTTTTTACACAATATAACACAAAAAACATGTAAATAACAAACAAGTATTAAAATTAAGTTTGATACATTTAAAATTGATAACAGAACATGAATTTTAAATTTTTCCGCTGTGAACCCACATTGGGGCTACAACCTGCTAATCCAAATTTGTTACGTGAACAATAATAATATTCCATGTAAGCTTCCATAAGCTTTAAAAATTAATTTCTCGCAAAAGCTTTAAAAAAGCTTGAGTTACAATAGTCTACCGACTAAGTAACCCGTTTAAATTCCTTTCTATGGGAAACCTTAACCGTAATTGTTATAATAAAAAATTATTTCCAAAGCTTTATTTTCAAATTTATAAACAAAATGCTAAATTCTCGGGATCCATAATACTGAACTAAATATTAATTTTTGTGTCACTTTTTGTTCAAGTAATTGGAAAACACCTTTTGATTTCCATTTACATGTTACACCGTACACCAAAAAAAGCTCTATTTTTACGACATTTCTACATGATTTAGTAAAATCTATATTCAGATTTAATAATAGAAAAACATTTACACACAGACACAACACAAAAAAAAAATCAATATTAATTTAACTACTTTAGTTTTTGCAGCAACTTTTTTTTTTTGTTGTTGATAAATTTTCCTATTGTTAACATAAACATTTTTTACTATTTTTTGAATGACATAAAGTGGTTTTGATTAATGGAATATAAATAAACTGTACACACAATCAAAATAATAAAAAAAATTGTATTTGTTAATTAAAAACATGTGAAAACTTTACGTTATATGGAAATTTATTAGCTAATTGATTTATAGTGTTAGTTACGATCCACTAACACCGCTTACATTTAGTATAATAATTAATTATCATTCTTTACAAAAAAAAAAATAAAAACGGGCAACAAAAAAATCGATCTTGAGATATAATAATGTTAAATTATATGAGGGTGCCTTTTGTTTTTATTTTATGCCATATTTACTCTAAAATTTAAGCTTTTATTGTGTGTTTATTGTAGTTTGTGAAAACAACTAAAGTTTTATTTGTAAACAACACAAACTATTATATTACAAACATATACATATACATATATTTATGTATTGTTAAAATATAGAAAAGTTTTGTCAAACTTTTTGGTTTTAAACACAAAACTAAAAAACAAAAACAAAAAACACAAAATGTTAAAAATTAAAAAGTTTAGTTTTCAATGAAGTACATAAACAACAAAATCCGGACACTACCATACAGTCTTACCAGTTTATTTGTTGCCCTTGTTATTTATGTTTGTTATTATTTTGCTGTAACCGCATGTGTTTCTATATTATGTACATATGTGGCCGGTCGGTCAGGAGGTTTTTTTTTTTTTTTTTTTTGTTCAATATGATACTGGTAAAATGAACACAACAAAAAAGTTTCATAATATTATGAAAATGTTATGTTTTCCATTTAAAAAATTTAAACATTAAAAAATGGAGAGTTTGTTGTACTTTCTGATTTAAAGTTATATTTATAGAATCACACATATTCGAGTATTTAATTATAATGTTCGTTTAACAGTTTATGACAAGGTAGAAAATATTTTTGAGATAGCTCGCCATATAATTAAATTTGAAGGAACAAATCACTCTATAGATTTAATCTAATTTATTTTGATATAATATATGCGAAAGCTCGCATATTTAAAAAAACAAAATTAAAAATTATTTTTAATTAAAAGCTTCCATTTGAATTCCTAAACCATTCAGCTTCAGATTTATTGAAGCATTCTGTAGATGCTAGTTAGCTTATTTTCGGAGAAGCTTTTTTTGCATATAAATACCAAAAGCTTTATAAATACAGATTATTTGGATCTATGGATTGGTTCCATCATACATGAAAGCTCTGATTGTTTACCTTATAAATTTTTAAAATCTAAATGCAAAAGTTTATATAAGTAAAACGAATCAAGCAATAATAATTTTTAATTAAAAGCTTTGAATTAAATTCTTAAGTTTTAATACATCTTTGAACTTCATAGCATTACTTATAAAGCTTTTAATTCAAATTTTATGTTGGAGCTTTTTATTTTATTTAACTGAAAATTTAAAATGAACTAAAAAGTATAAGCTTTACCTATTTAGTTAATTTGAAAATAATTGTTCCTTTAAAACAATGAACTTTAAATTAAACTCAACAAAATTAGTGCTCATCTGAGACGACATTAATTATGTCTACTCAGAATCCTTATACACTTAAAAAAATCATTCTATGATGCGAATTAACTGTACTGTTGTAAGAAAGGTTGTCATTTGTATTTCGTTCTAGTCAATTTTAATTTTAAATTGATTTCAAAAATAAGCTTTTATGAACTTTTTATGAATACCTCATTAAAAATCGACTTTATTATAACCAACAAATAATTTTTCTTTTATTATTACCAAAAGCTCATTAAAGCTTCCTGCCAAGAACGAATTTTGAGGTAAAACATTTATCTTAAAACAAAATGTTTAGAACTTTGTTAATGGTGCTTTCCAGTATAGTATTTTATGAAATCATTTAACATTTAACAGGGAATGCAAAAGCTCCTGTTTTAAAAACTGAGCATTTAAAAGTTATTTCTGATTGCATAATTTTGATTCGGAATAATTTTGTTTTACAATGAAAGAAGTTCAAAGTTGAAATAAACTAACCTTAAAATGAAAATATTTCATTGGATTTAAATCAAGCTTAGCTAAATAAAATTTGACGCAAAAGCTGATAAATGCAAAAGCTCACGTTTTTAAAACAAATTATTACAAAGTTATTTCTAATTAAAAGCGATAAATAGAGCAAACCGTAACGGTTTACATTCTAAAATATGTTTGCGAAACAAGTTCGAATTTTTAAAAGCTTCGAAATTTTATTTTACAATAAAAAAAGTTCTAAGTTGTAATAAACTAACCTTAAAATCAAAATACATTATTGGATTTAAGTCAACCTTAGCTAAATAAAATTTGACCCAAAAGCTTTATTGTAAATATATATTATTGATCTGATAAATGCAAAAGCTCACGTTTTTAAAACTAAACATCATATTATTATTACTAATTAAAATTATTAAATAGAGCAAATTGTAACGGTTTAAGTTCTAAAATATGTTTGCGAAACAAGTTCGAATTATTAAAAGCTTCCAAATATTGTCTTAGAATGAAAGAAGTTCTAAGTTGAAATAAACTAACCTTAAATTAAAAATACCCTGTTGGATTTAAATCACGCTTAGCTAAATAAAATTTGACGAAAAAGCTCATTTTTGTTCCGATAAATGCAAAAGCTCTCGTTTTTAAAACTAATTATTACAAGGTTATTTCTAAATAAAAGCGATAAATAGAGCTAACCGTTAAGGTTTACGTTCTAAAATATGTTTGCGAAACAAGTCCGAATATTTAAAAGCTTCCAAATTACATTTTACAATGAAAGAAGTTCTAAGTTGAAATAAACTAACCTTAAAATCAAAATACCTTATTGGATTTAAATTAAGCTTAGCTAAATAAAATTTGGCCCGAAAGCTTTATTGTAAATGTGCATTTTTGATATGATAAATGCAAAAGCACACGTTTTTAAAACTGATCATTAAAAAGTTAATTAAATTTCTGATTAAGAGCTTTAAATAGAGCAAACTGTAACGGTTTACAAGTTCGAATTTTTAAAAGCTTCCACAAATTATTATACTATGAAAGTAGTTCTAAGTTGAAATAAACTAACCCTAAAATACTTAACCTACTTCACCTTAAAGCTTAACAAAATCAAATATGACTTCATCATAAGGTTATTTCTAATTAAAATTATTAAATAGAGCAAATTGTAACGGTTTAAGTTCTAAAATATGTTTGCGAAACAAGTTCGAATTTTTAAAAGCTTCCAAATATTGTCTTAGAATAAAAGAAGTTCTACGTTGAAATAAACTAACCTTAAAATCAAAATACCCTGTTGGATTTAAATCACGCTTAGCTAAATAAAATTTGACGAAAAAGCTCATTTTTGTTCTGATAAATGCAAAAGCTTTCGTTTTTAAAACTAATTATTACAAGGTTATTTCTAAATAAAAAGCGATAAATAGAGCTAACCGTAACTGTTTACGTTAATATATCAGCGAAATAAGTTCGAATTTCTAAAAATTCGAACTTGTTTCGCAAACTTCCAAATTTTATTTTACAATGAAACAAGTTTCAAGTTGAAATAAACAAACCTTAAAATCAAAATATCTTATTGGATTAAAATAAAGCTTAGCCAAATAAAATTATACCAAAAGTTCTATTGAACATATATAAATTTCAACAAAGCTCACGTTTTAAAAATTGATCAATAAAAAGTTATTTCTAATTAAAAGCTTTAAAGCTTCCAAAAATTATTTTACAATGCAAGAAGTTCTAAGTTGAAATAAACTAACCCTTAAATCAAAAGAATTTATTGGATTTAAATGAAGCTTAGCTAAATAAAATTTGACCCAAAATCTGTATTGTAAATATATATTTTTGATCTGATAAATGCAAAAGCACACTTTTTTAAAACTAATCATTACTAGGTTATTTCTAATTAGAAACATTAAATAGAGTAAACTGTAACGGTTGACGTTCTGTTTGCGAGAAAGTTCGAACTTTTAAAAGCTTCCAAATTTTATTTTACAATGAAAGAAGTTTTAAGTTGAAAAAAAACTAACCTTAAAATCAAAATATCTTATTGGATTTAAATCAAGCTTAGCTAAATAAAATTTTACCAAAAGTTCTATTGAACATACATATATAAATTTAATCTGATAAATGCAAAAGCTCACGTGTTTGAAACTGATCATTAAAAAATTATTTCTAATTAAAAGCTTTAAATAGAGCAAACTGTAACGGTTTAAGTACTAAAATATGTTTGCGATACAAGTTCGAATTTTTAAAAGCTTCCAACAATTATTTTACAATGAAAGAAATTCTACGTTATTGAATTTAAATCAAGCTTAGCTAAATAAAATTTGACCCAAAACCTATATTGTAAATATAGTATATAATTTTGATCTGATAATTTTTTTAAACTTATCTTTACAAAGATATTTTTAATTAAAAGCTTTAAATAGACCAAACTAGAACGGTTTACGTCTAATTAAATGCGTTAAATTATAAATATTATTTGAAATTAGTATCGAGTTTTCCCACGTAATGAAGGCTTGGAGCTAACTGATTAAACATATCTAGAGATATTTAATAACACTAGACAGGGCCACAAGACAGTTTTTATCAAATATTTATCTTTATTAACAAAGCACCGAAGGCTGGTCTTTCACAAAGAATGTATTTTAATGCAGAAGCTTTGAGTCCAGCAATATTTGAAAAAGTTGTTAAAGTCTAAAGCTTTTTTAAAAAAAACTTGGTACATATTCATTTTTAGACCGTGCAAGAAGGTTCAAATCATAAAAGTTTGTTCATTAGACAAAAAAGTTCATTGAATTGCTCATTCCTTACAAAACAATTTTCCTTCAACACTTCCGCACTTAAAATTACACTTACAAACATTTTATATATTTATGCGAGTATCATTCAAAATTTTCACCCAGCGTTTTGGCATACAAACGTACAAAAAAAAATGATTAATCATACCATAAAATATAATAAATTATTTTTCATACAATTTCAATTTTTATTTAAAATAAAAGTCATTTATAATTTTCACGCAATTTAATTGTGTACGAATATTTTGCTTTACAAAATTTTCAATTCCATTTCCGATTACAAATAAATAATTTCCAACTTCCCATATAAGTATGATTTCTACATAATTCCCTTGTCAATGCGATCTCTTACCCTGTTTATATAAAACTTAAGAATTATCACTAATTACAACTTTGTATTGTTATTAAAGCAATGTAATCCCATTATAACGGTTTATTCCAGTTTTGTTTTAAATGTTAATACAAGTTAAAAGCTTATTTTTATATATAGAAAATACAAAAAAAAATTCAAGCATCTCCTCAACATAAATAATTTTTTTTTTTTCATTGAAATAATGAATAACCAACATCAACACAAAAGACGCAATACAAAAAAAAAATTGCAAAGTGAACACATTTTGTTTATTAGAGTGAATGATAAACTGTGTTCGAGCTTTTTTTTTTTGTTATATGTATATAAAGTGCTTTTTTGTTTGGTGGATAATTTGCATATATCTTTTTCGAGCTTTTATAGATTGATGATATGATATTTTTTTACTGACATATTCACTTGAATTAAATATAGAATTAAACTGCAAATTTTCTCGAGAAAATGTCACAAACGTATACTACTATATAAAATAGATTTCGTTTTTTTTGATTAATCTCTTCATTTTCCAATATACTAAAGATTTAGATTTTAAGACAAATAACAAAAAAAAAAAAAATGGAATTTAATTCCAAATCAAATAAAATAAAACGTAATGAAAAGTTTAAATAAAGTTTAACGGATTCTTTCATTTTCTTAATTGTTTTTCTTACTCTCGTCTATATAAATAATTCTTTAGACAGTTTTTAATCATTAATCATTTAGTATATTACGTTGCTGAATGAATATATACACATCGAGCGCTTGCCATACCGCGCGATATATCTATAGGATGGGGAATTTGGATGAGAGACATAACGTGACATTAAGAGGTGGTGACGTAAAAATGTTTACGAGAAATTGATTAATTTATACCAATATTGATTATAGGTTGCTTGTGTGCCTGCGTGTGTAATTCAAATTTATACTATTTACTAGGATTTATACACTCAACACGATATACGAACTATTTTCATAAATTAGTAAACCACAAAAAAAATAAATAAATTATCTCGAATCACGATATATTAGAATTATCCACATAATATCATAATTGTGTTAATAATTCGATAAAAGTGGGGGGTTTGTAATGTTGTAAACTAATTTTAATTTGAATATAAACAAATCATTAAGTCGATGAGATTTTTTTTACATGAGTTAGTTCACGCGCCACCATACACGATTTTGTATTAATAATAAAACGCGAAATTAATTTGTTATACTTGGGTGTAATTATTCTAATTAAATTAATTTTTTTTTCTTGTGTAATGGAATTGTGTTTTTTTTTTGTTATATACAAAATTTAATGATACATCAAAAATTTTAATTGTTATTTAATGCTTTGGTGTAAAATAGATTTAATTGATATTTTATTGTTATAAGGGTTTATCGCGCTTTAAGATGTGATGTGTATTGGGTGATTTATTTTTATTAGCGAAATAAAATTTATTCACAGGTTAATGAGAGTTTAATTAGAGGTACATTTTTTGGTTGTTTTCAACCAACCAAGACAACCTTAAGACTTAATATCTAAAAGCTAGAAATGTTGAGATGTGGCCGGTGTGATGGTTCAAATATTTATTTTTATCGAAACGTCTCAATATCTGTAATAATAATCTATAAAAATCATGGAAGTTTTAAAAATATCGAGATAACACAAAAATGTTGAAAAATTCTTGAAATAATCGAATTATCTCAAAGCCATTCAATTCAAAGCGAATTTCTGAATCTAACAAATTATATGATGTAAGAAGACTCAGTTAATTTTTAAAAATTAAAAAAAAAAACTTTTAATCTTAAGTTTAAAATTTAATTTATTAGGATAGGGCCATAAAATAAGCTTTCTGAAATATATTCCAGGCATTTTTCTTTGAAGCTTTCATATTTCTATATAAAAGCTTTGCGGTAAATTAATTAAAAAGGTTGTTCTTTTTATTCCTCATAAATTTAATTTCTACAAAAGCTCAATTTGAAAGCAGTCTTCTCCTGATATAGTTAGTTTGCCTGTATTTCATGTTAGCGTACTCAGTGTAGTGAGGTATTAAATTTAATTGTGCAACAACTTATTAATCGGGAGTTTTTTAAAAAAAGAACGTGTTAGAACCATGAGCTTTCGATAGAGAAATTACTCAATATTTGCAATCTGATTACAAACTTCATGAATAACTATCAGGATCATTGGAATTATCAATTTTATATAAAAATTAAAAAATTATTCATTATTTTATTACTAAAAGTTTGGCTAATTTTAAGCTTTTGAAAAGCTTTTTAGTATAATCGTTTATATTGCGTGAACAACCTAGTAAAGCGTGTTTAGTTAAGTTGACAAAGAAATCTATTTAGAGCTTTTAAATTATTATATTGTATTAAGACTACATGATGAGCTTTTGATTTCAAATATTATACATCTTGCATAGGAATAATAAGTTTATTGTTTTAGGCTCATTTGTTATTTGAAATCGCTATATTAACGGATATTAGTAAATATCAACTAAATTATTGTATTTACCGTATTTGCGTAAATTTTATCAGTTATTTGTTTGCATTTTTATCACACAACGATTTATGGAATTATGGCGAAAATATCTATAAAAAATAAAATTGTGTATGTTACGCTCAATACAAACAAAAAAATAATGCACAAAAAATAAGCTCGCCACCGCACAACCAAATAAACAATGTGAATAAAGCCACACCAAAAAAAAAAAAACCGAAAAGCAGCCAAATATTTTAAAATGTGTGCGCTGGCTGTACTGGGTATATATTTGGTACGTTATCTAAATACAACTTTTTGTATATTTTGAGGTATGAGTACACACTCTGTATATATTATACATACATATATGCATTTATTCGAGTGCTAGAAGTAAAAAAAAAATCCGCAATGACGGAAAATAGTTTCCTAGTTTTTTATGTACCTATACACTTTAATGAAAAATAAATAAATAAATGTACAAATATTTAAAAAAACAGGCTTATATTCATAAATATTTTATTTGGTTTTGGATGAATACCACAGTGCCTCCTTTTGTGTTATCAAGACGTGTTATCTCTGTCGAGAAATACAAAAAAATCTTAAGTACATCATTCAATATATTTTATCATGACTAAAAGGTACAAAAACAAATGAACACGATGTTATGGCATAATAAACCATTAAATGACGTTAAATAACGCAATTACACAACAAAATGCATTTCAAAATCGATAATACTCTCCCTATACACATCACCCCTTCTTATTGTCTGTCATCAACAACATTGTTAGTTGTTTTCTTTCAAAATCGTTTATTCTGTTATATACGTTTCCTAACATTAAGGATAGAGAATAATCGCTTGAATGTACCCATAGAAAAAACCAAAATAAAAAAAAACGTGCTACAAAGCATTTTATAGTGCTGCTATCTAAACGTTTTCACAATTTTCCACATATAATAGTTATAAGAAAATAATAGTTAGTTGTACAGAAGACGACGAGTTTGAATCGATATATCGTTTATCTAAATGTATCTATGTATGTTGTCTAATGAGGTAATACTGATTATCTAATGATTATCGTCAACACAAATAAAATACACAATAAAATGGTTTTGTATCCATATACATATAAGAAAATACACAAACGAGATGAGATTAAAATTTTATTTTAAAGCTTCATGTATCAAAAGTTTGCGTGCTGCTGCTGCTCTTTATGACCAATTCTAATAAATTTTAATACGTCTAACGACAATCCGTTTTCAATTCAATACAGAGAATTATATGGTTTTATCGAATAATATGTTGTTGTTGTCAAATTTTTTTTATTTTTTATTTCTATTTATATTTATATCCAAGTTATTAGTTTTGGTTTAGTTTTTATCAGATGATCACGTACCAATAATAAATTATTTTTTATTGAATTATACTCCCCCAGAAAAAAAAAAAAATGAAAACAGTTTTATTGTAAAATGGTTCAGTTCTGGATGTCGCAAAAAAAAAAAATGTTGGGGTAAATTGAATAATATTTGTTTTTATAATGTCATTTGGGCAATCAGGTTGTTTTCATTTTTATGCGGAATATGTTTTGAATTTTAAAATTATTTTACAATAAGGACTTTTAATAGTTTTAATCATACTATAGATGGTAGATTCGAAAGCTTTCGGAAAGGGAAGGCTAAAGGATTTACATTTTATTGAATTTTACCGGTAGCTTTGGATATCCTAGAACTTTAGAGTCTACAATAATATTTTTCGTGATTCGCTCAAAATTCAATTTTTTTGAATAATTCAGGTAAACTATTTTAAAGCTTTGAAAATTTCATTAGAAGGAATTACATTTTAATGATCAACAAGAATTCTTAAAAATTATTAATCAACGTACAAAACTAAAATATGTGAATTTTGTTAAATCGTTTTAAATTTTGCTAGTGTGCTTAAACATGAATAATTCCAAATGAGAACCCTCTTGTTGAAGGATTTAAAATTATTTTAAAAAAACAATCGAAAATTTCAACAGCAACAAATTACAAATCTCCAAAAATTTCACAATAACGGAAACTATTATATACTCTAAAAACCTAGTATTGTTTATTATCAAGTCCAACGCCAAACCAAAGCAAAATTCAACTAGACCTGATAACGAAAATGACCCAAATCTAAATTTCGAATATTCTTGAATAATTCTTGAAATAATAAAATAAGAAGAAGCACAATGCTGTCATTAAATTGCTATTAAACTCGGAATTTCTAGAAATCTGGAAGCAGGAATTATTATGAACCATTTCTAGAAAACGCGTCATAATAAAAGTTTATTCATAAAGATATCAAAGTATAAAATTCTGACAAAGTCAGAGTACACAAGTTCAGGTAATCGACTTTAGTTTTACTCGACTCGCTAAAATATATTGGGAGCTTTTATTTGATTCACCAATAGTTAAAAGTTTGACTGTTATGTGATTATTTAACTATTTTGAGCTTTCTCCAACAAAATGAAAACTTTGATTTAAAACTGCAAATTAATTTTAAATTTCGATCGACATTTGCCTTATCTATAAAGCGACTTGCAATTTATCACTATTTTTGAAGGATTTAAACACACAACAGTTTATATAAATACATTTTTTATACCTAAAATTTGACGAGAAAAATTATTTTGGATGAGCTTTTACTGTAGTTCAAATTATTTTTTTATTGGATCCACCAACTTGTCATCCAAATTTATATAGGAAAACAAAATTAATTGGAGGGTTGTTAAAGGCTTACAAAAAGCTTGTTTAACAAGTTTGAAGAAAGCTTGTTTGTTAAAATCCAAAACAATGTCCCTATTTTAACGACAAAATGAAATGTTTTTATTTTAGATTACGCTAATTAATTTTGTAACGTTCGTCTAAATCAAAACCAAAAGCTTAGTTGCTTTGAGAAAATATTTTTCGAAATTTGTTAGTAATTTAAAACGCATGTATTGTAAACTGGCTTATTCATTAAAATTAAGCTGGTCAATTATTTAATGTGCTTTTATCATTTGATTTACAGGTCTCGATTATAAAAAATTAATCTCACAACGGAATGCTTTGGTGATTGACCAATGATGGTCCCACGGTATAGACAATAGTTGCTGATGTTTCTAAAAAAAAAAAATTAGAAGCTCAATACCAAAAGCTCAACGCTTTTGAAAGTGATTTATTGCTGTTAATTTTCTTCTTGAATTTATCTTTAAAGTAAACTTAATAAATTAGACCTTTACAATACGATTAAGATGAAAAAGCTTAATAGAGCTTTTTTAATTTTAAACTTTTTTTTTAATTGACAACAATATTTCACACACAAATTGGTAAATTAAATCCTAAATTTAATATCCCTATAACCACAATACAATTATTTGAATATTTCGTTTGTCATTCCACTAGGAAAAGATTATACAGCTCCATATAAAAAAAAATATTCTTTCCAAAAAAAAGCTTACGCAATTTTTAAATTTGAGCTAAGATATAAATTGGTTTGAATTGAAAAGGGAAATTTTCAAAGTAACATTTTAAAGCTCGGATTTATTTAAAACATTCACGATTGAAAACTTTTAAATGTCGGAAAAAATTTCTCACTTTTAAGCACCCGGTTTAAACAAATCCACTAACAAAAATTGTTTTTTTAAATTCCAGTTAACAAAATTCAAAAAATTTCGAAGATTATGAACTCTACGTTTTATCGATTGATATTATAAAACATTATTTGCTAACTCTATTTGCTAATAAATATTTCTGGATTTTCTGATTCTTTAGGAAGCCTTTAAATTTTTTTTTTAATTATATATCCTAAAAACTTGACTTAAATTTTGTTGTACCATCAACATTAAATTAAATTTTTAAATATTTATAATACAAAAAAATAATGATATTAATAAAATTATGTAAAGCTTGAGAACTAAACTTACTTAAATTTAAAACCCTCCAAGTTATCTTTAGAAATAAGCTAAAATTTAAAAAATTTCAATTTTCTTTGAGATGATCGAAATTTAGAATTTGGAGAGATGTCGTTAGAAGATTATGTTTGACGTTTATTCGCTCGTAAAAATCGTGGAAAACTATTTAACCTATAAATTTATAATTTTAACAAATATTAGAGATTTAGAACATTTGTAAAATTTTAGTAGAGCATTACCGATAATAATTCAGATTTTAAAAATCCTTTCATTTCGTAATTTCTTACCGTTGTACACAAACCAGGGATGTTCATATGAAAAATAGAGAACAAAATTGTATCTGAAAATTACCTCAGCTAAACGACTCTGTTCTTAACTTTGCTTTTCAAATATGTCAAATGAAGCAACCATAATTACTAAATGCTTTTGAATATTTGAAACGATCGTTTGTCAATCCTAGGTGTAATTTCATTCTACATGCCAGCTTGTTACTCTATTCCTTAGCAATATTCAGAATTTTCGTACTACCCATTCAAAAGATAGAAAAGGATCCCATATTCATCACTTATGAATGATTCATATAAAAAATTTGAAAGTTGATGTATGTGAGAAAGATTTTTTCCAATCTTTTGAATGTGTCATACGAAAATTCTGAATGGTATTGTGGAACATGGTAAAGGGTGGGCAAATACAATGAAATCACATCATGGGTTCATAAATGAAATGTTAAATTAAATAGAATCGTTTAGTAGATTTTGGAAAAAATAAAAATTGATTTTTTGTAAATGGGATCCTTCCTAATTTTGGTATGAGTCGTTTGGAAAATAAACGGATGGTCCATAGTAGATTTTGTGATATTTAATTGCTTTATTTTTATTAGATGTACATATATTTTATTAGGTCAGTTATTTTGTACTAACAGCAAAATATTTACTGTCTAAAATATTTAACTTCCTTATTTCTAAACGGACATTCGAAAAATTCTGAGAAATCCAATGGAACAAAAGGTAAAGGTTTTTGTTTATACAATGAAATAGAACGTGGAGTGGTTTTCAGAGCTCTAGTGAAATAACCTTGATTTACATTTATTGCCACTGTAAAGGTCAAATGTTGTTAGACTGATTAAATATTTTAAATTCCTGAAAATAAAACAACGAAATAAAAATTTTGTAAAGCTTTAGCCTTCCCATTCTAAAATCTTAAAATCTTAAATTCTAAAATTTTCAATTTCCTTTGAAGTGATCAAAATTTATAAATTGGGGAATTTACTAAAGCTTTCCAGGAAATGTTGAGAATTTGTATAAGGCGAGATTCCTTAAATTTCTAATTTAAAAAATGTTAGATGATAATATTTGGAGCTTTTGTTAAATTTTAGTTTATTATTAACGATTTTAAAAACCTTTCATTTCGTAATTTCTTGTCTATTTCAAATCTTTTACCTAAACGAGAAGTTTTGTCTGAATTAGACTTAAAACCTCAGGTCTCATTTGTTGGAAATCGCATTCAACCCCCAAGAGCCAATATCGGCCATTGCCAGTAATGATGACAAAGATTTGGCTAGCACATGGAATAGCTCCCTTAATTACCTAGTTAAAAAACCCTAATCCATACAGATCGTTCGTTTAATAAATGTTCTGCAAAATTATATTTTTTGGAAATCGCATTCAACTACCAAGGGCCAATATCACCCATTGCCAATAATGATGACAAAGGTTTCGCTAGCACAGGTTTATTAAAAACTTTAATGTTAAATGGGGAGTTCGAAATTGTTAGAATGTCTGAATCACTTCAATTATTACTTTCGATAATTTAATCATGATGAAACGGCTCGATTATTTAATCATGATTTTGGCACAGAAAGAAAGCTATCCTTCGCAAAATCCCAAGAATTTGATAATTTTATATAAATCTAACAACAACAACGTATTATTTAGAGTTTTGATAACAACAACAAACCATACTGGTTTTTAAAATTTTGATGTTAAATGGTTGTTTCAAAGCTAGCGAAAATTTAGGCTTTTGTTTCTATTAAATTACATAACACAAGTACAGGGGTTGTGAACCTTCACAACAAATTAACTTTATACCATTGCATAAGTGCGGGGTGTCCAACTTTCGAAGGATTTTTAATTTTTTATTTTTTTTTTAATAGGCTTGGCTCCTACATAAATTAGAGCCATATTGCCAAAAATCCAAATTTGTACCATTTTTATTTACATCTTTTTAATTCATAACTCAATAACCAAAAAATTTTTAACCTTTAAAATGGATCCGGATTACTCCTTACACATACTCTGTCGGCTGCTTATTTTGCATCAAATTGCTATCAAATTGCTCTCCATCAAAATTTTTTGATTTGATTGATGATAAATGAACCAAAAATTTTTTTTTAAAAAATACAAGCATAACTATTTCCCAGATTTGTATATATGAACTTGAGATTCAAGGAATTTAATAAATAAACTTGTTATTTCTATCACTGACGGTAGTCTGTCTATTCTAGCTCGTCAATTGAATTCACTTTTTTCTAAGCCTTTCGGGTATTTTATTAAGATAATTATTATTTGGAAGTTTCCCGTCACCAACCTCCATCAATATTCTCGTCATTTTTTCCAGGAACATGAACTCGCATAGTTATTCTCATTGGTATTAATATTTACTCTGGTTCAAACTATGATGACTTCAGGCACGCATTTATTTCATATGGTCTTGTACCTCACGAAGAAATTATCGCTACCTATATCCTGAATTGTTCGATTAAGGGCTTCTATCCCGAAACCACATTCACGGAGTAATTTAGCTAAGTTACTATTTTTTGAAATACTACATACGAGGAGTTGGTGTTAGTCAAATTTAATGGCAGCTTGAACGTTGAATAGGGTGTTCTGCCACATTGATGCAATCCCAGAAGGAACAACAGCTCCGAGCAAAATTTGATTAATATTAAAGTTTTTCCAGTCCCGGCGGAAGAATCAAATTCGATTCGAACATATTCGACTCTCCGCCAAGAAGTTGTCAGGTGGTGATTCAAAATAAAAGGCAAGCTAGTAATCACTAAGAACTTAAGAATGATTAAGAATCCTTTTACATTATAAAATTAAAGTAAATACTGGGAACAGGTTACATTAATAATTTTAATGATTTTTCCCCTCTCCCTTATTTTCTAACCACGACTGTATTTAAGTCACTTAATGGCATTTATTGAACAACAATTACCTTCAAAGTTTGTTGGTTAACTGACCATGACAAATAATTTAGATAAAAAAGTCTTAGCAACACACTAAAAGATTGAAGACTCTTCACCTTGTAAGCCTTCCAACCGGTATGCTTTCAGAGACCTCTTTCTCGGGCAAGTAAAAATTCGCTGAGCCTATTAGGAAGTGTGCCGGTGTTACAACTTCAAATGCCGTATTAACATCGGCTGTTGCGTATAGTGGCTTTGAATTTAAAATTCACTCAATCTGGCTTAGCAAAGTTATCACTTCTTTAAAAGTCAAACGGGTATTCGACGTACATTTAGAAAAGTGAGTTCTGACAGATTTGATGATTATTGTCTGAAATTAGCTTATATACCTCATTCAGCATTCTCCTGGCTCCAACAAGATTGAAATCATTGTCACTATAGATATTGGCTGGCGCTCCTCGTCGCGCCACAAATCATTTTAGGGCCGCTATAAAGGCGTCAGTTGACAAATCACTCACTGCTTCGATGTGAATAGCCTTCGTTACCATACAAATAAGTAACGCTACATATCCCTTGGTTAATTTGGCACCCCTTCTCCTTTTCGAGGCTATTAGCACAGGCCCAGCGTAATCTACTCCACACGAAGTAAATGGCATGGTGGCTTTCATCCTAGCTATTGACAGATCCCCCATCAACTGCTTGGGCGTCTTTGCATTATTTATGAAGCATATTACGCACTTGTGTTTACAATTTTTCTGATGGTGCTTCTGTCCCCGACTATCCAGAATTGCTGTCTCGTCAGGTGAAATGTTAAGGTTAAACCCGGATATAAGTTTCGCTCATGCATGTATAATATTACGATTCGGTTTTATGTATGACCCTTTAGTAGTATTGATTGCTTTAGCCTACCGTCAACTCTCAAAATTCCATTTGCATCCATAAACGGTATTTTGTGGTTTCGGAATTTCATTAGAATTGCCGATAAAGTTGGCTGAATGGTTGGACCCCCCAGCATTGTCTCATTTAGTGAAATCCCAGTTGAAAGCTTGGCCGAGCCATCAAATACAACCCGCAGTTTTGTTGTTTCACTAGATTTCTTCAGCAAACAGTGGTGGTGCAAATAAGAGTATTTCGACTCATTAATATCGTAATCAGCCGGTTTGTTGAGTTCTAGGTATCCCAGATTAAGATATTCGTTGATGAACTTAGTATATTCTGCTTTAAGTAACGGTTTTGCTTGCAGACTTCTTTCCAATGCCAAAAATCTCCCAGGAGATTATCCATAATACGCTGAAACGTACCAAGTACGTTTCAGCGTATTATGGATAATGTCCTGGGATAATTGTTAGGTAACAATGTAATATGCTACTTAGACAATATAATAATATACAGTACTAGTCTAGAGGAGCATATCCTAGATATTCGAAAAGTATTTACAAAATTAAGAAAAGCTAACTTCAAAATACAGATGGATAAGACATATTTTTGTCGAAAAGAAATAGGGTTTCTGGGACATATAATTACCCCGGAAGGTGTAAAGCAAAATCCATCGAAAATCGAAGCCATCACTAAAATTAAATAACCTAAAATTTAAAAAGCAATTAAATCATTCCTTGGAATGGTAGGCTACGAAAGATTTTGCAAAAATAACTGAACCGTTAACTAAGTGTTTAGCCAAAAAAGCAAAAATCATTTGAACTTTGTAAACGACTGCTAATAACGAAACCAATTTTAATCTCGTTGGTAGAGATCAACCAATATATTACGCTTCGCGTACCTTGTCCAAGACTGAAACTAACTACTCTACAATAGAAAAGGAACTCCTTGCTATTTTATGACCAGTTAAGTATTTCATACCTTACCTTTATGGTAAGCCATTTTTAATTTTAAAGGGTCGCAAACCACTAATTTGGTTATTCAATGCAAAGGATCCTAATTTTAAAATAGTCAGGTGGCAGCTCAAATGTGTAAAGAGTACGATTATCAAATCTGCTACAAGAAGGGAACATCAAATACAAATGCGGATGCCCTTTCTCGAATGGAATTAAACAACATACCCTGAAACAATTGACTCAATACGTTCCAAAAATCAATCCATTGGGTTCTGAATACCAAAACACAAGTGACAATAATGTTACAACCATTGAATTCAATGACAGCAAAGTCAATAAAAACAAAGATGCTGTATCAGGCGCCGATCAGTCATCGTCAAACGAAGTAAATATAAACGAAGCTATAAATGAATCAAATTTAGAAATTAGTGAAACTATAGTGAATCAAACTAACACCAATTAACAATTTCAAGCGGCAAATCTACGTTATAGTCGACGATAAATACGAAGAGCTTAATGAAAAGCTATTGTTATCAAATTTCTTACATACAAACTATATAATTTTGCGAAGGAAGAAATTCGAGCAAAAAGATATTGAATACATTATTCAAAAGTATGTAACAAAAAGCATTTCAGGATTATATACTGATGATGAAACATTTAGGTTATTTCAAAATCACTGAGAGATACAAGACAAAAAGCGACTTGTGAGAACTAGGACCTGGTTAAAGGACATCGTTAATAACAGTGAGCAATTGAAAATAATAGAGAGTACTCACATTCCATATCATCGAGGAATTAAGAAAATTTAAAAAAAAATTGGGCAAAATTATTTTTTCCCCAAAATGAAACAAAAAATTCTGGAATTCATAAGTAAGTGTGACACTTGTATAATAAACAAATATGAAAGGAAACCAGTGACTTTACAATTCAAAATCTCCCCTACACCTAATGACTAAAAACATTCTTAACTATAATGGACACATTTTCAAAATTTCTCTCCATTTTCGAGCTTTCGAAAAAAATTTTTCCCGGGAAGGTATTCCAAAACAAATCATAATTGATTCAGCTACCGAATTTAATTCTGAAATCTTCGTTAATTTTATGGCAATACATAATGTTGAATTGCATAAAGCAACAGCCAAAACCTCAACTGGGAGTAGTCCAATTGAAAGAGTTTTCATTAACAGAACTCACTCGAATCGTAACATTACAAAACAAAAATAGGTCAATCAGTGAGCTCTTAGATGAAGCAACGTTGGCATATAATGCATCAATCCATTCAGCAACAGGTCTAACACCATTGGAGTTACTTAGGGGACATATTAGTTTTAAAAATATTTCTAGTAATCTTTCTGAACAGTCAGATGATTATTTAAAGGAATTACGAAATAAGTATCAAGAAGTGGCAACGATCATTTCAAATAAAAATCGACAAACTAAAGCTAAGATTATTAATGCTCTGAACGGAAAACGCCAAGAGCCAATTTCAGGAAAATCAAATAATTTTCGAGAAAACTACCACCAGAGACAAACTGGTCCCGAAATACATAAAGCACGCTGTAACTAAGGATAATGACGTCACGGTCAATACAAATAAACGTAGAGTGCATAAGCTTAGAATAAGAAATTGTAACAATCATCTCAACCAGAATAATATCTTGTTACAGGATGCTACGGCCGGTTCAACTGCAACATCTAGAACATTTCGATCTAACGCAAGGGAAGGGAGTGATTCAGATAATCGAATTGAATGATATTAAAAATAATTCCATTACGGTCAATTCCACACTAAGTAAAATTACAGAAATAATGAAATGTCGGATAAAATTTTAGTAGCAATACCCGAAAGAAGAAGAAATAATCTCGAAAGCTCTTTGTATAACATTCTACCCGATACTTATAAACCTCATCAAAAACGTGCATTATTTAACCCATTGGAAACCTTCATCAGGACAATAACAGGAAAAGTGGATCAAGAAGACTACGAGGAATTACAAAATTCAATTAAAAAGTTAGAAAACGGACGTTATGAATTAATGGACAAATAAAAACGACCAAATAAAAGAATAACTCAAAATAAACTAATAGTAAGTCATATTAATATGTCAATTCAAATGAACGATTGGATCAATACAGCAAAAATATCAGAAAAACGTTTTATATAAAGGGTAAACCACTAACTGCATAATAACATAACTATATATATATATGTATATATCTTTAATAAAAATATTTAAATAAGTATTTGATAATCTAGCAAATCGTAATACGAGAAATATGACAAAAAGATCAATTTTACCAAATAAATTTTAATTTGGTGGTTGGTTCATAAATATTCTATTTTATATCTTTCAAATGAAAATTGCTTGCTGGCCAAACGATGCATATTTGTCCAGATATCAGTGAAAAACTGTAATACTTAACATGGTATATTATAAATGTTGTAATTTTGACTATGCCCATCAATTTAAGCTTACCAATAGGTATATACCAAATTTAGGGGTAATTGGTACTAGGGCCCGGGGGAAATTACCCTCCTGACCTCCCTACCCCTCTAACAGCGGCTGGCTACAAATACCTTGTACAATAAAATACGTAGCATGATTAACTATAACTGAAGTTGACATACTTGCTAGTTGCTACTAAATACGCAAAATGCCATTGAAGCGATAAGCAAAGTTCCTTAATTCTATGAGTGTCAAACTAAAATACATTTTTGGTGCGAAAACATTTCTGGTAAGCAAAACAAAGCCGGTTATAGGTTGATCGATTAATTTCAACTTTTTGGTTAATCGATCTGTTATAACCGATTTTTACCGAGTATAAAATTTATACTGAATTATTTATTAAATTACCAGTTTTTTTTTTAAATTAATTAATTAAATTTGAATTAATTAATTAATTTGTGAAATTCTAAATATGCAACCGGTCGGTCCCAAGACCATTTTGATATATTTTACAAATAACTTATCCCATATTTCACTTAATTTTACCTTGATGTCGTCTGTACATTTATCTGGTACTTCGAGAATTGGACAACCGATTAAAAAATGCCCAGGTGTTTAGATACGTCAGGATCATTAGTAGCTGTTGTGAGTGGCCGTTAATTGAATATTGCTTCTTATTGATTTCACCCCCGCTTCCCATAGACCACCGAAATGTGGAGCTGAAGGAGGGATAGTGTACCATCAATGTTATGAGACACAAGATATGCAGATACCTTTTCATTGTGAGTTTTAGAAGACAGAATCTGGAAAAATTCATCGAACTTTCTACGGGCACCGACAAAATTAATTGCATTGTCACTGTATATTGCATTTGGTAGACCTCTTCTTCCTGAAAATTGCTTCAGTGATGCTAAGAACGCATCAGTAGACAAATCCGAAAGTACTTCGAGGTGTATGGCCTATGTTGCCATACAAACAAACAAACATATGTATGCCTTGAGCCTTTTTGGACCCTCTACCCTTCTTGGAGCTTATTGTGACAGGGCGAGCGTAGTCAACCCCAACGTTTATAAATGCCCGTATGAGAGTGACTCTCGGTGAAGATAAGTTTCCCATAATCTGCTCACCTAATCTTGGATGACTTTTTATACAAAATATGCAGCTACTGAAGATTTTTTTATACGATGTCCCTTGCCCCAATGATCCAATATTTTGTTTTGGTTATAACCAGCAACGTTGATGGGTTTGGGTGCAAATATTTTAGATGTAAATGATAATGAGCATCTCTGTGAATTTGTGCTGCTTCGGTAAAATTAGTGGATGCTTTTTCGAATACCCAACATTCGAGTTTTTCAAGCGGCCACCTACTCATAGTAAACCATCCTCATCGATAATTGGGAAAAGTAATAATAATTTGCTGCTTCTTTTTATTGCTCTGTTTTCCTGAGTTTGGTGTATTTCTTCATGAAACGCATCGTGTTGATTATATTTAATTCCGATCATATATTTTACCACATTCGGACAATAACCTTCATTTGCTTGATGGTTAAGCTCATAGTTCCGGAACACTGAAGGTGAAGGCGTTATCGTTCGTCAACCAGCAAATTCCCAATGTTCTGATGTATAGTACACTTCAGGATCTTCAAATGAAATGGAACTTCCTCTTCGTTTTTCGATGGGTATTTTGCTCAACAGCTCAGGACAGTTTGAACTCCACTGCTGTAGTGGGGAAACTAGCATGCGGTAGAGTGGTTTACAAATCCGAATAAAGTCTAATGGCTTCTTCTATACTGTCACAACCTGGCAATAAATCGTCCACATAAAAGGCGTATTTAATTATTTTTCTCAATTTGCAGGATAATTTATCGTTGTCCTTTGGTCCTGGCTATTTGAATTTTCTCGCCACACAATCCTCTGATAGTTTTGATGTTTTGGATGAACTGCTATCTGCCGATACATTTTTCAATATCCGATACAAATTCAAATTTATGTTTGCGAAATCTAGTGAGTATTGAAAAAAGATCATCTTGAATGGTCGGGCCGGTCATCAGAACGCCATTTAATGATATGCCCGTCGTCGACTTGCATGAACCATCAAAAACAACTCTAATCTTTTTAGACGTTTTGCTTTCTTTAAATACGGCGTGGTGTGGTAAATAATATACTTTGCTCCTTTCGGTTAACACTTCTCGATCAAGAATACGTGACATGTGACCAACTTTTTCGTATTCTCGCATAAATTTTGTGTATTCGTCCCTAAGATGTGGGTTTTTCTGGAATATCCGTTAAATTGCGATCATTCGGGATGCTGCCGCTTTAATACCTTTGCCAAAATTGTTTAGAATTACCCTTTAGTGGGACTTGTATCAAGTAGTGGCCGTTTGCAAATTTATGAGTGCTGGAGAAATCCTCTTCACATATGTCGTCTCTAAAACCGCTGCAACGATTTGCAAGTGTCTTCGGAATTTACTTGAAGAGTGTAGCATCCAGTCGTGGAATTAGTTTGTTGATCAGTAGAACCAGCGACAATCCAACCGATTATAGCCTCTCCTTCACAATGTCGTAGAATACATCAATACCTAGAATCATGTCTATACGATTTGGTTCGTAGAATTCTGGATCAGCGAGACAAAATTCATGAAGTTTGGCCATATGGTTCTCTTGGAGCAATATTGCCTGAGACGGTTATGGAAGCTTATGTACGATTTAGTCCCAATTTTTTTGTGAGTGCTTCTGTAATAAACGAAGATTCCGATCCCGAATCTAACAACGCTCGAACATTACGAATATTGCCCTGTGTGTATCAACTGAAGACATAATTACAGCTGGCAATATTGCCTGTTTATTTCCGCTGATTGATTTCTTTGTAATGGTGTAGCTTTGTGAATCCGCACCTGCCGCTGGGCCAGAAATTGGTGACTCGGTTTTAATGTTGCCATCGTGCAATATCGCGTGGTATTTTTCCTTGAATTTAAAATATGTATTTATCGACGAGGGACAGCTGAGAACAGAATGCCCTCCTTTTAGGCAATTGGTGTATAAATCGTGTTTGTTAATAAACCTTTTACGAAATTTCAATATCACATTGTTGAAATTTATAGCATCTGTTAATGACATGTGGTTTATTACAATATGTACACTCCATCTTTGCGTTTGCTACATGTGAAACTTTTTGAAAAGATTTAGGTGGCTTAACGGTTATATTACATCTTTCTAATGCGTCACATCTCTGATGAAGAAAAGTAAAAAAAACTACCGATACTTGGCGCATCCATCGCTACTCAATGCAAAGACCACTGCTCCCTGGTATCATCGTCCATCTTATTAAGAAGTAAATACAAAATCCATTGATCACGCGAGCTTCGCAATCTGGCCCTAAAGCCTTTAATCCCCGAAGTAATTCATCTGATGTTTCGGTAATGTCTCTCAGTGACTTTAGTGAAGCGTAGTTGATACCTTGGCTGATCTAAGAATGTTTTTATTATCGTACTTACTATTGTGCGTTTTTTATCGTATCTTTGTTTTGATTTGCTTCTCCATAACTGGCATCAATGATTTAAAAGTGATTGACCAAACGAGCCGCGCTTCCTTGAAGAAGTCCCTTGAGTAATTGAAACTTGTGCACACATGATATCGATTCGTTATTGTGCACATTAGCCTCAAATAAATCTTTAAATGTTGGAATTCTTGGCACTTTCACTTCATTAGTTTGTCCCATTATTTTATTGTGTAGCGATTCAAAGTATACCTTCTGTTGAGAGTAAATACTGCGTGCTGTTTAGGTCATCATTGACCACGAGTCGAGTTTTTGAAGTCGTGATTTCCAGTTATTTTGAATTGCTTACCATTGAGATGCCTTTTTGAGAGATTGTTTCATTCAAATTTTCTTCGAGATCGAAACCGAGTTTCGCTATATTACTAAATTTTCAAGGCTTTGAAGTTGCGTGCAGTGACAGAACTAGTGATTTTTCGAGGTTTTTAAACAAATACGCGATTTGTTTGGCACTGAGTGTTATGTAACAGATATTAATAAAGGTTTCGTAGAGTTTTCGACTCTAGCTTGGAGTTGATTTAAACAAAGCTCTATATTAAATTCTGACAAAGAAAATGTGCTTGAGATTTTTGTAATTATGCAGATTTCCGAAAATTTTAGGTTATTTGTATTTCCCTTTATTCTTTGAAATTTGCAAGAGCTGGAGTTGTTTTTTGTTACAGAATGGAAAATTTTGGAGGATATTGCTTTGCTTAAATTCATTGATGACATTTTTCATTGAGTTCCTTGAAATAATTTTGGATTATTCGTAATTTGAAATTTTTGAGATTATCATGGATATTTAGCTAATTTAGCATTTATTCAGTTTTCTCAAGAAATTGTTACTGAAATTAAATAAAAATATTTTTGATTTACGCTTTGTTATCCGTTAATGTTGAGAGATGACCATACCGGCAGTAGCTACCGTCGTTGTTTCCGATGTTTCTGGTTTTTCGGTGTTTTCCGTTTAAAAGTTCTCGTTATTTTAAAACGAGAACGAAAGTAATTTATTCTAGTTATTTAACCACTTGCCCTATTTAACAAAATGCCTCCATGTACCCTGTCACAATTTCGGTTAAGGCTTGTTAAACGAAACATATATTTTATAACGAAGCTTTTATAACATTTACTTTGGCTAAACATTAAACTAACTGCAAGCACTTAATTAGAAGCTTTCGCATGTCCTTAATATAGCGTAAAGACAGTACATATCTTGCTTATTTGTCTCTCTATACTAATCCTACTAATTTGTTACATCCTTCATATATATCATATTCATAAATATAAAACATTTAAAATTAAGCTTCTCTTGGTAAAGCATTAAAAATAAATTTTATTCTCTCGCCTAGTGTTTTATAAATCAATAATAAATATGTACGTACACCAAGCATGATTTATATTCACAGCCATTAAAATTAAAACCAACAAGTACAAAAAAAGCATAAAATTCAAACTCATATTTCTTTGATGGTAAAGTCAAAAATCCAGTAGAAAAAAAAAATTCTTTTTCCATATTTCTTCTTCTTAAAAATAAAAATAAATTAAAATATTTTCATTTCTAAATTAATATTATTTTTCTTGTGAAAATATATTTTATTTCCAAACTTTTTTTTTTTTTTATTTAAATTATACTTTTTAAACATATTTTTATGTTTTTTTTGTCGGTTTAAGCTTTCATCTATATACATATGTAAGTAGTCATTTATACTTAAAAAGCACACACAGATTCTTAGTACAAGTGTGAAAAGTAATAATTTATCAATTATAATATAAAAGCTCAATAGAAAATTCACTTAACATTAAAAAGCACCTGTATATGGAATACATTTCATTTTAGCAATGGGGAGTCCTGGCAATTAGGAGCGTAGCAATATTATACGTGTATGCGGTTATTAATACATTAAAAAAAAAAAAATTTGTATGCTCAAAGCAATAGAAAAATGTTATTTTCTTATTTTACCGAATATTTTGTGTGTTGAGTGTTTAAATGTGGGTGGCAGAATTTATTTGTATGTATGTACATTAAAACGGTTCTACTTCGCTAAACATTTTATCATATTCCAAATATATAAGAAATAGCAGAGGAAGGAAAGGAATTGTTTTAAATAAAATTTATTTGAATTTTTTTTTGTTTTTCCTTCGTTTTGTGGACAAGAGGTTCTATAAATAAATTATTTCGCTCATATATATATTTGCTTTATTTTAACATGTGTTTTTTTGACAGTTTAATGTAATTATTATTTAATATTATTCTCTAACTATAAATAACATAATTTATTTATTATGTCATGGAAATAGTTTTGTAACATATTAGCATTATTTATGTGTTATGTGCCCTTGTTTGCCCCGAACCAAAATTTACCCCACTTTGGTGTGGCAAGCTTTTTTTTTTACTCTTATCTACCCCAATTTAAAATAACAATCCTCCTAATTTATATTAAATAAGTCTATTAAAAATGTTAAAAGTCAATTGCAAAGATCTACTACAATTACTTAAACGAACCAAATCTGAACAGAACAACAACAATAACAAAAAAAAAAAGTTGGAAATGTCTAACAATTTAATTTAAAAATAAAAAAATAAATAAATTAGTTAATTTCAAACAATTTTCGAGTAAAACTTTAGTAGATTTTTGTTTTATAGTCATTGCTTTATTCTCTCCTTCATTGTTATACAATAAATTATTTTCAAAAATCAATTACTTAAGTTCATAGGAGCAATAGAACATGGAGCAGTAGTACCAGCATCAATAACAACTAAAAAATTACAAAACTGATAACAGTTAACAATAAAAGAAATGAAGAGGGGAAAAAGCTCACCACACCATCATTATTCGGTACCAATACCACATTGTTTGTATTTTTATTTTATTTCTTTGGTGCTTTTCCGATTTCATTCCTAAAATGCATACACACACACACACAGACACACCCTCTCCTCATCCGCAGTGTACGACGATGTTTGCTACTCTTAATAGAATTATTTTTTTGTTTGTGTTCGGTGTAGTAAAAATAAAAAAAGCTGCAGTGAACTTTTTTTAAATTTAAAATTCTACGTATATGTGTACGGCTGCTGCACAAACCACCATTCAATTTACTGTTAACCAATATTACTTTTTAGCTTTTTCGACATATAAAACAAAAATCGTGCTTTTATTTTATTTTGATTTATATATTATTAGAAATTGGTGTTTCGTATACAGAAGATAACCGTACATGGACGATATATAGAAACAAACAAACAAACAAATAGAGTTGAGGACACAAGGACAATATATTGTGAAAATTGGTGTCGATTTTTATAGAAAAATGATGATTTTGAGAAAAATGGATATACAAAATGGTAATAGGAAATAGATAAATACGTACGATATCAAATTTTATTGCAGGAAAATGTTTTTGTTGAAAAAAAAAAACGTAAAACGTAAAACGTATACAATGAAATTGGTTTAAATCTTTTCGAACGTAACTTGTAACCGAATTATGTGACTTTAGTCGGAAATACACAAAAAAAAAATGGTTGCAAAACAAATCTGTTGTCTACAATGTGTGTGTACCGATTTTGAAGGTAGATTGGGTGACGATTAAATATGAAGCAGATTCAAATCCTTAAACTCTTCCAATTAGACTTTGAATTTCGAAAATCTCGACAAATCGTGAGAAACAAAAAGATTTTATTAATAAGGAAAATTACGACAACTCCTAGGAACAAATAATATTTTTGAAAAACACCTTGCACCGTAAGATTATTTTGAAAATTTGTCAAACATACTGAAAAAAACCTTAAAAAATATTAATAGGCTTGGATTTTCGGAATAGATACTGGTTATAAATTATTACCTCAGATAAAACAGGGAAAACATAAATGTAAATAATTTAATTGATTTGGATAACTAGATAGATCGAAAAAATTCGATCGAAGTTTCGATCGAAGTTTTATAGAAATTTCAGACTAAACATTTTTTCGGAGTTAAACTAATAATCACCTATACTGGCATGATAAGATGCCATGATAATCTAAAAAAAAATGTGCCGAATTATTTCGGAATTGAAAAAAATTCGGAGTAAATTTTTTTTTAAATTAATATGCGCAAATTATATTTGACCAATATTAATATTACTCGTCAAAAAGTTACGAGCTATATTTTTTCGGAATTAGTTCGATATCAAACAAATTCACATAATTGTACAGCTTAATAAAAATCTCCATATTATTTAGTCCTGCAACATTTTAATTTAATGTTTGGTCGAAATAGGAGTGTTTTTAGATTTTAAAGTCAGAGGTCTGATTTCAAATTACCTAATTAAATTAACTAATAAGTAATAATTATTTTGGATTTAATTATTTTCGGAGTTCAAATTTCTGTTCCTGAGGCCTTCATGAATTCCATCCTAAATAATTAAATCCGAAGAAAATATTTACCGTTTGTTAACCAAATTTGTAAAATTGGCCGGCATAACGATCAAGGCTATACAAAAATCATTTGTTACTAATCTCAAAATTGTAGTCGAATAATTTGTTTTATGTAACTGTGAAATTTCGGAGTTAGACGGTTTTGAACTAAGGGAGTCACGTGTTTAGTTTATTCATATCTAAAAAATTTAGGTTTTATTGGAAATTAGGTATAAAATGTAAACCATTGTAACTCCGAAATTTAATCTTTCAACTTATACAAGTTCTTGTACAAAAATAATTAATGTTTGATTTATCTATTTGAAATTTCTGCAATATTTGAGAACAAATAAATTTTGGAGTCGCAATTCTAGTTTCGGAATTAGTTGTAATTTTCACAAATCACCTTTAGATAGTTTGGAATTCCCTTAGCACTTTTAAATTTAAAATATAAAGGGTTGAAACCTCCTCAGGTGATCAGAACTTCGGTCCTGAAAATTAACTCAACTCCCAAATTAATCCCTAACTGAGTCTAGTCATTATATCTTAACACAATACAAACTAAACTTCCACTCAACTTCAACTCAATTCACCCCTAGCTTAACCTTCAAGTTAACCCCAAATTCAGTGTTCATGGTAAATATTTCTAAAACCAGGTGATTTTTTGTCAATTCGTATGGCAGGTACCCCAACCTCTTGACGTACAGGTTCCAAAAACTTTAAATTTTCTGCTTTGACCAAAGAAACCGATTGGCGAAAAAAATCCAAATCAAGCCGTTCTCGAGATATCATGGGTACAGATATCCAATCATCCAGACCCCAGACCCCAGACGTCCAGACATGCGGACGGAACTTTTTGTTGTTGTCGTTTTTTCGGACTCAGGGGATTCCAACCGTTAAAAAAGCGGTTTTGGACCAACTAAATTTTGGTTCATTTTTGACACGGTTAGTACCACTTTGGTCTTTATAGACCGAAGTAATAGGAAGTGTTGTCGTGAAAATAACAGCAAAGAAAGGAAATTGGGGTTGAGTTTGAGTTGAGTTGGGGTTAGTTAGGGTTGAGTGAGCAGGTATGTTGGGGATTTATACAGATTTTGCATTTTTCGGTCGGAATTTGCTGATTAAGGTGATTTAAAAATTATCGAACTTTCTATGAAATATATGGAAATAATCAAGAATCTAACTGCGTCTTATGGAAATTGCTCAGAATTTGCCGATTTATGGAATTTACCGATTTCTGGAAATTTTATTTAAAAAAAATTGGTTTATCACCATATCTGGAAGGGAGCTTTGACCATATCTTAGGGAAGCATTGTTTAGAAAAATTTCGAATTTGAAAAATGTTTCAAAATTTTAATTTCGAAATATTAAAAATATTGTAAAATTTTGATTTTTTATAATTTGTTACGCCACCTTGTTGTTGTGTATCTTTCTTTTTTTTCTGTGGTATGTATTGGTGGACGCCGAGTGACGTGACTGAGAAGGTGGTGAGAGTAGTGGTCGAGTATAATTTGATTTTTGTAGATGAAAAACAAAAAAAACACATCAGTCGTCTGGATGTTGTTAAAAGGCGGTCGATGAGTTAAATTAGTTCGACTGCCAACTTTATTAGCAATGTTATTTTTTTTTGTTGTTGGCTTCTGTGGTAGTGTATTAAATATAATAATTGCCCTTTTATTTAATCAGTCACGTGTTGACCTTCACTTCTCTAATTCCAGGTAGTTCTGAATGAAGATGATTGAATAGGGTGGGAAATGAGATCGGAATAGGTGATTAGGTAGGGTTGTAACTGTTGGTTTGGTTTTTTCTTATTTCGCTGGCTGCGTCGCCGGTGTCATTCGGATCCTCCAGAATGGCATATGCGATGATCCTTTATAGATGGCTGCTTACGCCATGTGTGCTCATCTCGTGCGACTTAAACATGGTCTGATGAGGAGGCGATCTTCCGTATGTGTTGGTGCATTTTTAATGTTGTTTTTTTTTTTTTTTTTAATTTCTTGGACTCAAACTTGTCTGCAATATGAATCGACCATTTTTGCCAATATTTTTAAATTTTACAGAAATCATCGGAATTTGAAATAATTCTCTGTGAACTGGTCTAGATTTGCGTTTTCTTAATTTCCCTAAATATCAGAATTTATACATTTTTCAACTTTAAGTTTGTTTAAATTTTAAAATATTGTCAAAATCTTTCTGAATGTACCACTAAAAGATTTTGTCAGAATTATAGTTTGACAGTATTACTAAATATCGAAGTATTTTCAAGGAAATTAGCCTAAATTCAACTGGGGTGGTTTAGATTTTTTGAATGTCTGTTAATCTGCTTAATAATAGCTAAGTTTATTAAAATATTGGCAAATCTGAGGCATTTTGAATTTTCTATTACAATTTGGACGAATTTCTATCAAATTCGAATTTGTTATGATTCTGAAGGTTGGTTTGAATAAGGTTCTGTTCTTATGTAGTGTCTAAATCTCTCAAAGTTTTGAATCAATTCAATTGAGTTTCTCAGAATTTATGCGAATATGGCTAAATATCTCTAATATTCCAAATTAGTCTGGGTTTGTCGCAATTCTTTTGAAATTATCAGAATTTTTCAAAATTGATTGAAATTTGGCATATATTTGCTGTTGTCTGAGTTTGAATAATTAAACAATATTTAATCAGTATTTTTCTCATTTTCTGGCTACCCAACGTTTATCAGAATTTGTCAGATTTTTATTAAAAATTAGTTTTGTATTTTAATTAGACTAAATTTATCTGAAGTTAAAAAAAAAAATCTCCGTGTGCTACTCCAGATTTTCTTTTTCTTAATTTTTAAAAATATCAGAATTTACACATTTTCAAATCTCAATTTTTCTAAATCAAAATTTTCTAAATGTGCTATTAAAAAGATTTTATCAGAATTTTGGTTTGATAGTACATATTACTAAATAAATTTTGAAAGAATTTTGCATGATTTCAACTGTGGTTGTCTAAATTTAATTAAAGTCTCTTAACCTGCTTAACAATAGCTAAATTAACTAAACTATTTACAAGTCTGAATATTTTTAAATTTTCTGTTTTAATTGTGATGAAGTTGTCCGATTATTAGGAATTTGACGAAATTTCTGAATTTGGTAAATTTATTTGTATCAAGTTCAAGTTTGTTATAATTTTTAATTGATTGAAATTTATCTGATTGGTATAAATTTGTATAAGACTGGAAAGGTTGGTTTGAATAAGGTTCTGTTCTTATTTTGTGTCTAGATCTTTCAAAATTTTAACTGAATCCAATATAGTTTCCCAGAATAGTAAAGAGTTTGCCTAAATTCTTGTGAAATCAACAGAATTTTTTATAATTAGTCGGAATTTGTCGTACAACCTAACTCAATAGTCAAAGGCAACATGAAGTCATGTCTGTAAATCCACCTCCCCCCCCCCGCTTCCCCTTAGCTTAGCCAGATACCGATACCGAACCAGACCTCTGATTCCATGTCTGCTAACAAAATCTAAAGATTTCTTTACAAATTTTAAGGTTTTAGCAGATATTTTAGTTCATCTAAATTTTATTAAAATTTCGATCTAGATTTCGAAATTTTAAGAATAATGTAAAATTTTAATGTCACATAATTTTAAGATTTTCGGAAATATTTTAGTCCATCTAAAATTTATTCAAATTTCATTCGAAATTACGAAATTTTAAAAATATTGTAAAATTTTAATGTCTAAGACGTAGTTTTAAGATTTTAGCAGATATTTAAATCCATCTAAAATTTATTAAATGGACTAAAATATTTGCTAAAATTTTAAATTTATGTGAGATTAAGATTTTACATTATTTTTAAAATTTCGAAATTTTGATCGAAATTTTAGTAAATTTTAGATGGACTGAACGTCTGCTAAAACCTTAAAATTATGTGAAATTAAAATTTTACGATATTTTTAAAATTTTGAAATTTAGATCGAAATCTTAATAAATTTTAGAGAATCATTAAGCTTTCATAGAACTATAGACAATGAAGGGCTCATGTTGCTATGTCAAACTATTGAATACTTTGTGCTGTCCTGAAAATGCCATTTTCTTATTTGATAGTTAGAGATGGTAGCAACGATGTGATAAATTCGTTAATGCCATATTAATGTAAGCCAAGATGTGTTTTTGCTCTACTGAATTTTTAAGATATTTTAGGATGCGTTATTTTCATAATTTTGATAGCGATCTTTGAAATTTCACCAATTCGTTACTTCTAACCATTATTTTATGTATAACTTTCATTTGTGTTATTTAAATTTCCTATATACAAAAAGCTCTAAAAGTTGTATTATAATTTTTTGAGAAGTCAAGTTATGCCTAAGGAGATTAACGTTTGTTTGAGGTTTTTCGAGAATGAATGTTTGAAGCTTTAACCACGCACATAACATCAAAAGCTTTAACATTTTACATTAAGAGCTTTTAAATTCGACCTTTATCAAAATGGAGCAGTTGACAGCAAAATAAAATTTCGAACTTTTCAAAATTTCGGAAACTAAACAACTAAAATGAAGCTTTATAAAGCTTTTAATTAACGAACATTTCGAAAGCTTTTCGAGATTTGATTAGTATCAACAAAATTGAACTTGCTATGATAATCTTAATAGCTCGATAATCTCAATAACTCGAAGTAAGAACGTACTATGTTTGAAGCTCTAACCACGAACATAACATCAAAAGCTTTATCATTTTATATTAAGTACTTTTAGATTCGACCTTCATCAAAATGGAGCAGTTGACAGCAAAATAAAATTTCGAACTTTTCAAAATTTCGGAAACAAAACAAATAAAATGAAGCTTTATAAAGCTTTTAATTAACGAACATTTCGAAAGCTTTTTCGAAAATTGATTAGTATCAACAAAATTTAACTTGCTATGATAATCTTAATAGTTCGATAATGTTATGAGCTTGGTTTAAAGCTCTAACCGCAAACATAACATCAAAAGCTTTAAAATTTTACATTAAGAACTTTTAAGTTCTAACTTTATCAAAATGGAGCAGTTGACAGCAAATTAAATTTCGAGCTTTTCAAAATTTCGGAAACAAAACAACCAAAATTAAGCTTTATAAAGCTTTTAATTAACGAACATTTCGAAAGATTTTTCACTGTCTAAATTAACTAGATTTGACTGGTTACCAATTCTTGAAAAAATAGGGCAAATGTGTTGATTATATCCTTAAACTACCTATCACCAACATAAAAATCTTATCCCCTACCATAAAAATAAGCACATAATTCATTTTATATGTAAAGTCCAACTGTTACAAAAACTTTCAAAAATTTAATCATTAGAACGTAATATGCGATTATATCGTCGACGTAGGCAAAAAAAGCGCACCATTTACACACAAGTGCAAACAAAAAACGATTTTAGTTAAACAATTAGCGTTTTGCATACAGAGCTATCCAGAGCAGGATACAAAAAAAAAACAAAAAATTGTTATATCAGGGCGATTTTTATTTTTTGTTCGCTATTTTCATAAAAATTCAATTGGAAAATGTTGTATAATCTCTGATTCGAAAATTTGATTAAATTTACCATTTAAACAAAAAAAAAAAAAAATTTTTGTGTTTTGTATGTACAAAAAAATAGTCGGTGGATAAAAAAACTTTGATTTTTTTTTGTATTAGAGCTTTTTATGTTTAATATTGTATAATGTAATTGTACGTTGTTTCTGTAATAAAAATTTACAAGTAATTAAACAATTTTTGTTTTAAATGTTTTTCTTGTTTTGGGTGGTTAGTGGTGGTGGCGGTGGTGTATTGGTTTCAAGTTTCAATGTTTTTTATGGATTTTCAGTGTTTTTGCCAAGTTTGCAGCAACATAAAAATTATATTTCCATTAACCAATGTTTTGTTGTGTGTACGTGTGTGTGTATGTGTTCGAATATTATTGTATATAGGTGAACCTACTACAAGTCGAGAATAAATGCATGAAAATAAATTTTTATTTTTCTCCAAGTTTTTTTGCCTCGTTTCGTGTGAAAATTTATGTTGTTCAAAAAATAAATAGAAATAAATTTTAACGAGCTTCGAAATCGTTGAAAGCATTTAACAACAACAGAAACAAAAAAATAAAACCGAATAACTGAATTGTAAATTGAAAGAGATTATCTGAATTTCTTATATTTTATACAGAAAATAGTGTAGAGGTAGGTTAATTGAATTTGGCTGACTTTCGTAAAGATTTATAGCTAGTTTGACAAAAAAAAAAAAAAAAAAAAAAAATCGTCTCGAGTTTAGTGAGTGTGTTGAAGTGTGAATTATACCTAACTAATATTTTCTCAACCATTAATTTTATGTGTAACCACACAGAAAACAACATGTCTAAGCGTTAATGAATTAATAGCTTTATATAATCACTACTAGGCATATAGGTGTGCCCACTGTTATATCAGCAAAAAACAAATTCTCTAACCCCTCTTCCTTTGATTTATTATAGTGTCCTGCATTAAGTTTATAAATTAGCGTACAAGTTTCTTTTGTTTTTCTGTTTGTACTTTAGATTTTAGTCAAAGATTAAAAAAAAAAGCTCCCCTAACTAGTTTTATTTATATAATATATAATATACTCTAGACTCAAGTGTTATATATATATCTACAAATATACTTATGTATGTGGTGTCCGATTGTTAATATTCGACTTAAACTTTTTCACAAACTAAATCCTCTTTTGACGGTATTAACGTGTAGAATAACATTTTGTTGGACGACCAAAAACCGCATTTTTTGATACAAACACAGTAAATACTTAGTGTAGCGCTAGAAAACCACATGAAAGTAAAAAATTTAATTTTTTAAACAAAACAAAAAATTATTTTGGTGTGTCTAGTGGTGAAAAAATAGTGGTGGGTCTTTTATAATATTACACACAGACACACACACACAAATAGTTTTTAGTCTTTAAAAATCAGTAAACTTTATAAAACAAAAGTGGTAAACTTTTATTCAATATTATATTTTAGTTATGATTGTGGTTTATACAAAAAATATTTTGTTTGTGGTTCTCAATTATATGTGTAACAACAGGGTTATATGTATGTTTGTTTTTTATAGTTATTTGGTGTTTTTGGAAAATTATCTAGAAATGTAAATTTTCTTTTACTAAGCTTAAACCTACTGCTACTTTTATGGTCAAAGTAAGATTTTGTTTTTTTATTGTTTATTTTTTGTCACTTATAAAGTTAATAATACCAACAACTTAGTTATTTTTTAAACGTAGTTGAACATGTTTTCCTTACAGTAACAATAAAATTTAATAATATTTTAGGAGGTCGATTTCATATAGGTGATTTACTAACTAAAGAACCGTTAAGGCTTGTTAAAAAAAACCGCCAGAAGAGCTTTAGAACATCAATCTTCTAAAGTTTTATTGAAAATCGTTGTTACTATAAGGAAAAAATCAACTAATTATCATTTAAAAATAACTAAGCTTTTGCTGAAATTCAGGCTTTGTGAAAAAAACTTTTATTAAAATTATTTAATTGCGCTTGAAAGCTTTCAATTAAAATATATTTTTAAACCGCTTTTCGATTTATATTTAAACATTAAAAGCTTTCAAAAACAAAAAAAACACCAATTAAACTTTTGTAGCCATTTCTAAAACTACTGAAATAAATTTAGATATAAATAAAAATATTAAGCCTACACTGGTTTCCGTTACTAATCAAATGTCTATTAGTTTGAAAGTTTTAATTTTTGTGTGAATGTTAAAATACAAAAGTAAAACAAGAAAAAAGTGAGACCGAAAATTTTTAAAAGAGATGTGTGATTTTAGCGCTTTTTGGGTTGAAACAAAATTTTATTGCTTATATCTAATGCTCCATAATTGCATAATGGTTTCATATAACTAGGTTTGATCTAATACGTACTTTTTGTTATAAGCAACCAACCTTCAAGGTTAAGGGCAAAGTTAAAGTTCAAATCAATTCATGTAAATTTTTTTGTTGTAAATTAAATTAAGAAACTTACATTTATTGAGTTTTTAGTGTACAAAATAATTTCTACTGTGTTATAATGCACAAGCAATTAAACATCTAAAACTTTCAATTTTGTTGACAAGAACTTGCTCCAGTTTTATGAATCAATCAAACTTTTAGTCAAGATCAATCCAGATAATGACTCTTGCTGGTGTAGTGATCAGTAAATTATTAGAATAATATGCGTGGATTTAACGATATAATTTTTTTTTTGTTTTAACAGTTTTTGAACATTCACAATTTAATTGTTTGACTATTTATTTATAGATAATATTTAAAAGCTTTTAAGCAGGATTTTAGATCAGGGTGAATAAATCAATTTTAAAATATTTAAACATAAAAAATTTTAACCTTCCTCTTTAAAATTTTAATTTTTAGCATCAATCACGAAAAGAACCTCTACTAGCACGATTTTTTAACAATTTGTTAAACTAATAAATTTTTAAGATTTTACGTTCCTATTATTGAAAAACAACTTGATTAGTTTTTATTCAACAAGTTTTAGGAAAATTAGTTTTACACAAATTAAGACATTTTCTTAAACTTTAAATAAATTCAAGTAATTATTACAATATATTTAGTACCCGTTAAACGCTATTTTTACACTTTTTTGTTGCAAATTATTGTTTTAGTTCTTGCTCAGGAAATATTTGTTGTAAATACCCGTGAAAGGTCTGAGGCAAATAACGCACCATTTTAATTTCGGATTAATCATCTGAAATGACGGGTAACTGCTATATTACCTTAGCGAAAAATAATATCGTAAATATGACTAGCGAAAATACTTATGTTGCCAGTTTCGATTTTATAAAATTTGCCCAACTAATTATGTAAAGCTTTTATACTCATAATTGTTTGTGCCTTACAGTGCCTTAAAGCTTACTTGTCATGATTTGTACCAAATTAGAACAAATTTCATAAAATCGAGAGCTCTCACGAAAAGCTCTACACTAAGTGAAAAATAGAAAAAAAGTTATTATTTAGAAAAGCTCAAATCGTTTACAAAAATTATTTAAAACTTTAATTACAAACTCAATGTAATCAGTCTCTCATGTAGCAGATATTTAAAGCTTAAAGCAATCAGAAAAAAAACACGATGATACTGATAATAGCTATCTATCGTTTAAGGCGGAATGTTTATAGACATTTGGATTTTCTGTTGAAAGCTTTAAGACTTTTACATAAAGAACCACCAAAGATTGCCTTCAAAAAACAAAAAAATAATTTGGCGGAGTCCAGATACAAAACTTTTGAGTTTGTCTGCTCAAAACCCACTAATTTCTTTAAAACATTTTTGTAAACTAACTCTTAAAACGATTTTGAAGTAAGTTTTTAGGGATATACCAAATGAATGATTAAGCTTAGCACTTAAATTGTCCAGCTTCAATTAAATAAAGCACATACAGCTGGACAACAACCCTTTATTAAGGGTTGACTTAGATCATTTCTTAAGTTAAAGCTCTATTTAAATTATCTTAAACTTTTAAATCGACTTACGTCAAATACAAGTCTGAAAGCTTTTGTTAACAATTTCAAATGTTATTATTAAATTATTTACTAATTGTTTCTTATAGGATGTAAATAATTTTGAAAAGCTTTTAACTGGAAAGTCAATTAAACGTTTGCTACTCTCAACTCCATCAAGGCTTAATCAAATTCGTAGACATAAAATTAATGCTTCATTAGGAAATTACAATTAAATTAATATCCAGCGTTTAAATTATTGGAAGTTCAATGTTAGAAGAAATCGTCACTAAACATTTTTTTAAGAAGAACATCTGAAACAAGCTTCTAGTATCAATTTTCATTTTTTTTAAGCTTTTGAGATTGAATCAATCTGATATCTGTTTCTTAGCTTAGATATATTTAAACACAATACCTTAAGAGTTATTTGCGAAACAATTATTTTAGCATCGGGCAACATATTTGCAGATTAATCGATAAAAGCTCACCGAACAATAATACGCTCAAAGCAGATCAACATTTTTTAGATTAATCAAAATTTTAAAATGCGAAGCGATTTATGATAATATTACGCTCAATTGTTAAGGTTTAATTAAGAAAAGATTGTGACGGTGTTTCTCATAATTTCTTAAGTAAAAGCACGAATTAATGTTATTATTTGAATTTATAGAATTGTGAGAACATCGTTAGTTCAATGATCACATTTATAAGACAACCATTGTCGGAAAAATTATTTTACATTTCAATAGTGCTCAAATGAAAGTTCAGGTAAATGTTAATCAAACCCGGCTAAAAGCTCAATTCCTCTCCACTAAAAATTTACTAACTATCGATCGCATTGCGGTCTGTAAACGGGTCGAGTCTGTCCCAACTAATACAAAAGATTCTGTTATATTAATTATTCATTTAAGAAATAAAATTTTGCTATTAGGCTGTTTATTAATTAAATTTAGTTTTCAGAATCGCCTGGGAATTGCATATTAATTTTAAAGTTTAATTTCAATTTTATTTTATTTTATTTTAATTTTATATTTATTATTATAAGGATTAATTATAATCTTAGCTTAGTAATTTTAAATTTCTTAAATACTTTATCAGGTAAATTAATGAAAGGCGGACTGAGGGAAATGGCAACATTAATAATTTTTAATTAAGGTTTAGGGTAATAAATCAATAACCTATATCGGTTTTGGTTGGTATGTGAAAATGGGTGTATGATGTGTGCATGGGGATGCTAAAGATACGGTGACATAAATTATTCATTTAAGTAATAAAATTTGGTATTATGGTGTTTTATTAATTGGATTGAACTTTCAGAGTCGCCTGGGAATTATAACATTAATAATTTTTAAGTCCTGATAAAAAATTTAGGGAGTCCTGAGTTCCAGCCCCCGGATTCCAGAGAAATGATCAACTAATAAAGTAACCAATTGTGATTGTCGAATACTAACAGTAGTTTGAAACTGGCCACCGGGAAACCGGACCAATTCTGTCATTACTAACATACCTTTCCCATCCTACCACACAAAATTTACTAACTATTGACTGTAACGGTGTTTGTAACCTGGTCGATCTCAAACAATTACTAATATCCTTCCTTATCCTTCCAAGTAAATGTAAAAATGGGTGTACGGTGGGCCCGGCGCTTTCCGGGATCTCCTGCTTAATGCTTGGCCGTACATTCGAAATCAATCAATCAATCAATCAATCATTTCAATAGTGCTCAAATGAAAGTTCAGGTAAATGTTAATCAAACCCGGCTAAAAGCTCAATTCCTCTATTTCCTAATTTTTTAAATTTTCATTATAAAGTTTTCTAATTGATTATTATAAACTTAAATTTTTAAAATTTCATAAAAACTCGACAACAAGAAAATAAATAAATAATTTTAATGTGTATTCTTAAAATCATTTAACATCAAAACCAATGCAAGATGCCCTTTCTCGTTTTCTGATGAAAAGACTGATAAAATGGCGTTCAATTATTTAAACAAAAAGCTTTTACATACGTTTTTAATTATTAGGCAAATTTGCTCGCATGAAAAGCTTTCAATAATTTTTTAAAATACTCTCATTTATAAATCTTGCTTTTTTAGGCTGTGATGTTTATTATTTCTAGTGTAGATTAAAATTATTTCAGTAAAAAGCTCGACGTTTTTGGTACAGATTATTTTCCAGAGCACATCAAATTTTAGTTTCAGCTCCAATTTTTGAAAACAAAATTAAAATCCTCGACAGTAAAACTAAACATAAATGTACTAAGTATTCAAACCAAATTGCCAGCGAAATTCATTAAATAGGCAACGCTTCGACTTAATCTCGAGCTTGTATTGTAAATCTCTTTAAAGCTCATAGGCTTAAATCAATAGGAAATATTTATATATTGGTAAAACTTTAGAAATAACAATAAAATGCTAAAGCTTCTAGTTTACAGGTGGATACCAATCTAAAAAGACTTAAGTAAAAGCTTAACCGACTTGTTAACATCTTCTCAATTAATAATTTGTGAAAAGTATTTTTATTCTTATGGTTTCTAATTTCTATGCTCATTACAAATGAAATTTCGTAAAAACTTCCAGTTTCTATCAAATATTAAAAGCTCACTTATTATATTTTTTTTTAGAAACTGATTTTTTCGTAAATTTTTTTTTAATAATTTAATATAATTTTTGGTGGCCTAAAATGGTTGATCTAAAATGATCTTGAAAGACCTTTAATTATAAGCGGCTTGTCAAGCTTTCAATTGCTATTTTCTAAACGTTTGTTGAATTAATAAGTTTTAAGCTATAATTCTTTTCTGAAACGCTTTTCTCGAACACCACATTTGTTAATGAGTTTTTAGTTTCTATGTTATTTGTAAAAGCTCCGATAAAACTGTAAAAGCTTTATACCTCCAAAATAAGTATAAAATAAATCAATAGGTAGCAAAACAACAAAAGCTTCGCTAAAATTGTTTGCCACAAACCACAAATGTGGACGGTAGAAAAGCTGTGTGAAAAATTAGGAAAGCTTTCGGAGCAATATGATTTATTAATTTATTATTTAAAGGCATATTTAATAGATCTCTCTATTAATTTGAGCTTTTGAAGTAGATGTATTGAAAAATACCCTTGGAATACCTACTCAAATATTTGCAGTTAACTGCTTTATAAAGCTTTCAAATCAAATTGAAGGACCTTTTTATAATAAAAAATATCAAATGGGCCCGATTCTGACCTTAATATTTTATATAATATTAAGCTAGTTTTTTATGTTGGCACATTTCATTTAAAAAGCGAGAAAAGGGTCAGTTGTCTATTCAAAGCTTGAAGTTTCAAATTTGAAATTGTCCGGGAACCTATGTACATTGATACATATTTTTTGGTTTACTGAGAAATTAATTTATGAATAATTTTTACAGATTTAAATCGTAAATGGTTTGGTGACGGCAGAAATGGTTTGGCGATATTGACGGTGGTATTTTAGGAGATGGACTTTGGTTGCGGTTTTATGAAATAATTTAATTTGTGTCTCATTAAATTTCGCCCATCGATTGTCGTGATATAACAACTGTAAACCAAAGATGTCGTAAAAATTTGTAAACATTTAAAAATTGTTTTCTCCTCCATTTTGACATTTTCTGAATGGGATTTTAATGAACTAAAAAGTGGTGAAGCGTTTAAAGTAAGTTCCAAGCTAGCCCAAGTTAAAAGCTTGTACAAATTAAAACACAATTTTTTTTTTGGTGATGGGTTTGTAATTAAACTTCTTGGATAATAAACGGTGCTATTAACCCTAATTTTTAGGTTAGGCTAATGAGCGACCGGCCTTCAATGCCGATTATATTAATATTTTTTAATTGAGATATAATTTTGCTTATTAACCAAACGATTTAATTTTTACTCTAATTGAAATTAAAAGCTCACTCAGCTTGAACCTTTTATGAATATGACACGCACTGTAGCACTATATATATATTTATTAATTATTCATATAATTAGCATTTGCCATCATCATCACCATAATTATTATCTCATCACAAAAAAAATGTTTACAGTCACAACTCTACCGTAGATATGTGTATGTGTATTATATGACAAAATGTCATTTTAAAACTAATTAAAAACTAAAAATTAATTTCCATAATATTAACTTCTATTTGTAAATTTTATAAAGAAGAACGTTTAATAATAATTTTCATCAAATCAATAATCAAGCCAAAGTAATTTTTTTGCACTTTTTTGGGCCGGGAGTGGAAACTTTCTAAATATTAAGGAAAATGGGAAAGTAGGTCTGAATTTATATTTTATTTCATTTTATTTTATTTTATAGAGATAGAAATTCATAAAATTATATTTAATTTATTTTATGACGGGAATAAAATTATTTTTGGCAAAAAAACTAAAGTTTATTTATTTTTGAATATTTAATGAAGATAAAATTTAATTATTATTATTATTACTATGATTATATTATTATTTAAATTAAATATTAAAAAATTAAAATGAAATATTAACGCAAAGTGAGATATTATAAATTATGTACGTGTAAATTGGTAATGGATTGTTGTACAAATACAAATAAAATACAGAAGATACAACTACTCCTTAATAGTATAATTTAATATCTTAACTTAATAAATTTTTAATAGTTATAAATGAACTACATATACATACATATATATTCTGCCTCAATCCACTGGCAAAAATATAAAATTCTATAAAGCTTATTTCTATATCATTTTGAAAAGGAAACAGTTATTTTCTTTTACAAAATCAACCACCTTCCTTATCCACCACCAAGCGCTACCGGAAAATATATTCAGGATTTTTTTTTTTTCTAGGATTGCATTTCGTTCACTTATTTTGTCATTTTTTCACGTTACTTTATTGGTTTTAGTCAGGCAACACAGAACAAAAAAAAAAAAAAATTAAGCCGCCGCGATTCACAAAATATACACAAAATGAAAAACGATTTTCATGGTGTTCAATTTTAGAGTCGAATCGATTTTAACTTTCACAAATTATTTTTGGATTTTAGTTTTTTTGTCTTTCTAATAAATAAATTTGTGAACAATTTTTAATTACTTTTCAAAAATGTATATAGCAGCTACACATAAAAATTTATTTTCTATCATCCGTTTATTATATAATGTACGTTCATACTTAATACCAAATTATTTAAGATGTACGTATACGAGATTTATACGATTCAATAATTTTGTTTTAATAGCAAAAAATTTAATTTTCATTCAATATTTGAATAAAATAATTTCCATTTTAAACTATTAACCGATAATATTTTTCCAATAAATTACGAAATAAATTTTCTATTATTTTATATATGTGTGTGTGGGTTTTTTATTTTTTTTTATTTAATAAAATCAATTGAATTAAGGATTTTTGTTTTTGTTGCATTTAAAATATTTTTATGGAAAAATTAAAGTTGTTACGTAATTATATATTGTTCAATGGTATATGAATTGATACATTTAACAATAATATCCTTTTAGGATTTGTAATTTAATTTAATTGGGAAATTTAATTAAATTTTAATTTCGATATGAATAGGCTTTTCGAAAGCTGCCAATTTATTTAGCTTTATTTCAATGATGATACCAAGGATGGCATTTATCACACACATTCCAGAAGAATAGTTATTGTTTGTTGCATAATTTTTTCCTTGGTTCCATAAATTTTAAATGGTATCCAAATAATTCAATACCAACCGGGGGGGGGAAGTCCCGGTTATTGGTTATATTAATATTTTGTTAAGACATGCCCCACAATTTTTTCGCGGTTGCTGAAGGTGAGATGAATGCCAGAGTAACAACACGTAATCTAACTATTTTCTCTCTTTTCTTCGGCTTTAGATTATGACAGATATTTAGATTTAGCCAAAAAATGGCTAAAAATGATAACGACTTTAGTGACGCTGGGTTGTTTTATTTCTAATATATGTTTGGTACTCCGAATTTACCTCTTTTGCATTTCAAATTCAACCTTTCACAAATCAAATAAAGCCTTTTGCAAAACAAGTTCAACATTATACAAATTTAGTTTTGGTTAGAAATGTTGAATTAAATTTGTACTAAATTAAGTATGATTGACAACGGATTAAATTTATTTTTGAAATGGCTCATTTTGATTTGAAAACTAATGAAAAACGAAACAAGAAATTGTTGAAACTTTCTTCCTAGCAAAATACCTAACAGCGACGGAAAAAATGTTCTTATGTCCCTCATTGGGCAGCGCTTTCGTCTTTAGAAAGGGAATCAACGAATACCTGACCCAAACCAGTCAATCCCTATAATGAATCCGTTCGATGTATGTATAGTTTCTCAATTTTTTTTATTACCCTTAATTTATATGGTTTTAATATGTTCAGAACATTGTAAGAGAATTTAATCCAGTTTCGAACTGATGAGCTTATGATTGTGAAAAATCAATACTTTCCTCAGGCCGCGGCGACTGGACTGATTATACCAGAATTTACATTCTACATACACAGAATGTACTGTGCGGGATGTACTAGCGAATTTTACTAATATAGGCAAATTCTCTTACAATTTTTGTTCTTCACTCTCCTGTTTGCTCTTGTTTCGGATTTCACGTTTTATTCACTTCTTAAAATTTCGCGAGATTATTGGAGTGTAGCATGGAAATGGGATGCGTGATATTCCCGACTTAATTGATGATTCGGTGTTTCGAAGCAATCAGGTTATTCGAGATTTTCGAGACAATTGGAATAATTTTCAGATTGTCGGGTGTATTTGATAGTTCGATGTTACTCTACATTCTTAGAGCCTTTGATATTTACATGAGTTTTCGAAATTTTCGTAAGTTTTCTAGATTTTTACAGGATTTCCGAAATTATTCTTTACTATCCCAATTTTTCGGGATTATTAAAATTGTTCGAGATCAATCGAGATTCACATAATAAGAGATTATTCGAATTTGTCTGAATGAGAGATTTCCTAATTTTTCGACCTTTTTATTAAATTTATTCGAATTTTGGTTGGCAATGTTCTACGCTTAGTTTTAAGTTTCGACAACTTGCAGAGTTACACATATAAATTTGAACCGTGATATTTGGTAGATTTTTCGAGATTATGCCAACATTTCGATATTTCTCGGTTACCTACGTAGGTTATTCGAAAATATTCAAGAATACATAATCAAGTTATTTACGTTTCTACATGGTGGTTATGCACTTACGGATAATTCGATATTAGAGAACTTTCTAGAATATTCAGGATACTTTGAATCGATGTTTTTCAGATTATTTCGAAATTTTTTATATTTTTCAAATTGTATTTGAAATTTGTAATGCTTTGTTGTTAATCTTGAAATCAGATAATTTTAATTAGTGCGAGGCTGGGCAATAGAAAGAAATACGTTTTTAACTAAAAGCTTTACTTGCTCATAGGTACAAGAATCATTTTAAGGGTCCAAGAAAAATTTTGCGTGGGGCCCGAAATTTGTAGTTACGCTACTGGAAGTTATCAATCTACATAGGTCAAACACAGTGTTTCCATTGTTATAAGTAATTAACTGAAAGTTTTAAACAGAATATTAAAAGCTTTATTAAAATTATTAAATGTTTATCATTTCAGGATTAAGAAACAATTATTCTAAGTCTCGTCTTTATCAATATATCGGTCAATATATGGTCGGTTAATATTTGGTCGGTAAATATATGGTCAGTCAATAAAAGGTCAATATCATATATAGCCAATATATAGTATATCAGTCAATCTGGCACAGTTGACTTTGAATGAATAACGATTTAACTACAATGAAACTTATACTGCTTCTGATTAAGCAAGAGTACCATGTATCGTCGTGCCTTAAATGCTAGACATATTTCTACGTTTAAAGGTCGGGTCTCACAACTTATCACTTTTTTCTCTTTATACAAATTCTCAATTCATTTAAATACGAATAATGTATAAAAAAACATTTTGTAAAATATACGTTTTTTCATGTAAAACACTGTGTAAATTACACTGTGTAATTTACTTGTCCAACAGCGATTATTTCGTTTGCTTCTTAAATACATAAGCAATCATGACTTTTACTCGCCTTTCTTGGTAAAAAGCTGCCAGAAATAGGATTCCTCCTGCCGTTATTTGCCAAGTTTTAATTGATTTTAGGAGGTTTTGCGCATTTTTACACAGCTGGTAGATACTAATGCTGCCTTAGATCAATTTTTTTGACCAGATTTTCGACGTTTTTAAATGTTTGTAAATTCAACCTCATTCATAGATTAAGATGATAAGGCATTCATTTTCTTTGAAAATTGCTTAAAATTTGTTAAAGTGTCTATATTAAATTTATTTCAAAATCTGTAAAATTTTCTAAAATCATTTTCGTTATCATCTAAAATGACTCAAACAATCGAAATACTTTCAATCAAGGTTTTAATACAAAACATTTAAGTTTCCAGTATTTATGGATCGATGAGACACCAAAATCTTGCAAACTGCAAGGTGCATTCGACTTAGTGTAGCGGCAACAATTTCAGATTCAACTGAAATAATAATTTCAAGAGATCTATGGCTAACTCGACAATATTCATATTAGATAAGTATTTTATTCTGAAAATTCAGTTTTGGGAATATCTAATTTCCAGTTTCCTTTACAATTAAATTACATTAAAACAAGCCAAGTTATTTTTAATCTCATTGTTTGACCTGTAACATTAATTAGAGATACAAATTCAATTCATTAAATCAAGTTTAAAAATTTGCGGGGCCCTAAAAGGGGCTTCGTGTCAAATAGTTCTATAAAATTATTATAGCAGATTTTTCGAATACAAATCTAATTTTTAATTCAGTCCTTAAGTAGGGATTTCTGTTCGAATTTTCTAAATATTAGAACTATTAGAGGCTTTCACTTTCCTTTTAACAGAAATAATTTTCAGATTTATTACTATGAATATTTTTATTAAATTTTAGAATTTGATTTTAGGTGGAATTGAGTTAATAAAAATTACGTAAAATTTGAAATTGTTCACGTATATTTAATGTTTCTCTAATTCTGGCTAAAACTGACGAGTTGATTAACTTCTTTTTTATAAGTGAACTTCAAAAGGGAAAGAAACATGACAAAATTTTGGAATTAGACAAATTCAAACCCTCAGAATCTAAAAATATATTTTCGAAAAAATATAATTAACAAAAATATACAAAATTTGCTGGGGAATTCTGAAATTTTATCAAAATATTTTTTTTTTAACAAAATCGGTTGGTCGTTTCGGTAATATTTTTAGGATTTGAGACTTAAAAAAATTGTTTACGTCAGAATTGGAAAATATTCCCATAACTGCATCTCAGTAGAATCAATTTCAAAATTACCGTGAAATGTAAATTTGAAGCAAGAGCTAGAAATTAGATAAATATGCAGTGTTCTAAATTTATGGAATTGGTAATAATTACGGAATTTGGTATTATCAATCGATAATTTGATTTGTATAATATCTTCAAAAAAGTTTGGAAAGCCTGCAGAACAGATTTTGTAAATAGGCTTGTTTTACAAATTTTTCAGAATTTTATATTACTTCAAATTAAACCAAAATATAATTGTGTTAACGTGTTTAGCTTACAGCATTAACACAAGCTACACATGTCCTAAAAATTTATAACTTTAAAAAAACTTCTGGAATTTGGTACCCATTTTATCCAAATTTGAGAGTTTTTCACTAACCAAACGATTATCCAAACGTATGCTAACTTCACCTAATTTGCTTGATGAAACAATACAACTTTCGAAAAAAGTCTGAAATTATTTAAGCAGCTTGGTAATTGGACCTTAACTCCCATAATTTCAGGATCCAGACATTAATGAAATCCCGCCTTTCAGAGAAACCAGATAGTCTCCAAATATGTTAGATTTTAGTTTAAATATTTTAAACATTGATTTTGGATCAGCTAAGGCTGTTAGTGCTAAAATAAATCTAATTGCCACGCTTATAGTCGTCCCAAGTCTCTCAGTCATTTATTGTATATTGTCAAATCTTTCAAGGGAGATTCAATTTTCTGAACAGAACTTTGTTAGAAAGAAACTAAAAATAGATTTTAAAAATCATTTATGTTAGCATACAAATACGAAAATAATTGTCTCTAATGCGGGGGGTGTTAAATATTGCGAACGGTAACTTGAAGGCTTAAAACATCAAAAAATTTTCATTTTTTTCCAGTCCCCAACAGTAATTTAACTAATTAAAAAATTTCATCTTTTCGAAGCAACTGTGATCGGATTATATAACACCGAGAAAAGAGTTACTGACATTTTTAGTGTGAATTTAAATATTAGACGATATAAAACTCGTATGTATATTAAACTAGTAAATTCGTATGGATTAGGGTTTTTTAACTAGGTAGTTAAGGGACCTATTCCATGTGCTAGCGAAACCTTTGTCATCATTGTTGGCAATAGCCGATATTGGCCCTTGGGAGTTGAATGCGATTTCCAAAATATAATTTTGCAGAACTTTTATTAAACGAACGATCTGTATGGATTAGGATTTTTTAGCTAGGTAATTAAGGGACCTATTCCATGTGCTAGCCAAAACTTTGTCATCATTGTTGGCAATGGCGGATATTGAGGCGATTCAGAACTTTTATTAAACGAACGATCTGTATGGATTAGGATTTTTTAGCTAGGTAATTAAGGGACCTATTCCATGTGCCCGCGAAACCTTTGTCATCATTATTGAATAAAGCAAATTCTAAATCATATTATCCTGTATGAGGTTAAAATTTTTATTTTGAAATTTGATATTGGAGCAATTTGATTAAGTAATTAAGATCTTGGACCTTCAGGCCAACATAAATTATAATTTTAAATAGTGTAAAACTATACTACGGATAAATTATAATATGAATTATTTCAAATAAAACTACAAGATTAATGATTGTGTGAGTTTTTAATTAGTAAAACTAGACCTGAATTTTTAAATTTTCTTATTTCAAATTTTCTAGCTGAAACAAATGAATTTTGATACATTAGAGTTTGAAATTAATCTTTAATTAATCCGAATTTAATAATATTCCTAATCAAGTTTTATTAATATCAATTTTAAAATTCTCATAAAAGTTAAATTTATTTTTAAAGAACCAAATTGGGGTCATAATTTTATGAAATTTCCATTTCATTTTTTTTTTTTTTTTTTGTTGTTTTCAAATTAGTTGATGATAGGGAAGTATTTTAGAGAACCGTAAATATATTTGATTTTGATTTAACGAATTTTAAGAAATAACAAAATTTAAATTTTCGCAAATATTTTAAATCTCGGATCTCAAATCGATTTTGGTTTTGTATAGTTGATTTAATATTGGGTTTCTTAAGGGTTTGATAGGTTTAGTAATATTTTTTAGGATTTGTAACTCGCAATAGAAATGTAGAAAATTTTCAACTGTCAGAACTGGAAAATATTCGTATAATTGCGTTTCAGTAGATCCGAAAAATTATACCAAAAGCTAGAAATTAAATAAATACTCAGGAGCTCTACATTTATGACTTGTGTCATAATACAAAATTTAGTAAGACATTAAAATTAAAACTATCAGACAATAATAACAAGTCAGCACTTAAAGACCTTCATACCTTGATAAAATTTAAGTTTTCCAATTTTAAAGAATCTCCTGGAATTTAATAAACGGTATGGGTGTTGCTTTGTGTTAAAAAGTGTCAGGATTTATGCTATGAATTAAATGTTCGAAAATTAATTTTTGTTTTAATTAAATTAAGTTAAATTGTACAAAATCTAAATTTTAGTTTTCATAATTTTTACAAAATTCATATTTTAAAAACACTTACATACATACTTAAATAATCAAAATTCATTAGCTATTTGATAAGAAATCTGAATCGTAATTTTTTGAAACTTTCAGAATATTATCGAACGGGTTAATTAAAAAAAATTAGAATAAGATGAAATCTAAGAATTTGAATAATTTTAAAATATCAGTATTGCACAAAATTATTCGAATAGAGCCACAGTCTTGGTGAAAATTCAAAATATGAAAAAATTCAGAATTTCAAAAAAAAAAAGAAGTTAAATTTTCGGAGTGACCTACGGCAAAACACGTATACCTTTCCCACTTAAAATTATCCGTTTACGTTTCCGCTTAAAAAACTTAAAAATATTTTTTTTTGCAAATCCCTTTAATCATTTCACAAACTGTGTTTTGCAAATAGAAGTGGGAAACTTGTTTAAATTAAGTTGGACACACGTTTTTAGTCTTAATTCAAAATGTTTATTTTGATAATTTTTTAAATTAAATTGGGCACAATTTTTAATTAAAATTCAAAATTTACATTTGTATGGGGTTTTTGATTTTAAACTTTTTGCAAAATTATTTGGACATTTTTATCAAATAAACTGCATTTAGTCTTTTAACTAGATTGGACACAATTTTCGAATAAAATTTTAGAATTTTTTTTTTAAATTTGAACATTAATTTAATAAATTTATACAAATCATTATTGTTTTGAATATTTCTTAGAATATTTTGGAAGTTTTTATGATTCAGTGTGAGCAATTAGAATTGAGCAAACTTTTTAATTAAAATTAATTTTTTTTGGTGTATTGGTAGGAGATTTCTTCATATTGTAGACAATTTACTTTTAATTTTAAATTTTTTGCAATTTTTAATAGGAAACAAACCACTTTGTTTTGCAATTATATTTGGATGCAATTTCGATAAAAATTGGACAAGTTTTTTATTTAAAATTGAATTTTACTATAATTAATTTAGACGATTTTAGACAATTTTTAAGTAAAAGCGCTTTATCAATAAACTAAATTCAAAATTTTTTATTTTGCTTTGACACAATTTTTAATTAAGTTTTATCATTTTTGTGTATTGTTAGTCGATTTACATAAACTTTTTTTTAAATAAACTTTACATTGGACAAATTTTTTGAATTCAACTAAACCAATAATAAATTTAAGCGATTTATTTTTATTTTTTAAATAAAATTGACTGTGTTTTGAAACTAGAATTGAACAACAATTTTAAATTAAATTGGGCACGCTTTATATATCTAAATTTCACATTTTTATTTTACGTTTAATTTTGGCAATCTTTTTAAATTAAACTGGATATGTATGTGGACGCAATTTTTAAATAAAAATTCAACATTTCTGTTTATTGCTAGAAGATTTTTTTCATACATTTATTGATGATTTATTTTTAATTTTAAACATTTGTCAAAACGGTTTAGGTTTTGCATTTAGAATTGGATGCAATTTTCGACGAAAGTTGGACAAAATTTTTGAAAATTTATTAAAATATTTTGGACGATTTTAAATAAAATTCATTGTGTTTTCCAACTAGAATTGAACAACATTTTAAAATTAAATTGGATACACGTTTTCAGTCTAACTTCAACCTTTTTTATTTTCCATCTTAATTTGGCAAACTTTTTAAATTAAATTGGACATAATTTTTAATTAAAATTAAAAATGTTTGTGTATTCCTAGGAGAGTTTTTTTATGCATTTATAAACGATTTTTTGGAAAATTATTTGGATATTTGTATTAAATATATTACATTTAGTCTTTTAACTAGACTGGACATAATTTTCGATTAAAATTTGACAAAATTTTTAGTTAAATTTAAACACTAATTTTATAAATCTGAACGATTTAATATTTTGTTAGTTGGACGATTTTGAAATAAAATTCAGTGTATTTTGCCAATAGAATTGGACAATATTTTTAGGTTAAATTGGATGCCCTTTATCCATCTAAATTCAACATTTTTTATATTGCTTTTTATTTTTGACAGTCTATCAAATTAAATTAGACCCAACTTTTAATTAAAACTTGTAGATAATTTATTTTTAATTTCAAACGTTTTGCAAAATGCTTCAGATTTTTTAATAAACTTAACTTTGTTCTGCAATAATTGGAATTTTCAAATAAAAGATACGGCTTTTAACTTATTTTGACAATCTTTTTAAATTAAATTGGACACAATTTTTAATTAAAATTCAAAATTTACATTTCTAAAGGATTTATTTTTGATTTTAAATTTGTTTGCATAATAATTTGGACATTTTTATTAAATAAACAGCATTTAGCCTTTTAACTAGATTAGAAATAATTTTCGAATAAAATTTGACAAATTTTTTTATTAAATTTGAGCAATTTATTATTGTTTTGAACATTTCTTAGAATATTTTGGAAGTTTTTAAGTTTTAGTATGTGCAATTAGAATTGAGCAAACTTTTTAAATTAAATATCATTTATAAACATCATAAATAATCAAAGGCCTAAAATTGAACGCTGAGGAACACCAGAAGTCAATAAACTCTCGTTGGAAAATTTTTCAATCAATTTGACAATTTGATACCTATCCGATAGGTATGAAGCCAAAAGCTTAATCGCAGAATGGGAAAAATTAAAGCTTAAGCGCATAAGTGGCAGAACTTTATAGTTAACACTGTCAAAAGCATTAGAAAAATCTAGAAGCACAAGCAAAGGCACTTTACGTTCTGCAACAGATAAACTCAAATCATCTCTAATTTTAATTAATGCAGAAGTTGTACTATGTCTTTCTCGAAACCCGGACAAAACTAGAAATATGATCCATCATCTGAAATTTCATAATTTTTTCAATAACCTTAGATAAGCAAGGAAGTATACTGATTGGTCGAAAGTCTTGTATAGTTTCAGGCTTAGGTACCTTTCCAACAGATTTTGTCAATGCAGTGTTAACTATGTTTGTTAAAACAGTGCTTATCGACGATAGTAAAAGTCAAATGAAACCTATAGGAAAACGATCAGAACCTTGTGCTTCAGATTGAATATCATCAATTGCATTACATACTTCCAATAATGGAAGCATTCCTAAAATAAAAACATTGATTATCAGTTCACGAAACAGCAGAATTCATAAGAAATTGATTTTGCACAGCTACATGAAAGCATTTTGCAAAATGATTTGAAAACACAGTAACTGAAAAATCCGACACGGCAGTTCGTTTGGTTTTTGAAAGATAATATTTTTGGAAATGTTTAGGATTCTTATTTGCTCTCCAAGTTGGATGAAGAAAATCTCTAATACTCCGATGGTATAGTATAGGGTGATTTAATGAGAAAGACTTGCACGGTGGCTCCAAACGAACTTTTCTTATGGGTGCAAACTCATCGAGAAATTAAGACACTAGTGCATTGAAATGCTCCAATTGATTATTAACATCCGATAAGAGGAAAATTACTCGCCAATCAAGCGTATTTGCTGCAATAAGCAAAGCATTTTGATCCACGTTATGCAATGATCGGCAATATCTAAAGGCGTCCTTTGTCACAAATATTTATATCAAAATTATATGAGCCAAAAATCATATCATGAGTTGTAAATAGTCCAGGAACTAAAATTTGAGTAAAAAAATTCAATTTAGGTCGATTATTCAATAGCAACAGATCAAGACAAGTCATACTTCTATCCACAAAGTTAGTAGGGCAATAAGATACAATTTCTAGCTCCAGTGAAAAAATAAAATCCCTGATTGTCCGTACATACTTTTTATTAGAATTGACATCCAAATTGAAATCACCAAGAATGAGAATATCGCTATATTTGCCGGCTGAGTCTGTCAAAAACAACCTCAGTCTATTTACAAATTTAATACACATTATTGATGATTTATTTTTAATTTTAAACATTTGTGCAAAAAGCTTTGGATTTTTTTTAAATAAACTAGACTTTGTTTTGTATTTAGCAATTTTCGACGAAAGTTGGACAAAATTTTTGAAAATTTATTCAAACATTTTGGACGATTTTTAATAAATAATTTTGTTTTGCTTTTTATTTTGACAATCTTTTTAAATTTAATTGGACACAATTTTTAATCAAAATTCAAAAATTTTATAAACGATTTATTTTTAATTTGAAATTTTTTGCAAAACGATTTGAACTTTTTATTAATAAACTTTATTTTGTTTTGCAAATAGAATTGCACAAAATTTTTAATTAAATTTGAATATAAATTTAATAAATTTACACGGTTTATTATTGTTTCGAACATTTCATAAAATATTTGGGCAATTTTTAAATAAAAAATCCAATATATTTTGCAAATAGAAGTGGACAATATTTTTAAATTAAATTGTTTTGCTTTTTATTTTCACAACAATTTAAATTATATTCGATACAAGTTTTAATTAAAATTGAAAATTTTCGTGTATTGCTAGAAGATTTCCTTCATACATGGTTAACCAATAATTGGTTAACCTTTCGGTTTTTTTGTTAAATAAACTACAATTTAGTTTGCAATTAGATTTGGACACATTTTCGATGAAAATTGGACAACATTTTTAATTTAAATTCAAACATTTTGCGTTGAGCTAGGAGATTTTGTCCAAACTTTTGTAGACGATTTATTTTTGCATCATTGTTTGCAAAACGCTTTAGATTTTTTCTTTAATTAACTTCGTTTTGTTTTGCAATTAAAATTTGCCGCAATTTTCGAATGAAATTTGACAAAATTTCTAATTAAGGTTTAACTATAATAAATTTAGACGATTTATTATTGGGTTGAACATTTTTTTAAATATTTTGAACGATTTTTAAATAAAATTGACTGTGTTTTGAAACTAGAATTGAACAACATTTCTAAATTAAATTGGGCACTCTTTATCCATCTAAATTATTCCATCTAAATTACTCCATCTAAATTTCTCATTCTCTTTACGTTTAATTTATGCAATCTTTTTAAACTAAATTGGACATGTAGACACAATTTTTAATTAGAATTCAACATTTCTGTTTATTGGTAGGAGAATATTTGTGCGAGTTCTAAATAAAAAATCCAATGAATTTTGTAAATAGAATTGAACAATATTTTTAAATTAAATTTTCATTTTATTTTCACAATAATTTAAATTAAATTGGACACAATTTTTAATTAAAATTGAACGTTTTGGTGTATTTCTAGGAGATTTCCTTCATACATTGTAAACCAATAAACTTTTTGGTTATTTTGCATTTAGTATTGGACGCATTTTCGATGAAAATTGAACAACAACAATTGAAAACTGCTATAATAAATTTCTTAGAATATTTTGAACGATTTTTAAATAAAATTCATTAAGTTTTACAAATTGAATTGGATAACATTTTAAAATTAAATTTGATACAGGTTTTCAGTCTAACTTCAACCGTTTTTATTTTGCATCGTATTTTGGCAGTCTTTTTAAATTAAATTGGACACGAGTTTTAATTAAAATTCAACATTTTCGTATATTGTTGTGAGATTTATGGCATACATTGTTAGACACTTTTGCAAAACGATTTGAATTTTTTTTTTTTTTAACAAAACTTCACTGTGTTTTGCAATTAGAATTAGACACAATTTCTAATTAAAATTGAAATTAATTTTTCAATAAACTTTTTTAAATAAAATTCACAATGTTTTTTAAAAAGAGTTAGATGGGTTTTATTTATATTCATCAAACTTTAAATCATTTTAAAATAAAAAAGTGAATTTTAAATTTTTTCTATAATTTTAAATTATTCAAATCATATAAAAAATTTATTAAAAAATATAATTTGAAGCAAATTTTTAATTTTTTTTGATTTATTCATTCTCCAGTTATATTGGACCTTCGTTCACAATTAATAATAATTACAAACAAACAAAAATAAATTGTTTTATGAATAAAAACCAAGTTTTCTGGGCTTTTCATATTTTCCTGGGTGGGGGCTAATCTGCTGGATTTGTTGAGTGACCCCTCAACAAAATGTTTTAAATTTTTGGTCACATTACTTCAATTTGTCCAGTTCTGTTTAAAAATTGTGTTAAATTTTATCTAAAAAACGTTCAAAATATTTTCAGAAATGATCCAAATAATAATAAATCATCTTAATTTAATTGACAACATGTCCAATCAAATTAAAAATGTTAAAATTTAATTGAAAATTGAGCCCAATTTTATTTTTAAAATTGTGTCCGATTGTAATTGTAAAGCAAAATGAGACAAAAAATTGTGCTTGCAGTACAAAAATATCAAATTTAAATTAAAAATTGTAATTGAAAAAATATTTAAGCGAAGTAAAAATTTAAAATAGTTCGTTCGTTTGTTGTTGGCATATTTCAGGAATACTAACTATCTAAAATATTATTTAGTCTTAATTAAGAGTGATTCTCCTAGAAAAAGTGGAACCATGCTAGACTTATTAAAACTTCCCGGCTATTCAAAAAAAAAAATTCTAGTTAATTTTGACTGATATGTGCCGAATTGTTATATACCCGACTTCCAAAAAGTTCAAAATTATGATCCTAATTTTAATATTTCCCAATCACCTTAACATTATACCAAAATAATTTAATCGGGTGTGAACTTGCCCAAACCTAGAACGCAAGGTCACAAGTCATACAATAAATTGTATGTTAACTTTCTCTTTCCCACAGAAATCAATTTCACTTTCACTTGTTCACCTCACACAAATTGTTACGTCACAAAAATCAAATGAAATCTATAAGCTTAACCGCATCCCAAAAAAAATTATTTACCGGGTGACTAATTATTTATAAAATTTATGTAAACAACATACAATGAAAATATTTATTTACATTTTGTTTTTGCGGAAACCCCAACCAATACGAATAATTTAATCAAAAATTTCTTTAGAAAAGAAACCCCAATAAATAAAAGCTTAACAAAAATAAAAAAACACTCGAAAGAATTTATTTCATAAATAAATCATTTTTTTTATTTTATTTTCCCATTCACAAGAAAATATTTTTCCAGCTAATCTAATAATTTCTTGATAAAAAAAATTAATTTGTCTACCTTTTCGATATAAAAATAACGATTTTTAATTAAGTTCTTTCAATAAATATAAAAATTCCTAAAATATTTTATAAAATCGGTCTTACCTTTAGCTACAATTAAAACTAGTAAAACGCTAACGGCAACAGTGGTATGATGCATTTTATATATATTTAAATAATTTTTTTTTTTAAACTGCAAACTTTAATACTTTTATAAATTATTTCAAGCACTATTTACACACATTACAACTACAAATCAAAACAAAAACAAATATTTACACTTTAGCTAAATCACACACACAGAATAATTTGTTTAAACTTTTATTTAAGGATTAAAATTTAAATCCTTTATTTTTTTTATTTATATTTAGCTATATTTCAACAAAATTTTCCACAATTTTTCACAAGAAATACGGACGCACAAAAAACATTTTTATATTTAATTTTTAATTTAAATTTACCAACCGACATTTTTAAATATTTAAATTAGTTAATCAGTTTAAAAATCACGAATCACGTTTCATTTTTTTTTTGTTTGCAAATTTTTAATTAAAACACGAGCATATTTAATAAATTAAAACTTTAGTAAAATTTAAAATAAAAAAAAAAAAAAAAATTGTTCGCTTTCAACACACATTATAGGCAACCGTCACTGCCGAGTACAATCGGCTTACTGACCTGTCTTTTATACACACAAAATATATAAAACACAGAAAATGCAAAAAAAAAGCATTGGTAAAATTGCTTTGCGAGAAAATTGTAAAAACGAAAAAGTTTATAAATATTTGTTTGTTGTTATACCACACTAATGTTAAAATAATATTTTGTATAACAGTATTTTTTTTTGGCACGAAAAATTAGCACACATATACCATTACACGTTATATAGGGAAAATTTTTTAGAAAAAGTGTATTTTCCCTTCGATTGGATATTTTTGTGAGTATGCGCACAACCACCAAAAAAAACATGATTCGTGTCATCCTTGTCGCGTATCGCAAATTATATAAATAATAATAATAAAAATAATTTAATACGATATTTTAATAGTGGTATAATAAATAAATTAAAAACAATAATTTTCGGTAAACACAATTGAGGGTAAAATTTGTGTCAAAAGCAATTAAAATTGAAAGCTTAAAATCATATAATTATTTAAATCCAGCAGGTGTTTTCTTTGTATGCATACAACGTATTTTACGTATTACACAATCCGTAATCAAAATAATCCTTTAATAATAGTCTGCTTGCCACATTAAATGTATATTCTGTCTGAAATAATTTTTTTTTTGTTTCTAGCTTGATTTTATATATTTTAACTATCGCAGCCAGACAGTCTGTCTATGGCTTAAAATATTTCAACATAAAATCGTTATTTTACTAGTTGGTTAGGATTTTATGAAAATTGTATCGAAATACTGAAACGCAAATAATGAATTGTATTGGAATTTGACACGTTACTAATAAGTAAATAAAAAGATCAGACCACGAATTTTGGTCGTAAAAGGAGACATGAGAGTTGGGTTTTTTATGTTTGTAGTTTTGTACAAATTATTCAAATTCTAAAACTTTGAAATTTCATATATCGTTTTGATTCATAGGACAGTACCCCACCCCAAAATGTTAATGAATTATTTACTATATCTTGCTTAAATAGTTTTAGTTCTTGATTAGTAAAAATTTTATTGGTTTATAGAGCAATATGAAAATTTTATTAATCGAAAACTTAGCATGTATAAAGACATTCAAGGGAATTATAAGTTTCAATTATTGTCAAATTGCTGCGACTGTGTGTAAGAAATTTTTCTATAAAAATTCGCTGTAATATATCATTTTTTATCATCAGAATCAGAATTGCGCAATTTTCACTTCAAATAAGTATCCTAGGGGTTGTAAAAGCCAAAACAATTTTCTATAAACATTGCCATCAATGTTAGCCCACTAACAGAAAATCGTAATGGGTTGGGTAAAATTTAATTCAATGTTTTCTTGAATTTATGTGATGTTCAACTAAAGGAGCAATTTTCTCTTGAAGTATCCTAGGGGTTATAAAGCCCAAGAGAATTTTTTAAGCATTTCCCCAACTAATGTTGAACCTGTTATTGAAAGAGGTTAGGCTTTGAACCCATTTTTATCTATTACGCTGAATTTTCTGGGCTATGCACCCGCGATTTTCTCTGTTGGCCCGGTCAGAGGGGAATTCGTCGTGGGGTTTTGGACCACGGTTATCTGGATCTTGATAACCGCTTTAAATTTTTTAGAATTGTGGCGGTATTTTATCCTTAGATGAACTAAAGAGAGAAAGTATCAACAAATACAATTATGCGATGATAAATTGAGCTTCCAGAAATATTAGAGCTTTTGAGCTTTCAAGTTTCCAACTAGCTTGAATAAAGCTTCGATTAAATTGCCCCTATCGGTTTAATTAATTCAGTAACTAATTCATATAGTTTGTTAGTTTTCAAATTTTTATAACAAAATGGAATTAAATCAGGGTGTTGTTGTTGTCAAAATACTGAATGAAAAATTGTTGCTGCCAAATCTGTTAAAGCTTCAAATTCTCACGATATTCAAGCATAACTCTTATTTTTGTGAAATGTTTGATCGATCTATAGAGAGTTTATAATTTTAAACAGGTTAGAGCTTTTTGAACTTCCAAGCTTCGAACTTAGTAGTACCAAGCTTTGACTAAATTGTCGTTGGTAACCATTTAAATAATTCGTTTCGTTGTTTTAGTTACAATTTCATAACAAATTTGAATTAAACCATTGTGTTGTTGTTATCAAATCACTGAAGGAAAAATTTTTGTTGTCAAATCTAGTAAAACTTTAAATACTCGCGTTATTCAAGCATGTTTAGAAATGTTTCATCGAACTATCGACTGATTATAATTTTTAAACATGTTAGAGCTTCCTGACCTTTCAACTTTCGAACCAGCTTTAAGAAAGCTCCAATTAAATTGCTCATAGCAAGCCCAGTGTATATTTTGTCACTTATAAATTTATAATAAAACAACCTAAGTTATTTTTAAATAATTTTAATTGAAAATTTTTTTCCTTATAGTAACAATATTTTACAAAATTTTTTAGAAGATCGATCTCGGATTGACTCCTTCTTCGGTTCTTTTTTAACAACTATTCAAGTTTAATAGTTGTTAAAAAAGAACCGAAGAAGGAGTCAATCCGAAATCGATCTTCTAAAAAATTTTGTAAAATATTGTTACTATAAGGAAAAAAATTTTCAATTAAAATTATTTAAAAATGCCCATAGCAGTTTAATTCATTCGGCTTATAGTTCACATATTTTCTTAAGTTTGACATTTTTCAACAAATTTGAATTTATTCAGTGCTCTTATTGTAAAAATACTGAAGGGAAAACTGTTGTTCTTAAATCACTAACAGGAAATCATAATGTAACTGATGTCGGGTAAAATTTTATTCTATGTTTTCTTGAATTTATGTGATGTTCAACTAAAGGAGCAATTTTCTCTTCAACTATCCTAGGGGTTATAAAATCCAAGAGAATTTTTTAAGCATTTCTCCAACTAATGTTGAACCTGTTACTGAAAGAGGTTAGGCTTTCAACCCATTTTTATCTATTACGCTGAATTGTCCGGTCCATGCATCCGCGGTTTTGTCTGTTGGCCCAATCAGAGAGGAATTTGTCGTGGGGTTTTGGACCATGGTTACCTAGGTCTTGATAACCGCTTTAAATTTTATAGAATTGTGACGGTGTTTCATCCTAAGATAAACTAAAGAGAGAAAGCATCAAAAAAACAATTATGCGATGGTAAATAGAGCTTCGTGACCTTTCAACTTTCGAACCAGCTTTAAAAAAGCTCTAATTAAGTTGCTCATAGCAGTTTAATTCATTCGGTTTATAGTTCACATATTTTGTTAAGTTTGACATTTTTCATTAAGTTTGAATTTATTCAGTGCTCTTATTGTAAAAATACTGAAGGGAAAACTGTTGTTCTCAAATCACTAACAGAAAATCATAATGTAAGTGACGTCGGGTAAAATTTAATTCAATGTTCTCTTCAATTTAAATGATATTTAACTAAAGAAGCAATTTTCCCTTCAAGTATCCTAATGGTTTTAAACTCCAAGAGAATTTTCTAAGATTTTCCACAAATAATGTTGAACCTGTTATATAAAAGAGGTTAGGCTTTGAATCCATCTTTTATGTATTACGCTGAATTGTCCAGACCATGCACAAGCGGTCTTCTCTGTTGGCCCGGTCAGAGAGGAATTCGTCGTGCGTTTTTGGGCCATGATTCTCTGGACCTTTGATAACCGCTTTAAATTTTTTTTTAATTGTGACGGTGGTTGATCCTAAAATAGACTAAAGAGAGTAAGTAAAAAAAATAATAATGCGATAATTAATAGAGCTTTCAGAGCTCTTACAGATTTCTGAGCTTTTAAGTTTCAAACTATGTAGCTTGAAAAAATCTTCGATTAAATTTCTCATGGCAGTTTAGCCTAACTATAGAGAGTTTATAACTATAGAGAGTTTATAATTTCAAACAGGTTAGAGATTTATGAGCTTCCAAGTTTCGAAGTGAGTAGTAGCAAGCTTCGAATAAATTGTCATTGGTAAGGATTTAATTAATTCGCTTTTTCGTTCAAATATTTGTTTTAGTTGCAATATTAAAACAAATTTAAATTAAACCATTGTATTGTTGTTGTCAAAATACTGAATGAAAAATTTTTGTTGCCAAATTTTGGTAAACCTTTAAATATTGGCGGTTTTCAAGCATATTCCTTATTTTTGTGATATGTTCGATCGAACTAAGAAGTTTTTATAATTTTTAAATAGGTTAGAGCTTTCTGAGCTGCCATGTTTTGAACTAGCTAAAAATAGCTCCGAAAACCTCTAAGTGGATTAGTCGTGTTTAAAATTTTTTGACGCTGGATGATTCTATAAAAAAAGACTAGTGTATACAAGTGAACAATTTCACTAGTTACTTAGGCCCCTTAATGAAATATTTAAAAAGCTCTTATTTAATCTTTCTTAATATTAGGAGATAAAATATATCATAATTACTCTGGATTCCTATGTGGCGAACAATCCAAATGTACACTTTACTCTAAAAGGCTCTGATTTAAGTCCTTATTGTTCAAATGGTGTTTTTCTAGATACAAGCCAAGTTTTGAAAAAATGGTTAAGAAAATTACAAGACAACTTTTGCTTACATTTTATAAAAGTTTTAAAAATGCAATAAATATGTTTAATCTAAAAAGCTTTTAAAAATGTTTCAAATAATTTTCATGAAAATGGCTTGAACCCATCTTTGGCTTTTTTAATGTAAATTAAATTAGTTTTGGTGGCATCGAAAGTTTGTTAATCAATGATATGATTATATCTAATTGGTACGGGATGATATTTTAAAAGCTTTTGCAATAAAAAAAACTTTTCTCACAATAAATTTCTGGTTATATTAAATTTCAGATTTCTTTATTTTATTTGTAAAAAATATAATGTAACTTAAAAGCTCTTTTATTTTTCTAATTAATATTTTAAATTATACAGCATTTAAAGGTTAGATTTATTTATCCGGTTCAGCAAATGTTCAAAAAAGTTTTCCTACGCTTTAAAATTAAAACTTTTATGCTAACTTTTGAGGCTTAAGTGTTGATAATGTATCCGCTCAACCGCAGACCAGCGTTTGAAATTGACCCAAATAAACCCCAATTATCATAACTTGATTTTCGGTAATTTATCAATTGCGCAGAGTACTGGCCATAATTCAATTTTTGGAGTACGGCTTACAGACTATAATGTTTGATAACTGATGAAATCTACACATTTTATAAACAGCTCTTTAGTTTATTATGATAATAGCTTCCTTCACCGAATTTTATAACAGTTACTGAAAATTGATGTAGCCAATAAAGTAGGGGTAAGGAAAGTGTTTTTTATTTTTCCATATTTGACCCTCTATTCGCTGTTTAGAGTCCCTTCAAAATTTTCATTGTTTCTTAGAGGTTACACGATCAAAAATATCTAACAGTTGCAAAATTTCGGAAAAATTGTTGTATGATTTTCGTTGAAAATTCTTTGAGTGGGTTCAAATCACACTACCTACTTATGCACACGATTGGAAACCTCTTCGCGTTTCAGAATTTCGGAAAGTTCTTTCAGTGGTTTTAATATCACTTTCGTATTTGAAAATTCTTTAAACCGAAAATCTGTATGGGTCTAGAATTCCGAAATAACTCTTTGAATGGTTTTAATACTACAACTACACTTTCTACTCCAAAAATTGATTGACTGTTTTTAATATTATTTTATCTCTCCTCTGATGTTCCATATTTCCGAAAAGTGAAATGATTAGTTGTAGTCATGCTAGTCCCATCAAGATGATTGAGGCGGGTTTGAATATATATGGAAAACCCTTGGAAAACTATACCCCTCAAACATTCTATCGGATATATCTGAGATTTCCACAATTCCCGGAAAATTCTTTGAGTGCTTTTAACATTACTTTCATCGGTGCAATTTTTGTATATTCGTGCAAATCGGCAACCGAAATTGAATTGTCTAAAAACTTCTCAAAGTTTTAAATTGAAACGTCCTGAACAAAAGTTCATATCGTGGATCCAAGTAATAAAAATGGCTAATTTTTAAAAAACCTTGGCATATTTGTAGTTGAATGACCATTTCAAACAATTCATATTTAAATGAAATTTTTCTGTTCACTGCATAAAGCGCCTTAATCGTATTCTTAATGTTTATTTTCTTTGTTGTATTATATCATGGTCATGCAAAACATATTCAATTGTTTTTTAGTGCCACCAATCATTGTCGAACGTGTATTGAATTGTTAAGAAGCTTATTTAAAAAATCAGTGATATAAATCTTTTAATTTAATTTGAAACCATTTAATCAAAATTCCAAAGTTGTTTAGTGTCTGGCGACGTTAATTTTGTAATGCAAATGGATTTGTTTATTATCGAAATGTTTGTGTAGTGATTTATTATTATTAATGACGTTATTAACGAATATGGAATGTAAACATGTTTGCTCGTATTCTGCTAGCAGTACCAAATTTGAACTTGTACCTTGTTTAGTTAGGTTTATTGTACATTTGTAAATTTTGAAAAAAAAAATGTTCGCTGAAAATGTTAGACAATGACAAATGACAGTTGAGGATGTGGAACTAGTCGATGTTGGTTTAAAGGCCATAAAGTATTTGACAAAAATTAGTCAGCAAAAGGTTGGTGGTATAGAAGGCGATTATCAATTGAAGATCCAAATATAATCTGCTGGACCAGAATACGCGGGAGCAGTTAAAATCGCCGAAAGTAGTTATGGCAGACCAACGGAAAGAAACAGCTAATCCTTTTAAAGCATATTGTGGTCACTCGTTATCAGCAGTATGATATTTTGTTAGGCATGATACGGCGATTTTGTTAGGCGTGTTCGAAATTAGGTACAAAGTTCACTAAATCGACAATATCGGAAGAAAAAGACATTCAATTATATTATAGTAGGGTTACGGTCCCGTTACAGAAGGCCATAGACGATAAAATAGAAAGAGAAAACCATCTGCTACCACCAATGGAGGATTTTTAAGACATATTGCAAAGGGGAAGTTCGTTACTAAACTAGACGTAAAAAATGATTTTCATCATACAGAGATATAATAACATATATTATGGCGTTGGTTTATTCTGATGTGAAGGATATGACGCAGATGATTCCCAATGCAAGTCAAATATTTATTGGGCATAGTTTTATTTCTAATTAATAAACAGAGGCCCAGAATTATTTTCAGGCAAAAGTTTGGCTGAGGTATAAAAAGAGCCTATTCATTGTCTTGATTGTCTTGAAAGCTCAGAGCACTAAGTCAATTGGATTGCTACAACTGCGAAACTAGTGGTTTTAAAGTTGAAAGAGATATAAAGACATTCGGAAATTAATAATACGATAAAAGCGGTGAAATCAGACGTTTACCAAAATTAGTAGGTTGCTATGGCGGGCTTGTATACAATTTTCTTTGCAGAATTGTCTTTGCTGGCAAAATATTTGTGACGAGGCACTAGAATGGTAATACTTGGAAAACTTCGAGAACAAGTTTTAGAGCTGCCACTTGAAGGCCATCCAAAAATGACCGTAATGGAGTGCAGATTAGGTGCTAAAGTATGGTGGCCAAATATTGATCAACATGTACAGAATTGTGTTATTTTGGTTTGATTGAAAGGGTCTAAAAGTTCCGATTGTTCATTCTTTGCAAGAATTTTTAAAAAATCACATTATTTTCTAATAACTTTGCTCCGGCTTTTAATGCGCCCTAATTAGATTATGGAAGTCACGGATACGAAAGTATAGTGCTAACACGAAAGAAGTTTTTAATCTACCAATATTTCTTTTGAGCATTTAACATTTTCTAGGTTCTAATAACCGTACTATGAAAATATCCAAGTCTCTGTATTGCATACACAATCTCTTAAGCTTCCTTATTTTGAAGTCTAACTTACTTTAACTAAATTTTTAAATTCCAAAGATCCTTAGCGTTAAAATACTGATATAAACAATTTAAATTTGGTCAATTGTATTTTTTTGTAAAAATTAAAGTTTTTGTATTTTGTAAATTCCAAATAATTTAGAAAATATTGATATTCTCCAATTATTAAATTTTAAAATTTTAAATTGAGTAAAATTATCACTAAATCCTTTACAATTTCAGGAACAAATTTTCTTATTCCAATTTTGTACTACATTCAGTTGCCTGTTTGACGTTTAAAATTTAACAACTACATATATATAAATTCTGAACCTTTAACTTAACCCCAACCTCAACGTTTAGTACAATTCTCAAATTAGCGCTCCTTGAAACAGTTACATTCGTACATGAGTTCTTCTCAAAACAAATAAAGCTAACTTCCAACTCAACCCCAAATTAATTAGTAGCTTAACCGCCGACTCCTACTGAACCCAATACTAACTCAGCTCCGGCTTAATTTCAACTAAGCCCTAGACCAACCAGAACTGAATCTTAAGCCCTTAAATCAACCCCAAACCCACGCCCAGTTCTCCTCCCAATTCATCATGGTCTTAAAAACTGCATACGTATATAAACTCAACTCAAGCAAACCCGAATTCAACTCTCTATTTAACACTCAAATAAATCCCCAGCTACAATGCTCACTAACCCATTATTTAACCCAAACTCAAACTTTAACAAACCCCAACTTAACCTTCAACTCAACTGCAAATTCGACGCTCAACTCTTCCTTAAACCACCATTATAACTCGTATGGCTGGTACACGATCTACTTGACATACAGCTTCCAAAAGCTTTCCAATTCTAAGTCCATTACTTCTGAAATGGTTTTTGCAAAAGTGAAGGGTTATAATTAAAATACAGTTTGAGCTGCTAAGTATCGGGTGCAACTTTTGATGCATAAGTAGTTGAAAGTTAAATTTTTGAAGTAATTTTGTTTTCTATTTACTGAGATAGTAAGAGATATGAGCTTTTAGGAATATTTCCCAGATTTTGGTTTTAAAGATCTATTTTCTTGATGGGAAAAAGTTATTCGCAAATATTTAAAAATTAAAGCTCTTTTCAATGTGAAAGTTCAAGATTTTGATATACTTGGTTATAATAGTAAGAGAGATAAGCTTTTAGGAAAATTTCCCAGATTTTGGTGTTAACGTTTTATTTTCTTGATAAGAAAAAGTTATTCCAAAATGTTTAACAAGTAAAGCTCTTTTCAATCTGAAAGCTCCAGATTTTTATATACATGTTTTTTGTTATACCAGTTTAAATTTTTGAAGTAATTTTGTTTTCTATTTACTGAGAAAGTAAGAGAGATGAGCTTCTAGGAAAATTTCCCAGATTTTGGTTTTAACATTTTATTTTCTTGATGAGGAAATGTAATTCGCAAATATTTAAAAAAATAAAGCTCTTTTCAACGTGAAAGTTCCAGATTTTGATATACTTGGATTTTGATATACAAGATTAAATTTTTTTGTTGAAATTTTAAATATCCAAATTTCTAAATTTTCAAAATACAGAATTCATACTTTTCCAAATTAATAAATTATTATACTTCTGAAGGAACTGCTAACCGAAAACCTGACTTCAGTTATTTCTCAAATTCCGAAATATTTTAAAATACCCAACAATATCTACCTTAATCTCTACATTTCAAATTTTTTAAGCTTCAGAATTTCTAAAATTTTTAATATCTATCTGTTAGAATAATATTTCACTTAATTTTGTAAAACCTAAAAATGTATAAAAATTCTATATTCGGGAATTTTTAATTTTTAAATTCCAATATTTCTAAATTTTTAAAATTTATCGATTCCACTTATTTTTAAAAGTTTTAAGTTTTGAAAATTTTATAAAGTTTAATGAATTTTCGTGTTTTGTAAATATAAAAGATTAAAAATATAAATTTCGTAACAAAATCGCTTAATTCCTTAATTCAAATTTTTAGAATATATTTTCGGATTTCTAAATTTTTTTTATTTTATCGTATCAAATTTTTAAATCCCTAAAACTTCCACATTCTAATTACTCATAACATTTCAAATTTTCTAAATTCGAATATCCTATATCCTGGAATATCCGAGTTTCTGCATTAGTAAAATTTCTAAACTCAGGGCTGTTTTAGGTTAGAGGCTTTTAACCGTAAACCTGTGGAGTCGCTAGACACTGTCGTAAAAGTGCCTTATCTTGAAGTTAGAAGAAAACGGATTATTTAATTTTAATGGTAAGTGTGCATAATAAGCACAGATTGCTATCGATATGTATGGAAGAATTTAGTTGGATAGTAAAATTTGCTTAGTAAATAAAAATCATCCTTAATAATTCAAAATTTAGTATTGTGGACTATTTTCTGGGTGGTTGGCGGTTAAGAATATTAGCATATTTAGCAATTTTGTTTGAGCGGCCAAATTAACTTGATGAAAGTTTTGAGAATGCCTTCAAAACTCAAATTAAATTATTTCAAATTTTCTAAACTACCTTAACTGAATATCTTAATTTCAAAGATTCAGTTTTAAAATACTTAAATTTCTAAATTTTTAAATTTACTCAATTAAGTTGTGAAATTTTGTATATTTTATAAATATCCTCTAAATATTTAATTTTTAAATTTAGTAAAAATATTACTAAATCCTTTTATTCCAATTTCAAGAATAAATTTTTATATTCCATTTTGTTTAATTTCCAGTTGTATAATTATTATATTTATCAAAATTCTACGTTTATAAATTGTTTAACTTTTAAAATTTTTTTATTTCAGAATTCAAGCTTTCCAGAGCCAAATCAATTTGGTTAATGCAGGCTTTCCAGATCAAAAGCAATTTGTGATAAAATAAAACAATATAACGGGTAAGCTACCAACAATACCAATAAAGTTTTTAAATTGATAGGGACGGGAGATCTCAAGAATAAAACCTATTTGACTCAATTTGCATGATTATGGTGTTAGCATCATTTCCACCTAAGTTCAACAATTTTTAATATTCCGGCTTCTTATGAACTTTATTAAGTCGGTCGAATATTTCAAAAATTGTGAATTTAATAAAATTCCATAAAATTCATCTCATCGAAAGAAATAGTACGGTCGTTAAAAATTACAATAACTTATTACACAATACGACATTAGTTGACAATTCTGAATTTGAACTTAATATTTTCAATAACTTCAAAATTTTGACTATATCAGAATCAAAATTTCTATAAACAAAATTTCTTTAACTGAGCATTTCTTGAAGCGTCATGGTTTTATTAACATCAAAAATACTCGAAATTTGGCCACAAATATGTTCAAAAGTGATCCAGAAATTTTCGGAAAATTAAAGCTAACAAAATTTGATAAAAAATTAACAAAATATTGAAATAACCCCCTATTAATTCAAGTTAAACGACAACTTCCGCCAAGGCTACAATATGAATAATCCGGTTGGGTGTGGCATGAGAATAACAACTAATCAATAGAATTTGATATGTTTCAAGCAAGCCGACATCCACCTGCACTCATTTTAGAAGATATCGACAAATTTTTAACGATACCTAACTAACCGAACTACCTAAAATCTTCTAATTGATAAAAGAAATCGTCAGAAAATTAAAAAATTTTGGATTAGTATCGGAATATTTAAGACACCTAAACTTTGTGCCAGACAATAAACTTTTAAACCAGGTAACCTTTCCAGTATGTTCTGTGATAAGGCAAACATTTCAATATATGGGCATCTAAAACATTCTAATTAAAGCATTTTTAACAATGAATTTTTCAAAAGCTCATTGTAAATATAATACTTTCTTGAGCCAATCATATACTTGGTTCCATCATTTAGTTTTAAAAGCTCATTTAAAAACTCAACTTTCAATCTGAATCAATTTACTTTAAATTAAATTTAAAAGTGTGTAACCAAAGCAGCGACATAGTACATCAAAGCAAATAGTATGTAACAAATCTTTTAAAGTTTCAGAAGCTCCGCAAACCAAATTATTGACCTTTACCAATCGGTGTTGAGAACGGTAATTGGCATGCCAACGAGTATTAAGATCGCTCGAAAATTTCTACACATTTCGTAGAACATTAATTTGATTGAATATCCACTGAACCGACCACAACTAGACCACAAATTCAGAGCCCACTTTAGCCCAGTCTGTAAAAATGAAATATTTGTAAAAACGCTCAATAAAATTTGGGAATAAAGTAAAACTTTAATAAAACTTTGTATAAGTTTGAACTCCTTAGTATTTTCTCAAAGAGATTATAAGCTTTTTCTGGAAAACCCTTATTTCCCATACATTTTTTGATTGATCGAGAAAAAGCCTTAAGTTTTTGCCAAACATTTCTCGATTAAGTTTCGAAAAATAATTTCAAAATAAGACAAACAGTTTTTTAGAAAAGAAGCTTTACATTTTTTAAATACAATTCAACATTTTACTTACAGAAAAGCTCTATATTTACAATCAAATGTAATTTATGATTTATTCGTATGAACATTTTATACGTAAGCTTTTAACATCCTCAAATTATAAAACAGATTATACAACTTTACGCTAAACTTTTACCACAAGTAACTCAGGAAATCTTCTTAATTATTATTTATTGAATCTAAACCTGGAATTCTATATATACTGGTTTCATCCATGATTCAAGAGATTTTTTTAGAATTTTAATTTTTCGAGATCCAAAGTAATTCTCTGTAATTTTGACGTTTCTAAAGCAGTCTTTAATTCTAATATTTCTTTTTTGAACTTTTCAAATGTTATGTGTAGTTTTACCCGAATATTCCTACGCTTCAGCATTTATCGCCATTCAATTTATTTTTAATAACCGTTCGATACAAAATTTGGTTAACCATTCTAAAAATGAACTCTTGTATTCTCTGTGAAATTTATTCAGTAAAAAAATGTTTGACTTGGAAATTGTATAAACAATCGATGAAAATAGTAGCCATAAATCTTAATGGAAGGCAAAGCTTCCAAAAGTTTTATTAATTTCATCTAGCTTGTTGGTAAATTGTATTGATTGTCATTTATCGTTTTTTAATGAAATTTCCAATATTACAATTCAAACCAAAATTTCCAAATTCTCAAATGTTTTTAACTTGTTTCGGTGATTGTGAGTTCTAATTTTTAATGAATGTTTATGATCACCTTGTTTCTAGCTTAGTTAGCAGATTTTAAGGAGGATAAAAGACTGCAATTACTTATATAAGCTATTCGGTTAAAGTCACTAGAAATCTCGGACGTTAACAATTTGATGCTTTATGTTGAGTTTACCGACATAGAATTTGATAAGCACTTTAAAAAAACAATATTAGATATTTAGAGCTTTCCGTGATTTGTTTCACCAGCAAAAATTAATTATTTAAAAAAGAATCGAATGTGAAGCAGCTTTTAAACACTTGGTTATAAAAAAATTTTTTTTTTGTGTTTTGTCTAAATAAAAGCTTTGAACTCACAATAGTTTAAACTTTATTACAAATTCAATTATTATTTTTTAACGGAAAGCACTAGGTTGTTAATACAATGAGCTTTTTAAGACCAACTAATAAGTTTTAAATATTTATAAGGCTTACAAATTTAATAGTAAGAGAACGTTCTCTTTTGATATTCATAAACAAATAACGTTGAAAAGTTCTTTAAAAAAGCTTTTTGTAAAAAAGCTCAATGAAGTTTAGGAATAAAATTTAATTCTTATCAACATTTATATAATTAGGGTTCTTTAATATTTCCTTTAAACGGTTAGAGCTTTTTTTGTTCAAACCTTATTCATGGTTAATTTTCGTGATTGATTTTGCAAAATTATTAAGTTTACATATAATAAACAAGAAGCTTTATATTTTTCATGATATTTCATTATGTAAAATTTTTGATTTTAATTTAAATATAATGAAACATTTTACTCTATTTAAAGCTCTATATTGTCAATGAAAGATACTTAACATCTGGCGGTTCTTTAAAACAAATGTTTTTTTGTAAAAAATCTCAATAAAGTTTTGGAATAAAATATAATTTTAATAAACATTTGTATAAAATTGGATTCCTTAACATTTCCTAAAAGAAATTTTAAGCTTTTATAGAATTGCCACAAATTTCTTGTTTGATCGAAGGAAAAGCCTTCAGTTTTGGTTGTACATTTCTCGATAAAATTTTAAAAAATAATATAAAAAATGAGGCAAACAATTTTTTTAAAAACAAGCCTTACATTTTTAAATTGCAACTCAACATTTTACCCACTGAAAAGCTCTATATTTACAATAAAAATTCCTTTATGATTTCTTCGCATCAAAGTTTTATATTACAAGTTTTTAAAATCCTCAAATTTAAAAACAGATTAAAAGGCTTTACGTTAATCTTTTAGTTTAATTAAATAGTTGCCAAAAGCTTCTTTTATCCTTTGGTGAAACTGAACCTAAAAATATCAATAATTATAAATCAATAAAAAAGGGATTTATTTTTGATTTATTTGAGAAGCTTTCAAAATATTTCTTTCGTGGAAGATATTCATCGTTAGAAAACACGAAAACTTCGATAGTCAGAAGAGGGATGAAACTAACAAAATTTTTTAGTGACTAAAATTCATTAAACATTTTTTTTTATTGCTTCGGAGCTTTCCCCAATCTCAAACTAACGAATTTTAATCTAAATTATAAATTAACCCCACACCCTGTATAAATCCATAAAACCCATAAAAATTAATTGTACAAAAAAAAAGTTAACACAATTTGTCGCAATAATAAGTGATCCTCATGCTAATTAGCATAAAGACAAGAACAATAACAACAACAACAACGCAACATAGTTAATATACATTAAATAGGAGAAAAAAAAAATTGGTTCTGGTTTTTATGTTACCAACAAAAAAAACATAATCAGCATGAATGTTATTGTTTTTAATGTGTATGATGTTAATGTTCAAATTATTTATCAGCGGGTGATTATAAAGTTACCCAAAACAAAATCATAACACAATAGATTACAGTACTTATGTATACACAAACAAACAATTTGTGTTATTTTTATGCTCAGCACGAGTATATATTATACTGTATGCTATTGTCTTATGGAACAAACAACAAAAGGCAGCAGCATAAAATTTTTATTTTTTATTGTAGTTTGCTTTTTTGTAGCCGCGCGCTGATTATTAGCATATTTTATGAAAAATACTCATTTAATCTTTATTTATCATATGACATACGATGGTGTGGCGACGAGACGATTAGAGAATATGTTTTAATTACTCCATAATATTATTACGGTTATTACCACAAGCTTATTTCTCGTTTTATGACAAAATCAATACTCGTGTAAATCCACCCTCGCTTCGTAAATATTATAAAATGCGCGCGTACATCTTCCTTCATAGAAAGAATTTCAAATATTCTTCTTTTGTAAATAAATATTATATTAAATTATTATTTAAGCAAAATATATCACCGTAAGATAATCTTTGTGTGTCGTACAAAAATAAAAACCTTATTTCAATAATTGATTGAATTATTTAAAAAATGTTGTAACACGACAAAAAAAAAATAAAAAGTTGTAGATAAAAATACCTTCGCCGATGATAATACGCGCCGCGTACAAATCGCAGCAATAATAAAAAGGAAAATAACATAACAAGATATTGTCCCTCAGGTAAACAAGGAAAAACAATTTTTTTTTTTTTTGGAAAGGAAATGTTGTGCTAAAAAGACAAATGATTGGTTTCGTTAGCGGCAGGAAGGAAATTTATTTTGTTTATTGAATTTTTGGGGAATTTGATGGAGTTTCAGGGCAGAACGAAATTTTTGTTATTCGACGTAATATTGTTTGGTAACGCAAATATCTTTAGTACTCCAAATTTGATATACAAGCGAGTAATAATGATTATTACTTTTGATCGTAATAATTATCCGAATGAGTAATAACCATTACTTATTCATTTATCCAAAGTTGCCTTAAAAGGTCGTAAGTTGCCCTAAATATGTCCTATTTTTTCATATGTGCCAGTGTAGAAGTCTCATTATTACGAATTAATTTAATTTATAATGAAATATTGAAAATTATGTTTAATATTAAGTTATCATAATGTCTTAGGAGAAATATTTCACATATACATCAAATTTTATTCAGAAATTCCTAGAAAACGGGCCAATACATATCATTTTTGTAGCCACTTGATAATATTTTTTGAAGAAAATTCGGAAAATCATTTATATATACATTACGCAAGGAATTTTGAATGAGAACAGTGGTGATAAAATTACTAAACAAATTTTCCGAAATTGTATAAATCTTAGAGACTTCTGATCTTGTTCTAGAATGGGGTGATATCCAGACCAATACCAAAATCAGTCGTGTGCCCGACTTGAGTGGTTTTTCTAAGCTAAATAAGTTTTCAAACCAATTCCAATTATATGGAAATAACCATAACAATGCATAAGTAGAGTGGTTCCCGGAATAATACTAAATTCACTAAAAAAATTTCCAAAGATGAAAGTGAAATTTTTCAAGATTTTCAAACAATTCCGATTAGATGAAATCACTCAAAGAATTATCTAAAAAGAACGTGATTTTTAAATTTCTAAAAGAGATTTCTGAAAATGTGAAAATCTCAGATTTTTCCGATAGTACCCTTGGCTGAGGTGGTTTCCGGATTAACTAAAGCTTCTAAATGAATTTTCAAAGAAGAAAGTAATTTAAACTAAAAAAAAACCGGAATCCTCTCCAATGGTTTAGAGTGATTTCTGGAATAATACTAAAACCACTCAACGAATTTTCAATGAAGACAGTGATCATAAAAGTACTTTAAGCATTGTAGTATCTTCAGAAATGTCCGAAAGTGTGCACGAGTTGAACATTTTATCGAAGCTCATTACATTTCAAAACCAATTTAATCATTAGAAAATCACTCAACAAATTTTCCAAAAAATCACTCAAAACTTTAACCTTTTAAAAATATCTTTTCTTACTCCTCATAATTTCCGGAATACTACTAATATCTATCATGAATTTTTCAAGGACGAAAGTGATAGTAAAATCACTCAAATAAACTTGCGATCGTATGCATGAGTGGAGTGATTTACTTAATAATGTGGCAATCTTAACGTATTTTCAAAGAAGAAAGTGATACTAAACCGCTCAAAGAATTTTCCTGAATTGCGGAACCCTTACTGATTTCCGATTGCGTCCTTATGTCGAAGATTTCAGAAATATTACTGAAATCAGGCAAACAGTTTCCAAAGAAGATAGTTGCATTATGAAAGCACTCAAATATTTTTTCGGAGTTGCGTGGCTTTCTTAGCTAATACGATTTTCAAAACCATTTCGATTTTATGGAAGCAATTAAAGAAAATTTAAAAACGAACGTTGTTTTTAAATCTCTAGAAGAATTTTTCGGAATTGTGAAAATCACCGATTTCTCCGATCGTGTCCTTGGTTTGGGTGTGGTTTTGGGATAACTAAAACCACTCAATGAATTTTTTAAAAAGAAAATATTGTTAAAATCACTCAAGTAACTTTCCAGAATTTCAAAGATTTCCGATCATCTGAATGAGGTGATTTTCCGCATAGTGCCAGAATTACTCAACATAAATCACTCAATAACTTTTTCGGAATTTAAGAACCATCAGACATTTTCGATCGTGTAAATGAAAATATCCATTTCAGCTATATTAATCTTTTAGAAATAACGACAAAACTCCTGCTCAATAATAAATCGAGTAAAATATGGAATTATAACACACTCTTGTTTAATCCTCGTAATTTCCGGAATACTACCAAAATCATTAAGGGAATTTCCAAAGAGAGAATTTCACTTAAAGAAGTTCCCGAAACTTTGACATTCTCAGAAATTTCCTTCACCGAGTAGAGTGATAATATAATATTATTCCCGAATAATGCTAAAATCACTCATGGAATTTACAAGAATGAAAGTGATACTAAAATTACTCAAATAAAGTTGAGATCGTATGCAGTATTGGAGTGATCGCCATAATAATACGAATGTAAGTTATTTCCGGAATAATATGAAAACCACTCAAACAGTTTTCAAAGAAGAAAGAAGTAACCCTCAAAAAAAATATTCGGAATTCCTGGACCTTACGAAATTTCCGAAAATATTCAGATCAAAATATTCATTTCGATTTTATGAAATCACTCAAAGGGTTTTCTAAGGCGGTTTTCAAAGGATTTTACGGAGTTGTGGAAATATCAGGTATTTTCGACCGTATGCTAAATTGGGGTTATTTCCGTAATTACTAAAATCACACAACGGATTTTTAAAGAGGAAAGCAATACTAAAATCACTCAAGGAATTTCCAGAATAGTGGAAATCTCCGATGGTACGAGTGGAGTGATTTCCCGAATTTCTAAAGAAGAATTTTTCGAAATTCTGGAGCCTTCACTCAAATTATTTTAAACGAAAATCATTCAAACTTTTTTCAGGAATTTTAAGACCCTAAAGGATTTCCGACCGTCTATTTCAAAATTTCAATTTTAACCATATTAGCCGCCTAAATGGAGTGAAATTTGGGATTCGTTTCTTCCCAGAATAGTACTAAAGTCGCTCACAGAATTTTCACAGAGGGAAATAATATTAGAATAACATGAAAAATTTCCGGAATTCTCGAGTCCGTGTTCTGTAGACCATTCCTATTATATGGAAATCACCCAAAGAATTTTGAGGAATTTTGGAAATCTTAGATATTTCTGATCGTGTACAAATCTTTTCCAGAATTGTGCAAGTCGTAGGGACTTCAGATGGCATTCAATAGTGGAATTATTACCGCATCAATGTCAAAATTACTCAACGATTTTTCAAAATGGAACCCTCTGGTTTCAAGTTTGGAACGTGTGCACGGGTTGGGTGGTTTTTCTAAGCTAACAGATTTTCAGAATTTGTTTTCTAAAAATGAAAGTGATTGTAAAAACACTAAAGCAAAAAAAAAAAAATCGGAATTCGGGAATCCTTAGAGATTTCCAATCATGCAGATGAGTGTGATGGTTTTTCCAAGCTAAATACGTAACCAAAGCTATGCCGATCCTACGGAAGAGACACGGAACAAGAATGGCTCGAGTTGACATATGGAAAGAAATACACAAATATGATTTTGTCTGTGGACTGCCTTCTCTTTTGCGAATTGTATAAACTCTAAAAGGGTCTGGAAAATCTATTCCAACACAAGCAAACGGAGCAGGCAAATCCACACGTTCCATTGCCAAGTTTACCATGATTTGCCTCTCCATATTTGGGCGTTGTTTGATACATCCGATACAATGCGCTGCATCGTTTGATTAATTTCATCATCACTCAATACACGACTGTATTGGCATTAACTTGACAGAACTGAAGCAAAGAATTTTTTTGATGCTTCAAAATTTTCTGAAGATATAGGTCAGTGTCTTGTTATCTCTGCCATATTTGCCTGTCTCTTTTTTGCCTTGAGTTGCTATGTTGCAGGCCATCTTAGCTTATTTCTCTTGGATATGTTCAGATACATAAAAATTTGGTTGGCTTAAGACGTTTGGCACAGTCAACAATAATGGCTGATTCGTAAATTCGTTAAAAGAAATGTGATGCTGGAGACTTCCTTTAAACGTATTGCTGATTACAACTTTCATAAGTGACCAAGCTTTAGTATTCAGCTATAAACTCATTGTATTGACGATGAATTTCTTAATCATATCTGAATCGTTTGTATACCTCGTTAGGCTGAGAAATAACTCTCTGCTTGGAAGGCTGATTTGGTCGGATAAGAATGGTAGTCGTTTGTTTTCCATGTCAATACATCTGAATGCAGTGCGTTGGTAACTACACTTCCTCCCACTATCTACCCACATTTCGTATTTCGTGAAACCACCTTGTTATTGGGTGATTTGAATCGACATTCTTTCAAGATGTTAAAAAACACAGCACTAGGTGTGCCAGCTGATGTATTACTAATGCCAGTAATATTTGTTCGACCATTCGATCGTTTTAAGTCCAGTAGTTGTGAACCAGGAATGAAAGAGGGTAAAAGATAGAAAGAAGAGGCTTGTGATTCGGAAGTGGAATAACCTTTCCTGCAATCTGCAGATCTTGTATCTTTGGCTGAGTCAAAACAACGTTTTAAGGTTTTGAGTCAGCGAAGGTGAGGTGTTGATCAGTATTAAAGATTTATGATGACCCCGGTTACAAATAGCACATCTTGACTTTAAGTTGCAAAACTGAACGCGTTGTCCATTGTTAAAAGAGTAAAAGTATCGGCTGTATGAGATAATGTGTACTTAGCGCTCTTTAACTTCTAGGGCGTTGTAAGTGGACAGGAGCTAGATTTTGCAACCAAAAACATGCCCTTGTTTTGTGCGGAATTCGTCATCTTGTTAATTTCAAAAATTTATTGCAGGAGCCCTACGGCCCATATTAAAAACGCACTGAGTAATTTGATTTCCTAATTGTAACTTAATTAAAAATGCTACGCTTGAATATCGCGAGTATTTGAAGTTTTACCAGCTTTAACAACGATTTAATTCAAATTTGTTGTTAAATGTGTAATTAAAAGAAACGATGCCAACAATTAAATTTACTACAAAACCTGTGACATGAAAGCTTACAAATCGTGATATTTATTTTCTAAAATGCCAATTATTAATCTGTAAAATCCCAAAGAATTACATTGAAAGCTCTCGGTGTAGGTTTGGAATCTTAAAAATTAATCTTCAATCAAAGCTATACTTAGATTTTTATTTTAAACATAATCTCAATAATTATAAACGTTTTGTGTGAAGGAACTTTCACAAAAATTTGGAAAGCTTTTTTACAGTCCATCGTACATTTTAAAAAGCTTGAATATCTAGAAAACTAAAACTTTTAAATTAACGCATTTTTAATAAATTTTTGAAAAGCTCATATAAAATTTAATCCTTTCTTGAGCCAATCATATATTTGGTTCCCTCATTAAGTTCTGAAAGCTCATTTATAAACACAAAGCAAACATTTTACATCAAAGCTTTCGAAGTTCCAAAAGCCCTTCAAATCAAAAGCTCATTTAGTGACTATATATATATGATGTCTGAGATTCGTGCTTTTTGGTATAATTGAGAACGAAGTCATTGTTCCATCCGAAATTCGTCGATTTTTTAAATTTGAAATTTTTTTGCAAAAGCCTTAGAGCTCATATCATAATGGCACTAAGTGATTTGAGTTTTAATATAAGAAAAATTCATCGATTTGTAAATTTTCAAAATTTTTTGCAACAACCGTATGGCTCATAAAATGACACTTAGTACTATGATTGGCACAGAATTTAGAAATTTGTAATTGTTGTAAGAACATTAGAAATTATTATTAAAGTAAACCCTGAATTTGTCAGCATTGTACGATAAAATGTCTCATTCAAATTTCATATCTATTCACACGATCTCATTTCGGTACTTAACCTAAATTCCACAAATTCACTATCCACCCCCACACAAAAATTTTAATATTCCCCCGAAATAAAACAAAAACATGTTTATATGCGGAACAATATTCGGCGATTTCAAACACTCACACACAGGTACAGGTAAGGCAGCAAACAAACAAAAAAAAATTTGCAAAGGCATAAGAAAATTTAATTTTCTAAAGAAAAAAGCTCTCACGCAAGACAAAGGGAAAAATGCTTTTCAAATTTTAATGTATTTATGAAATGAAGACCATTACACATTTTTTTTTGTTTTTATCTTCAATTGTACTTCAAACAGCCTTAAGTCGTTTTTTTTGCTTACAATTTAATCATTTCATCTTTTTATCTTAATTTTATTTTCCCGAATTTTCACAATTTTGTTTCTTTTTTTTTTTTTATGAGGAGATATAATTTTTTGTTTGTTAACACTGTTAAGGTATCTCAAAAACCAGAGAAGGAGAAATATTCGTCTTTATTGTAAAATAAGAAAATCAATTAATTTGAATTTTATAATAATATTTCGGTAGCAAACATTAGAACATGATATAATCTGATATATTTGTTAAATAATGTTTGGTACAAAAAGAAAATTAAATTCTTAATCTTTAATTAAATTTTTGAAAAATAAATATTCAAAAACTATTTTTTGGACTTGGTTCGTACGGTAGATAGGGTAAATATTTTCAAGAAAATTTAATTATCTTAAGTACTCTATAAATCCCCAAAAATAGGTCATCATCTCATGAAGAAATTGATGGGCGATTAATTCAAGCCGAAAACACAAATAAACTCGAACACGAGTACATGACCGGATCGGACGGTACTTTCCTACGATTTTTTGTTTTTAATTTAATTGAAAAATAATTCAATCGTGTAATTGAAAACAAATAACAAGAACAATCTTCTTATTTATCTACGAGCACTATCTGTACCGATAAAACACACACACACACGTATCTAAACCAAAGCTTTGGCAAATCAATTAATTTCGAGAATGTAAACTTTGTGTTTTTGTTTTTTGTTCATTTTAAAAAAGGCGCCCAATCAAATGAAAAAGAAAATCTCTGAAATTGATGTACCTAATAATCATACGAAATTAAAAAAAAAAAATCCTAACGAGTTTTCCTTAAATGTATATAAATCACGTACATTACCAACTATATCTAGAACCAAAAAGTTAATTATGTAACGTATCATTTAACTGCGTATACTACAAAACACTACCCTAAAGTGTAATAAAATACACAAAAAAAAACGACCCCATGTTATAATAAATTGAATGAAACTAATACATATTTTACCACCAAAACTCAAATAAAATTTATATATAATTACCAGACACACATACACCTATATATATATACAGAGAACAACAAAAAAAGCTCTAAATATATTTCATTCCCTTCATCATCATAATTTAATTTAATTATCACTAGTAACTAAAAATGTGAAAGAAAATTGTTGACAAAAGTTGGAAAATATATTACAGCCAGGTGCGATGGATGAAAACGAAGAAGACTCATTTAAGTGTATAATAAGTTCATATCATAAAAATGATGTGCTTATATACAACTAACAAAAAAAAAAAACCTTTGGAAAATAGGTAGAATAAATTAACAACATTTTATATACAGTACTCGTATATGAGTGTCTTTTATATGTGTGTATATAGCAAAAGTTTTTCCAGAGTTTAATGTGTTTGGGTTATTAAAGAATACACAAAAGTCAGAATTACAATAATGACTAATATTAAAATAGGAAAAAAAAAATGAAATCAGGTATGTTTGGAAAGATGTTAATTTAAAAGGGGGAAATTTTTTTTATTTCGGGGGGAGTAAAATTTAACATTATACGCATTAGAGTGGAGTAATTCAATGGAATACAACATTTTTCGTAGACATATTAACAACCTATAAAATTTATATCCGGAACTTGGTTACGAATTGTATAATTTGACCAGATATTAAATTGTATCAAAATTGGTTCATAAATGACCTAGTTCCATTTTAACCAGTGATATAAATCTGCTGCTTAAAATAGGGCCTTCGAATTTTAAAGGTTTGAAAAGGTTTTTAAAAAAATATATTTTTATTTCACTACAATCAAAATATATTCAATGTCAAGCAAGAACAGCTTTTGAGCATTCGAAAAATATGTAGCGGCTGATTAAAGCTCTCCAAAAAGCTTAAAAAGTAGAGAAAATTTATTTTAAAAAAAATGTTATCGGCGTTCTGATTTTACGTTTTTTTTTTTTTTTTTTCAATAAACTTTCGGCAAATCGGTAAAAGCGCAATAATGGTGAATTTGGTATTTAAATTGACAGAAGTAAAATTGTTGCATTTTTCAAGAGGTTTAAAGCACAGTTATATTCTACTGCTGAACATCTTGAGGAGTTGTGAAACATCTAAGGCTTTTTTAATGACAGGTTTCAACCAGCAGTGCCATAACGGTCAATTAGATAATTAACATGCAAGAACTAAAATTGTTGCATCTTACAAAACTTTTACAGCGATATACTAAATGATTCTATTTGACAGTAAAAAATTATTTTCTCCGCACCGAGGTGAATACTTATAAAGATGGTGAAAAAATCGCGCCTCAATCGATCAAGTCGTTTACAGCAGTAAAGCCAAATTAACATCTCCAACGACTCCAAACTTTATTGTTTTATATTAAAATCATCGGCGACTTTTTTCGATGAATTTGAAGAATAGGGGCCCAAGAATAACAATTGGTTGCCAATACACTTTACGAATCGATTCTTCAAGTTTTGCACGTGTCAGGCTCTCAGCACTCTAATTCGCGTCCGTCACTGGTGTTTCGCCTTTAGGCAGGTAGTGTTGTATATCTCACTGTGGATTTCCTCCTTTGCTTCAGAAACCTCCGGTTATTTGGTCAAAACTGTGTTTCTTTCTCCAATCACGCTGGGCCATTCCACAGTTTAATTTAGCAATCAGCTGAGTACTAGGCCCCCATTTGTTGGAGTCTATTGTTCGAAATAGTCAAGCGATTTTAGCTGCTTCTTAGTAAAACAATCAATGTGTTGGGCTTTGCCATCAAATACATAAAATAGTTTCTCATCAGCAATCAAATCAAAAAGTTAGTCGGGAACGTTTTCAAACTATTAAATATTTTAACATTATCGATTAAACAAATCGCATTAAAATCACATTGTTCATCTCATTTTCTCATAATGCTTTCCATATACAAGTTTTTAATTTAATTTGAAATAAACTTAAAAAATTACATTTCAAAGTAAATAATATTGGGAGCTTGTTCGTAAAAGCTCAATTCTTAATAGACTTAGATCGGACGTCTTTACCTTTTTCGTTTAAGCTTTTTATTTAAACAAACAAACAAAATTTGAAAATTTGTATAACCAACTGGTTAAATGACGCTCGTTTTTTAATTATTACTTTTTAAATATATATCACGAAAAGCTCTGAATAACTTACATTATTTAAAAAAAATATTTATCTATCAGAGAAGAATCGTTAGTCTGAGAGTAAGGATAAAATGTGAAATTTGAGTAACGTTTGAGTTTTCTAATAAACTTAACCGGAGGAGAGCTTCCTATGTAAAATTATTGAAAAGCTTATACAAATAATTTTGGTCTCTTACCTTTCAATAAAAAAAAGTTGTTAATAAACATTCATTAAAAATGAGGAAAAGCTGACACACACCTTGAAATTAATATTTGAGAATTGAGGGATTTTATTAGTAAGCTTTTAAACTTTAAGATTTAACAAAAAAATTATTTATCAACTTCTATTTCGACACTCTCAACATAAAAGAAGAATCGCTAGTCTGAGAGTAAGGATAAGATGTGAAATTTGAGTAACGTTTGAGCTTTCTAATAAACTTAACCGAAGGAGAGCTTCCTGCGTAAAATTATTGAAAAGCTTATACAAATAATTTCGGTCTCTTACCTTTCAATAAGAAAAAGTTGTTAATAAACATTCATTAAAAATGAGGAAAAGCTCACACACACCTTGAAATTAATATTTGAAAATTGAGGGATTTGATTAGAAAGCTTTTAAACTATTCCTAACTATGACTGAGAGGGATTTAATTAAAACAAACACATTGCTGGTTTAATTTAAATTTAGGTTTTAATTAATTTAAAAAAGTTTAAAGCACCATCGTTCGTTATTTAATATTTTTTAGTATTGAGTTTTTAAACCAAAAACACTTTTAAGTTAAAAATTAACGAACTAACTTTCAACAGAAAGCTTATTTAGATCAATAACAAATTTTGATGGCATTTCGTCCAGTTAAGTTTTATATTTACATCTTTTTGGTAGCACTTAACGTTTTCAAAACGCGCCTTATTATTTTGTGTGCTTTTCACTTATGAAAGCTTTCATCAAAGCTCGCCAAATAGATCATAAAACAACTTTCAAACAAACTTATTGCTGTTTAATTAGAAATTACACTGGTAGAAGCTCAATTAATAAATTGATTCGGTATCTCTAATTCGCAGCATTTTTTCAATCAAACATTTTTTTTATAAGAAACAAAATTTAAACAAATAATAATTATTTGCAAACTAATGTGGGTTACATTTTTATTAAAAGGAATAAACCTCAATGGCTACTTGAAGTTACAAATTTTAAAAGAAGTTCGCGTATTATTTAAATAAATCAAATTAAGTTTTTCTTACCAGTTTAGCTATACAACCAAGTTTTGATCACAATATTGACTGTTTCGAAAAGCTTTCATAAAGCAAGTAAATTTTTAAATTATGAAAATTCTGATTGACGACAACTGTTAAAATAATATATAATATTTTGGCAGATCAGCTTTTCGTGATTTTTTGTAAAAAAAAAAAAAAGATGAATGATTCAATCAGAAACCAAATTACTTATTTTGAAAAGTTGACAAACGCAAAAATTTTCTCTTATACCTTATATTATCACCGCGTCAATCAAAATGACACACAATACATTATAACTCAAATTAATCTAATAAAAAAAATTTACATTCGGTAAATACGAATTTTATTCATGTCTAACAACTTGAAACACATTTTTATTGTTAGCATTTAAACAAATAAACAAACAAACATAAAATAACTAAAAACTATTAATTTAATTGCCTATTTGTTTGAAAATTTGGTTTGCATGCTATTCCGTTTATATTTGTGCTTTTATTGTTTTCTCGTGAATTAAGTGTCGTAAAATATTCATACAAACATCAATTATTATTCGTTTGATATAGGCAAAAATTAGAATAGTTAAATGCGCGACATAAAAACAGTTTATCGATATTAAATATTAATGTTGACTTGTGTTTTTTCAATATCAAAGGTTGGTTAGAGTACTAAATAAATACATAATGTATTATGAATACCAGTCCCGAGCATTCATCCGAGATTTTTTTTTTTTCGCTTTAAATCCATTTCCATTTGAATATTATTACATAAATTTACAAACAGTCTGGGGGGCATTACAGCAGAAAAAACCTTTCCCAAACATAATCATAGGAATGAAAACATTTTATAAATAAAAATAAATCAGTGCCGTTGTTGTTGTTGTTTTAGATTTTCCTTTTGACTTACACACAAAAAAAAAATTCTCCTCATTTTCATTTTTTTGGTTTTTATTTAGGTACTTTGATCCTTAAATATTTATTTTTTTTATTTATTTTGTGGGTTAAACATAAATAGATATAAGAAATGGTAATAGGATATTGTAATACTCTTTAGAATAAGATACCAAAAAATGAAAAGCTCGTAATAATAATATGGTGAAAATAATTCCAGCGGTTTTCAAAGCTAATTTATCAATCATGCTTTTTTTGTTTTGTTTGTGTTGATTTTAAGTAGGTGGTTTAGTGTTCAGGTGTTTTGAATTTTTAATATTAAATTAAAGATGATAGACTGATTGATCACGAGATAGCAACGACATTTTTTTTTTTTACAACTATACCAATTAGCAAAAAAACCTACAATTAATTTTATAGTCGACTAATTATACACCGGAGCACAATCATATCATTTAACTCATATTTTTGATAACAATCTGATATCGACGACACAAAAATGTGTACGTGATAATTTGAAGTAATCATAAAAACTTGTAAATTTTATGACTTAATCGATGTTGAAAAGCAACATACAAGGCAACATTAAAAAATAATAAACCAGTGCGATAGAATGTATGTACAAGCAAAAAAAAAATCTCGGTTTGTTATTAAAATAAAAATAAAACGCTTTTCTCTCTCTGCATGTGGTGTGCTTTTTCACATTCGAACGATTTTCTTGTTGGACAAAGTTTTTATGACTCGAGCATAATTTTTTTTTTTTTTATGCATTCTTGTACACCAATAAAATATATAATGCTGTTAAACATGTATAGTAAATAAAAATGCAAACAGCTCTAGAAGATGAGAATATTGCGGACACAAAGAATCACTTTCATGGCAATAAAATGTTTTTTATGGCATTTTAAATTGACTGACTTTTTTTTTTGTAAATTGTAGGCGCACTTAAAAAATTGATTTTTGTTTTGCTTTCCTATCTATAAACATACGATAAATATCACTTTGTGAAACGTGGGAGTTCATAATGTCGTGCAATCGTATAATGATTCAAATATTATCAAAAGCTTTCGAAATATCTGTGTTCATTATAAGGTTAACCGATCCATGGTCAAATACTCTAAATACAAAAAGCTAAGTAAATAAATTTAAAATTTAAAGAAACAGGAGTATTAAAACTTGTAGTTTTCTCCTAAAGCTTTGTTTATTTAGCATTTTGAAACGTTAATTTAGTTCAGTAAAATAAATAAAGTTAAGCTTTTATTCAATTTATACTGGATTTAACATGGCTTTTAAAACTGTAATTTTAAAACTTTTAATCGAATTTTTTTTAACTTAACAGATTTTCTGCAGCTATATTAAAAGCTTGTTGGAACTTAAAAGTACCTAACTTTAAATTTTTGCCATAACGCTTTTTGAACAATTCTAGCTCAACGTAGGTGTTTTAAATATTGAGCTTTATTTTGATGAATTAAAATAAAAAAGCTTTAACAAAAACCTTTACAATTTAACAAAATAATGAAAACTGCTAACAAACTATCTTTTCCTACTAAAAAAAATTGCCTAAAGTATAGAAACAACCACTGTTTCATTACAAATTGTATTAAAACTCTTGAAAAGATTAGTATTCTTAATTGTGTATGAATTTATGAAGCTTTTTGACTAAAAATCGGAGCTACATGTTCAGTATAGTGAACAATGATCATTTTAATTGTTATGATTGGAATTATATCGAGTTTTAACTTAAACCACTTTAAATATTGTATTTCCTGATCCTAAGGCTTTTATAAAATCCACCTGCATTGAACCATTGGTTAAGGTATTAACCATAAGCTTTTTGAGTAGTAAACTTTTATTTTTATTTTAAGCTTTTAATCAACTTTACCATTTTTAACGAAATATTAGGTACAATTTACAAGGTACAAGTTACAAGTTGTTGTATAATGTATAAATGAGTTATATAAATAAATAAACTTAAGCTTTAAAGCAACAAGTCTTGTTCTCCCTGAAACTTTTTGTCTCGATTCGTCGGGTTTTTTTGTGATTTAAATTTGGAATTGTTTCAGCTCAATTTATAAATTCATTGACTTTAAGAAACTTTTAATAATTGCTGATCTATAAAATGTGCCTAAAATTGGAAACATGCCTGAAGTTTACTAAATGAAGCTCTTTTCAACAAAGCTTTTCTAAAGCGAAACTTTAGAACGCATTTAAAGGCTTTATTTTTATAAGACTTTTGTTGAAGCTTTAATTGCATAGATTTTTATTTAAAGGTGAGCTTTAAAAAAAATATTTAAAATAAACATGAAAACTGCTTTCATAGGCTTGAAAATAAAACAGAACGAGCTTTCATAAACTACGAGATATTATGTCGGCGATTTTAATAAATCAATTTTCACCTAATTAAAGTAATCTGTAATAAATTTGCTATTATTAAAAGCCCAGATCAAGCCCTGAAGGAAAACCTTACTATTTTTAATGTGATTAAAGCTGGAAGCTTTTTCTCGTCAGCCCAAATTATTTGATTAATTTTAGAAGCTTTATTTCGCTTGTGCTTGCTTAAATTGTTTATTCATGTTACGATTTAAATCAAATGGGCTTTTCAACTTTTACAGAAAATCGGTATCATTTGTTGATTAAACTGATAAAGCCTTCATAAAAATCACGTGAATAGTACTTGTAAACACAGCAAAATAATACATTTACCATAACGCTTTTTAAACCTTACTAGCTAATGAACGTTGCTAAACGTTGGACTAAAGGATAAAGCTTTAACGAAAAAATAACACTTTTTAACAAAATTAAGCGAAATTGCTGTACCTAGATTATCAAACTGATCAAAAGTTAAAGGCTTATGAGCTTTAATTTAATCTTTGTAACATTAAATAACATTGAGTATAAAACTTTTACGAGAGATTTAAGATTTAATAGAAGTTTACGTGAGCTGCTAACAATCTATTTTTTATGCAAAAGCTTCCTATAAATTTTTAAAGAGCCAAGAAGATATAAAATACTAAGCCTTAGTAGCTTATATTTGAAAAATCCGTGGTTGAAACCTTTATGTATTACTTGAAATACTTTATATGATTGAGCTTTGTACAAACAGATTTAAATTAAACTTTATATAACTAATATTTACTTTAAACCCTTTAATTCCGCTTTTGGATAACGCGTTTAATCTTTTCTGGCTCTCAAATTTAGGAATCAGAGCATTTTTAAAGTTTTTAAATTTTAATTCTTTTAAAAGTTTACGCAAAAACATGCTTTAAATCGCTTTTATATTTCGTATTTAGAAGATTTTTGTTTATTAAAGCTTTTAATTGAATCGATGTATCAATAAAAAGTAACAAAAGTTTTTGAAAACAATGTGGTTTGTATTTTGTACATAAAAGTGCTTACAAAAAAATTTAATTTTTAAGCTTTTTTAGACTTTTTGGAGATCCGAAGCTTTCATAAGATGTGTAAGATGTCAAGGCAGAAAGTCTAAAAATCTAATTTCACCAATTTTAAAAAAATTCAGTTAAGCCATCGTCGAAAGTCAACATCTACTACATTCAGAAGATAGATCCATCTGTCCGTCAAAAGCTTACTGTTACAAATTCTATTAAAAATCGATGCTTCGTCATGTCTGTCAAAAAAATCATTAAATCAGTAGATATGAATATATTAAATATATTAAATGGAGATTTAAAAAATACATAATCTTTAGATTTTATCCAAAAAAATTAAAATATTTGCATTTTAATGAAAAGCTGCCAGTAAATACGGCACATGAAAAAATACAATTTTTGTCAATTTTGTATGTAAAGCTTTTTTAAACTTACAAGTTCATAAATATTATGTTTTATATAAAAAGTTTTATTTATTTAGAGTTAATATGTGAGTTAAAAACTTACTTTATATTTAAAAACTTTATGGAAATCCTTGAAAATTAATTCTGTTCGTAAGTAGGTTCTAAAGCTTGTAAAATAAACACAAAACATAAACAAATCGTTTCGTTACAAATCGTCGTTCAGTATTGTTAACATTGATTATTTTAATTGTTTTGATTGGAATTATATCTTAACTTAAACCACTTTAAATAATTCATTTTTTGATCCTAAAGCTTTAATTAAATCCACCTGCGATGAACCATTGGTTTGAACGATACATTTTCCGTAAGATATTTTAAACCTTAGGTATTCACCATAAGCTTTTTCAGTAGTAAACTTTTATTTTAACTTTAAGCTTTTAATCAAATTTACCATTTTTAACTAAATGTTAGGTACAATTTATTTTTAGAATGTAAGCCTGCTTTACAATTTTTTGTATAAATGAGTTGTAAAAATATACAAACTGATGCTTTAAAGCACAAACTTTATATGAATTTACCAGTCTTGTTTTCTCAGAAGCTTCCAGTGTCGATTGGTCGGGGTTTTTATGATTTAATCTGTATAAATTGGAAACTTGCCTAAAGTTTACTAAATAGAGCTCTGGTCAACAAAGCTTTCCTAAAGTGAAACTTTTTAACTTTGGTATCAACCATAAAGCTTTAGCGGAAAAATATACTTGCATTTATAAGCTTGATATTTGTAAGACTTTTTTGTTGAAGCTTTTAATGTAATCAAATCGAATTTTGGTAATGGGCAAAGTTAATAGATTTTTTTTTAAAGGTGAGCTTTTTTAAAAAAATATTTTAATGAAAACTTATATATAATATAAGTATAAGGGCTTTCATAAACTACGATAAATCAATTTCCACCAATTGAAACTAATCTCGAATAAATTTGCTATTATTAAAACCCTGGATCAAGCCCTGAGAGAGGCTCCATCTCGTCAGTCAAAATTATTTAATTAATTTTAGATCCTTTTTAGGAGCTTTATTTTTCTTATGCTTGCTTAAACTGTTTATTCATGTTAATATTTAAATCAAATGGACTTTCCAACTTTTACAGAAAATCGATATTATTTGTTGATCAGACTAAAAAGTTTTATTTATTTAGAAATAATATGTGAGTTAAAAACTTACTTTATATTTAAAAACGTTTATGCTGCAAAGCTTTTATAACTCGTATTTAAAATATTTTATTTTCGAAGCTTTTAATTAAATCAATATATTGATGAAGTTTAACCACTACAAATAAAACGAACCACTCTTTAGAATCTAGCTGGTTATAGAAACATTAGGAAACAGAGAGAATTGAGAATATTGAGCTTTTACATTGCCTGGAATGCTTAAAAACCGTTTATTCACAAAGCTTTTTAAAAACACTTTGGTTTCGAAAGTTAAGTCGAAATTATTTTGTTGAGCTTTTTTAAATCAGCTAGTTATAACTTTGTATTTTTAAGTAGTTTAAAACCCCAATTTATGGAAGAGCTTTCATATTTGTAATAAGACATATTAGCCACGTGCAATCATTTTATAAAAGCTCATGTAAAAATGGTTTCAGTAAGCTTATTTTTTTACAATCTTCTGATATTCTATCTTAAGGTTTACGCAAATCCTCTGAAACTGATGGAAAAATAATAATTCTGGAAGACACTTCTTGAAAGAAAACAACATCAAGCAAACGGTCAATATCTTTCGGTATTCCCAAGAAGTTTCTAACCCAACAAAAAAAATGCAAACACAATATCCAGGTAGCAAGTAGAATATTAAAATTTGAAAATCTTCTGTAATTTTAATTTGAACTTTTCTCATTCGTACTCAAAGCTCTTGATTATATATTCTCTATGCATTAATTCTGTTTTTTATTTAAATTTTTATTTTCAAGTGTGAAAGAAAATAACACAAAAAAAAAATATGGAATTATTATTAAGAAAAACATGAAAAATAATAATAATTTGAACACGATTACATAGAGAGAGCTACATATATACACCGGTAGCAAAGAAGCAAAACAAATTAATTTTTAATAAGGGATTGTATAATCATGAAAATACAAATTAGTTTTTCACTTTGTTTCTTATCAAAAAAATATCAAAACTTTTTTTTTTTACGAAGAAAAATACAAAATATATAAATTTTCCATAACACACAACAACAAAAAAAAACAAATCTTTTGGACTGACTGTCATATAAACTTTAAAATAAAACAAAACGAAAATGTGACATTTTCATTAAAACCAAATTTTAATCTGGAAAATATAAAATTATAATTAAAAAAACAAAACGAACATTATACAATTTTCTTTTATTTTCTTTTTTTTTTTTTTAACACCATATAATTGGAAAATGTATATTAGAATGAACGAACGAACGGAAAGCATTTGGGAATATGGTAATATGGGTTGTGCGTGCTAATGAGATAAATGCAAAGAGAATACTTAAGTTATGTAATATGGTAACAAGGACTAAAAGTTTAAGATCCAATTACATCTTACCTTATGTACCTTTTTTACCTTTAGTGCTTTTGTTAGAAAGCCAAAATTGTTGATGTGTACGCGACATTTAAACATGTCGATGAACTGTTGAACTTTTAACCGAACTTTTAATACAATATAATATTGTTAATTAGCTTACATAAAGATTTCCTAATCACGATTTTTTTCACACCGGCCACATACCCTTGTCTAACCACTTCACACAAATTAAATTCCACAAAAAAAAAAAAAAAATCTGTCACAAACAATTTGTATGAAATAAAATCTAAAGTGTGCAGGGGACAAACAAATAAACAAAACAACCAAAAAAAAAAAAAAACTATTTTCTCGATGAGTTTTGGCAAAGGTAAAAGAAGCTAGAAAATGCAAATGAATAGTACAAACAGAACAAAAAAAAAATCTGAATCCACTCGAAAAAGATTGGTTGGACTTTTCAAGTGGGGACTCAACACATAAAAATAAATAATTTTATTGTTTTATAACTAAAAATTAATTTAATTCTATTATCTACAAGTGGCACCTTCAAGTTTTTTCTATTATTAAGGATTTTCCCATTTTAATCATCATATTTTTGTTTGTCAAAAAATACAATTTACGTGATAAAGTGGAAATTTTGTATATTTTTCATGCATGTCGTTAACGTTAAAATACAAATTTTCTATCGTCATTAAAATAAAATTCGTTTTGTTGTTTGTAGTGCAAGCATCTAATTAAAAGTATTTTAATTGACGCCTAATCGTTTTTTATGAAAGGATTTGTTAAGTTGACACAAAGTAAAATAAATCGTTTCCGATTGTCACAAAAATGTAACAACCTAATTTAGTACTTGGATCGTTGCTGCACAAATTTACGTACACTGGTCCAGTGAATATTTATGTACTTTAAAATGTAATTAATCAAAAAAACTAAAAAAAAGCTTGATTGTCCTGGGTGATAAATGAGTTAGATTTGAATTTTTTTTTTTTTTTTTTGTTGTTGCAAAAGTATTTAAAGATTAAAGTTTAGAATTCAAAGAAGCACAGCAAAATTAAAAAAAAATATTTTACCCTTTTGTTCCCAATTTGCCGCACTCGTCCACAAAATAATAATAAAGCACATAACGCACACAATTTTTCTTGTATTTTTATATTAAGGAATTGTTTTTCTAACTTTATACGATTCTATTTTATTTTTGTGCTGTGTATATTCTTAAGCTACAAGATTCTAAAAAAAATAAATAAAAGATTCCTTGAATATACACAAAAAAAAAAAAAAAAAAAATCCGAATTGAAAGTGAAACCATAAAAAAAATCGTTTGAATCACAAAACATTTACACACACAATATAATAAGAGGAAAACTTGAAAAAGCTTTCCATTATATTCGTTCGCTTCGCTTTTCGTTTTCTTTTTTGTTGTTGGTATGTTTGTGAAAAATAAAATTAAATTGTGCCATTTAATATTACAAATATTATATCCATGCCGAAAATATATTATAGACCGAACCCGTTGGCTCGAAAATCTTGATAAATTATTTTCGGTTTGAATTTTTATGTATGGATATGAGAACATATTGAAATCTACTACATTTTATGCAAAAAAAAATATTTTCGATTAAATGACATTCGGTGAGTGGACTTTCGATGAAATCGCATTTTTAACAGGCAAATACCTTCAGTTTTAAATATTCGAAGAAATTTAGGCAATCCTCAATGGGACTGATACAAATAGCTAACCACAAAATTGAAAATTTTGGGCAGAATTTTTAGGTTCGGAAGCCGAACAACAATAAACATCTTTACCTGTTTTTCCCATGTAGAAGAATAAAAAAATGAAGCATAGTGACTTAAAAGCCTAGTTACTTCGAAAGTCCTGGTTAGATGGTGATCTCGGAAAAAATCTCGAAATAGAGGCAAACTACCCCAAATGTAGCCGATTTTGTAAAGGTTGCTGCTAAAATGTCCAAACGTTCTCTTAACATGGGCGTTATGTAAAACCTATTTGATCAACGTTATCTACTTGTTGCGTTTTTTGAAGTTTAAGCACCATGTTAGTAACGCATGGTCCATGTGCATCCATTTTACTGCCGGAAATTGTCGTTGTGTAGCAGTAGTTTTCAATATGTATAGTCACTTTCACAATTTTTAAAATAAATTGTTTAAAAAAATTGCTTCGGGAAGCTTGACCTTTCAATTTAATGGAAATACAAGTCCATCCTTAGTACTGACTCTAGAATTATATGGATTACTGCCATTGACACTCTTCCCTTAGTATACCACTATTTTTAAAAATGTTAAGTCATTAGCGCAATTGCAACTTTCGGATAATTTGAAGCTATTCGATCCATTAATAAAACTTGTACAAATTCTGGAAGCAGAATGATGGATACAATTTGGAACAATTTTTCAACATGGATTCTGCGAATGATACAAAAATCCAACCAAGCGCCGGATATTTGCTTAATCCTCAGTAATCAAATGTAACAAATTATTGAAGCAATCTGAGACATAAAAACATTTATTTCATTTACTAAATGGTTAAGATGAACCGCACAAAACCATAAAATCAAAATTAAAGAAAGAACTCTTATGTTTATATGAAGAATAGTTCATGGTTGTACCTTGGGTGGCAAATTTAAGCTTCGTTATTTAAATAACGACTAGAAAATGAGCCGTTTGCTTTGAAATTCATGCATTACTATCGTTCCAAAGTTTAAATAAAAGTGAATAATCCAAATTTTATAATTATCGATAACTTAATTTAAGCCAATTTTATTAGAACACCCATTAATGCGGTAATATTTCCAACCTCCACCAACAATTGAAACACATATAGTTTCAAAACTAGACATAATAAAATGTCGGATCCTACTACTCACAAAAAACCAACCCGGTTTAGAAAACGAGTAAATACTACATCTATACAGTAAATCTCGTACAACAAAAAAAAGCTTCCTGGTTAATGAAAGCTTCTAATCTTAAAAATGTAAAAGATTCTAAAGGAACATATTTCATTTTATTGAAGAGGATTTGGATCGATTCGAGTAAAGTTTGTGAATTGGGACAACAGACAAGTGATTTGGGACAAACCTAGGACAAACTTCACGTATTTCGCTATGCGAAAAGTGCTCGCGAATTTTTCATAAGGAATACTTGTAAAGACCATTATTCGAGATAGCGTCACGGAAATTTTCGAAAATTTCATAAAATTTAGAGAAAACTTCAACGGATCCAACGCTATGCGATAAGTGCCTGCAAATCTTCCATAAGGTTTACTTCTAAAGACCATACCTAACTCCCGATAGCGTCATGGAAATTTTCGAAAATTTCATAAAATTTGGAGAACACTTCAACGGATCCAATACTAAGTGATAAGTGCCCGCGAATTTTCATAAGGATTACTTCTAAAACACATAACTCGAGATAGCTCATAGAAAAATTTCGAAAATCTCACGAACCGTAGAGAAAACTTCAACAAATCTAACGCAACTCGATAAGTGCTCGCGAACTTGCCATAAAGACCACTTTTAAAAACAACAACTTGAGATAGCGTCATGGAAATTTTACGAAAATTTCATAAAACATAGAGAACACTTAACGAATCCAACGCTATGTGACAAGTGCTTGCGAATCTCTCTTTAGCATTACGTCTAAAGACCAAAACTCGAGATAGCGTCATGGAAAATTTACGAAAATTTCAGAAAATTTTGAGAAAACTTTAACGAATCCAACGCTGTGCGATAAGTGCTCGCGAATATTTAATAAGAATTAATTCTAAGGACCAAAACTATAGATAGCGTTATGGAAAGTTACGAAAATTTTATAAAATTTGGAGAAAACTTTAACGGATCCAACGCTATGCAATAAGTGTTCGCGAATTTTCATAAGGGTTACTTCTAAAATCCATAACTCGAGATAGCGTCATATAAAAATTTCGAAAATCTTACGAACCGTAGAGACAACTTCAACGGATCCAACGCTATACAATAAATGCTCGCGAATCTGCCGTAAGGAATACTTCTAATCTCTAAACACCAAAACTCGAGATAGCGTTATGGAAATTTTCGAAAATTTCATAAAATTTAGAGAAAACTTCAACGAAGTGCTTCCGAATTTTTCATAAGAATTACTTCTAAAGACCATAACTCGAGATAGCGCTATGGAAAATTTTCGAAAATTTCAGAAAATTAAGAGAAAACTTCAACAAATCCAACGCTATGCGATAAGTGCTCGCGAATCTTTCATTAGGATTAATTCTAAGGACCATAACTCGTTATAGCGTTATGGAAAGTTACGAAAATTTCATAAAATTTAGAGAAAACTTTAACGAAACCAACGCTATGCGATAAGTGCTCGTTTTACTTCTAAGGAGCATAACTCGAGATAGCGTCATGGAAATTTTTCGAAAATTTCTTAAAATTTAGAGAAAACTTCAACAAATCTAATGCTATGCGATAAGTGCTTACGACCATAACTCGAGATAGCGTCACGGACATTTTCGAAAATTTCATGAAATTTGGAGAAAACTTCAACGAACCCAACGCTATGCGATAAGTGGTTGCGAATCTCCCTACGGATGACTTCTTAGGGCCATAACACGTGATAGCATCATGGAAATTTTCGTAAATTTCTTAAAATTAAGAGATAACCTCAACGGATCCAACGTTATGCGATAAGTGCTTGTGAATCTTTCATAAGGATTAATTCTAAGGACCATAACTCGAGATAGCGTTATGTAAAGTTACGAAAATTTCATCATATTTATTATCTATAACGAAACCAACGCTATGCGATAAGTGCCCGTTTTATTTCTAAAGAGCATAAATCGAGATAGCATCATGGAAATTTTTCGAAATGTTTTTAAAATTTGGAGAAAACTTTAACGGATCCAACGCTATGCAATAAGTGCTCGCGAATTTTCATAAGGGTTACTTCTGAAACCCATAACTCGAGATACCGCCATTTAAAAATTTCGAAAAATTTCACGAACCGTAGCGAAAGCTTTAACGAAGCCAACGCTATACAATAAGTGCTCGCGAATCTGCCATAAGGAATACTTATAATTTCTAAACACCAAAACTCGAGATAGCCTTATGGAAATTTTCGAAAATTTCATAAAATTTAGATGAAACTTCAACGAAGTGCTTCCGAATTTTTCATAAGAATTACTTCTAAAGACCATAACTCGAAATTGCGTCTCGGAAAATTTACGAAAAATTCAAAAAAAATTCATTTATATATAAGTTTCCGCGAATCATCTATAAGAATCGAAATACCGTAACTCTATAACGCGTCACAATTTTTTCGAATCTCTCACAATTGGTAGAAAAACGATAACGAATCGAACGGTATGCCAAACAAGAGCTTGCGATAAAAACAACTTATGGGCCATAACATATATTTAAGGATTACTTCGAACGATCATGTCTCAATAAAGCGGAATTCTCACAAATTGCTTTTATTACGACATTACTAACAATTTGTTGATTGTGTGTTTTTGTATACTTGTATACATTATAAGCAGATTCTATTATTCCGCTTATCTAATAAAATATTTTTTATTGTTTCACGTTGAAAAATTATAAACGGTTTTTTAAATATTGTTTATTCAGGTAATATCAAAAATCTCAAATTGTAAAAAAAAATCATGATAACGAGAGATTTCAACCAATACATTCTCAAGTGAAAAAGTTAAGACAAATTTTGGACAAACTTCACACTCGTTTGGGTCGGATAACCGTTTAAAATTACAAATTTCTTTAAAATTGCTTGTAGAAGCTTTAAAAAATCTATTTAAAAGCTTTTAACGACTTTACCAACAAAAATTTTAACTAATCAAGCCATTAAAAGCTAATGGCATTTTAAGTAAAAGAGCTTTTATTAAAATGTACTTTGAGCTCTCATTGTTGTTAATGCAAATTATAATATCTAAAGCTTTGACTTAAACCGAACATTACTTTTTGGTCGTTGCTGAAGCTTTTACAAATAATTTTGTGTCATCACTATAATTTTTTTTTTATATTAGAGCTTTTATCAGATTTATTAAAATGAATTACTAAATCGAAATTGGTTGCTAAACTTTTGAACACGACAGACATCACATGATGAAATTTAAAATAAGGTAATCAAGCTTTTTTTTATTTTTCAAGTGCAAACTAATTGCAAAAGCTTTAAATAAAATTTTAAGTTAATCGAATTAAAAATAAAAGCTTCAAAGGACTAAATAGATGGCTGCTGTAATCCCTCGAAACCCAATTCTTGTTTTAAAACTAGCATTTTCAGAAAGTCAAAATTAAATATAATTTTTCAAATAATGTTTGTGTTTTTTTTCTTCAAATTTGGGCTTGTGACTGTCAATAATACCAAACTTTGTTTTCAAACTATAAAAACTTGCAAAAGCTAACTGCATGCAATGATATTTTTTAATATGTTTACAGTATCATTTTTAAAGATTTTGAACTATTATAGTGTCAATTGTGTTTTTAGCCAAAACTGCGGCTTACTACATAGGTCTCGTCTTAAATAGTCCAAAGCTAACTATGCTCACAAAAGGCGTACAGCTTATTTTGAAAATTTAGATACATTTTTAATATACAAATCTATCAAAAATGAAGATAGATTATGTTTAAGCCTTTGTGAAGTTTTACCCAAAACAATTATATCACAACAGCTTTTGTAAATTAATTTGTTAACTATTTTGATGAGCTTCGAGCCCGGTCAACATATAAAAGTTTTCAGTTGCGGCTAAATCTCGAGAGATTCGATTTAATTACCAATACATTCTCAAGTGTAAAAAGTTAGGACGAATTTTGGACAAACTTCACACTCGCTTGGGTCGGATAACCGTTTAAAATTACAAATGTCTTTAAAATTGACAGTAGAAGCTTTAAAAAATCTATTTAAAAGCTTTTAACGACTTTACCAACAAATATTTGAACTAATCAAACCATTAAAAGCTAATGACATTTTAAATAAAAGAGCTTTTATTAAAATGTACCTTGAGCTTTCATTGTTGTTAATGCAAATAATAATATCTAAAGCTTTGAATTCAACCGAACATTACTTTTTTGTCGTTGCTGAAGCTTTTACAAATAATCTTGTGTCATCACCATAAAAGTTTTTTATATTAGAGCTTTTATCAAATTTATTAAAATGAATTAATAAATCGAAATTGGTTGCTAAACTTTCAAACACGACAGATATCACATGATTAAATTTCGAATAAGGTAATCAAGTTTTATTTTTATTTTTTTAGTGTATACTAAATGGAAAAGCTTTAAATAAAGGTTTGAGTTAATCGAATTAAAAATAAAAGCTTTAAGGGACTAAATTGATGGCTGCTGTTATCCCTCGAAACACCAATTCTTGTTTTAAAACTTTCAGATAGTCAAAATTAAGTTTTGGTTGATAGCTTCTTTATAGACCACTATTAAAAATTGTTTCTCGTTTTTTCTCCTCTATTTTATTCTGCCAATATTTCGGTCTTGTTAACCATTTTCAAGGCTTATATAAAATATTTTCTAATCGTTACACGATTCAAAAAACAAACTTTTTTGAAAAGTTTGTTTTTTGAATCGTGTAACGATTAGAAAATATTTTATATAAGCCTTGAAAATGGTCAACAAGACCGAAATATTGGCAGAATAAAAAAGAGGAGAAAAAACGAGAAACAATTCTTAATAGTGGTCTATAAAGAAGCTATCAACCAAAACATAATTAAAAAAGACCATTGAATAATAATATAAGTCAAAATTAAATATAATTTTTAAAATATTGTCTTTAATTTTGGCTTGTGACTATCAATAATACCAAACTTTGTTTTCAAACTATAAAAGCTTTCAAAACTTATTTTCTGCAATGATATTTTTAAAAATGTTTGCAGTATTATTTTTTGAAATTTTTGAATTATTATGTGTGCTTTTAGCCAAGACTGGCTTGCTAGCTCTTGTTTTTACTGGTCCAAAGCTTAACATGCTTAAAAAAAGGCGTACAGTTTCTTTTGAAAATTTAGATACATTTTTAATGTACAAATCTAACAAAAATGAAGATAAAATATGATTAAGCTTTTCTGAAGTTTTTACCCAAAACAACTACATCATAAAAGCTTAGTAGCGGCTGTTATCAAAATGTGAAGAATACCTTTCTAAATAAGTTAAAGTACAAGTTAGTTAAGCTTTTAGACTAACAAATTTAATTTCAAAATTAAAGGGTTGTGATTGAAAATTTAAAGCTCTACTTTATTACATAAAACTTACCCTATTTTATCACATCTTTATGTTTTTAACCAGAGCTACCCTAAATTTTCATGAAGTTTAAGCGACTAAGCTTTTGATTCATTAACGACGAGCTTCAGTAAAAGCTCTGAAATTTACAAACTCTACAAACAATTAAATTTTCAAACTAACGCTTTTTAAGTAACATTACTAAATGAAATGGATATTATTTTGAAAAGCTTTTAAATTGACTGTCCTCAGTTTTGAAACGTTTTGGTGTTAAAGGTCTTCAATTTACTAGAACATGTACAAGCAATTTTATAAAATTTCTAACTAATATTTTTATGAAGAAAATTTATAGTAGTCTATAGATAAGTCTGTTGTTTTCAAGAGAACTACAGCCTTGATAACGGATAGCGTGCAGGTACCATTTGTATATACATAATGTAGTGTGAATCGGTTTATTTATCGAACGATTATCGCCCATTTGATTACAATCTAAATTTTTAGTGTAAACATGTAAGGAATTTAGTCGTGACATGCTATTGCATAACACAACAATCGCAGAATATTGTAATAAAATTGAAATGCATTTTATATTACAATTCGCCGAATGCCCATTAATCGAATAGCCAATATTAATGTTCCCACACAACTTCCACATTTAATTACGATATAAGCACAATGTTAAATTACCCAACATAAAAATATTTATGCTATTTTGATTATACATCCGAATGTTACACGCATTCATACATATACAAGAACTCAAAGTGTAATTTCAACCCCATCGAAACAAAAGTGTAGAACGTAAATTTTCTCCATATGTTAAAAAGCAATGCATCATACAATCTGTACGATTATGTATGTCACATATCATAACAACATATTTTATTGTTTTATGTTGTATAAGTATATAGCATGGCAAAACGATTTAATCCGATCCTTACATAGTCGATAACATAATTTTCAATGAGGCGACAAAAATCTGTTTGTTATGCGATTGTACTTTTCCCGTTTGCGTTTAATCCGAATAAAAAAAATAAAAAAAATCCTTTCTGGTTTGTGTGCCACAGCGATATTATTTCCATTCCAAAAAAAAAAAACAGAAAATCTATATTTTATCTTTAAAGATTACATAACAGCTTGAAACCCTATAAAATGTAATAACCCCGAGAACAAACGAATATAATAAAAACACGAATGCTAAGAAAAAGAAGAAGAAATACATGAATCACCACCAAGAACACCAAAATACAACAAAAACCTCGCAAAAAAGCACACACACATACAAAAAAAAATCCGCCCTTTTTTATTTTTTAAGACGAGAAGAAAAAAAATTATTGAACATACTTTATAACGGATGGATGGATAGTAAGAAAATACGACACCCCTTTTTTGTGAGCTTTTTATTTATATTTCTATTCAACCAAAAGTTAAAAAAAAAAACCGAAAAAATACAAGACCATTTAATGTTTGTAATCTTTGTGTGTGTGTGTGTATTTGGAAAAGATGACAAAAGATCAAAGGTTAGAAGAACAACAATCAGAATAGAAGAAAAAAAAATTATTCATAACAGTCAATAAGATTATTGTCTTGCTGATGGTTGAATTTTTTTTCGTTTTGTTGCGGTTTAATTTTATATTCTGTTGAACAGGAAAATTGGGCTACAAAAAAGCTTCAATTTAGATACTGACACAAGACCGAAATCCTGAACAAAATTAAATTGAATAGATAAGATTGCTAGCCCCATATAACAGACTAAGGAAGGAACTTGATATTGTTGTTGTGGGCTGCTAAGTAAACGCATGTCTGCATGAAGTTTTCAAGAATTATTTCTAATTTCCTAGGATGAGGTCGGCCGAGTTCCTAAAACCCGCTTTAATTCGTTCTAGCAATAAACCTTTGTAATAGTAGTCCAAAGCAATGTCAAATTTGTCTGTAGTATTTTTGACGTCAGAATTTGATATTCCAGAATTCGACAAATCATATCATATCATAGTTCGATATTTAATATCAGAATTTGAATTTATGATGTCGGAGTTCGATAAATCTTGTCAGCATTTGATATATCAAAATTTGAATTTTTGATTTTAGAATTCTGCTTACAGGATTCTACCCCTGATGTCATAATTGGATGTGACATATCAGAAATCGATGCGAAATGTAAGATTTGAGTTTTGATATTCAAGTTCAAAGTATCATGTCATCATTTGATATCTCATATCAGAATTTGAATTTTCGAGGTCAGAACTCGATTCATGATGTCAAACTGGATAAATTATATCAAAATTCGATATATGTCATGTCCGAATTCGATTTATTAAAAATTCGATTTCTTATAAGAATTGTGTATATCTTATCAGAATGTTTATGATGACAAACATCGATAAATTACATACTTATGACATCAACATTTGATATCTTGTGTCAGAATTCGGCATATCAGAATAGAATTCGATTTGTCATTGTATTGTCAGATTTTGATAAATCATCTCAAAATTCGATGTCAGAATTTGAGTTTTTGGATTCAAATCAAAATTTCAGAATTCGATGTGAAATAAGATTTTGAATTTTTGATGTAAGAATTCGATGTCTGATCTCAAAATTCGATATATCTTGTTAAAATTTGGTGCACGTCATGACAGAAATAGAAAGACGCCTATTTGAGTTTTTGACGATAGAATTGGAATTTATATTGCCAAAATTCGATACATCAACTCAGAATTTGGTACATTATGCCACAATTCGATGTGTTTTGTCATATTAGAATGCGTTACTGAGTAAACGATGTCAAATTTCGAATTTATCAGAATTCTATATGTCATGTCACAGTTAAAATTTAAAATGTCAAAATTTGAATCTTAGATCAGAATTCGATATATTATGCCATAATTTATCATTTTATGTTCAAAATTTGAGTTTATAGGTCTGAATTCGATGATGTATCGTGTCAGAATTCGATAAATGATGTAAGGATTTAAGTTTTGATATTCAAGTTGGACGTATCATGTCATCTTTTGATATCTCATGTCAGAATCTGAATTTTTTGAGGTCAGAACTCGATATATGATGTCAAACTAGATAAATCATTTCTGAATTCGATCTATTAAAAATTCGGTTTCTTGTAAGAATTGTATATGTCCTGTCAGAATTTTAGTTTTTGATGTCAAATTTCGATATATCATGGCAGAATTCGATGTGGAATTAAAATTTACATCTTATTATGTCAGAATTCCGTATCTCACTTCAAAATTAGATATGCTATATCAGAATAAAACTCAATATATTTGAAGTTTCGAATTTTAAAGAATTTAACACTTCCTGTCAGAATCCGATAATTGTAGATAAACAATGTCGGAATTTGCATTTCTTGTGTCCGAATTTATATATCAATCTTGTCAGAATTTGACAAGTCAGATTTAGTTTATGTATAAGATAAATCATGTTAGGAACATGAGTTCAAGATATTTTCAGAATTCTACATACCAAAATTCAAAACATGACGTCTGAATTTCTTATGACATCAAAATTTGATATTTTGTGTCAGAATTCGACATATCAGAATAGAAGTCGATTTGTCATATCAGAATTTCCTATGTCGTGCCAGAATTCGAAAGGTATTGACAGATTTTGATAAAGCATCTCATAACTTCCGAATTCGATATATCATCTCAAAATTCGATATGTCGTGTCAAAATGTGATTTGATATATTACACCAGAAGTTTATATGTCTTATCAGAATTTGAGTTTTTCGATTCAAATCAAAATGTAAGAATTCTATGTTAAATTAGATTTTGAATTTTTGATGTCAGAATTTGATGTTTGATTTCAAAATTCAATACATCATGTTAAAATTTGTTGCACGTCATGATATTAGTAGAAAGACGCCAATTTGAATTTTTGATGTTTGAATTGGAATTTATAATGCCAAAATTCGATACATCATCTCAGAATTTGAATTTTTGAGGTCAGAACTCGATATAACATGTCAAACTGGATAAATCATATCAGAATTCGATATATATCGTGTTCGAATTCGATTTATTAAAAATTCGGTTTCTTATAAGAAGTGTATATGTCCTGTCATAGTTTTAGTTTTTGATGTCCAATTTCGATATATTACGGTGGAATTCGATGTGAAATTAGAATTTGTATTTTTCATATCAGAATTCTGTATCTCACTTCAAAATGAGATGTTTCATGTCAGAATAAAACTCAAAATTTTTTAGGTTTCGAATTTTAAAGAATTCGACACTTCATATCAGAATCCGATAATTGTAGATAAACAATGTCGGAATTTGCATTTATGGTGTCAGAATTTATATATCATGTCAGAATTTGACAAGTCAGATCAGAATTTAGATCAAATTTTTGATGTCAGAATTCTACATACCAAAATTCAACACATGACGTCTGAATTTGATATCTTATGTCAAAATTCGTTAAATTACATACTTATGACATCAAAATTTGATACCTTGTGTCAGAATTTGGCATATCAGAACAGAATTCGATTTGCCATTGTATTGTCAGATTTTGATAAATCATCTCATAACGTCCGAATTCGATATGTCAGAATTTGAGTTTTTGGATTCCAAAGAAAAGTTCAGAATTCGATGTCAAATTAGATTTTGAATTTTGGATGTCAGAATTTTGATCTCAAAATTCGATATATCATGTTAAAATTAGGTACACGTCATGACAGAAATAGAAAAACGCCAACTTGCGTTTTTGACGATAGAATTATAATTTATAATGCCAGAAATCGATACATCATCTCAGAATTTGGTACATTATGCCATAATTCGATGTGTTTTGTCATATAAGAATATGTTACTGAGTAAATTATGTCAAATTTCATATTTATCAGAATTCTATATGTCATGTCAGAGTTATAATTTAAAATTTCAAAATTTGCATCTTCAGATCATCAGAATTCGATATATTATGCCAGAATTCTTTTAAAATTTGAGTTTATAGGTCTGAATTCGATGAAGTGTCGTGTCAGAATTCAATAAATGATGTAAGGGTTTTAGTTTTGATATTTAAGTTCGATATATCATGTCAACATTTTATATCTCATGTCAGAATTTGAATTTTTGACGTCAGAACTAGATATATGGTATGATGTCCAACCGGATAAATTTTATCAGAATTTGATATGTCGTGTCCGAATTTGATTTATTAAAAATTCGGTTTCTTATAAGAATTGTATATGTCCTGTCAGAATCTTAGTTCTGTAACTCACTTTAAAATGAGATGTTTCATGTCAAAATTTGATATACCACTGCAACACTCAATATACCTATTCGAAGTTAAAGAGTTCGACACGTCATGTCAGAATGTGATAATTTATCGAAAAAGATATACAATGGCGGAATTTGAATTCATGGTGTCAGAACATATACATATATACCTATATCACGTCTAAATTTGATTGTTCATTTCAGAATTTAGATCTTTGATGACAAATCTATAAATAATGTCGGAATTTGATAAGTCAGGTCAGAATTGAAATTTTTGGTGTCAGAAATCTACATACCAGAATTCTACATGTGACTTCAGAATTTGATGTCTTATTTAACTTATCAGAACAGAATTCGATTTGTCACGTCACAATTTGCTGTGTCGGTGCCAGAATTCGAATGGTCCAGCAAGATTTGGATAAATAACCTCATGACTTCCACACATTATATATATGTATCATCTCAAGATTCGATATGTCTTATAAAAATTTCAGTTATTTATATCAGAATCCGATATATCATATCGAAAATTTAATTTTTAAGTCAAAATTCAACTCATCAGGACAGAACTCGGTATATGACGCCAGTATTTGAGCTTTTGATGTCTAAATTCGATGTGCCATGTCAACATTTGATATGTCTTGTCAGAATATTAATTTTTGTGATTAGAAATCGATCTGTCACAATCATACAAGAATTCGATTTGTTATAGCCAAATTTATGTCAGAATTTTAGTTTTTGGTTTCAGATTCGACATGGTTTCGATGTCGAATTAGATTTTGAAATTTTTACGTTGAATTCTATTGTTCTGATACTATTTTTACGTGGTAAACCGAATTCTGACACGATACACATAAATTCAATTTCTGACAAGACACGTTGAATTGTGGCATAAAATACCGATTTCTGTGACGATATTTCGAATTTGGGCATCAAAAATTCAAATTTACGTGACATGATATATGGAATTCTGATTTAATGTACATAATACTGACATCATAAATACAAGATGATTCTACAATAGAATTCAATAAGACATTTCAGAATTTTACACATCAGAATTCTACATATGACGTTAGAATTCGATATCATAAGTCAAAATTTGATATAACATGTCAGAATATGAATTTTAAATGTCATCTGATGACAGTTTTAGAATTCTACATGACTTTCCAGAATCGGAAAGATATTATCAGCATTTGATATATCATCTCATGACTTCAGAATTCGGTATATAATCTCAAAATACGAGATGTCACGCCAGAATTTATTATACCATACCGGAATTCTACATAATTTATTAAATTCTGCAAAGGTATATCAAATTCTGATATGACAACTCAAATTCTGAGAAGCCTACTGGCCTTCAAATTTCCTCTTGAAGATATTTGAAGGCCCAAAATCTTCTACAGTTTTAAGAACGTGTGCCGATTTTGACGTGACCTATAGCCTGAAGTTCGCAGCAGCTTTTAAAAACTCAATCATCAGATCAAAAGCTCATCAGATTAAAAAAAATATTTAACTATGCTATAGAAGCTTTAAGAACTCAAAGATACGTAATTCCTATTCTTTAACCATACTAATAATCGCACAGCTTTTAGTGATCATCAAAGCTTTGTATATTTAAGTTAATAGTCATACATTTTGTTTATTAATAAGCTTCCTTTTAAATTAAAAAATAAAGCTCGCAACCTTTGTGCTGTTAATTTTTAATGTTTTGGAACCCAAATACAAATGCAATTCAAATCTTCTGAAAGATTTTTAAAGTTTTCTATTAACATTAAAAGCTCCTCCCATATTTAAACATTTTAAGCTTTTTGTAAATTATAAATTGCAAATTTAATTTCTTAGTATTATGATTTACTGAAAGCTTTCATGATATTTTGAAATATCCAATAAAATTTAGGAGCTTTCGATATTTTCAAGACTACGTAATCTCGTAAATTTAAAGTAATTATCGAAATAGTAAATATTAAATTGAAAGCTCTGTTTTGCAATAAATTCTGAGGTAAACACCTAAATCATTATCATTATTATTAAGCCCAAGTGATATTTGTCTTCCATATTCTTCCTGATTATATAAAACGTTAAAATTTAAGCTTTTAGGATTTAAAGTTTTGAATGGTTAAAAGTTCAGTAAATTGGATTAAACTTTTTTTTTAAGCTTTTAAATTGAGTGAAGATTATTGTAATTTAAGTGTTGAGAATTTTTATGTTAGGGGTTCAGATTACCTTGTCATAAACTTTCCATAAACTCGCTTAAAATTATAAAAAAATCATATCCCATTGATCGAGCTTTCGAATACAAATGGATTATATATATATATAAACTGAAATGATATTTTAACAAGTTTGCTAACGATGGTTACTTAATTAGCAAACTTGTTTTCAATAAACAATTTTTAAAGTTTCAAAGCTTTTATTTTACAAGCATAATCTTGTTATACGTTCATCTGTTCTTTTTAAAATATCTAACCTCTTGTAAAAGTGTAATTTTTTGAAGGATTTTGATACTGTCCGTCGTTCCTCTGAATGCTACTACCCGAAAGCTTTACAAGCTTATTTTTAGTTGTAATTTTAAGAGACTTTTCATTGGTTATTAAGCAATGAATAATTCCTGCAGTTTATCATTTGATCTACATAAAAGCTTTTGTGGTATGTCGAAAGCTCTGACAAATTATTTTAAATTATAAACGCAATAAAAAAGAATATTAAAACTAGAAGCTTTTGAAATACAATCATTTTAAAGTCGAAAGCTTTCAACAAGCTTTCATTTTAGTGGACTAGTTATCCGGAGAGATAGACAAATTATTTTTTTTGCTTCTCCGGGCAGACACTTTCAAAAAAGTCGAGAAAGGAAATTTTGGAAAAAAAGTAATTTTTGGAAATTTGTTATAGATTCAATAAAAAATTATTTCACGGTAGTCGTGGACCACTTCAAACGAAAAGTTCCAAAAGCTTTTAAAAAATTATTTCCCCAATTGAATTTGGATAGACCACACTTAGTTATACAGGGGCACATTTACTGCCAAAATGCAGTAAATATTAATTCAAATTGAATTGAAATCATGATTAAACCAGACACATTAAGTTGAAACTATAGTTAAGTCATAGGACATTTGGTATTTAATCTCAAACAGAGTGTAGATAATTAATCCGTCAATCACTAATTAATAATTAATCCGTTAACACATTCGACCATCGGACATTCGCTCAATCGTTAATTAGCCAAGGTAAAATATATTTGTAAATTTGAAAACCATCTAATGGAATCCATTACATGTTTACATCATAAACGTATCGATTGCAATCTAATGGGCAATAATCGTTTAACACACAAACTGATTCACCGCTTACATATGTATATAAGGCACGATGCATGTTAAATATTGTAACAGTTTTCACTTAAATATGGGTCGAATCATTTATTCAATATTTATTGGAGTAATCTCATTATATTTGTACATAAAATGTGAAACGAACGCAGAAATACTGGTTACAGAATTTTCAACACCACTCACGAAGGCGACCGTCGCAGTGATTACCAATTTTTTCGTTCCGCGAGCATCTGTCATCACGATCTCGCGAGAAGCACAAACATATGTCAATAAATTGGACCAATCGGATATCATAAACGATGTCCTGCACAAGATTGAGGCTCAAATTAGTTACCGTTTTTTCACAGCGAATATGACGAGTAAAATCTTGGTAAGAAATCGGCGAAGGTATAACATCATGTTTATAGATGATTATGACAGTTTTGAGTGAGTATAGAGTAGTATAATATGATGCTGCATAAACGGGCAAAATAATAATTGTTTAATAATTTATTGGCACAGGAAAATTTTTACACCCGAAAACATTAAACAATTCGATGTGACCGGCTACTTTCAACTTATCATCACGACATACAATAAGGTGAAACCGCTCAATATGATCGAGAAAATTTTTAAGTTTGCCTGGTCCTCATACATTATTAACATAAATGTGCTAATTATAAATCCGGATATGGAAACATCGGCAGTAATGTACACCTACTTCCCGTATACCGTTCAGAAATGTGGCGATACAAAACCGGTGATGTTAAGTATTTTTGTTGGCAAACAATTCACCAAACTGGTAAACTTTTTTCCAAATAAACTTGGCAATTTGCATAATTGTCCGCTATATGTGGCCCCAATTCAAGCACCGCCATTTATGATAATTGGCCAACAAACATCTGATACTTATCGAATAGGCGGATTTGAAGGCAAACTCCTTATAAATTTAGCCAAACAATTAAACTTTCGACTCATCTTAAAAATGGTAAAACGGGGTGACGTTTATCAAAATGGTACAACAAGTGGTGCAATAAAACTTATTACAGAACACATAGCCAACTTAACAATCGGTTCATGGGGTATCACACAAAAACGCCTCTCTGTATTGGATGCAACTCTCAACTATTTTCAATCAGATTTGATTCTTATAATACCACCGGGTGAACCGTATACATCATTCGAAAAATTATTTTTACCATTCGATCGAACCGTCTGGATTATCATCGTGCTGCATTTTCTGTTCAGTGTGTTAGTAGTGTTCGGCTTAAAATTTGTCGCCAAATCGAAACGAAATTTTGTAATCGGACGCAAAAATATTTCTCCCCTGCTGAGCATTATTAGTGTAATTCTGGGCGGACCCATGTGTTATATGCCGGGTAGAAATTTTGCGCGCACCCTAGCCATGATTTGGATGTTGGGCTGCCTCGTCATACGCAGCACATACCAAGGATCTCTTTTTAATTTTTTGCAATTGCAGAAAAATTTCTCCGCCGCTGATACGATCAACGAAATGATTGATCGTGACTTTAAATTTTATGTAACCGAAGGGAACCGCCAGTTTATGGAGTCAATGCACAAAATACGTGATCGCTTCGTGATTTATGATCCGGCCGATCGTGATTATTACTGTGATCGTTTACGGAGCTCTGATTTTAAAGGAGCGCTCTTAAGTTCTCGTGACCATGTTGCATATTCCAATTATAAAAATCGAGAAAATGATCCATTGCACATTGGTAAACAACACATTCTGGTACTTCCGATTACCCTATACGTGCCAAAGGGGTCTTATATGACGGCACAACTTAATAAGCAACTGTCGAGATTTTCGGACTCTGGTTTGATAGCCTATTGGAGAAATTCGGTGATTGATGATCGGTTCTTGAAGCAACAGGCAGCATCAAAAGAACCGATTAAAATGAATTTTAATCATATCGCCGGTGGTTATCATTTGTGTATGATATTTTTGGCGGCTAGCGTGATAATTTTCATCTTGGAAGTGCTCTCGAAATGGATCTGGTGGATTAAGATGGTTTTTGATTTTTTGACTTATTAAGTTGAAAGCACCTACTTGTCGTAACGCTTCATGAGCTTAAAGCTTTAATTCGATTAGTGGACATTCGATCAATCGACATACTAACTAGATAAACTTATATCAGTTAAATCGTAAAAAATGTTTAATCGTTTATATAAAAAGTCTAGATTGTAATCTATAACATGGGAGATAATCGCTCGCTGAACATAAAAAACATGACGCACGTCAAAACTCATATCATTCCTCATCTAAACATGAGTCGATTCATATATTCGGTATTAATTACCGTAGTCACATTAAATTACTTTATAAAATGTGAAATGAGCGCGGAAATTCCATTTAAAACACCTTCAACAGAACTCATCGCCGAATTAATTCAAAAGTTTTTTGTCCCGCAAACTTCCATCATCTATATCTGCCTAGCCGCACATAGTCATGCACAAAAATTGCAGCAGTTGGACATTATAAACGAAGTTTTGCACAGGGTCCAGAATAATTTTGCTTTTCACTTGGAGTCTGGTAAAGGGGCGAGTCAAGTTCCCGTGACGAATAAGCGAAGATTTAACATCATCTTTGTAGAAGATTACGAGAGTATTGAGTGAGTATTGTAAATTCGTGCACATAATATGTATACTACGCAAAAAAAATGTTTTCTTTTTTTTATATTTGACGGGCGCAGAACATTTTTAACATCCGAAACCGTTAAACATTTCGACGTCACCGGCTATTATCTGATAATTATTACGAGATACGATGAAGAGGAACCGCTCGATTTAATGGAGAAAATTTTCAAATTCGCTTGGTACTCATACATCATTAACATAAATGTGATGCTCGCGAAATCAGAAATTGGAAAAGAGCCATTCGTTTACACCTATCTGCCATATAAACCTGGAAGATGTGGTGACACAACTCCGATGAAGGTGCCCATTTTTAAACTATTCAACTACGGTTTCTTTCCGAGTAAAACTCGGAATCTGTATAACTGTACACTGCTCGTCCCCACCAACAACAATGGTTCTAAAAAGCTAGCCAAACTCGAAACCAATTTACTTCACACATTGGCCAACCGATTAAATTTTCAACTTCTTCCAGTAATGTATTCAGATTCAATGCAAAATTTGGGTGAAATATTTCCAAATGGTACAACGACCGGTCTCTTAAATTTAATTACCAATCGTCTAATAGATTTGACAATCGGTTCATGGACTTTAAGAGAAAACCGTCTAAAATTAATGGATGCGACCATCGACTATGTTCAAACCGATTTAATCCTTATAATACCACCAGGCGAACCATACTCATCATTCCAAAAATTATTTTTACCATTCGAAACATTAGTCTGGATTATAATTTGGCTGCAATTTGGTTTCAGTGTATTATTTGTGTTCATGTTAAAATTTGTCGCCGAATCGAAAAGACATTTTATTATTGGGCGTAAAAATGTTTCGCCCCTATTGAGCGTAGCCAGTGTATCACTCGGTGGGCCAATATATTATCCACCGGTAAGAAATTTTGCGCGTACTCTTGTCATGATTTGGGTGTTGGATTGTTTAGTGATACGCAGTTTGTATGAAGGATCACTGTTTAGTAGTTTGCAAGTGACAAAGAATTGTTCCGCCGCCGATACGATCGATAAAATGATTGAGCATGACTATAAATTTTATGTAATTAGGACGAATCGTTATTATTTGGAATCAATACCAAAGGTGCAAGATAGAATCATTCCTGTTGATTTGGCGGATTGGGATTACTACTGGGATCGTGTACAGAATTCTGATTTTAAAGGGGCACTGCTAGGTGATCGATTAAGTGTTGGACAAAATCATCTTATTGGAAAAGAACAAATTCGGTTAACTTTGCTGGTGATTTACTTACCTAAAGGGTCGCATTTAACGGAACAATTTAATCAGGAGATATCGGGGTATTTGGCGGCGGGATTAATTAGCCATTGGTCTAGTTCATTGGTAAATCAATATTTGAAGCCTGGTCAAGCAACACAAGAACCAAGTAAAATGATTTTAAAACATTTCTCAGGTACTTTTCAGTTGTTTATGTCGCTGTTACTATTTAGTTTCATTATTTTTGTCCTGGAATTGATTTCAAAATGGGTGAGACGGATTAAAGTGATTTTTGATTTTTTGACATACTAAGCTTACACCTCACATAAATGCTCTTAAATTATAACCAATAAACTACACTTGCATAAAGCTTTCAAATTGTTTGTTTTACTTATGGAGAATTTTAGAATTTTTGAAAAAGTGAGAATTTTGAAATTGCACAGTAACACCTCTTTGTTCTCAGATATTTGGTAGCCTAGAGTTTTTTTTTTTTTTAATTACAGTAAATTCTGTAAAATTTTTTTCAAATATGAGAATTTTAAGAAAAGGTCGGAATAATTTATGAATTACCAAAATTGTCGTATTAGTTATAGTTTCTAAAAATTTCAGAATTTTTAAAATTTTAAAACTACTTTCTGTGTTGATATTCTGATAATTATAGTTGATAATTAATTCTCAAAATGTTTTTAATGTTGAAAAATAACCTTTGAAATCTCAGCAATTAAAAATTTTCCGAAATTTGAAACGTATGGAAATTAAATATTTCTAGGATTGTCAACGTTTTAAAATTATAAAATTGTCTATATGATCTGGGATTTCAGAATCTTAGAGTTACGAGATTGGTCAAAACAAATAGAATTTCTTCGAATTTCAGAAGTTTTAAAATTTAAAAAAAATCGTTACTGAAATTTTTAGTTACTGAAGTTCGGAATATTAGAAGTACAGAAACTTAATGAATTTCTAAAATTGTTAGAATTTAAGCGTCCAAAGAAATTTCGAAATTTCTAAAAATTTTAAATTTCTAAACATTTCCAAAATTCTTAATACTTCGAATTCCCATAAATGTTTTAGAATTATTTTTCTGGATCTTTTCGAGGATTTTTCATAAAGGTTATAGACATTTTAGAATTAGCCGAATTTTCAAAACATTTAAAATTTTTTAATTTAACATTTTTTTTTAACTTTTGTTGAAATTTTGTTGAAATTTTTTCAAAGTTAAAATCTTTAGTTCATTTTGTGAATTTCTTTTAATTAATGCAACGTGTCCGAATTTTATAAAACTGGAATTTGCAAACAAGAATTGCGTTAACAGTAACAATTTCTACAAAATTCAGACGTTTGAAAATTTTTAAATTTTCTTTTTGCTACTGAAATTATGGAAATAATAAATTTCCATAAATTTGAAAATTTTGAGATTTTCGTTGACGATACACGACATTCGACTATCGTTGGCCTCCAATTTAAAACAAAATCAAAATCCTTTGATATTCATAGTTCTCGAAGTGCAGACACCTAATGAATATCTAAATTTTAGCGTCTATAATATCTAGAGATTTCGAAATTTAAAAAAAAATTAAATTGAAGTTCTGAATTATTTTTAATTCCATAAATTTTTTAGAAATTTTTCATAAATGTGTGGATCTGGTCATGAATTTGAAGAATAAAAAATTTGTCATAAGAGTTATAGTAATTTGTTTAATTAGCAAAATTGTCAAAACATCTAGAATTTCTAAATCGTATTTAGTTAGTATAGAATTACAATTTTTTGTAACTTCAGATTTTTAAAATTTTTTAAATGATTTTCAATGTAGTATCTAAGATTGACGGAGATTTGTTTAAAAATATTTTAATAAATTTTAAATTTATTTAGCATTCAGAATTTCTAAAAATAACTGGATTTTTAAAATTTTTTGAATTTTAAGATTTCAGAATTTCCGGAATTTTAATTAAACTTTTTTCTATTTTAAGAATTTTTAAAATTTTGCTTACACCTTTTTAATTTTTTACAATATTAAAACCTTTATTTCATTTTGTGAATTTGTTTTAATTAATGGAATTATTTTAAATTTTGAAAAGACCTACCTAGTATCTTCGACTATTAGAGGTTCTAGGTTTGCCACAACAAAAGTTTCAAAAGTTTTTCTTGTCACTACGGAAATTATAAAAATTGTAAATTTTCATTAATTTTGAAATTTTCAGATTTTTAAAAAAACATCAAAATTCTCAAAATTTCTTCTTTTATAAATTTTAGATGTACAAACACTTAAAGAATTTCTAAAATTGTCATAGTTTTAGTGTCTATAATATCTAGAGATTTCGAAATTTTAAAAAATTTTAAATGTAGTAGAATTTTTAAAATCCGAAATTTCGACTTTCTGTCTATGAAATTTAAAAATTTTATAAATGTATAATTGTAAAGACATCTGCAATCATGTGATTATTATTGAATTAGAATTTTAATATTTTTTTAAGTATTTTAAAATGAATGTAATATATACGATTGACGAAATTGTAAAACTTGTTACAATAAAAGTTAGAATTTCTATGACATTCAGTATTTCTAAAAATAACTCAATTTTTAATATTTCTAAAATTTTTAGATTTCAGAATTTCGTTAACTAAGTAAAAGTTTTAAATTTTTTACTACAAGAATTCCTTAAATTCAATTAAAACTTTATGAAATTTTTACAATGTTCAAACATTTAGTTCGTCTTGTGAATTTGGTTTAATTAATGCAATTCTTCAAAATTTAAACCAAATGAAATTTGAAAAAACTAGGGTTTTCGAATTTAAGACTTACTAGAATTGTAATAACACGTAGAATTTTGTCAAATTTGAAAAGTTTTAAAATTTTGGAATTTTTTTTTCTTTATTGAAATTTTGAAATTATAAAAATTTGAAATTTCCAAAAATTATAAAATTTTCAGAGTTTTGTCGACAATATTTTATTCAACGTATCTTTTCTACACTTTAGATTTTCCTTAAAATTCGAAATTTAAAAAAAAGTACAAAACTCTGTCACGTTCAGAATTCTCGAAGTGAGCTTAACGAATTTCTAGACTTGTTTAAATTTTTAAAAAATTGTAATTTATTAAAGTTTCCCAAATTCAAAATAATTTCAATTTCTATTAATATTTTATTATTATTTTAAATACCTATGACATTTAAAATAAATTTAAATTTCTGAATTACTTAATCACTGAATTTTGATAAATTTTGATATAAATTTCAAAGTTTTAAAATTTGTAAATTTCTTTTTCGCTACAGAAGTTATGGAAATTTTAAATTTCCATAATTCTAAAATCTTCAGATTTTTGTGGCAACATTATATATTTAATATGGCTTTCTCAACATTTCTTTAGAGGATTCTTTAAATATTTAGACATTCTCTGCTGTTGAGATGGTCTAAATACACACTTCCATGAAACACAAGTCGTTTGCTTTCAAATATTTTAAATTATATTAGAGAAAAACCTGTTAAAATATTTAAAAATTACGCCAAGGCGCGAAGTTTGTAAATATATAAAACTGTTGCAATTAAATTTAAAATATACACAAATTTATAAATTTTCGGTCACAAATTTTTTATTATTGCTCTAATTTTTTTTTTTATAATTTTTTGTATATTTATACAAAAAGCGCAACAATGTTTGTCAATCTACAAAATCAAGATATTTTGATAGAAAATTTTGTTTCCACCACAAAATAATGTCAAACAATAAACCAGTAAACCAAATAACAGATTCTCATTTGTCATAGAAACAGAATTTGCGTGCAGAATTACGAGAGCTGTAAAGGTTGATCTAACTATGTCTCAAAAAAAACCTACTGCCATAAATTCAAGTAGATCACCAAATATAAACAGAACCACACTAGGCAGAAGGCTGAAGCAACAAAGAATCAAGGCTTATTTAACCGCAAAATCCCTACATATCACCTAAAAATTAAATTTGCCGACGAAAATTTGCCTGGGAACACATTCATAAGCCCTGTGAATTTTAGAGGAACGTTTTAAGGACAGGTGAGTGCTTATTTTCGATAAACGGATCATTTGGAAAAAAATATTTTTACTCTACACCTAAAGGAAAACATATAGTTAATGGTGTGTCATATAGTTAATGGTGTGTCATTGCATAGCCTAGTCTGGTGTGGACCTCTCATCCGGCTCAGAGATAAAAATTAGGCAAGTGGGATATTTTGTAGTACTAAATGAATAAGTATTTAAAGCTGGACTAAAATTAATTGGCCCTAATTTCATCCTTTAACAAGACAATAGCACAATAGATAAGGGGAAAATTGTTTCAAAATGTTTAAAAGATGTGGATCAAAATATGTTGCCTTGGCCAGAGCAGAGTCCCGATTTAAACGTAATTAAAATTTTGTTGGCTTATTTGAAACGGGAAATTCCATGCGAGTCAGGAAAGGTCCGAAGATGTTATGTGGAAATTAATTTTAGATGCCTGGAGTAAAATCCCAATTGAGGTCATTAATAACCTCATTAATTCAATGTCGATTGGTTTAAAAGGGGTTATAGCAGCTAAGGGAAGATTCTATGTCTCATTAAAATTTTAAAACAAATTTAGCAATATTATCTTAACGTTGTTCCATATTGCAACAATAATTTTGCACCAAACAAAATTGAACTTATCCTTATTCCTTAATAAAAATTTAATTTTTTTTTAGGTATTTCAAAGTCGATACTTTTGTGTAGACTAATACAGTTTACTTCTTTTTTAAAAATATGGTTCAAATCTTAATTTCAAAGCAGTTGTATTTCCGAAATTCAAAAGGCATCTGGAACCTTAATAAGCTTCTAGAATTGTCAGAATTTAAGTTTCTATAATGTCTAGAAATTTAAAAATTTAATTTATTAAAGTTTCCGAAATTCTGAATAATTTTAATTTTTTTACATTTTTAGAATTATTTTAGAAATCCTGTGACATTTAAAATATTCCAAAATTTCTGGATCTTTTTTGTTAATTTGTCATAGTAATAAATTTGTCATAAAGGTTTTAGTAACTCTAAAATTATCAGGAATTGTCAGAAGATTTGAAATTCCTAATCCCCCTATTCAATTACAAATTTAGAGTTTTAATATTTTTTATTAATGAATTTTAAGATTAGCGTAATATCTAGGATTGACGGAATTTTTATATAAATTGTTGCGTTTTCTAGAATTACCGTAACATTTTGAATTTCTACAAATTTTAGAAGTTCGAAAAATTTTAATTTTTTTTTCGCTACGGTAATTACGAAAATTTTTAATTTCCATAAATTTCGTATATTTAACAAACTTTTTAAGTGTTCTCTAAAAATTTGTTTTAATTTCTGCACATTCGACTTTCCTTAACATCCGAAGTTAAACAAAACTCAAAATTCTTTCACGTTCAGAATTTTAGAAGTACTAACACGTAATATACTTCTAGAGTTATCAGAATTGTAGCGTCTATAATATCTAGGGACCGAACAAACGCCACAGTGATTAAAATTGCGGCGGTTGGACCGGGAGGTACCGGGTTCGAATCCCTACTAAATTTTTAAATTTGCCCTTTACTACTCAAATTATGGAAATTTTCAATTGCCATAAATTTTAGAATTTTCACATTTTTGTTGACAAATAGTGTTTTATATTCAATATATCTTTTCAAAATTTCTCTCAAATAATTTTATTAATTTTCAATATGTTTGATTTCCTGTAATATTTTACTTTGATTTGATCAAAAGAAAATTTTCAAAAATTTTTAATTATTAGAATTTTTGAAATACTAAATATTTTTAATTTTCATAAATTTTTTTCTGGATCTTTTCGTGAATTTGCCGTAATATCAAATTTGTCATAAAGGTTTTTAGCAACGTTAAAATTAGCAGAATTATCCAAATATTTGGGAATTTCTAAAAATGTTCACTGTTTTAAAAATGTTTTAATCTTCTTCCAGCTATTCTTTAGCTTGATGGAATTTCAAAAAGGGTTTGAATAAATATTTGAATTGCCATAATATTCAGAATTTCTGAAACCAATCGAATTTTGGAAATTCCTTAAACTTAAAGATTTCTAAATTTTTTTGACTATAAGTTATACAATTATTTAAATGACTTTAAGTCACTCAATTATTCGACTTTCTTTGACAATCGTGCTTAAAAAATTTTTAAATTCTTTGACGTTCTTTTTTTTTTATAATTTCTAAAAATAATTGAATTTTTAACACTTCTAAAATTTAACGATTTCAGAATTTCCTTAACTAAGAGTTTTAATTTTTGACCCGTTTAAGAATTTTAAAACAAAATAATGATTTGTTTAATAAATTTTCCAAATTAGAATTTTAAAATTGCTAAAACTTCTAAATTTTGTTACCAGCTTTTTCAAAATTATTCTAGTGAATTTTTCGACGTCTTTTTTAATGAACTTTCAAAACCTATGTGTGGATTAGTTTGAAATTGTCAAAATATTCTTCCATTCGTGAATTTGTCAAACTTAAATAAAATCTATAAATGATAAAATACAGAAGTTAACATTTTCGAAAATTCTATGATTTTACAAAAATTAATTAATTGAATTCAATAAACTTTAGAATAACGGTAACATCCAGAATGATCAAACTTAACAACAATAAATTCCGAATCTTATTTTATGTAATGAATTTCTACAAACATTTGAATTTTGAAAATTCTAAATCAATTTTCAGTATCCAAATTCTGAAAAATTTTAATTTCTTTAAGAAACGGAACCAAATTCCTTCCAAAAGTTTTTAATTTTAAAAATTTCTCAGAACTTCTACAACATTCTATAATGAAAGTTAGAATTATTGTTACGTCTAATCTAAAAAATTTAATTTTCGTAAATTTTAAGCTTTTCAATACGTCGTTAATATTTGTTGCTTACAGAATTTTCAATGGGATTTCATTTGGTAAATTTAATCAGATTGGTATTGCTTTCTACGTATGCATTTTAAAATTCGTGGTATCAAAAATTTAAAAACAAAACAATTTTAATATTTTCAAAAACGTTAGAACTCTTTGCCAGCAAAGAAATAACCAGAAACACAAAACTTTAAAGCATAAATTCACTTAGCACTTGAAAGTTCACCAATGTCAAGTCATATAGATGGATGGATTCCAATCCACTGGAACTAAGCATGAGACAAGCGCATTTTGTAGACATGAGTAGGTACTCTCTAAATCCATCAATCGTTGTCAGTTGATAGTACGTAAACTGATATCGATCCTTTGGGGCACCTAATTGCCGAACATAAAGTTTGTTTTTCTTTTATTGGTGGTAACATTTTGACCCAATTGAACCTCTCTTACTGGAATATTGCTAGTCCTCACCGAACGACTAGAACACCCGCAAAAAACGCCGCTACAAGATCTGCTGAGTATTTTAGAGGTACGTGTATTTAAATTTCAGGATAGATGTATTAAATCATCTCTCGGTCAACTTTAAGCCAGAAATAATTTCAAATTTTTATGATTCTAATAAACTCAAATCGATACAATAACAATACATAAACTTACCACCCGCAGTCGTACATAGATCAGTCTCTTGAGAAAATATTTATGATTTTATTAATAATTTTTTTTGTACAAACACACATACATGAGAATACATAAATCACAATAACAATGATTATTATCCTTGTGTATCCTTAAAAAAATGGATTACTAATAAAAATAATAACACAGCCAACCAATTTAAGATTTTCGTCTTATGTTCGTACGAGTAACCAAAAATGATTTTTTTTTGTTTTCGGTCTTCTACATACATATATAGTTTATATCCATCCAGCTTCCGGCATTTTATACGCGAAATTTCCTATAAGCGAAAATATTTACAACAAAATACTGTAGAAAGGAAAATAAGTCAATATACTGTGAATGGCGCATAAAATCTGGGCGATGAAATCCATTATTTTGTCTATACATAAATACTATATGTTTACATCGATATCTTACTATATATTTATGGTGCGAAAGGAACCACAAATCCGGGGCGGAAAGAACACATCGTGTACGATAATTAATGCATCATCTCCACACACACACACACACACACACACTCGTATACACGAATAAATTATTTTATGGAACGCAAAAAAAATTCTTTTATTTAAAAATTTAATATTCTTATCATAAATTATTATGTTGTATGTATGTACATATCTGTATGTGATTACATAACGTCGTATTATTCTTCAAAAAAAAAAAAAAAAAACATAAACCAACAACAAAAACTAATTATGTTTTGCTTGTACACAAAACGTACATATATTTGTTCTTGCCGGTTCGTTAGTTATGGCAACATTAATATCATCATCGCTATAATTTATTTGCAAACATGGTTGAATGGTGGAGCCTGGAATAAAACAAAAAAAATACAAAAAATTAGATTACGTGAATTATAGGATTTTTTTTTTTTTGTAAATTACGGACGATTTATATTTCGAGTGGTACACCATTTTTGGTTAAAATATTACAAACTGCAGCCAATAGTATTAATTTGATCCTTCTACCTACTTTAAATTGTCAGTGAACCTCAAAATTTGAACTAGAAATTGAACAATTTATTTGTTGCTCAAAACACTCTGAAATAATTCACAAACAAATTTGCTCAAAAATATCACTGTCCTTCTAAATAATGTAAACAATCCTTTAGTGCTAGGGTTTTATTGTTAGCATTGAAATTTGAGTATAACCTGTTTTAGCTAAAATTGTTGCTCAATTTAAAAGAGACTTGGGATTAGAGTAGACTTGGGACCATCTAGACTACCTTTTTTAAAGCTAAAAAAAACGTTGCTCAATTCAAAAAAAAATTGGGTATTGGACCACTTTTTAGTCAAAATTGGCATTCAACCCCAGTAAATACCTTCTTGTTTTGGTGGAGGATAATCCGGAAAATTATTTTTTGACACGGTTGATTTCTCTTTAATTTTTTTAGCTTAAAATATTGCTCAATTTGATTTTAACTTTATATCAAATAATTCTATAGTAAATGTTTAAACATTTTGAAGAAAGAACTAGAAGCCCTTGTAAATCCTTATTCTATCTGCAGCTCAGCATTTTACTTGTAGCTCAAAATATTTTGATTAATAATTCAAAGAGAAAAAATTAATTTTAATAATTCGTATAAATATTTCTTCCGGGCATAAAAATTTAATTAAGGAATCGATGACAAGGTGTAATTGAGAAAGCATACAGCAATCTGTATCGACTCACTCATTCGTTCTAAAAACCAGACGCAGACGTCTTACAGTGAACCAAGCAGGTATACAATGAAGGGTTGCTCAAAATATTTTGTGGAGCCACACCTTATAATTACCTCGTTTAGCCAAATAGTTAGTAATTTAGAACAAACAGGTTTTGGGCCTTAATGGTATTTTTATGAGAAATAATTAAAGTTTCAAGACAAAATGTGGAAAGAGTGGTTTTTGCAGAAATTTAGTATGTTAAGTATTAATTGTTAATAGTTCCTTGGAAAGAGAAAAATAAAATGGCATTGTCCTTCACTATCCTTACAAGGAAATTTCAAAACTTGACTGAATGAAGAAAGGCCATAACAGCTAGACATAGGTAATTTCGTCCGTATCAGTTGACTTTTGCACTGATGCCTGCACATTAAAGTAAAACACGTTTGGCTAAAATCAGAAATTAAAATTAACGGTTAGTGGTTTGACCCGTCTTCGAACCCTAATGTCCGAGAATCAGCCAAAAAGCTAATGGGACAAGCAGAATCAATTAAACACCCCATAGAAGGTTTTAATAAGCAAAAGGGCAGATCTCCTTTGAATCTTAGGATTATACCATTTTGGAAATGTAAAAGTTGCAATTAGCTTAGTTGGAATGTAGTGCATGAGGTCCGAATTTGAACTATTTATATCACAAATATCGATGTAATATACTGGGTGGGAAGTGTTGGCGGATTTTTTTAGTTTAGTATTTCAGTCGAGTTTGACGGTAATAAATAAACAAAATGTATCCCCAGGAAAGAAAACCTTCAAAAATAACCCATTAAATTTTAGAATTTCCAAACATCAAACCGATTTTGTCATTTATGACAAACAATTTGAAATATTAAAATTTTATTAAACGGCATTGTTCAAAGTTTTAGATTGCGACTATTAACGACGATTAAAACAAAATCAATTTGCTGAAAGAATCACGAAACTCGGAGAGGCTAATTGAAATCTTAGGGGCACCAAACGTTTATGATTCTAAAAATTTAAAAATTCATAACAGTATGTATATGAGCCTACATATATAAGTATTATTGGACTAATCGGAAATTTATAGCGGAAATCATTAAACTAACCCCATAGAATGCCAAACTGAATAAATTTCGACGAAAATCCCGAACTCTCAACGGAATCATAGAATTTCCAAAATTTGAATATGATAAATACGCCGAGAATCTATCTGAGAGAATCCAGATTCGGGTTGTCCTAACAAAATTTGGATTTAAATTGAGCTACTTTTAACTGGCCCTAATTTTTTAATTAATACATTTCAGAAGAATTTAACCAATGCTTATTCAGTTTTAGCTCCAAATTTCAACTTTGATTTTAAATTGAGCTACTTTCTAATTTAGAATAATAATGCGATATTACAGTGCTGCTATATTTAAGCAAACAGATATTTTTATTTTGAGCTACTATAAAATTTTGTTTTAAACTAAAATTTAGCATTAGAAAACAGATTCACTATTGAGCTAAGTGGAATAGGTTAGCATATCGCATCGTAGGGTAGACATGGAACCATCTAGATTGGTTTCTTTATAGCTAAAAAATTGTTGCTCAATTGAGCCCCATAGAATGCCAAACTGAATAAATTTCGACGAAAATCCCGAACTCTCAACGGAATCATAGAATTTCCAAAATTTGAATATGATAAATACGCCGAGAATCTATCTGAGAGAATCCAGATTCGGGTTGTCCTAACAAAATTTGGATTTAAATTGAGCTACTTTTAACTGGCCCTAATTTTTTAATTAATACATTTCAGAAGAATTTAACCAATGCTTATTCAGTTTTAGCTCCAAATTTCAACTTTGATTTTAAATTGAGCTACTTTCTAATTTAGAATAATAATGCGATATTACAGTGCTGCTATATTTAAGCAAACAGATATTTTTATTTTGAGCTACTATAAAATTTTGTTTTAAACTAAAATTTAGCATTAGAAAACAGATTCACTATTGAGCTAAGTGGAATAGGTTAGCATATCGCATCGTAGGGTAGACATGGAACCATCTAGATTGGTTTCTTTATAGCTAAAAAATTGTTGCTCAATTGAGCCCCATAGAATGCCAAACTGAATAAATTTCGACGAAAATCCCGAACTCTCAACGGAATCATAGAATTTCCAAAATTTGAATATGATAAATACGCCGAGAATCTATCTGAGAGAATCCAGATTCGGGTTGTCCTAACAAAATTTGGATTTAAATTGAGCTACTTTTAACTGGCCCTAATTTTTTAATTAATACATTTCAGAAGAATTTAACCAATGCTTATTCAGTTTTAGCTCCAAATTTCAACTTTGATTTTAAATTTTCAATTAAATATATTGATATATGGATATAAATACTTTGCTTATTTCAAACCATTTTAAGGGAAAGGAAAATAAGCACCTAACAGTGAGCACCTCAATATTTTTGTTGTATTTCGTAATTTCCGTTTTGGAAAATGGTGTTACTCAATGTTTGGTGATTTCAATAAATTTTATTTGGTTTCGGCTTTAATATACAATTAAAGCAAATTTTCTAATTTTTGTGTTTAACTTAAAATATTTCACCACTTGTTTGTCAAAGAGGCCCTCAACACAATCAGTTTTCTAATTATGTGACACAGTAAATTTCGGCTTATTTTATTAATTTTTTAGCTTAAAATATTGCTCAATTCGATTTTAAACGTATATCAAATAATTCTATAGTAAAAGTTTGAACATTTTGAAAAGAGAACTAGAAGCCTTTGTAAATCCTTATTCTATCAGCAGCTCAGCATTTTATTTGTAGCTCAAAATATTTTGATCAATAATCCAAAAAAAAAAAATAATAATAATTTTAATAATTCGTATAAATATTTCATCCGGGCATAACAATTCAATTGAGGAATCGATAACAAGGTGTAATTGAGAAAGCATACAGCAACCTGTATCGACCCACTCATTCGTTCTAAAAACCAGACGCAGATGTCTTACAGTGAACCAAGCAGGTAACAAAGGACGTGTTGCTCAAATTATTTTGTAGAGCCATACCTTATAATTACCTCGTTTAGGCCAAACAGTTAGTAATTTAGAAGAAGCAGGTTTTGCACCATAATGGTATTTTTATGAGAAATAATTAAAGTTTCAAGACAATATGTGGAAAGAGTGGTCTTGTAGAAATTTAGTATGTTCAGTACTAATTGTTAATAGTTCCTTGTGAAGATAAAAATAAAATGGCATTGTACTTCACTATCCTTACAAGGAAATTTCAAAACCTGACTGAATGAAGAAAGGCCACAATTGCTATACAAAGGCCATTTCCCGCGTATCAATTGACTCCGGAACTGACGCCTATATATTAAAGTAAAAGACGTTTGGCTAAAATCCGAAATTAAAATTAAATATTTAGACAAAGTAAAATATTTAACGGTTAGCGGTTTGGCTCGTCTTCGAATCCTAATGTCCGAGAATCACCCAAAAAGCTAATGGGACAAGCACAATCAATTAAACACCCCAAAGATTGTTTTAACAATCAGAAAGGTAGATCTTCTTTGATTCTTGGGACAATATCATTTTGGAAATGTAAAATGTTGCAAATTTGCTTAGTTCTAATTACTTATATTACCAATATCGATGTAATATAAAGGGTGGGAATTGCTGGCGGATTTTTTCAGTATTTCAAGCCAATTTGACGGCAATAAATAAACAAAATGTATCCGAATAAATGGACCAGAAAAGGAAGACTTTCCAAACATCAAGGCGATTTTACCATTTTTCACTAAAAATTTGAAATATACGAATTTACTATTAAACGGCATTATTCAAAGTTTAAAATTGGGACTATTAACGGCGATTAAAACAAAATGAATTTGATCAAACAATCGCGAAACTCGGACAGGCCAATTGAAATCTTAGGGGCGCCAAACGTTTCTTGATTCTAAAAATTCAAACAATCCATAACAATATGTCATATATGAGCCCACATGAGTATTATTGGACTAATCGGAAATTTATAGCGGAAATCATTAAACTAATCCCAGAGAATGCCAAACTAATCGTGGAAATGCCAGCCTTATAAACTAAAACCTAAACTGAATAAATTTCGACGAAAAATGCCGAACTATCTAATTTGAGTAAGATAAATACGCCGAGAATCTAGATCTGTGAAAAGATTGCTAATTTGCTAATAAAGTATCAAGAGAATGGCGAACAGGAAGATAATTTTGAATGAGAATTTTATTCTTTATATTTTAAATTGAGCTACTTTTGGGCATTGATCCAATTTCATTATACTGCTCTAATTTTTTAATTAATACATTTCAGAAGAACTTAACCAATGCTTATTCAGTTTTAGCTCCAAATTTCAACTTCGATTTACAATTGAGCTACTTTTTCATTTAGGAATATTTATAATGGGATATTACGGTGCTGCTATATATTTAAGCAAATAGATATTTTCATTTTGAGCAACTATAAAATTTTGTTTTAAACTAAAATTTAGAATTAGAAAACAGCTTCACTATTGAGCTAACTGTAGGGTAGACATGGAACCATCTAGATTGGGTTTCTTTATAGCTAAAAAAACTGTTGCTCAAATTACATTTTCAATTAAATATATGGATATGGTTAACTTTGCTTATTTCAAACCATTTTAAGCGAAAAAAGCACCTAACAGTTAGCACCTCAATATTTTTGTTGTATTTCATAATTTCCCTTTTGGAAAATGGTGTTACTCAATGTTTGGTGATTTCAATAAATTTTATTTCGTTTCGGCTTTAATATACAATTAAAGCAAATTTTCTAATTTTTTTCAAACTTAAAATATTTTACCACTTGTTTGTCAAAGAGGCCCTCAATACAATATGTTAGCTTAAAATATTGCTCTATTAGATTTTAAACGAACAACAAATAATTTTTTAGTAAACGTTTGGACGTTTTGAAGATAGAACAAGGAGCCTTCATAAGCCCCATTCTACCGACAACTCAGCATTTTATTTGTAGCCCAACATATTTTTTTAAGGACAAAAATTACTTGAGGAAACGATAACAAACAATAATTGAGAAAGCGTATAGCACTTAGACGCAGTTGTCGTACAACGAACCTCGCAGGTAAACATTGAAGTGTTACAAATACCTCAGATCACCAAACAGTCAGTAACTATCCAACAGCTTTTTACAATGGGACAAAACAAAAAAATAGAAAGGGTGGTCGCTAGACCCCGAAATTAATTATAGTTGTGTATGGTTCTATATTCTTCCTTTGAGGGATTGGGTTCGATTGTTAATTCAAATGGATGGAGCACCATTGAACGGAAATTATTAAACCAATGCCAAATTAGTAGTGGAAATGCCAGCCTTATAAACTTAAATCTGAATTGAATAAATATTGACAAAAAATTTCGAATTTTAAACTGAAACATCGAATTTCGTACAAATTGGAAAATAAAATTCAGGACACCTTTAGCATTTATAATCTAATAAGCATTAAGCAAACAATCGCTCTAAATAAGACGCTACAAGATCAGAAAATTACACAATAGGAAATGGAGATTACCGATTCATTAATCAAGCTGCAAGAATAGGTCAAGTGATTAATTTATGAGAAAGGTTTCAACAAGAAACCTACACAAGACCTGAAGAGCCTAAAAGCTAAGCTGTTTATGAAACGATGTTTGACTTAAGGAATTGAGCTACTTTTGGATATCGATCCAGTTTGATTAACATATTTCAAGAGCATCTAACCGAAGTTTATTCAGTTTTAGCTGGAAATTTTAGCTTCGATTTAAAATTGAGCTACTTTCTAATTTCAAATAATAATGAGACATTGCGGAGCTCCTATATATAAGAACTATACAGCTTTCAAATTGAGCTCAATTTAGGGCTAGCTTAGATTGAGCAATTTATTAAATTTATGTCATAGCATGGTTAGCATAGCTTTGCAAAACTGAGCAACTTAATCATATGAACCTTAAATGCTTGAATATGCCCTCTAAATTCATACAGTTCATCAGAATGATAAATCGAAGAGATACCTTGCCCAGAAAGCTACAGAAACAACACTTTTGGCTGAATTACAACGAAACATTCAAGTAAAATTTTTAATAAATTTTTAAACTTCGTATAGCAAAATTTGAAAGGAAATAATGTTTTAAACAAAATGGAGTTTGTACAAATTCCAAATATTTGCATTGTGAAAATTATGAATTTGAAATATTGAATTTTGTAGGAGGTAAGAGCAAAATTTTTATTTGGCATTTAATAGTAGGTACAACAATAAAAAAAGCAATGCTCTAAAGTTGGGTTATCTACAAATAGGACAGACAAATAGAAAAAATTGAAAAAATTATTTTCTGGAAATTTGTTTGAATGATCTAGAAATCTAGAAATAATAAATATTTCAAAACTCGAATTTTCGGAAATTCATGACCTAATATTTTCTCTACACCTCACATATTCACAAATAAAAAAACAAAAAAAACACTCACCTGTAACCAGCACTGCACTCAAATGTGCTATATAACTTTTGGCCAATCGTAACGTTTCAATTTTTGACAATTTTCTATTTTGTGGCTCCGTCGGTATCAGCGATCGCAAAGTGGTAAAAGCTGTATTCACACTGCAAAGAGAAGTTTCAATTTTTCTTCGGGTGAATTACAAAAACATTTCAAAAAACACTTCACAACAATATAAATTTTACACCTAACTGTATTTTAAAACAATAATACCTGTGTGTTCGATAACGTTCCCGTGCATTTGCTTGGCAACGAGGATTTGTGGTGGTCTTCGAATGGAATGCAAGTTTTGTGCTCATTTTTTTATTTTTTTTATTTTTTTTGGAGATCACGCTTCTATCATGTTAGACAAAACATTTTAAACTACTCTTGATCGTTGGTTTAATATGCAAATGCGCGTATGCGGTTTGAACCAAATCAAATGAAATAAAATTTAAAATAAAAAAATTGTTTTGTTTTTTTTTTGTTACTCGATCGATATTACATCATCCTCGTCATCCCCCGTCTATCACATCATAATATTTTGACTGCGTGAAATAATGTTTTGTATGTCGTCTCCTTTCTTAAAAGAAAACGAATAACGTTATTATTGGTTTGGTAAATGAATTAACTCATTAACTAAAATAAATGGTTCGAACAAAAAAAAGAAAACAAAAAAAATTCAAAGATTTTTTTAATAGTTGGCTTAGTTGTTGTTGTAAAATATAAACTGTAAAACCGAGGTTTTAATTGGAATTTATTTTAGTTTATTAAGAGCTAGAGTACAAGACAAATCATTGTATTCGGAAATTTTATTAATTTACAGATTTTTTTTTTTTTTGTAGTTGATCGTCAAACTATTAAAAATATTAATCATTGTGCTTGATGTATTTATGGCGCGATGACGTGACTATACAAGCAGCTGCATATCAACAAAAATTTTCCCAACATTTTAATTATTTTGTTATCGAAATCGGATTTGAAATTATGATTTTGAATTTGTTGGTGTCATGTCCGGTTTTTGTTTCATGCCTTCCGAATCTGGATGCTCTAATCTTATCTCGTGGGTCATGTGTATGATAATATTAAACCAACCAATCGGATTTTAATTTTGAATTACCTAGACAAAGTGGTAGATCTACTCGCCTTTGAGATTTATCCGAAAACGTAGAAAAAAAATTTAAAATTATTTCTGGACCGATTTTTAGCAATTCGTGTTTTATTTTGCCCTAGTGAGAAGGATTTATATTTGTAAAATTTTTGTTTATGCATTTTGTAAAATTTCGTTGCACAATGCTATAACCATTGTCTTCTGGAAGGAATTCTAAAGATGCTCCTCTCACCAGTCTTATTATTTTTATTGCTCACACCAAACTAAATTCTTTACAACACCAAAAACTTCGCTAGTTTTAATGTGGTGTATTGAGTAAATTTCATATAATGGGAGCTCTGCAAGGAAACAGTTACTTGTCGCCCATAATATTGACTGACGGTCTGTAGTTGTATCGGAGATTCATGTTTAATAATTCATAATTTTGTATCGCAAGCCATTTATCGCCCTTGTATTGTTTCTTGTCAAAACGAATGAATTTTGTTATATTTCGAAAACTCATAGTATGACAAGAGTTTTTCTACAAAAATAATTCCAAAGGTTTATAATTAGATCGATGGCTTCCCAAGGCTCAACAAAAATCCAAAATAAATATATCCCTTATCGGGATTATCGGGAGCTTCGGAATATTATCCTTAAAGACTTCAACAAAATATTGCGCCGAAGCCTAGAATATAAAATATACAGAGATCTACAGAAGAAGTGTTACCTGGTTTTAAAGTGATATCTAGCCAATCGATACTTTCATGTGAAACATGAAGAGAAATACTCTGAATCCAAGAAAATATTGGGTGGAGTTCGACAATGGAGTATCCTGGGGCTACCAATTTGCTTTAGTGGGTATGTAAAATAATTTGTACTAACCGATAATTTCTCAGAAACCTCTCATTTGTTTTTTTTTAAATTTAACTGTAATAACTCTAAAATGGCCAAAATTACGGATTAAAATCTATGGATTATCTGAACACAACAGGAACAAATATTGCAATATTTGCGGATGATACTGTAATCTTGGCAATTTAAGACAGCATACAGGAAGTCAACGAGTAAATTACAAATCGCCGCTCTGAAACCAACAAAAATGTAAATTAGTTACTTGTTCAACTGAATTCGCAACCAATTGAAGTTAGGTACCAAGGGTACCAACCAATTGACCTGATCCTTGATGCTAAACTTAGGTGGAAAAGCATATTAAAAGAATAAAGACTTCATATATAGAAAATTGTATTAGATAACAAGAAGAAACTCTGAGCTAAACTCTGAACTAAACTGTTCTTATATGTGCAGATATTGAAACGTATATGTATTGCTTTTGAAGCCAACCTTTCTAAATAAAGCCTTGCGTAGCTTATTGAATGCACTTGTGGTACATAAGGAACCATAATTTTCGTTAATAAACGTTAATAAATAAACAACAAGATTGAAAAGTTTGTTAATGAGGAAAATGCATATTAACCGATAATGCTCGCCAACCAATATTTAATCAAAGATAAATCTTAATAGCTCAAAACCGTACCAGATTTAATTTTTCCCAAAAATTCGGATTAAACGAACTTTTTTGTTTTTGTTATATTTCAGTCAGGTTCCTTCCACAGAACCTTAATATAATGGTATTTAGAATTTTAAATGATTAAAAATTAGCTTTATTGGATATTGTAAGATAAATGTAGAAAAATCGTATTAACCGATATTTTGAAATTTCTCAGAAACCCCTCATTTGTTTTTGTTTTTATTAAATTTATTTTATCTACAAAAACTACTGTTTAACCGATCATTTACGAGTTCCCAATTTTATTATAAAATAAGACGTGTCCTCTAAAAAACGTGTATAATATGGTATTTTTAGTGACGAATACATCATGACATAAATGTACAGCGCGATAAAAAATGCCAATATTAAATCAAAGATAAATCATGATGGCTCAAATTTAATTTTTCCCAAAAATTCGGATTAAACGAACTTTTTTGTTTTTGTTATATTTCAGTCAGGTTCCTTCCACAGAACTTTAATATAATGGTATTAACAATTTTAAACAATTAAAAATTAGCTTTATTAGATATTGTAAGATAAATGTAAAAAAATCGTATTAACCGATATTTCGAAATGTCACAGAAACCCCTCATTTGTTAGTTTTTTTTATTAATTTAACTCTAACTACTCTATAACTACTCTGTAACGTCAAAATTACTTATCTACAAAAACTACAGTTTAACCGATCATATACGATTTTCCAATTTTATTATAAAATAAGACATATTCTCCACAACACTTGTATAATATGGTCTTTTTGGTTACTAGTACATTTCCAAATAATTTTTTTTTTTTTTTTTTTTTTTTAAAAAACATCTTTATTGATATGGCTACTACAATCTTAAACATTATTAATTCATTAGTAAGGTTGACATTAGTACTTATGAGATAAGCATAAACTTGTGTGGGTCTGCTGGACCAGTATCCAGTTCCCTTAAGATATAATATTCATACGGTTAGCTCATGTGGTTTGATTCGTTTGAGCCGCCTTATTTCGTTTGTACTGTCCAGTAGTTGTACGGCCTCAACGTTGGTGTGGTTAAGAAGCCTCTTCTCATGTTTAATGGCACATTCGCGGATGACGTCGTCTATCAATTGTATTTTTAGATCATTGTGTATTTCTCTGTTAGTCACAAATCGGTAAGCGTTGGTGACCATTCGAAGAAATTTATTTTGGCTACGTTGTATAATGTCTCTATTGGATTTATGAGTACAACCCCATAGCTGCGCACCATACATCCATATTGGTTTGAAGATAGTCTGGTAGACTAGTCTTTTGCAATACAGGTTCATTTTGGAATGATGCCCAATTAACCAGTACATTTGACGTTGTTTTAATCGTATCTGTTCAGCTTTTTGTCTCACATGATGTTTCCAGTTGAGCCTTGAATCTAAATGCAGACCAAGGTATTTAGCCGATTCAGCCTGCGGCACTTGCACCCCATTGAGGTATATGTGTAGACTGTTATTTTTGTGTCGGAGCGTAAATGTCACATGGGTTGATTTGAGCTCATTAAGCACTATTTTCCAGTCAATTGTCCATTTAGTAACGTCGTTCATTGCTCGTTGAAGATTTTCCACTGCCCTTGGTTGTGATTCGTCTACTGACATAATTACAGTGTCATCAGCGAACGTGCCGATGAATGTTTTATTCGTTGTAGGTATGTCCGCAGTGTAGATAAGGTAGAGGAGGGGTCCCAATACGCTTCCCTGCGGAACTCCCGCTAGAGTTGGATAAAAGTCAGAACATGTTTCTTCATGGATGACTCTGAATTGGCGATCAGAGAGGTATGATTCAAGCAGCTGGCAATAGTTTTGTGGTAGCATTTTGCTCATCTTGAATGTCAATCCCTCGTGCCAAACCCTATCAAAGGCCTGAGATACATCCAGAAATACGGCGGGGCAATATTTCTTTTCTTCTAACGCTTGCTCTATTACCGTAGTTATTCGATGGACTTGATCTATTGTAGAGTGGTTATTCCTGAATCCAAATTGAAAATCAGGAACGTTTACCATTGGCTTTAGACGTTTTAGTAGTAGTTTTTCAAACAGCTTTGATAAGGTCGGAAGCAGTGAAATTGGTCTGTATGATGTTACTTCTTCATCTGGTTTACCTGGTTTCTTCAACATAATTATTTGAGCCGTTTTGAAGCATTTGGGTATATACTTCAATCTCATACAGGCATTAAATAAGTATGTGATCATGATGATTGCTTTGCGTGGAAGTTCCTTGAATATACCCGGTGATATTTCATCAATTCCTGGTGCCTTTTTTTGACTAAGACTTTTGTCGATTTCTTCAGCAATTTCCATTGGCGTGACCCTTTTAAAATCCTGATTTGGTTGATAGACAGGTGTTACGTCAATGTTGGATTGAATGTCATGGGGTTGAAACACTGTTGCTAGGTGTTGAGCAAAGAGTTCCGCTTTTTCTTTGTCATGTCGAACCCAATTGCCTTGAGCATTTCTTATAGGTGGTACTCGAACTACAGGTCGTTTAAATTTTCTGGTTGCTTTCCATAACGAGTAGTCCTTATCCATTTCTGGACCTAGCCCGCTTAAGTAGTTGTCGAAGCAATCCTGTTTGAAGCTTTTGATTAGCCTATTGACTTTGTTACTTATTCGATTGAAGGTGGTTTTGTCAGCGGGATTTCTGGTGAGATGCCATATTCTCCTTGCCTTTCTCCTTTCCTTGATTTGTTCCCTGATTTCAGCCGGGTATATGACTTCAATCTCCGCTTTGTCCTTTAATTCTGGAGTAGCTAGACTGGCGGCCATACGAGTGTATTCAATGAAATTGTTTGTTTGTTGTTCCAATTCTTCATTACTTTTAATACTAACTTTTAATTCAACTAGCTCTTCCAGTTTTTCTCTGAAGAGGTCCCAATCCGTGAATCTATTAGTAAGGTTTTGCTTCTTTTTTTTCTTGATGACTATAGCGCTTACTGACAACAGTACAGGAATGTGATCAGATGTTAAGTCGTTAATTCCTTCGACACTAGTGTAATTGGATGAAATACCTTTTATGATGAAGAAATCAAGCAAATCTGGTATTTTTCCTGCATCCGTTGGCCAATACGTTGGCCTCCTTGGAGACAGATATTCACATTTGTTTTCATGAATGGCATTGAACAAAGCATTTCCTTTCCCAGGAGAAATTAGCCTGGAACCCCAAGCTGTATGTTTTATATTATAGTCCCCTCCAATAATAAATCTTGGACCGAGCTTATTAAAGACGTTATTAAATTGTAACTTCGTTGGTGTATGCCGTGGAGGACAGTATGCTGCCGCAATATTTAGATCTGCGCCATTATATTGGATTGAGATAACAGTTGCTTGCATGTAGCTTTCTCGAATATCCTCTTGTTGATTATGTTTGATATTATTTTTAATTAGTACAGCTGAACCACCTCTGGCTCTTTCACTAGGATGGGTTGTCCAGTAGGAATTAAATCCCTTTATTCTAAAAAAGCTTTTGTTGGAGAAGTGCGTTTCTGAAATAAGTGCAATATCTATGTTGTTTGTATGGAGAAATATTTCCAGTTCTTGGGCTCGTTGGTTGAGCCCATTAGCGTTCCAAGTTACAATGCGTAGGAACGAGTTAATCATTTGTGTGTATGCTGACTTTTTTTGCTAGGCGGATAGAAATTAATTTCTAGTTTTGCCACCCTTTCTGTTAAGTGACCAAGTGTCTGTTGAATTTGACTAAGCTTTTTAATAATTTCAAAGTTATTAGACTCGTTATTAACTTCTATATGTTTGTTGTTTTGGTTTGATTCATCAGCAGATAACTTGGTGATTTGCGCATAGGATAATCCAACTGTGGATGGTGTGATTGTTGTTTGTGGTTTAGCAGCTTTGGTTTGTAATCGCTGTACTACTCTTGTTCTATTATTCTGTTGACTTTTAATTTTGTTCTGATATACACAGCATCCTTTATAATTTGCAGTATGTCCTTGTTGTTGACAAAGAGCACATGAAGGCGCGATATCTGGTTGTTTTTTGCATTTTGTCGTGTGATGATCTCCAGCACATTTAACGCATTTGGTTTGACGATAGCAAAAACTCTTGGTATGTCCAAGTTGTTGACAATTCGTACATTGTGGAATGTCCCTTGTCTTGTTAGGTGGCTCAATTTTAACTATACAGTACGCAAGTTTCTTGATATTGTATACTTCTTTATTGTTGTCTTTTTGTTTTAAGTCGATGTAAAACAATGGAAAGTGTTTCTTGTCTTTTACACCATTAGTTGTGACCATTTTGTATATGTTAGTAATACCTGCGACTTCATGTCCCATTTTTTCTAAGTCTGCTTTAATTACATCGTGACTAATGGAAGATGGTAAGCCTCTGATAACTACTCTATAAGCCTTTTCGCTCTTCAGCTGATAGGTATGATATTCTATATTTTCGGATTGGTTGCTGGGTTCTTTTTTTAATTCTTCCAGTAATTTTTTGACATTTCTGTAATCATTTTCATTTTGAAATGTAATTTTAATGTCACTATTTGAAAGCGCCTTAAAATTAGTTGATTCACTAGTGGTTTTTATTACTTTTTGTCGAAAAAGTTCGAAATTTTTGATATTGCTCACGTTAATGGGTGGAGGCAGTGGTATTTTTGGGGTTTTCTGTTCGGTGTTATTGATCACAATTTGTGTAGTATTTTTTGGAGGAGTTTTCGTTTTTGTACGCCTGCGTTTCCTAGCATTTCTGTTATCAGCACCGGAAACTTCTTTTTCCAGTTCTTCCTCATCTGTGCAATAATCCTCTTGACTCAGAGCACTGAATCTATTATTCTGTTGAAAAACTGGAAATTGCCGCAGCAACCAGTTGGAATTATTTGAATGTTCATGTTGACTGGCTGATGGCTGAATATGGTTTGAAGAAAGATTGTTAACTCGTGCTGAATTCTTAGCTATGCTATTTTTAACCTTTTCTTTTAGTGTAGAGTTTTCTCTCTTAAGTTCAGCAACTTCATTGCTCAGCTGCGCGATTAGTTTCTCCATTTTTTGAAATTTATTTAACAGCTCCTCGCTATTTATAATATTTGTTGATGCACTCGGCATTTGTTCTGATAATGAAGTTACTTTTTCAGTGGAGATTGCGTTGTTTGCAAATATTTTTTTTATTGGTGATCTGATTGTAATGGAGCCCTTTCGGAATGAAAGTTCTTCCTCGTTACTCTTTTGAGCGTTGATATCGCTTAGCTTATTTTTGGTATCATTTGAATTATGTAGCAATGTTTGGTCCCCCCTAGAATCCATGGGACCGACCTCCGGAGAGAGTGGATTTTCCTGATCATCAGGTCTGCCACCTAGGGTATTCGTTTCCTTGTTTGTTTTATCCATTGCTTTGGTTTTTATAGTGTTATTACACTCGCCTCTAGAAGTTCAGCCGTTGTGATACATTAAAAATGCAAAACAAACGTTGCCCAGGTGCTACCGCGTGGAGGTAAACTAGAGACAGTTGATGGTTTCTACATAGTTGCAACGTTGGAGTATAAACCAATTTATAATTGGCTATAAACGGTCAACGCCTACCCTATTGAATCCCACCCAGCACCCAAATAATAGTACAGCTAACTATCATCAAAATATTTGTTTAGGCTTAATGGTAGTCTAACGACCTCAATTTAAGCTTAACATTATCTTATGTATTAACATTATATCACAAAGTTAATTTTTTATTCCCGCAATTAATTTATCTGCCTATGTGTCATCTTTTCTTGTATAAAATTAAAACATGTGTAAGTTGATCACCCAAATTAAGGTGAGTATAAAATTAAATTAACTTAAATGTTATTCCTGCTAACAAGGAATTTTTTTATGATTACACACAATAAACATAATCATATATACCTAAACGATATATGTACATTTGTACAACACAAATTATAACCTGAGTGGGTGACCAACTATACTGTTAAAATTTATTTCCTGTCCCAATTTTTATTTTTATTTTGGGAAAAGGTCACACAAACACCCAACAAAAAATAAAAAACAAAAAAATTACAAAAAATCCCAAGAACGTAAAATATGGGAAAGTGGGAAATTAATAATATTTTTTTATTTTATTAAAATATACAAAAACAGGCACACAGCATAGCAAACAAACAAATTTAAATTAATTCTTTCACATTGGAGTGTAAAAGTGATAATAGCCATAAGGGATGCGGAACCATCCCTTAATTGAATTAAATGGATATAATTTTAATTTAATATTTTAACAAGTTGCTGAATAATTTATTACCCACGTCCTATTGAATTGGTATACTTTGGTAGACACCACAACTGATTTGTAAATTTTTATTTTTGTTCCAAATAACCCCTTAACCATTAATCTAAATAGCAGACAGTCAGAAAATTAATTTCAACTCATTTCACACTCAATAATTATTATTGACAACAACAACAAAGGTTTTGTTTTTTTTTTTTTTTTAAATACCGAACATACATAATTCAAATACCATATAGATACACAGTCGACTAATCAACATTATAATGAAAACTCATTAAGTCGTTTAGCTCTTGAACTCATTTAGACAAATTGTCTAACCGCATTATCCATTTATATATATATATATATATATATGGATATAATATAAGCAACCCCTAAACCATATTTAGAAATTTAGAATTTTTTTTTTTTTTGTTACAAAACATGTGTGTGTGTGTGGTGTGGTTAATTATTTACAAATTCGATTTGTTATGTTTGTATATCCGAAATTGTTGTTGTACACTTGGTATTGGGGAATGAATTGATTTTGTTAGGGGATTGATCCTTAACATGTTTACATGACATTTTGTATTTGATTTTAGCGCCTTTCGTGACACATTCGAATTATAATTTTGGCTTTGGTTTTTCTATATAAATATAAGGATATTGGTTTGCCGCCAACACAACATCAGGCGCGTAATTTAATTAGCATAAATATTTTCGATTAATATTAGTACCTGTCATCTTCAGGTTAACACGGCATTTATCCTTATCTTGAGTCAGTTTGACGATATTATATGCCTAAATATCTAATTCCTCATTTTCTCCCTTTAGACGTGGTAGGATATTTTTTTAATTCTAAGCCCAAAAAAGTATTTTAGTCCAGAATTTTAGCCAAAAGCAGCTTTTTCTTGAGTTTTGTCTTTTTGGTAGTTTTCAATAATTTGTTGAGTTGAGAAATTTAGAAATCTAAAAACTACAAAATTGAGAAACTGATAAAATTTGCATTAAATGCGAAATAGAGAAATTAGAACGACCTACAAATGAGAATGATAATAAACATTTCTCATTTGATGATCGTTCTACTTTCCCTATTTCGCATTTAATACAAATTTTAACAATTTCTCAATTTCCAAAAATTCAGATTTCTAAATTTCTCAATTTTTTAAATTAGGCATTTCGGAAATTCGTCGCTTCAATTTTTAAGTTAATTAGTTTCTCATTTTGTTAATTTCTCAGTCTCTGAAAATTCCCATTTTCTAATCTCTTAAAATCTCCAGTTTCAAAAGTTTTCAGTTGTTCAATTCCTTAAGATCTCTCAAATTCTCAACTTCTCAATATATTTTTGCTCCAATATTTAAATTTGTTTCTTAATTTTTTTTTAAATTTCGAATTCCCAAATTCCCAATTTTTCAAATTTTCAATTACACAATTTACCAACCGTTCGATTCCAACCGTAGCGTAATTAGGTTCGGCACTGTTTAGAACACGACTGGCAAATCAAATAGGGTAATCAACCGATTCATTTGAACTTAATATTTTTTCTGTGTAACGCAACATATTTTCTATAATAACCGCAGAGTCCTAGGAAAGCTTTTATCTGCTTCACGTTTGTATGTTTATCTTAATTTTTAATATCTGCTATTTTGGAAGGGCCAGGTCTTATAATATTATTAGTTATAATGTGCCCTGAATAAGATATTTCTTTTCAAAGAAAATGAGACTTGAACGGTTTCTTAACAACCACGTCATCAAGGTAGACGAAACATCGAATATTATTTAGTCCTGAAAAAACCGTGTCCAGGTAAATGTCGCAAATCCAATATCGAAAATAATTGGATTGACCTAATTGATCGAGTTCATCTGTTATATTCGGTAATGGATAAACATATAATTCTCGATTGCCCCCAATGAAATTCGAACCATTATCACACCAAATTCCTTCAGGTATACCACGCCACGCGATGAAGCATTTAAGGTCCACTAGAAATGAATCGGTATTCAGGCTGCTGACCACTTCGAAGTGAACTGCTTTACCTGTTAAACACACAAACACTACTATGTACATACGCTTTTTCCGCTGGTTCATTTATGCGTTTACCGGTTTTGACTTCAATTGGCCCCACGTTATCTAGTCCAGTTTTTAGAAATGGACGAGTAATATTGCATCGTGCTGGCGGCAAATCACCCATTTTTTGATCGTTCTTCGTGGCGCGATATCTTAAACAAACTGAGCAACCTTTGATAATTTTTTTATGATATGCCTTTGCCTCAGAAGGCTTAATACTAATGAGTTGCCTGCATGCATATGTGTAATGTGTACGTTTTTGATTATTAACTCATTAACTCTGTGATCCTTAGGTAAGATGATGTTTAACAGCGAAATTTAATGGAGATATTCTCAGTCGCCCTCCAACTCGTAACAAACCATCCGAATCGCAGTTTTAGGGCAACCCTGTTGGATGGTTAGTATTTCTGCCCTAAAACTGATTTTCTACACATTACGAAGTATTGTTATTTCAGCTTACTTTAATTCTGTTAAACTGATTATGGTATTATGTTGTTTCAGATGCCTCGCCTTATTTGCCTTTTCAAATCTCAGAACATAAGCCAACATTATTTTGATTTTAACCCAAGAAGAATGATTTGCAATCATTTGGGTATATCTCCAAATTTCTGTCATCTAAAGCTTGCACACAAAATTTCACCAACCTGCATAGCAGTACCGCGCCACAAAGCTCTACCATAGGCCGCCTCAGATGCATCACAAAATGCATGTAATTGAAGTCATACATTGTTTTTTAAAGTATAGTCAAGCATCTAGGAATTTGAATTTCTTCAAGGTGCGTCATAAAATCGTAAGCAGCTCTTCAGGATTTGATGATGCTATCCGGTAAATTATTGTCCCAATCAGCATTTAGGAGCCACAGTTTTTGAAGAATAATTTTAAATAATACGATTGTCGGTGCTATAAAATGTAAAAGTCGTTATGGATTATTTCGCATGCCTTTGGATATAAATTTTGGTAATCGTCAGTTGATTTTTGGAGGGTTTGTGCCATATGTCACCGTCTCGAGTTTATATATTTGTATAATATCGTGGAGATCACCGCGCCATAATATCAGCTGATAATTTGAATCCAATGGTTTACCTTCATTTGACTGTACATTTTTTCAATATCCGCCACCAGATCAATCCTTGGTTTACGAAATCGCAAAACAATCGTCATCAAATCTCGTTGTAACCTTGGTCCAACGTGTAGAATATCGTTTAAAGAAATTGAAGTACTAGATTTACAGGAAGCATCGAACACAACTCTTAGTTTGGTGGTGCTGCTCATTGTTTTCATTATCGCATGATGTGGGATGAAATACTTGGAATTATCATCTGTGGGCAGATCTGACCATGTCACGCAAGTCATATGACCAAGATTAGCATACTCATGAATAAGCTCCTTATACAATGCAAGAAACTCAGGACGTGCAGTTTTCCATGAATTTTCTAACTGTGACCTCAGTTGTTGAAAGGGAAGTATCACAGTAAAGCGACCATTAGCCTCTCTTGTTGTTGTCTGTTCATAACAGGATTCGCAGTAAATTTCGGATATCGTTACTTGCTGTTGATTTAGCATTTCTTCTAACTCCCAAAATCTTTTCAAAAGCTGATTGAGTGTTTGTTATCGCGGTTGTCTCGTCAACTGCATGGAAATTTGTACCTTGTGATGAATTTGTAGTCAATGTGCCCGCGATTAACCAGCCAAATTTGAAATTTTCTGGACTTAGAATTTCAGCGAACTCGTTTGCCCCAACAAGAATATCCATTATGTTGTGTTTGTGGAAGTCTGAATCTGCCAATTTTAAGTTCCTTTGATTGGTACTAAATTGGTGATGTGTTTGATGATATGAGCTGTTATGTTAATGACGAATTGTTGATTTACACGCAAAACTAACGTCATATCGTTTTTTCATCTTGTTGATCCAGCTGTTGTCGATGCTAGGCCGTGAATAGAGATACAAGCATGCGATCTTTGAAGGCCTAAGTTCTGAATGCATGACTCGGTAATAAACGACATTTGGGAACCGGAGTCAAGTAGTATTCGTGCAAGGTGGAGCTTGCCGCTGCATGATTTGACGTATACCAACGCAGTTGGCAGTTGTCATTATATCATAAGCTACTCTTTAAGTTGTTACTTAATAGAAAGAAGGAATCTGATTGTTTTGGAATAATCTCTTCAGTATCAGTATCTGCTGCATGATGACTTGTTGAATTCAGCTTGGAAACTATTGTTGATAGTTGTGTTTGATGTAATAAAGTGTAATGGCCTTTGTGACAGATAAGACAAGTTGATTGGCTAAAACAAGTGTTGCGTGTGTATGTCCTTTTGTTCGAACCTCCTGAGTCGTATTTAAGAATGTGGTACATTTGTATAAAAAATGTGGATTTGTACAGATAATGCAATCAGTTGCCGAATTATTAGTGTTAGAAACAAATGTTTTGGTTATGGATCTCCCAGAATTTGTTGATTTTTTAGAAGTGGCATTACATTCAGAAACTGTAGAAATTCGTCAAATGTTGGGAAATTCTTATTCATCGATTCCTTTGCCTATAAATGCTTTGATTTATCGTCAATGGATGTCGCATTTCGGCATCCTTGCCTAAAGCTCGAAGTCCTCTAATAACTTTAGACAAGGCTTCTGCTCAATAAAAGATTGAATATACGACGTTGCAATTGGATTTATCTTGTTGTAACGTTTACAGAGTTTATCCCACGTCTCAGTATAACTCGCTTCAGTTATAGCTATGTGTCTAATTAATGACGCTGCGTCTTCGTTTACTAAGCCATGTAAAATCTGAAGCTTATTAACATCACTCAAACTATCATTATGTGGCAGTATTTATAATCCCTAGAAAATGGCTCTATATTTATCTGGGGAAGGCGCACTTGCGTGATGCATTGATACCTTCGTAAAATGGTCTTTGTTACCCAATAAACTGTTCGAGAGTCGCGTTCAAATCTGGCGCACTTTGCTTGAGCAAGCAATGTACTAGTTTTCAAGTAAATTTCATCGGCCGTTTCTGTAACAGGCACGTGTAACGTGTAAACGCTTTGTACCGATCTTCCAGATTTTCTAAACGTGTCGTAATTGCTTCAAGAGGTATAGCATCGGTAATCAGTTCAGCGAAATTTAAAATAAGTTTCATTTGTTTGATAGTACGATCGCGCGGAATCGTTTTAATTTCGATATTATATATAAATTGCCTGTCTTACCTTATCAGGTTAATATGAGGAAATGTTCCCGGGTTTCGGCACCACCACGGACTAACAGAATTGAAAGGCTGGAATATCTCAAAAACCTGACGCGATAGGGTAATTCTGTGGCCAGAATCAGATTCAGCGCCAAAAATTACTTCGAATACGACTATTTAATCAATTACTCAATTACTATTCATCTTTTTTGCAAGCCTGTGTAATTTGACCCTGTTCCGTCGTTGTGTGAATTTTTATTTTAACGTATACAAGATCAGGAATGTACCAAGTTTGGTATTAGACGATTAATTCGTCAATTTCTTAATATTTAGATTTCTAAATTTACCAAATTTGAAATTTGAGTTTAATAATTCTAAATTTCTTAATTTTGCAAATTCGTAATTTTTAAATTACTTCATTGTTCTTTAAAATTCCCCCTATTTCTTAGTTTTCTGAATTCTGAAAAACAAAATTGAATTTGATTTATGTGAATTTCTGACAAAATTTTAAAATGACCAACTAAGTAACTTAAAGATTGAGGAATTGAAAAATTGAGATTCTAAGAAATTGAATAATTGTTTATAATTGATTATCTCAGAATTAGAAAAATTGAGGAAAGTTGAGTACCCTAAAAAACACGCTTGACCTCTATGTGACCTTCGATTGTTTTTTTAAACTGTTTTAAAGAATTTGATCTCTGTGGTAAACTGTTTTCCGCACAAAAAATATAAAGGGACCAACAGCTTTCTCGGTCCTGGGAATACCATTAGACATAAAAGTATCTTCAGATCATCCTTACTCAACAAACAAATTACCTATTTTAAGGAGAACTTCGTAAACAAGCAGAGCAACCATTTTTGGGTTCTTCGGCTAATTTCGAGAACGAAGCAAAAACCGCCAACGTAATGCCAAGAAAGCTGAAGTTACGTGGTAACAATTTTACACAAAAATATAAAAAAATAAACGAAATTTATGATTTTGGTATTTAAGTTAATCAAAACGAACATAACCAGTGGCAATCCAACCCACTATTTTGGATATACACCCCAAAAAATCCGATTATAGTTAAAAAAAATCAAAAAACAAAGTATCGATCAAAAATTAAAACAGAAATGCCTGATAAAACCACACTGGAGACCAATCCATAATGATCAATCTATTAATTTATTCAGCAACCCAAAAAAGAAAAATATTTATTTATCCTTGTTGAAAGGAATACCGCATCCTTATAGACTATAACTGGTGCTATAATGTATAAAGAGAATCTGTTGTTAATCAAATAAACCACAAAACCTAGAAACAGATGAAAACAAAAAAATTGTTTACAGAAAATAAAATTTCTCTCCCACACATATCCTTGTTTATAGTATGTAGGATCTTTGACAAGAAATAATTGAAATGGATGAACTTTTTAGAAACTCAAGTGTATTATAAACATCCAATTTAAATTTTTTTGTATTTTTTTGCTTTTTATTTATAAGCCAAAGGAAGTAATACGATTATTTATCAATCAATTTTTTTTTGTAGTTTCAGTTCGATTTATCTGCGGTGAAGATAATGACGGTGCGGTAGATGAGTCAACTTTAAGATGTGTACAGTCGAGATTCGATTTCAGATTGTTCTCTTTAAATACCGATAAATCATTTATCCGTATACGTTTGTGAGGGGTAATAGTTTTCGTTTTATTTTTTATAATTGATGTGAGGGAGTATAATTATTGTTGTGTATTACGACATTAAGGGAGAATGGAAAAGGATGTTGGATATTATGTTCGCAGGTGTGTCTGAGATTTTCCAATTATACAACTTATTTATGAAAATTAATTATATTTTATATAATATTGTGATATATTTAAGGAGCAGTAGGTTATATTCAGGGTGACAAATTAATTTATGTATGTGTATGTGTGTGTGTAGTTATTTATATTGAGTGACCTATAAATTACAATAATTAAGTGACTTTTAGGTTATTTAAAAAATTAAGATTAAGGGCTTTCAACCATAACATTTGGTGCTGTAGCTAAGATATTGACTTAATTCCTATTTCTTGTTGGACTATGCTTAAACCTCAAATTGAGATGAACTATCCATTACTCATAATTCATCAATCATAATTCATTACTCATTACTCATACCTCATCACTTATCACTTTTCACTAATGACTTATCACCCATCAACCATTGCTCATCACTCATCACTCACCATTCGTCACTCATCACTCACCACTCATCACTCACTACTCATCACTCATCCGGAGAGGCGGAGAAATCTAGGTTGTCTGATTAAGCAAAAATAAATAGGCGTAGAATTAAAAAAAAAAATTTATACATTACGGAATCAATAGAATTTATAGAATTTATTGAATTTACAAAATTTCTAAAATTCAAAGAATTTATGAAATTAATACAAACTACAGTATTTTACGAATAAGTAAAATTTGAATTTGTGGAATTTATAGAACTGACAATGTTCAACAATTGATAGAACTCATAGAATCAACAAAATTTACAGAACTTATAAAATTCATAAAATTTATTTTTAATGTTTAGAATTTGTAGAATTTACAGCATTTATAGAATTTATAGAGCTGAAATTCATAAAATTTACAAAATTAAAATTTAAAGAATTAACTGAATTTTTAGACTTTATATAGAATATATAGAGAATTTGTAGCATTAATATAATTTATAGAATTTCAAGAGTTTATAGAATTTACAAAATTCATAAAATTTATAAATTTACAGAGTGCATAGACTCAGTAAGAGAGATTATAAAATTTATCGAATAAGTAGAATTTTAAAAATTTGTAGAATTCGTTAAATTCTACAAATTTTAAAAATTCTACTTTATAAAATTTAGGGAATATATCGAGATTTATAGAATTGACAGAATTTGCAGAATTTAAACAATCTACTCAATTTTTAAGCATGTGAAGTTATCCCAGTTTTTCATCCCAGAAAAAATAAAAATGTTCATCAGGTAACACTATCTCATCCCATCCCAGTTTTTTTTTATACATATTAAAAATGCAAATAAAAAATAAAATGATGATTACATTTTTTCATCCCATCCCAGCTTTTTCTATATAGTGTATTTCGAATACAAAATATTCAATATAAACTAATCATAATTTTAAATTCTTTTTTACCGAACTCATAAGAACTTAGTAGGATGGAAATGATTCTTTATATTTTGAGTTGGTAATAGTATAGACTAACTTTGGTGAAAATCTTAGATCAGCCGTATAGGTACAATTTCCACAATCGGCCAACTCCCAAATGGGTTCATATAAAATAATCAAAATTTTAAATTCTTTATTACCGAACTCATAAGAACTTAGTAGGCCGGAAATGATTCTTTATATTTTGAGTTGGTAATAGTATAGACTAACTTTAGTGAAAATCTTAGATCAGCCGTATGTGTGCAATTTCCACAATCGGCCAACATCCAAATGGGTTCATATAAAATAATCAAAATTTTAAATTCTTTATTACCGAACTCATAAGAACTTAGTAGGCCGGAAATGATTCTTTATATTTTGAGTTGGTAATAGTATAGACTAACTTTGGTGAAAATCTTAGATCAGCCGTATGGGTACAATTTCCACAATCGGCCAACTCCCAAATGGGTTCATATAAAATAATCAAAATTTTAAATTCTTTATTACCGAACTCATAAGAACTTAGTAGGCCGGAAATGATTCTTTATATTTTGAGTTGGTAATAGTATAGACTAACTTTAGTGAAAATCTTAGATCAGCCGTATGGGTGCAATTTCCACAATCGGCCAACATCCAAATGGGTTCATATAAAATAATCAAAATTTTAAATTCTTTATTACCGAACTCATAAGAACTTAGTAGGCCGGAAATGATTCTTTATATTTTGAGTTGGTAATAGTATAGACTAACTTTGGTGAAAATCTTAGATCAGCCGTATGGGTGCAATTTCCACAATCGGCCAACATCCAAATGGGTTCATATAAAATAATCAAAATTTTAAATTCTTTATTACCGAACTCATAAGAACTTAGTAGGCCGGAAATGATTTTTTATATTTTGAGTTGGTAATAGTATAGACTAACTTTGGTGAAAATCTTAGATCAGCCGTATGGGTGCAATTTCCACAATCGACCAACTTCCAAATGGGTTCATATAAAATAATCAAAATTTTAAATTCTTTATTACCGATCTCATAAGAACTTAGTAGGCCGGAAATGATTCTTTATATTTTGAGTTGGTAATAGTATAAACTAGCTTTGGTAAAAATCTTAGATCAGCCGTATGGGTGCAATTTTCACAATCGGCCAACTTCCAAATGAGTTCATATAAAATAATCATAATTTTAAATTCTTTATTACCGAACTCATAAGAACTTAGTAGGCCGGAAATGATTCTTTATATTTTGAGTTGGTAATAGTATAGACTAACTTTGGTGAAAATCTTAGATCAGCCGTATGGGTGCAATTTCCACAATCGGCCAACTTCCAAATGGGTTCATATAAAATAATCAAAATTTTAAATTCTTTAATTACCGAACTCATAAGAACTTAGTAGGCCGGAAATGATTCTTTACATTTTGAATTGGTAATAGTATAGACTAACTTTGGTGAAAATCTTATATCAGCCGTATGGGTGCAATTTCCACAATCGGCAACTTCCAAATGGGTTCATATAAAATATTAAAAATTTTAAATTCTTTATTACCGATCTCATAAGAACTTAGTAGACCGGAAATGATTCTTTACATTTTGAGTTGGTAATAGTATAGACTAACTTTGGTGAAAATCTTAGATCAGCCGTATGGGTGCAATTTCCACAATCGGCCAACTTCCAAATGGGTTCATATAAAATAATCAAAATTTTAAATTCTTTATTACCGATCTCATAAGAACTTAGTAGGCCGGAAATGATTCTTTTCATTTTGAGTTGGTAATAGTATAGACCAACTTTGGTGAAAATCTTAGATCAGCCATATGGGTGCAATTTCCACAATCGGCCAACTTCCAAATGAGTTCATATAAAATAATCAAAATTTTAAATTCTTTATTACCGATCTCATAAGAACTTAGTAGGCCGGAAATGATTCTTTACATTTTGAGTTGGTAATAGTAAAGACTTACTTTGGTGAAAATCTTAGATCAGCCGTATGGGTACAATTTCCACAATCGGCCAACTTTCAAATGGGTTCATATAAAATAATCAAAATTTTAAATTCTTTATTACCGAACTCATAAGAACTTAGTAGGCCGGAAATTATTCTTTACATTTTGAATTGGTAATAGTATAGACTAACTTTAGTGAAAATCTCACATCAGCTGTATGGGTGCAATTTCCACAATCGGCCAACTTCCAAATGGGTTCATATAAAATGATCAAAATTTTAAATTCTTTGTTACCGATCTCATAAGAACTTAGTAGGCCGGAAATGATTCTTTACATTTTAAGTTGGTAATAGTATAGTCCAACTTTGGTGAAAATCTTAGATCAGCCGTATGAGTGAAATTTCCACAATCGGCCAACTTCCAAATGGGTTCATATAAAATTATCAAAATTTTAAATTCTTTATTACCGATATCATAAGAACTTAGTAGGCCGGAAATGATTCTTTACATTTTGAGTTGGTAATAGTATAGACTAACTTTGGTGAAAATCTTAGATCAGCCGTATGGGTGCAATTTCCACAATCGGCCAACTTTCAAATGGGTTCATATAAAATAATCAAAATTTTAAATTCTTTATTACCGAACTCATAAGAACTTAGTAGGCCGGAAATGATTCTATACATTTTGAATTGGTAATAGTATAGACTAACTTTGGTGAAAATCTTACATCAGCCGTATGGGTGCAATTTCCACAATCGGCCAACTTCCAAATGGGTTCATATAAAATAATCAAAATTTTAAATTCTTTATTACCGATCTCATAAGAACTTAGTAGGCCGGAAATGATTCTTTATATTTTGAGTTGGCAATAGTCTAGACTAACTTTGGTGAAAATCTTAGATCAGCCGTATGGGTGCAATTTTCACAATCGGCCAACTTCCAAATGAGTTCATATAAAATAATCAAAATTTTAAATTCTTTATTACCGATCTCATAAGAACTTAGTAGGCCGGAAATGATTCTTTATATTTTGAGTTGGCAATAGTATAGACTAACTTTGGTGAAAATCTTAGATCAGCCGTATGGGTGAAATTTTCACAATCGGCCAACTTCCAAATGAGTTCATATAAAATAATCAAAATTTTAAATTCTTTATTACCGAACTCATAAGAACTTAGTAGGCCGGAAATGATTCTTTATATTTTGAGTTGGTAATAGTATAGACTAACTTTGGTGAAAATCTTAGATCAGCCGTATGGGTGCAATTTCCACAATCGGCCAACATCCAAATGGGTTCATATAAAATAATCAAAATTTTAAATTCTTTATTACCGAACTCATAAGAACTTAGTAGGCCGGAAATGATTCTTTATATTTTGAGTTGGTAATAGTAAAGACTAACTTTGGTGAAAATCTTAGATCAGCTGTATGGGTACAATTTCCACAATCGGCCAACTTTCAAATGGGTTCATATAAAATAATCAAAATTTTAAATTCTTTATTACCGAACTCATAAGAACTTAGTAGGCCGAAAATGATTCTTTACATTTTGAATTGGTAATAGTATAGACTAACTTTGGTGAAAATCTCACATCAGCCGTATGGGTGCAATTTCCACAATCGGCCAACTTCCAAATGGGTTCATATAAAATAATCAAAATTTTAAATTCTTTATTACCGATCTCATAAGAACTTAGTAGGCCGGAAATGATTCTTTACATTTTGAGTTGGTAATAGTATAGACTAACTTTGGTGAAAATCTTAGATCAGCCGTATGAGTGCAATTTCCACAATCGGCCAACTTCCAAATGGGTTCATATAAAATAATCAAAATTTTAAATTCTTTATTACCGATCTCATAAGAACTTAGTAGGCCGGAAATGATTCTTTATATTTTGAGTTGGTAATAGTATAGACTAGCTTTGGTGAAAATCTTAGATCAGCCGTATGGGTGCAATTTTCACAATCGGCCAACTTCCAAATGAGTTCATATAAAATAATCATAATTTTAAATTCTTTTTTATCGAACTATAAGAACTTAGTAGGCCGGAAATGATTCTTTATATTTTGAGTTGGTAATAGTATAGACTAACTTTGGTGAAAATCTTAGATCAGCCGTATGGGTGCAATTTCCACAATCGGCCAACTTCCAAATGGGTTCATATAAAATAATCAAAATTTTAATTTCTTTATTACCGATCTCATAAGAACTTAGTAGGCCGGAAATGATTCTTTATATTTTGAGTTGGTAATAGTATAGACTAACTTTGGTGAAAATCTTAGATCAGCCGTATGGGTGCAATTTCCACAATCGGCCAACTTCCAAATGGGTTCATATAAAATAATCAAAATTTTAAATTCTTTATTACCGAACTCATAAGAACTTAGTAGGCCGGAAATGATTCTTTACATTTTGAATTGGTAATAGTATAGACTAACTTTGGTGAAAATCTTAGATCAGCCGTATGGGTGCAATTTCCACAATCGACCAACTTCCAAATGGGTTCATATAAAATAATCAAAATTTTAAATTCTTTATTACCGATCTCATAAGAACTTAGTAGGCCGGAAATTATTCTTTATATTTTGAGTTGGTAATAGTATAAACTAGCTTTGGTAAAAATCTTAGATCAGCCGTATGGGTGCAATTTTCACAATCGGCCAACTTCCAAATGAGTTCATATAAAATAATCATAATTTTAAATTCTTTATTACCGAACTCATAAGAACTTAGTAGGCCGGAAATGATTCTTTATATTTTGAGTTGGTAATAGTATAGACTAACTTTGGTGAAAATCTTAGATCAGCCGTATGGGTGCAATTTCCACAATCGGCCAACTTCCAAATGGGTTCATATAAAATAATCAAAATTTTAAATTCTTTATTACCGAACTCATAAGAACTTAGTAGGCCGGAAATGATTCTTTACATTTTGAATTGGTAATAGTATAGACTAACTTTGGTGAAAATCTTACATCAGCCGTATGGGTGCAATTTCCACAATCGGCAACTTCCAAATGAGTTCATATAAAATATTAAAAATTTTAAATTCTTTATTACCGATCTCATAAGAACTTAGTAGACCGGAAATGATTCTTTACATTTTGAGTTGGTAATAGTATAGACTAACTTTGGTGAAAATCTTAGATCAGCCGTATGAATGCAATTTCCACAATCGGCCAACTTCCAAATGGGTTCATATAAAATAATCAAAATTTTAAATTCTTTATTACCGATCTCATAAGAACTTAGTAGGCCGGAAATGATTCCTTACATTTTGAGTTGGTAATAGTATAGACCAACTTTGGTGAAAATCTTAGATCAGCCATATGGGTGCAATTTCCACAATCGGCCAACTTCCAAATGAGTTCATATAAAATAATCAAAATTTTAAATTCTTTATTACCGATCTCATAAGAACTTAGTAGGCCGGAAATGATTCTTTACATTTTGAGTTGGTAATAGTAAAGACTTACTTTGGTGAAAATCTTAGATCAGCCGTATGGGTACAATTTCCACAATCGGCCAACTTTCAAATGGGTTCATATAAAATAATCAAAATTTTAAATTCTTTATTACCGAACTCATAAGAACTTAGTAGGCCGGAAATTATTCTTTACATTTTGAATTGGTAATAGTATAGACTAACTTTAGTGAAAATCTCACATCAGCCGTATGGGTGCAATTTCCACAATCGGCCAACTTCCAAATGGGTTCATATAAAATGATCAAAATTTTAAATTCTTTGTTACCGATCTCATAAGAACTTAGTAGGCCGGAAATGATTCTTTACATTTTAAGTTGGTAATAGTATAGTCTAACTTTGGTGAAAATCTTAGATCAGCCGTATGAGTGAAATTTCCACAATCGGCCAACTTCCAAATGGGTTCATATAAAATTATCAAAATTTTAAATTCTTTATTACCGATATCATAAGAACTTAGTAGGCCGGAAATGATTCTTTACATTTTGAGTTGGTAATAGTATAGACTAACTTTGGTGAAAATCTTAGATCAGCCGTATGGGTGCAATTTCCACAATCGGCCAACTTCCAAATGAGTTCATATAAAATAATCAAAATTTTAAATTCTTTATTACCGATCTCATAAGAACTTAGTAGGCCGGAAATGATTCTTTACATTTTGAGTTGGTAATAGTAAAGACTTACTTTGGTGAAAATCTTAGATCAGCCGTATGGGTACAATTTCCACAATCGGCCAACTTTCAAATGGGTTCATATAAAATAATCAAAATTTTAAATTCTTTATTACCGAACTCATAAGAACTTAGTAGGCCGGAAATTATTCTTTACATTTTGAATTGGTAATAGTATAGACTAACTTTAGTGAAAATCTCACATCAGCCGTATGGGTGCAATTTCCACAATCGGCCAACTTCCAAATGGGTTCATATAAAATGATCAAAATTTTAAATTCTTTGTTACCGATCTCATAAGAACTTAGTAGGCCGGAAATGATTCTTTACATTTTAAGTTGGTAATAGTATAGTCTAACTTTGGTGAAAATCTTAGATCAGCCGTATGAGTGAAATTTCCACAATCGGCCAACTTCCAAATGGGTTCATATAAAATTATCAAAATTTTAAATTCTTTATTACCGAACTCATAAGAACTTAGTAGGCCGGAAATGATTCTATACATTTTGAATTGGTAATAGTATAGACTAACTTTGGTGAAAATCTTACATCAGCCGTATGGGTGCAATTTCCACAATCGGCCAACTTCCAAATGGGTTCATATAAAATAATCAAAATTTTAAATTCTTTATTACCGATCTCATAAGAACTTAGTAGGCCGGAAATGATTCTTTATATTTTGAGTTGGCAATAGTCTAGACTAACTTTGGTGAAAATCTTAGATCAGCCGTATGGGTGCAATTTTCACAATCGGCCAACTTCCAAATGAGTTCATATAAAATAATCAAAATTTTAAATTCTTTATTACCGATCTCATAAGAACTTAGTAGGCCGGAAATGATTCTTTATATTTTGAGTTGGCAATAGTATAGACTAACTTTGGTAAAAATCTTAGATCAGCCGTATGGGTGAAATTTTCACAATCGGCCAACTTCCAAATGAGTTCATATAAAATAATCAAAATTTTAAATTCTTTATTACCGAACTCATAAGAACTTAGTAGGCCGGAAATGATTCTTTATATTTTGAGTTTGTAATAGTATAGACTAACTTTGGTGAAAATCTTAGATCAGCCGTATGGGTGCAATTTCCACAATCGGCCAACATCCAAATGGGTTCATATAAAATAATCAAAATTTTAAATTCTTTATTACCGAACTCATAAGAACTTAGTAAGCCGGAAATGATTCTTTATATTTTGAGTTGGTAATAGTAAAGACTAACTTTGGTGAAAATCTTAGATCAGCCGTATGGGTACAATTTCCACAATCGGCCAACTTTCAAATGGGTTCATATAAAATAATCAAAATTTTAAATTCTTTATTACCGAACTCATAAGAACTTAGTAGGCCGGAAATGATTCTTTACATTTTGAATTGGTAATAGTATAGACTAACTTTGGTGAAAATCTCACATCAGCCGTATGGGTGCAATTTCCACAATCGGCCAACTTCCAAATGGGTTCATATAAAATAATCAAAATTTTAAATTCTTTATTACCGAACTCATAAGAACTTAGTAGGCCGGAAATAATTCTTTATATTTTGAGTTGGTAATAGTATAGACTAACTTTGGTGAAAATCTTAGATCAGCCGTATGGGTGCAATTTCCACAATCGGCCAACATCCAAATGGGTTCATATAAAATTATCAAAATTTTAAATTCTTTATTACCGAACTCATAAGAACTTAGTAGGCCGGAAATGATTCTTTATATTTTGAGTTTGTAATAGTAAAGACTAACTTTGGTGAAAATCTTAGATCAGCCGTATGGGTACAATTTCCACAATCGGCCAACTTTCAAATTGGTTCATATAAAATAATCAAAATGTTAAATTCTTTATTACCGAACTCATAAGAACTTAGTAGGCCGGAAATGATTCTTTACATTTTGAATTGGTAATAGTATAGACTAACTTTGGTAAAAATCTCACATCAGCCGTATGGGTGCAATTTCCACAATCGGCCAACTTCCAAATGGGTTCATATAAAATAATCAAAATTTTAAATTCTTTATTACCGATCTCATAAGAACTTAGTAGGCCGGAAATGATTCTTTACATTTTGAGTTGGTAATAGTATAGACCAACTTTGGTGAAAATCTTAGATCAGCCATATGGGTGCAATTTCCACAATCGGCCAACTTCCAAATGAGTTCATATAAAATAATCAAAATTTTAAATTCTTTATTACCGATCTCATAAGAACTTAGTAGGCCGGGAAATGATTCTTTATATATATTTTGAGTTGGTAATAGTATAGACTAGCTTTGGTGAAAATCTTAGATCAGCCGTATGGGTGCAATTTTCACAATCGGCCAACTTCCAAATGAGTTCATATAAAATAATCAAAATTTTAAATTCTTTATTACCGATCTCATAAGAACTTAGTAGGCCGGAAATGATTCTTTATATTTTGAGTTGGCAATAGTATAGACTAACTTTGGTGAAAATCTTAGATCAGCCGTATGGGTGCAATTTTCACAATCGGCCAACTTCCAAATGAGTTCATATAAAATAATCAAAATTTTAAATTCTTTATTACCGATCTCATAAGAACTTAGTAGGCCGGAAATGATTCTTTACATTTTGAGTTGGTAATAGTATAGACTAACTTTGGTGAAAATCTTAGATCAGCCGTATGGGTGCAATTTCCACAATCGGCCAACTTCCAAATGGGTTCATATAAAATAATCAAAATTTTAAATTCTTTATTACAGATCTTATAAGAACTTGTAGGCCGGAAATGATTCTTTATATTTTGAGTTGGTAATAGTATAGACTAACTTTGGTGAAAATCTTAGATCAGCCGTATGGGTGCAATTTTCACAATCGGCCAACTTCCAAATGAGTTCATATAAAATAATCAAAATTTTAAATTCTTTATTACCGATCTCATAAGAACTTAGTAGGCCGGAAATGATTCTTTAGATTTTGAGTTGGCAATAGTATAGACTAACTTTGGTGAAAATCTTAGATCAGCCGTATGGGTGCAATTTTCACAATCGGCCAACATCCAAATGAGTTCATATAAAATAATCAAAATTTTAAATTCTTTATTACCGAACTCATAAGAACTTAGTAGGCCGGAAATGATTCTTTATATTTTGAGTTAGCAATAGTCTAGACTAACTTTGGTGAAAATCTTAGATCAGCCGTATGGGTGCAATTTTCACAATCGGCCAACTTCCAAATGAGTTCATATAAAATAATCAAAATTTTAAATTCTTTATTACCGATCTCATAAGAACTTAGTAGGCCGGAAATGATTCTTTATATTTTGAGTTGGTAATAGTATAGACTAACTTTGGTGAAAATCTTAGATCAGCCGTATGGGTGCAATTTCCACAATCGGCCAACTTCCAAATGGGTTCATATAAAATAATCAAAATTTTAAATTCTTTATTACCGAACTCATAAGAACTTAGTAGGCCGGAAATGATTCTTTATATTTTGAGTTGGCAATAGTCTAGACTAACTTTGGTGTAAATCTTAGATCAGCCGTATGGGTGCAATTTTCACAATCGGCCAACTTCCAAATGAGTTCATATAAAATAATCAAAATTTTAAATTCTTTATTACCGAACTCATAAGAAATTAGTAGGCCGGAAATGATTCTTTATATTTTGAGTTGGTAATAGTATAGACTAACTTTGGTGAAAATCTTAGATCAGCCGTATGGGTGCAATTTTCACAATCGGCCAACTTCCAAATGAGTTCATATAAAATAATCAAAATTGTAAATTCTTTATTACCGATCTCATAAGAACTTAGTAGGCCGGAAATGATTCTTTATATTTTGAGTTGGTAATAGTATAGACTAACTTTGGTGAAAATCTTAGATCAGCCGTATGGGTGCAATTTTCACAATCGGCCAACTTCCAAATGAGTTCATATAAAATAATCAAAATTTTAAATTCTTTATTACCGATCTCATAAGAACTTAGTAGGCCGGAAATGATTCTTTATATTTTGAGTTGGTAATAGTATAGACTAACTTTGGTGAAAATCTTAGATCAGCCGTATGGGTGCTATTTTCACAATCGGCCAACTTCCAAATGAGTTCATATAAAATAATCAAAATTTTAAATTCTTTATTACCGATCTCATAAGAACTTAGTAGGCCGGAAATGATTCTTTATATTTTGAGTTGGCAATAGTATAGACTAACTTTGGTGAAAATCTTAGATCAGCCGTATGGGTGCAATTTTCACAATCGGCCAACATCCATATGAGTTCATATAAAATAATCAAAATTTTAAATTCTTTATTACCGAACTCATAAGAAATTAGTAGGCCGGAAATGATTCTTTATATTTTGAGTTGGTAATAGTATAGACTAACTTTGGTGAAAATCTTAGATCAGCCGTATGGGTGCAATTTTCACAATCGGCCAACTTCCAAATGAGTTCATATAAAATAATCAAAATTTTAAATTCTTTATTACCGATCTCATAAGAACTTAGTAGGCCGGAAATGATTCTTTATATTTTGAGTTAGCAATAGTCTAGACTAACTTTGGTGCAAATCTTAGATCAGCCGTATGGGTGCAATTTTCACAATCGGCCAACTTCCAAATGAGTTCATATAAAATAATCAAAATTTTAAATTCTTTATTACCGATCTCATAAGAACTTAGTAGGCCGGAAATGATTCTTTATATTTTGAGTTGGTAATAGTATAGACTAACTTTGGTGAAAATCTTAGATCAGCCGTATGGGTGCAATTTCCACAATCGGCCAACTTCCAAATGGGTTCATATAAAATAATCAAAATTTTAAATTCTTTATTACCGAACTCATAAGAACTTAGTAGGCCGGAAATGATTCTTTATATTTTGAGTTGGCAATAGTATATACTAACTTTGGTGTAAATCTTAGATCAGCCGTATGGGTGAAATTTTCACAATCGGCCAACATCCAAATGAGTTCATATAAAATAATCAAAATTTTAAATTCTTTATTACCGATCTCATAAGAACTTAGTAGGCCGGAAATGATTCTTTATATTTTGAGTTGGCAATAGTATAGACTAACTTTGGTGTAAATCTTAGATCAGCCGTATGGGTGCAATTTTCACAATCGGCCAACTTCCAAATGAGTTCATATAAAATAATCAAAATTTTAAATTCTTTATTACCGATCTCATAAGAACTTAGTAGGCCGGAAACGATTCTTTATATTTTGAGTTGGCAATAGTCTAGACTAACTTTGGTGAAAATCTTAGATCAGCCGTATGGGTGCAAATTTCACAATCGGCCAACTTCCAAATGAGTTCATATAAAATAATCAAAATTTTAAATTCTTTATTACCGATTTCATAAGAACTTAGTAGGCTGAAATGATTCTTTATATTTTGAGTTGGTAATACTATAGACTAACTTTGGTGAAAATCTTAGATCAGCCGTATGGGTGCAATTTTCACAATCGGCCAACTTCCAAATGGGTTCATATAAAATAATCAAAATTTTAAATTCTTTATTACCGATCTCATAAGAACTTAGTAGGCCGGAAATGATTCTTTATATTTTGAGTTGGCAATAGTATAGACTAACTTTGGTGCAAATCTTAGATCAGCCGTATGGGTGCAATTTCCACAATCGGCCAACATCCAAATGGGTTCATATAAAATAATCAAAATTTTAAATTCTTTATTACCGATCTCATAAGAACTTAGTAGGCCGGAAATGATTCTTTACATTTTGAGTTGGCAATAGTCTAGACTGACTTTGGTGAAAATCTTAGATCAGCCGTATGGGTGCAATTTTCACAATCGGCCAACTTCCAAATGAGTCCATATAAAATAATCAAAATTTTAAATTCTTTATTACCGATCTCATAAGAAATGAGTAGGCCGGAAATGATTCCTTATAATTTGAGTTGGTAATAGTATAGACTAACTTTGGTGAAAATCTTAGATCAGCCGTATGGGTGCAATTTTCACTATCGGCCAACTTCCAAATGAGTTCATATAAAATAATCAAAATTTTAAATTCTTTATTACCGATCTCATAAGAACTTAGTAGGCCGGAAATGATTCTTTACATTTTGAGTTGGTAATAGTATAGACTAACTTTGGTGAAAATCTTAGATCAGCAGTATGGGTGCAATTTTCACAATCGGCCAACTTCCAAATGGGTTCATATAAAATAATCAAAATTTTAAATTCTTTATTACCGAACTCATAAGAACTTAGTAGGCCGGAAATGATTCTTTACATTTTGAGTTGGTAATAGTATAGGCTAACTTTGGTGCAAATCTTAGATCAGCCGTATGGGTGCAATTTTCACAATCGGCCAACTTCCAAATGGGTTCATATAAAATAACCAAAATTTTAAATTCTTTATTACCGATCTCATAAGAAATTAGTAGGCCGGAAATGATTCTTTATATTTTGAGTTGGCAATAGTATAGACTAACTTTGGTGAAAATCTTAGATCAGCCGTATGGGTGCAATTTTCACTATCGGCCAACTTCCAAATGAGTTCATATAAAATAATCAAAATTTTAAATTCTTTATTACCGATCTCATAAGAACTTAGTAGGCCGGAAATGATTCTTTATATTTTGAGTTGGTAATAGTATAGACTAACTTTGGTGAAAATCTTAGATCAGCCGTATGGGTGCAATTTTCACAATCGGGCAACTTCCAAATGAGTTCATATAAAATAATCAAAATTTTAAATTCTTTATTACCGAACTCATAAGAACTTAGTAGGCCGGAAATGATTCTTTATATTTTGAGTTGGCAATAGTCTAGACTAACTTTGGTGAAAATCTTAGATCAGCCGTATGGGTGCAATTTCCACAATCGGCCAACATCCAAATGGGTTCATATAAAATAATCAAAATTTTAAATTCTTTATTACCGAACTCATAAGAACTTAGTAGGCCGGAAATGATTCTTTATATTTTGAGTTGGTAAAAGTATAGACTAACTTTCGTGCAAATCTTAGATCAGCCGTATGGGTGCAATTTTCACTATCGGCCAACTTCCAAATGAGTTCATATAAAATAATCAAAATTTTAAATTCTTTATTACCGATCTCATAAGAACTTAGTAGGCCGGAAATGATTCTTTATATTTTGAGTTGGTAATAGTATAGACTAACTTTGGTGAAAATCTTAGATCAGCCGTATGGGTGCAATTTTCACAATCGGCCAACATCCAAATGAGTTCATATAAAATAATCAAAATTTTAAATTCTTTATTACCGATCTCATAAGAACTTAGTAGGCCGGAAATGATTCTTTATATTTTGAGTTGGTAATAGTATAAACTAGCTTTGGTAAAAATCTTAGATCAGCCGTATGGGTGCAATTTTCACAATCAGCCAACTTCCAAATGAGTTCATATAAAATAATCATAATTTTAAATTCTTTATTACCGAACTCATAAGAACTTAGTAGGCCGGAAATGATTCTTTATATTTTGAGTTGGTAATAGTATAGACTAACCTTGGTGAAAATCTTAGATCAGCCGTATGGGTGCAATTTCCACAATCGGCCAACTTCCAAATGGGTTCATATAAAATAATCAAAATTTTAAATTCTTTATTACCGAACTCATAAGAACTTAGTAGGCCGGAAATGATTCTTTACATTTTGAATTGGTAATAGTATAGACTAACTTTGGTGAAAATCTTACATCAGCCGTATGGGTGCAATTTCCACAATCGGCAACTTCCAAATGAGTTCATATAAAATAATCAAAATTTTAAATTCTTTATTACTGATCTCATAAGAACTTAGTAGGCCGGAAATGATTCTTTACATTTTGAGTTGGTAATAGTATAGACCAACTTTGGTGAAAATCTTAGATCAGCCATATGGGTGCAATTTCCACAATCGGCCAACTTCCAAATGAGTTCATATAAAATAATCAAAATTTTAAATTCTTTATTACCGATCTCATAAGAACTTAGTAGGCCGGGAAATGATTCTTTATATATATTTTGAGTTGGTAATAGTATAGACTAGCTTTGGTGAAAATCTTAGATCAGCCGTATGGGTGCAATTTTCACAATCGGCCAACTTCCAAATGAGTTCATATAAAATAATCAAAATTTTAAATTCTTTATTACCGATCTCATAAGAACTTAGTAGGCCGGAAATGATTCTTTATATTTTGAGTTGGCAATAGTATAGACTAACTTTGGTGAAAATCTTAGATCAGCCGTATGGGTGCAATTTTCACAATCGGCCAACTTCCAAATGAGTTCATATAAAATAATCAAAATTTTAAATTCTTTATTACCGATCTCATAAGAACTTAGTAGGCCGGAAATGATTCTTTACATTTTGAGTTGGTAATAGTATAGACTAACTTTGGTGAAAATCTTAGATCAGCCGTATGGGTGCAATTTCCACAATCGGCCAACTTCCAAATGGGTTCATATAAAATAATCAAAATTTTAAATTCTTTATTACCGAACTCATAAGAACTTAGTAGACCGGAAATGATTCTTTACATTTTGAGTTGGTAATAGTATAGACTAACTTTGGTGAAAATCTTACATCAGCCGTATGGGTGCAATTTCCACAATCGGCCAACTTCCAAATGGGTTCATATAAAATAATCAAAATTTTAAATTCTTTATTACCGATCTCATAAGAACTTAGTAGGCCGGAAATGATTCTTTACATTTTGAGTTGGTAATAGTATAGACCAACTTTGGTGAAAATCTTAGATCAGCCATATGGGTGCAATTTCCACAATCGGCCAACTTCCAAATGAGTTCATATAAAATAATCAAAATTTTAAATTCTTTATTACCGATCTCATAAGAACTTAGTAGGCCGGGAAATGATTCTTTATATATATTTTGAGTTGGTAATAGTATAGACTAGCTTTGGTGAAAATCTTAGATCAGCCGTATGGGTGCAATTTTCACAATCGGCCAACTTCCAAATGAGTTCATATAAAATAATCAAAATTTTAAATTCTTTATTACCGATCTCATAAGAACTTAGTAGGCCGGAAATGATTCTTTATATTTTGAGTTGGCAATAGTATAGACTAACCTTGGTGAAAATCTTAGATCAGCCGTATGGGTGCAATTTCCACAATCGGCCAACTTCCAAATGGGTTCATATAAAATAATCAAAATTTTAAATTCTTTATTACCGAACTCATAAGAACTTAGTAGACCGGAAATGATTCTTTACATTTTGAGTTGGTAATAGTATAGACTAACTTTGGTGAAAATCTTACATCAGCCGTATGGGTGCAATTTCCACAATCGGCCAACTTCCAAATGGGTTCATATAAAATAATCAAAATTTTAAATTCTTTATTACCGATCTCATAAGAACTTAGTAGGCCGGAAATGATTCTTTACATTTTGAGTTGGTAATAGTATAGACCAACTTTGGTGAAAATCTTAGATCAGCCATATGGGTGCAATTTCCACAATCGGCCAACTTCCAAATGAGTTCATATAAAATAATCAAAATTTTAAATTCTTTATTACCGATCTCATAAGAACTTAGTAGGCCGGGAAATGATTCTTTATATATATTTTGAGTTGGTAATAGTATAGACTAGCTTTGGTGAAAATCTTAGATCAGCCGTATGGGTGCAATTTTCACAATCGGCCAACTTCCAAATGAGTTCATATAAAATAATCAAAATTTTAAATTCTTTATTACCGATCTCATAAGAACTTAGTAGGCCGGAAATGATTCTTTATATTTTGAGTTGGCAATAGTATAGACTAACTTTGGTGAAAATCTTAGATCAGCCGTATGGGTGCAATTTTCACAATCGGCCAACTTCAAAATGAGTTCATATAAAATAATCAAAATTTTAAATTCTTTATTACCGATCTCATAAGAACTTAGTAGGCCGGAAATGATTCTTTACATTTTGAGTTGGTAATAGTATAGACTAACTTTGGTGAAAATCTTAGATCAGCCGTATGGGTGCAATTTCCACAATCGGCCAACTTCCAAATGGGTTCATATAAAATAATCAAAATTTTAAATTCTTTATTACAGATCTTATAAGAACTTGTAGGCCGGAAATGATTCTTTATATTTTGAGTTGGTAATAGTATAGACTAACTTTGGTGAAAATCTTAGATCAGCCGTATGGGTGCAATTTTCACAATCGGCCAACTTCCAAATGAGTTCATATAAAATAATCAAAATTTTAAATTCTTTATTACCGATCTCATAAGAACTTAGTAGGCCGGAAATGATTCTTTAGATTTTGAGTTGGCAATAGTATAGACTAACTTTGGTGAAAATCTTAGATCAGCCGTATGGGTGCAATTTTCACAATCGGCCAACATCCAAATGAGTTCATATAAAATAATCAAAATTTTAAATTCTTTATTACCGAACTCATAAGAACTTAGTAGGCCGGAAATGATTCTTTATATTTTGAGTTAGCAATAGTCTAGACTAACTTTGGTGAAAATCTTAGATCAGCCGTATGGGTGCAATTTTCACAATCGGCCAACTTCCAAATGAGTTCATATAAAATAATCAAAATTTTAAATTCTTTATTACCGATCTCATAAGAACTTAGTAGGCCGGAAATGATTCTTTATATTTTGAGTTGGTAATAGTATAGACTAACTTTGGTGAAAATCTTAGATCAGCCGTATGGGTGCAATTTCCACAATCGGCCAACTTCCAAATGGGTTCATATAAAATAATCAAAATTTTAAATTCTTTATTACCGAACTCATAAGAACTTAGTAGGCCGGAAATGATTCTTTATATTTTGAGTTGGCAATAGTCTAGACTAACTTTGGTGTAAATCTTAGATCAGCCGTATGGGTGCAATTTTCACAATCGGCCAACTTCCAAATGAGTTCATATAAAATAATCAAAATTTTAAATTCTTTATTACCGAACTCATAAGAAATTAGTAGGCCGGAAATGATTCTTTATATTTTGAGTTGGTAATAGTATAGACTAACTTTGGTGAAAATCTTAGATCAGCCGTATGGGTGCAATTTTCACAATCGGCCAACTTCCAAATGAGTTCATATAAAATAATCAAAATTGTAAATTCTTTATTACCGATCTCATAAGAACTTAGTAGGCCGGAAATGATTCTTTATATTTTGAGTTGGTAATAGTATAGACTAACTTTGGTGAAAATCTTAGATCAGCCGTATGGGTGCAATTTTCACAATCGGCCAACTTCCAAATGAGTTCATATAAAATAATCAAAATTTTAAATTCTTTATTACCGATCTCATAAGAACTTAGTAGGCCGGAAATGATTCTTTATATTTTGAGTTGGTAATAGTATAGACTAACTTTGGTGAAAATCTTAGATCAGCCGTATGGGTGCTATTTTCACAATCGGCCAACTTCCAAATGAGTTCATATAAAATAATCAAAATTTTAAATTCTTTATTACCGATCTCATAAGAACTTAGTAGGCCGGAAATGATTCTTTATATTTTGAGTTGGTAATAGTATAGACTAACTTTGGTGAAAATCTTAGATCAGCCGTATGGGTGCAATTTTCACAATCGGCCAACTTCCAAATGAGTTCATATAAAATAATCAAAATTGTAAATTCTTTATTACCGATCTCATAAGAACTTAGTAGGCCGGAAATGATTCTTTATATTTTGAGTTGGTAATAGTATAGACTAACTTTGGTGAAAATCTTAGATCAGCCGTATGGGTGCAATTTTCACAATCGGCCAACTTCCAAATGAGTTCATATAAAATAATCAAAATTTTAAATTCTTTATTACCGATCTCATAAGAACTTAGTAGGCCGGAAATGATTCTTTATATTTTGAGTTGGCAATAGTATAGACTAACTTTGGTGAAAATCTTAGATCAGCCGTATGGGTGCAATTTTCACAATCGGCCAACATCCATATGAGTTCATATAAAATAATCAAAATTTTAAATTCTTTATTACCGAACTCATAAGAAATTAGTAGGCCGGAAATGATTCTTTATATTTTGAGTTGGTAATAGTATAGACTAACTTTGGTGCAAATCTTAGATCAGCCGTATGGGTGCAATTTTCACAATCGGCCAACTTCCAAATGAGTTCATATAAAATAATCAAAATTTTAAATTCTTTATTACCGATCTCATAAGAACTTAGTAGGCCGGAAATGATTCTTTATATTTTGAGTTAGCAATAGTCTAGACTAACTTTGGTGAAAATCTTAGATCAGCCGTATGGGTGCAATTTTCACAATCGGCCAACTTCCAAATGAGTTCATATAAAATAATCAAAATTTTAAATTCTTTATTACCGATCTCATAAGAACTTAGTAGGCCGGAAATGATTCTTTATATTTTGAGTTGGTAATAGTATAGACTAACTTTGGTGAAAATCTTAGATCAGCCGTATGGGTGCAATTTCCACAATCGGCCAACTTCCAAATGGGTTCATATAAAATAATCAAAATTTTAAATTCTTTATTACCGAACTCATAAGAACTTAGTAGGCCGGAAATGATTCTTTATATTTTGAGTTGGCAATAGTATAGACTAACTTTGGTGTAAATCTTAGATCAGCCGTATGGGTGAAATTTTCACAATCGGCCAACATCCAAATGAGTTCATATAAAATAATCAAAATTTTAAATTCTTTATTACCGATCTCATAAGAACTTAGTAGGCCGGAAATGATTCTTTATATTTTGAGTTGGCAATAGTATAGACTAACTTTGGTGTAAATCTTAGATCAGCCGTATGGGTGCAATTTTCACAATCGGCCAACTTCCAAATGAGTTCATATAAAATAATCAAAATTTTAAATTCTTTATTACCGATCTCATAAGAACTTAGTAGGCCGGAAACGATTCTTTATATTTTGAGTTGGCAATAGTCTAGACTAACTTTGGTGAAAATCTTAGATCAGCCGTATGGGTGCAAATTTCACAATCGGCCAACTTCCAAATGAGTTCATATAAAATAATCAAAATTTTAAATTCTTTATTACCGATTTCATAAGAACTTAGTAGGCTGAAATGATTCTTTATATTTTGAGTTGGTAATAGTATAGACTAACTTTGGTGAAAATCTTAGATCAGCCGTATGGGTGCAATTTTCACAATCGGCCAACTTCCAAATGGGTTCATATAAAATAATCAAAATTTTAAATTCTTTATTACCGATCTCATAAGAACTTAGTAGGCCGGAAATGATTCTTTATATTTTGAGTTGGCAATAGTATAGACTAACTTTGGTGCAAATCTTAGATCAGCCGTATGGGTGCAATTTCCACAATCGGCCAACATCCAAATGGGTTCATATAAAATAATCAAAATTTTAAATTCTTTATTACCGATCTCATAAGAACTTAGTAGGCCGGAAATGATTCTTTACATTTTGAGTTGGCAATAGTCTAGACTGACTTTGGTGAAAATCTTAGATCAGCCGTATGGGTGCAATTTTCACAATCGGCCAACTTCCAAATGAGTCCATATAAAATAATCAAAATTTTAAATTCTTTATTACCGATCTCATAAGAAATGAGTAGGCCGGAAATGATTCCTTATAATTTGAGTTGGTAATAGTATAGACTAACTTTGGTGAAAATCTTAGATCAGCCGTATGGGTGCAATTTTCACTATCGGCCAACTTCCAAATGAGTTCATATAAAATAATCAAAATTTTAAATTCTTTATTACCGATCTCATAAGAACTTAGTAGGCCGGAAATGATTCTTTATATTTTGAGTTGGTAATAGTATAGACTAACTTTGGTGAAAATCTTAGATCAGCAGTATGGGTGCAATTTTCACAATCGGCCAACTTCCAAATGGGTTCATATAAAATAATCAAAATTTTAAATTCTTTATTACCGAACTCATAAGAACTTAGTAGGCCGGAAATGATTCTTTACATTTTGAGTTGGTAATAGTATAGGCTAACTTTGGTGCAAATCTTAGATCAGCCGTATGGGTGCAATTTTCACAATCGGCCAACTTCCAAATGGGTTCATATAAAATAACCAAAATTTTAAATTCTTTATTACCGATCTCATAAGAAATTAGTAGGCCGGAAATGATTCTTTATATTTTGAGTTGGCAATAGTATAGACTAACTTTGGTGAAAATCTTAGATCAGCCGTATGGGTGCAATTTTCACTATCGGCCAACTTCCAAATGAGTTCATATAAAATAATCAAAATTTTAAATTCTTTATTACCGATCTCATAAGAACTTAGTAGGCCGGAAATGATTCTTTATATTTTGAGTTGGTAATAGTATAGACTAACTTTGGTGAAAATCTTAGATCAGCCGTATGGGTGCAATTTTCACAATCGGGCAACTTCCAAATGAGTTCATATAAAATAATCAAAATTTTAAATTCTTTATTACCGAACTCATAAGAACTTAGTAGGCCGGAAATGATTCTTTATATTTTGAGTTGGCAATAGTCTAGACTAACTTTGGTGAAAATCTTAGATCAGCCGTATGGGTGCAATTTTCACAATCGGCCAACATCCAAATGGGTTCATATAAAATAATCAAAATTTTAAATTCTTTATTACCGAACTCATAAGAACTTAGTAGGCCGGAAATGATTCTTTATATTTTGAGTTGGTAAAAGTATAGACTAACTTTCGTGCAAATCTTAGATCAGCCGTATGGGTGCAATTTTCACTATCGGCCAACTTCCAAATGAGTTCATATAAAATAATCAAAATTTTAAATTCTTTATTACCGATCTCATAAGAACTTAGTAGGCCGGAAATGATTCTTTATATTTTGAGTTGGTAATAGTATAGACTAACTTTGGTGAAAATCTTAGATCAGCCGTATGGGTGCAATTTTCACAATCGGCCAACATCCAAATGAGTTCATATAAAATAATCAAAATTTTAAATTCTTTATTACCGATCTCATAAGAACTTAGTAGGCCGGAAATGATTCTTTATATTTTGAGTTGGCAATAGTATAGACTAACTTTGGTGAAAATCTTAGATCAGCCGTATGGGTGCAATTTTCACAATCGGGCAACTTCCAAATGAGTTCATATAAAATAATCAAAATTTTAAATTCTTTATTACCGATCTCATAAGAACTTAGTAGGCCGGAAATGATTCTTTATATTTTGAGTTGGTAATAGTATAGACTAGCTTTGGTGAAAATCTTAGATCAGCCGTATGGGTGCAATTTTCACAATCGGCCAACTTCCAAATGGGTTCATATAAAATAATCAAAATTTTAAATTCTTTATTACCGAACTCATAAGAACTTAGTAGGCCGGAAATGATTCTTTATATTTTGAGTTGGTAAAAGTATAGACTAACTTTCGTGCAAATCTTAGATCAGCCGTATGGGTGCAATTTTCACTATCGGCCAACTTCCAAATGAGTTCATATAAAATAATCAAAATTTTAAATTCTTTATTACCGAACTCATAAGAACTTAGTAGGCCGGAAATGATTCTTTATATTTTGAGTTGGCAATAGTCTAGACTAACTTTGGTGTAAATCTTAGATCAGCCGTATGGGTGCAATTTTCACAATCGGCCAACTTCCAAATGAGTTCATATAAAATAATCAAAATTTTAAATTCTTTATTACCGAACTCATAAGAAATTAGTAGGCCGGAAATGATTCTTTATATTTTGAGTTGGTAATAGTATAGACTAACTTTGGTGAAAATCTTAGATCAGCCGTATGGGTGCAATTTTCACAATCGGCCAACTTCCAAATGAGTTCATATAAAATATTCAAAATTTTAAATTCTTTATTACCGATCTCATAAGAACTTAGTAGGCCGGAAATGATTCTTTATATTTTGAGTTGGTAATAGTATAGACTAACTTTGGTGAAAATCTTAGATCAGCCGTATGGGTGCAATTTTCACAATCGGCCAACTTCCAAATGAGTTCATATAAAATAATCAAAATTTTAAATTCTTTATTACCGAACTCATAAGAACTTAGTAGGCCGGAAATGATTCTTTATATTTTGAGTTGGTAATAGTATAGACTAACTTTGGTGAATATCTTAGATCAGCCGTATGGGTGCAATTTCCACAATCGGCCAACATCCAAATGGGTTCATATAAAATAATCAAAATTTTAAATTCTTTATTACCGAACTCATAAGAACTTAGTAGGCCGGAAATGATTCTTTATATTTTGAGTTGGTAATAGTATAGACTAACTTTGGTGAAAATCTTAGATCAGCCGTATGGGTGCAATTTCCACAATCGGCCAACATCCAAATGGGTTCATATAAAATAATCAAAATTTTAAATTCTTTATTACCGAACTCATAAGAACTTAGTAGGCCGGAAATGATTTTTTAATATTTTGAGTTGGTAATAGTATAGACTAACTTTGGTGAAAATCTTAGATCAGCCGTATGGGTGCAATTTCCACAATCGACCAACTTCCAAATGGGTTCATATAAAATAATCAAAATTTTAAATTCTTTATTACCGATCTCATAAGAACTTAGTAGGCCGGAAATGATTCTTTATATTTTGAGTTGGTAATAGTATAAACTAGCTTTGGTAAAAATCTTAGATCAGCCGTATGGGTGCAATTTTCACAATCGGCCAACTTCCAAATGAGTTCATATAAAATAATCATAATTTTAAATTCTTTATTACCGAACTCATAAGAACTTAGTAGGCCGGAAATGATTCTTTAAATTTTGAGTTGGTAATAGTATAGACTAACTTTGGTGAAAATCTTAGATCAGCCGTATGAGTGAAATTTCCACAATCGGCCAACTTCCAAATGGGTTCATATAAAATTATCAAAATTTTAAATTCTTTATTACCGATATCATAAGAACTTAGTAGGCCGGAAATGATTCTTTACATTTTGAGTTGGTAATAGTATAGACTAACTTTGGTGAAAATCTTAGATCAGCCGTATGGGTGCAATTTCCACAATCGGCCAACTTTCAAATGGGTTCATATAAAATAATCAAAATTTTAAATTCTTTATTACCGAACTCATAAGAACTTAGTAGACCGGAAATGATTCTTTACATTTTGAGTTGGTAATAGTATAGACTAACTTTGGTGAAAATCTTACATCAGCCGTATGGGTGCAATTTCCACAATCGGCCAACTTCCAAATGGGTTCATATAAAATAATCAAAATTTTAAATTCTTTATTACCGATCTCATAAGAACTTAGTAGGCCGGAAATGATTCTTTACATTTTGAGTTGGTAATAGTATAGACCAACTTTGGTGAAAATCTTAGATCAGCCATATGGGTGCAATTTCCACAATCGGCCAACTTCCAAATGAGTTCATATAAAATAATCAAAATTTTAAATTCTTTATTACCGATCTCATAAGAACTTAGTAGGCCGGAAATGATTCTTTACATTTTGAGTTGGTAATAGTAAAGACTTACTTTGGTAAAAATCTTAGATCAGCCGTATGGGTACAATTTCCACAATCGGCCAACTTTCAAATGGGTTCATATAAAATAATCAAAATTTTAAATTCTTTATTACCGAACTCATAAGAACTTAGTAGGCCGGAAATGATTCTTTACATTTTGAATTGGTAATAGTATAGACTAACTTTAGTGAAAATCTCACATCAGCCGTATGGGTGCAATTTCCACAATCGGCCAACTTCCAAATGGGTTCATATAATATGATCAAAATTTTAAATTCTTTGTTACCGATCTCATAAGAACTTAGTAGGCCGGAAATGATTCTTTACATTTTAAGTTGGTAATAGTATAGTCTAACTTTGGTGAAAATCTTAGATCAGCCGTATGAGTGAAATTTCCACAATCGGCCAACTTCCAAATGGGTTCATATAAAATTATCAAAATTTTAAATTCTTTATTACCGATATCATAAGAACTTAGTAGGCCGGAAATGGTTCTATACATTTTGAATTGGTAATAGTATAGACTAACTTTGGTGAAAATCTTAGATCAGCTGTATGGGTGCAATTTCCACAATCGGCCAACTTTCAAATGGGTTCATATAAAATAATCAAAATTTTAAATTCTTTATTACCGAACTCATAAGAACTTAGTAGGCCGGAAATGGTTCTATACATTTTGAATTGGTAATAGTATAGACTAACTTTGGTGAAAATCTTAGATCAGCCGTATGGGTGCAATTTCCACAATCGGCAACTTCCAAATGGGTTCATATAAAATAATCAAAATTTTAAATTCTTTATTACCGATCTCATAAGAACTTAGTAGACCGGAAATGATTCTTTACATTTTGAGTTGGTAATAGTATAGACTAACTTTGGTGAAAATCTTACATCAGCCGTATGGGTGCAATTTCCACAATCGGCCAACTTCCAAATGGGTTCATATAAAATAATCAAAATTTTAAATTCTTTATTACCGATCTCATAAGAACTTAGTAGGCCGGAAATGATTCTTTATATTTTGAGTTGGCAATAGTCTAGACTAACTTTGGTGAAAATCTTAGATCAGCCGTATGGGTGCAATTTTCACAATCGGCCAACTTCCAAATGAGTTCATATAAAATAATCAAAATTTTAAATTCTTTATTACCGATCTCATAAGAACTTAGTAGGCCGGAAATGATTCTTTATATTTTGAGTTTGCAATAGTATAGACTAACTTTGGTGAAAATCTTAGATCAGCCGTATGGGTGAAATTTTCACAATCGGCCAACTTCCAAATGAGTTCATATAAAATAATCAAAATTTTAAATTCTTTATTACCGAACTCATAAGAACTTAGTAGGCCGGAAATGGTTCTTTATATTTTGAGTTTGTAATAGTATAGACTAACTTTGGTGAAAATCTTAGATCAGCCGTATGGGTGCAATATCCACAATCGGCCAACATCCAAATGGGTTCATATAAAATAATCAAAATTTTAAATTCTTTATTACCGAACTCATAAGAACTTAGTAGGCCGGAAATGATTCTTTATATTTTAAGTTGGTAATATTAAAGACTAACTTTGGTGAAAATCTTAGATCAGCCGTATGGGTACAATTTCCACAATCGGCCAACTTTCAAATGGGTTCATATAAAATAATCAAAAGTTTAAATTCTTTATTACCGAACTCATAAGAACTTAGTAGGCCGAAAATGATTCTTTACATTTTGAATTGGTAATAGTATAGACTAACTTTGGTAAAAATCTTACATCAGCCGTATGGGTGCAATTTCCACAATCGGCCCACTTCCAAATGGGTTCATATAAAATAATCAAAATTTTAAATTCTTTATTACCGATCTCATAAGAACTTAGTAGGCCGGAAATGATTCTTTACATTTTGAGTTGGTAATAGTATAGACTAACTTTGGTGAAAATCTTAGATCAGCCGTATGAGTGCAATTTCCACAATCGGCCAACTTCCAAATGGGTTCATATAAAATAATCAAAATTTTAAATTCTTTATTACCGATCTCATAAGAACTTAGTAGGCCGGAAATGATTCTTTATATTTTGAGTTGGTAATAGTATAGACTAGCTTTGGTGAAAATCTTAGATCAGCCGTATGGGTGCAATTTTCACAATCGGCCAACTTCCAAATGAGTTCATATAAAATAATCATAATTTTAAATTCTTTTTTATCGAACTCATAAGAACTTAGTAGGCCGGAAATGATTCTTTATATTTTGAGTTGGTAATAGTATAGACTAACTTTGGTGAAAATCTTAGATCAGCCGTATGGGTGCAATTTCCACAATCGGCCAACTTCCAAATGGGTTCATATAAAATAATCAAAATTTTAAATTCTTTATTACCGATCTCATAAGAACTTAGTAGGCCGGAAATGATTCTTTATATTTTGAGTTGGTAATAGTATAGACTAGCTTTGGTGAAAATCTTAGATCAGCCGTATGGGTGCAATTTTCACAATCGGCCAACTTCCAAATGAGTTCATATAAAATAATCATAATTTTAAATTCTTTATTACCGAACTCATAAGAACTTAGTAGGCCGGAAATAATTCTTTATATTTTGAGTTGGTAATAGTATAGACTAACTTTGGTGAAAATCTTAGATCAGCCGTATGGGTGCAATTTCCACAATCGGCCAACATCCAAATGGGTTCATATAAAATTATCAAAATTTTAAATTCTTTATTACCGAACTCATAAGAACTTAGTAGGCCGGAAATGATTCTTTATATTTTGAGTTGGTAATAGTAAAGACTAACTTTGGTGAAAATCTTAGATCAGCCGTATGGGTACAATTTCCACAATCGGCCAACTTCCAAATGGGTTCATATAAAATAATCAAAATGTTAAATTCTTTATTACCGAACTCATAAGAACTTAGTAGGCCGGAAATGATTCTTTACATTTTGAATTTGTTATAGTATAGACTAACTTTGGTAAAAATCTCACATCAGCCGTATGGGTGCAATTTCCACAATCGGCCAACTTCCAAATGGGTTCATATAAAATAATCAAAATTTTAAATTCTTTATTACCGATCTCATAAGAACTTAGTAGGCCGGAAATGATTCTTTACATTTTGAGTTGGTAATAGTATAGACTAACTTTGGTGAAAATCTTAGATCAGCCGTATGAGTGCAATTTCCACAATCGGCCAACTTCCAAATGGGTTCATATAAAATAATCAAAATTTTAAATTCTTTATTACCGATCTCATAAGAACTTAGTAGGCCGGAAATGATTCTTTATATTTTGAGTTGGTAATAGTATAGACTAGATTTGGTGAAAATCTTAGATCAGCCGTATGGGTGCAATTTTCACAATCGGCCAACTTCCAAATGAGTTCATATAAAATAATCAAAATTTTAAATTCTTTTTTACCGAACTCATAAGAACTTAGTAGGCCGGAAATGATTCTTTATATTTTGAGTTGGTAATAGTATAGACTAACTTTGGTGAAAATCTTAGATCAGCCGTATGGGTGCAATTTCCACAATCGGCCAACTTCCAAATGGGTTCATATAAAATACCGATCTCATAAGAACTTAGTAGGCCGGAAATGATTCTTTATATTTTAAGTTGGTAATAGTATAGACTAGCTTTGGTGAAAATCTTAGATCAGCCGTATGGGGTGCAATTTTCACAATCGGCCAACTTCCAAATGAGTTCATATAAAATAATCATAATTTTAAATTCTTTATTACCGAACTCATAAGAACTTAGTAGGCCGGAAATAATTCTTTATATTTTGAGTTGGTAATAGTATAGACTAACTTTGGTGAAAATCTTAGATCAGCCGTATGGGTGCAATTTCCACAATCGGCCAACATCCAAATGGGTTCATATAAAATAATCAAAATTTTAAATTCTTTATTACCGATCTCATAAGAACTTAGTAGGCCGGAAATGATTCTTTATATTTTGAGTTGGTAATAGTATAAACTAGCTTTGGTAAAAATCTTAGATCAGCCGTATGGGTGCAATTTTCACAATCGGCCAACTTCCAAATGAGTTCATATAAAATAATCATAATTTTAAATTCTTTATTACCGAACTCATAAGAACTTAGTAGGCCGGAAATGATTCTGTATATTTTGAGTTGGTAATAGTATAAACTAGCTTTGGTAAAAATCTTAGATCAGCCGTATGGGTACAATTTCCACAATCGGCCAACTTTCAAATGGGTTCATATAAAATAATCAAAATGTTAAATTCTTTATTACCGAACTCATAAGAACTTAGTAGGCCGGAAATGATTCTTTACATTTTGAATTGGTAATAGTATAGACTAACTTTCGGAAAAATCTCACATCAGCCGTATGGGTGCAATTTCCACAATCGGCCAACTTCCAAATGGGTTCATATAAAATAATCAAAATTTTAAATTCTTTATTACCGATCTCATAAGAACTTAGTAGGCCGGAAATGGTTCTTTACATTTTGAGTTGGTAATAGTATAGACTAACTTTGGTGAAAATCTTAGATCAGCCGTATGAGTGCAATTTCCACAATCGGCCAACTTCCAAATTGGTTCATATAAAATAATCAAAATTTTAAATTCTTTATTACCGATCTCATAAGAACTTAGTAGGCCGGAAATGATTCTTTATATTTTGAGTTGGTAATAGTATAGACTAGCTTTGGTGAAAATCTTAGATCAGCCGTATGGGTGCAATTTTCACAATCGGCCAACTTCCAAATGAGTTCATATAAAATAATCAAAATTTTAAATTCTTTTTTACCGAACTCATAAGAACTTAGTAGGCCGGAAATGATTCTTTATATTTTGAGTTGGTAATAGTATAGACTAACTTTGGTGAAAATCTTAGATCAGCCGTATGGGTGCAATTTCCACAATCGGCCAACTTCCAAATGGGTTCATATAAAATAATCAAAATTTTAAATTCTTTATTACCGATCTCATAAGAACTTAGTAGGCCGGAAATGATTCTTTATATTTTGATTTGGTAATAGTATAGACTAGCTTTGGTGGAAATCATAGATCAGCCGTATGGGGTGCAATTTTCACAATCGGCCAACTTCCAAATGAGTTCATATAAAATAATCATAATTTTAAATTCTTTATTACCGAACTCATAAGAACTTAGTAGGCCGGAAATAATTCTTTATATTTTGAGTTGGTAATAGTATAGACTAACTTTGGTGAAAATCTTAGATCAGCCGTATGGGTGCAATTTCCACAATCGGCCAACTTCCAAATGGGTTCATATAAAATAATCAAAATTTTAAATTCTTTATTACCGATCTCATAAGAACTTAGTAGGCCGGAAATGATTCTTTATATTTTGAGTTGGTAATAGTATAAACTAGCTTTGGTAAAAATCTTAGATCAGCCGTATGGGTGCAATTTTCACAATCGGCCAACTTCCAAATGAGTTCATATAAAATAATCATAATTTTAAATTCTTTATTACCGAACTCATAAGAACTTAGTAGGCCGAAAATGATTCTTTATATTTTGAGTTGGTAATAGTATAGACTAACTTTGGTGAAAATCTTAGATCAGCCGTAGGGGTGCAATTTCCACAATCGGCCAACTTCCAAATGGGTTCATATAAAATAATCATAATTTTAAATTCTTTATTAGCGAACTCATAAGAACTTAGTAGGCCGGAAATGATTCTTTACATTTTGAATTGGTAAAAGTATAGACTAACTTTGGTGAAAATCTTACATCAGCCGTATGGGTGCAATTTCCACAATCGGCCAACATCCAAATGGGTTCATATAAAATAATCATAATTTTAAATTCTTTATTACCGAACTCATAAGAACTTAGTAGGCCGGAAATGATTCTTTACATTTTGAATTGGTAATAGTATAGACTAACTTTGGTGAAAATCTCATATCAGCCGTATGGGTACAATTTCCACAATCGGCCAACTTTCAAATGGGTTCATATAAAATAATCAAAATTTTAAATTCTTTATTACCGAAATCATAAGAACTTAGTAGGCCGGAAATGATTCTTTACATTTTAAATTGGTAATAGTATAGACTAACTTTGGTGAAAATCTCATATCAGCCGTATGGGTGCAATTTCCACAATCGGCCAACTTCCAAATGGGTTCATATAAAATGATCAAAATTTTAAATTCTTTATTACCGATCTCATAAGAACTTAGTAGGCTGGAAATGATTCTTTACATTTTGAGTTGGTAATAGTATAGTCTAACTTTGGTGAAAATCTTAGATCAGCCGTATGAGTGCAATTTCCACAATCGGCCAACTTCCAAATGGGTTCATATAAAATGATCAAAATTTTAAATTCTTTATTACCAATCTCATAAGAACTTAGTAGGCCGGAAATGATTCTTTACATTTTGAGTTGGTAATAGTATAGACTAACTTTGGTGAAAATCTTAGATCAGACGTATGGGTGCAATTTACACAATCGGCCATACGGCTGATCTAAGATTTTCACCAAAATTTGTCTAGACTATTACCAACTCAAAATATAAAGAATCATTTCCGGCCTACTAAGTTCTTATGAGTTCGGTAATAAAGAATTTAAAATTTTGATTATTTTATATGAACCCATTTGGAAATTGGCCGATTGTGGAAATTTCACTCATACGGCTGATCTAAGATTTTCACCAAAGTTAGTCTAGACTATTGCCAACTCAAAATATAAAGAATCATTTCCGGCCTACTAAGTTCTTATGAGATCGGTAATAAAGAATTTAAAATTTTGATTATTTTATATGAACTCATTTGGAAGTTGGCCGATTGTGAAAATTGCACCCATACGGCTGATCTAAGATTTTCACCAAAGTTAGTCTATACTATTGCCAACTCAAAATATAAAGAATCATTTCCGGCCTACTAAGTTCTTATGAGTTCGGTAATAAAGAATTTAAAATTTTGATTATTTTATATGAACTCATTTGGAAGTTGGCCGATTGTGAAAATTGCACCCATACGGCTGATCTAAGATTTTCACCAAAGCTAGTCTATACTATTACCAACTCAAAATATAAAGAATCATTTCCGGCCTACTAAGTTCTTATGAGATCGGTAATAAAGAATTTAAAATTTTGATTATTTTATATGAACTCATTTGGAAGTTGGCCGATTGTGAAAATTGCACCCATAAGGCTGATCTAAGATTTTCACCAAAGTTAGTCTATACTATTGCCAACTCAAAATATAAAGAATCATTTCCGGCCTACTAAGTTCTTATGAGATCGGTAATAAAGAATTTAAAATTTTGATTATTTTATATGAACTCATTTGGAAGTTGGCCGATAGTGAAAATTGCACCCATACGGCTGATCTAAGATTTTCACCAAAGTTAGTCTATACTATTACCAACTCAAATTATAAAGAATCATTTCCGGCCTACTCATTTCTTATGAGATCGGTAATAAAGAATTTAAAATTTTGATTATTTTATATGAACTCATTTGGAAGTTGGCCGATTGTGAAAATTGCACCCATACGGCTGATCTAAGATTTTCACCAAAGTCAGTCTAGACTATTGCCAACTCAAAATGTAAAGAATCATTTCCGGCCTACTAAGTTCTTATGAGATCGGTAATAAAGAATTTAAAATTTTGATTATTTTATATGAACCCATTTGGATGTTGGCCGATTGTGGAAATTTCACCCATACGGCTGATCTAAGATTTGCACCAAAGTTAGTCTATACTATTGCAAACTCAAAATATAAAGAATCATTTCCGGCCTACTAAGTTCTTATGAGATCGGTAATAAAGAATTTAAAATTTTGATTATTTTATATGAACCCATTTGGAAGTTGGCCGATTGTGAAAATTGCACCCATACGGCTGATCTAAGATTTTCACCAAAGTTAGTCTATACTATTACCAACTCAAAATATAAAGAATCATTTCAGCCTACTAAGTTCTTATGAAATCGGTAATAAAGAATTTAAAATTTTGATTATTTTATATGAACTCATTTGGAAGTTGGCCGATTGTGAAAATTGCACCCATACGGCTGATCTAAGATTTTCACCAAAGTTAGTCTAGACTATTGCCAACTCAAAATATAAAGAATCATTTCCGGCCTACTAAGTTCTTATGAGATCGGTAATATAGAATTTAAAATTTTGATTATTTTATATGAACTCATTTGGAAGTTGGCCGATTGTGAAAATTGCACCCATAAGGCTGATCTAAGATTTTCACCAAAGTTAGTCTAGACTATTGCTAACTCAAAATATAAAGAATCATTTCCGGCCTACTAAGTTCTTATGAGATCGGTAATAAAGAATTTAAAATTTTGATTATTTTATATGAATTCATTTGGAAGTTGGCCGATTGTGAAAATTGCACCCATACGGCTGATCTAAGATTTTCACCAAAGTTAGTCTATACTATTGCCAACTCAAAATATAAAGAATCATTTCCGGCCTACTAAGTTCTTATGAGATCGGTAATAAAGAATTTAAAATTTTGATTATTTTATATGAACTCATTTGGAAGTTGGCCGATAGTGAAAATTGCACCCATACGGCTGATCTAAGATTTTCACCAAAGTTAGTCTATACTATTACCAACTCAAATTATAAAGAATCATTTCCGGCCTACTCATTTCTTATGAGATCGGTAATAAAGAATTTAAAATTTTGATTATTTTATATGAACTCATTTGGAAGTTGGCCGATTGTGAAAATTGCACCCATACGGCTGATCTAAGATTTTCACCAAAGTCAGTCTAGACTATTGCCAACTCAAAATGTAAAGAATCATTTCCGGCCTACTAAGTTCTTATGAGATCGGTAATAAAGAATTTAAAATTTTGATTATTTTATATGAACCCATTTGGATGTTGGCCGATTGTGGAAATTTCACCCATACGGCTGATCTAAGATTTGCACCAAAGTTAGTCTATACTATTGCCAACTCAAAATATAAAGAATCATTTCCGGCCTACTAAGTTCTTATGAGATCGGTAATAAAGAATTTAAAATTTTGATTATTTTATATGAACCCATTTGGAAGTTGGCCGATTGTGAAAATTGCACCCATACGGCTGATCTAAGATTTTCACCAAAGTTAGTCTATACTATTACCAACTCAAAATATAAAGAATCATTTCAGCCTACTTAGTTCTTATGAAATCGGTAATAAAGAATTTAAAATTTTGATTATTTTATATGAACTCATTTGGAAGTTGGCCGATTGTGAAAATTGCACCCATACGGCTGATCTAAGATTTTCACCAAAGTTAGTCTAGACTATTGCCAACTCAAAATATAAAGAATCATTTCCGGCCTACTAAGTTCTTATGAGATCGGTAATATAGAATTTAAAATTTTGATTATTTTATATGAACTCATTTGGAAGTTGGCCGATTGTGAAAATTGCACCCATAAGGCTGATCTAAGATTTTCACCAAAGTTAGTCTAGACTATTGCTAACTCAAAATATAAAGAATCATTTCCGGCCTACTAAGTTCTTATGAGATCGGTAATAAAGAATTTAAAATTTTGATTATTTTATATGAACTCATTTGGAAGTTGGCCGATTGTGAAAATTGCACCCATACGGCTGATCCAAGATTTTCACCAAAGTTAGTCTATACTATTACCAACTCAAAATATAAAGAATCATTTCCGGCCTACTAATTTCTTATGAGTTCGGTAATAAAGAATTTAAAATTTTGATTATTTTATATGAACTCATTTGGAAGTTGGCCGATTGTGAAAATTGCACCCATACGGCTGTTCTAAGATTTACACCAAAGTTAGTCTATACTATTGCCAACTCAAAATATAAAGAATCATTTCCGGCCTACTAAGTTCTTATGAGTTCGGTAATAAAGAATTTAAAATTTTGATTATTTTATATGAACTCATTTGGAAGTTGGCCGATAGTGAAAATTGCACCCATACGGCTGATCTAAGATTTTCACCAAAGTTAGTCTATACTTTTACCAACTCAAAATATAAAGAATCATTTCCGGCCTACTAAGTTCTTATGAGTTCGGTAATAAAGAATTTAAAATTTTGATTATTTTATATGAACCCATTTGGAAGTTGGCCGATTGTGAAAATTGCACCCATACGGCTGATCTAAGATTTTCACCAAAGCTAGTCTATACTATTACCAACTCAAAATATAAAGAATCATTTCCCGCCTACTAAGTTCTTATGAGATCGGTAATAAAGAATTTAAAATTTTGATTATTTTATATGAACTCATTTGGAAGTTGGCCGATTGTGAAAATTGCACCCATACGGCTGATCTAAGATTTTCACCAAAGTTAGTCTATACTATTGCCAACTCAAAATATAAAGAATCATTTCCGGCCTACTAAGTTCTTATGAGATCGGTAATAAAGAATTTAAAATTTTGATTATTTTATATGAACTCATTTGGATGTTGGCCGATTGTGAAAATTGCACCCATACGGCTGATCTAAGATTTTCACCAAAGTTAGTCTATACTATTACCAACTCAAAATATAAAGAATCATTTCCGGCCTACTAAGTTCTTATGAGATCGGTAATAAAGAATTTAAAATTTTGATTATTTTATATGAACTCATTTGGAAGTTGGCCGATAGTGAAAATTGCACCCATACGGCTGATCTAAGATTTGCACGAAAGTTAGTCTATACTTTTACCAACTCAAAATATAAAGAATCATTTCCGGCCTACTAAGTTCTTATGAGTTCGGTAATAAAGAATTTAAAATTTTGATTATTTTATATGAACCCATTTGGATGTTGGCCGATTGTGGAAATTGCACCCATACGGCTGATCTAAGATTTTCACCAAAGTTAGTCTAGACTATTGCCAACTCAAAATATAAAGAATCATTTCCGGCCTACTAAGTTCTTATGAGTTCGGTAATAAAGAATTTAAAATTTTGATTATTTTATATGAACTCATTTGGAAGTTGGCCGATTGTGAAAATTGCACCCATACGGCTGATCTAAGATTTTCACCAAAGATAGTCTATACTATTACCAACTCAAAATATAAAGAATCATTTCCGGCCTACTAAGTTCTTATGAGATCGGTAATAAAGAATTTAAAATTTTGATTATTTTATATGAACTCATTTGGAAGTTGGCCGATAGTGAAAATTGCACCCATACGGCTGATCTAAGATTTTCACCAAAGTTAGTCTATACTATTGCCAACTCAAAATATAAAGAATCATTTCCGGCCTACTAATTTCTTATGAGATCGGTAATAAAGAATTTAAAATTTTGGTTATTTTATATGAACCCATTTGGAAGTTGGCCGATTGTGAAAATTGCACCCATACGGCTGATCTAAGATTTGCACCAAAGTTAGCCTATACTATTACCAACTCAAAATGTAAAGAATCATTTCCGGCCTACTAAGTTCTTATGAGTTCGGTAATAAAGAATTTAAAATTTTGATTATTTTATATGAACTCATTTGGAAGTTGGATGATAGTGAAAATTGCACCCATACGGCTGATCTAAGATTTTCACCAAAGTTAGTCTATACTATTACCAACTCAAATTATAAAGAATCATTTCCGGCCTACTCATTTCTTATGAGATCGGTAATAAAGAATTTAAAATTTTGATTATTTTATATGAACTCATTTGGAAGTTGGCCGATTGTGAAAATTGCACCTATACGGCTGATCTAAGATTTTCACCAAAGTCAGTCTAGACTATTGCCAACTCAAAATGTAAAGAATCATTTCCGGCCTACTAAGTTCTTATGAGATCGGTAATAAAGAATTTAAAATTTTGATTATTTTATATGAACCCATTTGGATGTTGGCCGATTGTGGAAATTGCACCCATACGGCTGATCTAAGATTTGCACCAAAGTTAGTCTATACTATTGCCAACTCAAAATATAAAGAATCATTTCCGGCCTACTAAGTTCTTATGAGATCGGTAATAAAGAATTTAAAATTTTGATTATTTTATATGAACCCATTTGGAAGTTGGCCGATTGTGAAAATTGCACCCATACGGCTGATCTAAGATTTTCACCAAAGTTAGTCTATACTATTACCAACTCAAAATATAAAGAATCATTTTAGCCTACTAAGTTCTTATGAAATCGGTAATAAAGAATTTAAAATTTTGATTATTTTATATGAACTCATTTGGAAGTTGGCCGATTGTGAAAATTGCACCCATACGGCTGATCTAAGATTTTCACCAAAGTTAGTCTAGACTATTGCCAACTCAAAATATAAAGAATCGTTTCCGGCCTACTAAGTTCTTATGAGATCGGTAATAAAGAATTTAAAATTTTGATTATTTTATATGAACTCATTTGGAAGTTGGCCGATTGTGAAAATTGCACCCATACGGCTGATCTAAGATTTACACCAAAGTTAGTCTATACTATTGCCAACTCAAAATATAAAGAATCATTTCCGGCCTACTAAGTTCTTATGAGATCGGTAATAAAGAATTTAAAATTTTGATTATTTTATATGAACTCATTTGGATGTTGGCCGATTGTGAAAATTTCACCCATACGGCTGATCTAAGATTTACACCAAAGTTAGTCTATACTATTGCCAACTCAAAATATAAAGAATCATTTCCGGCCTACTAAGTTCTTATGAGTTCGGTAATAAAGAATTTAAAATTTTGATTATTTTATATGAACCCATTTGGAAGTTGGCCGATTGTGAAAATTGCACCCATACGGCTGATCTAAGATTTTCACCAAAGTTAGTCTAGACTATTGCTAACTCAAAATATAAAGAATCATTTCCGGCCTACTAAGTTCTTATGAGATCGGTAATAAAGAATTTAAAATTTTGATTATTTTATATGAACTCATTTGGAAGTTGGCCGATTGTGAAAATTGCACCCATACGGCTGATCTAAGATTTTCACCAAAGTTAGTCTATACTATTACCAACTCAAAATATAAAGAATCATTTCCGGCCTACTAATTTCTTATGAGTTCGGTAATAAAGAATTTAAAATTTTGATTATTTTATATGAACTCATATGGATGTTGGCCGATTGTGAAAATTGCACCCATACGGCTGATCTAAGATTTTCACCAAAGTTAGTCTATACTATTGCCAACTCAAAATCTAAAGAATCATTTCCGGCCTACTAAGTTCTTATGAGATCGGTAATAAAGAATTTAAAATTTTGATTATTTTATATGAACTCATTTGGAAGTTGGCCGATTGTGAAAATAGCACCCATACGGCTGATCTAAGATTTTCACCAAAGTTAGTCTATACTATTACCAACTCAAAATATAAAGAATCATTTCCGGCCTACTAATTTCTTATGAGTTCGGTAATAAAGAATTTAAAATTTTGATTATTTTATATGAACTCATTTGGAAGTTGGCCGATTGTGAAAATTGCACCCATACGGCTGATCTAAGATTTACACCAAAGTTAGTCTAGACTATTGCCAACTCAAAATATAAAGAATCATTTCCGGCCTACTAAGTTCTTATGAGTTCGGTAATAAAGAATTTAAAATTTTGATTATTTTATATGAACCCATTTGGAAGTTGGCCGATTGTGGAAATTGCACCCATACGGCTGATCTAAGATTTTCACCAAAGTTAGTCTATACTATTACCAACTCAAAATATAAAGAATCATTTCCGGCCTACTAAGTTCTTATGAGATCGGTAATAAAGAATTTAAAATTTTGATTATTTTATATGAACTCATTTGGAAGTTGGCCGATTGTGAAAATTGCACCCATACGGCTGATCTAAGATTTTCACCAAAGTTAGTCTAGACTATTGCTAACACAAAATATAAAGAATCATTTCCGGCCTACTAAGTTCTTATGAGATCGGTAATAAAAAATTTAAAATTTTGATTATTTTATATGAACTCATTTGGAAGTTGGCCGATTGTGAAAATTGCACCCATACGGCTGATCTAAGATTTTCACCAAAGTTAGTCTATACTATTACCAACTCAAAATATAAAGAATCATTTCCGGCCTACTAATTTCTTATGAGTTCGGTAATAAAGAATTTAAAATTTTGATTATTTTATATGAACTCATTTGGATGTTGGCCGATTGTGAAAATTGCACCCATACGGCTGATCTAAGATTTACACCAAAGTTAGTCTATACTATTGCCAACTCAAAATCTGAAGAATCATTTCCGGCCTACTAAGTTCTTATGAGATCGGTAATAAAGAATTTAAAATTTTGATTATTTTATATGAACTCATTTGGAAGTTGGCCGATTGTGAAAATTGCACCCATACGGCTGATCTAAGATTTTTACCAAAGTTAGTCTATACTATTACCAACTCAAAATATAAAGAATCATTTCCGGCCTACAAGTTCTTATAAGATCTGTAATAAAGAATTTAAAATTTTGATTATTTTATATGAACCCATTTGGAAGTTGGCCGATTGTGGAAATTGCACCCATACGGCTGATCTAAGATTTTCACCAAAGTTAGTCTATACTATTACCAACTCAAAATGTAAAGAATCATTTCCGGCCTACTAAGTTCTTATGAGATCGGTAATAAAGAATTTAAAATTTTGATTATTTTATATGAACTCATTTGGAAGTTGGCCGATTGTGAAAATTGCACCCATACGGCTGATCTAAGATTTTCACCAAAGTTAGTCTATACTATTGCCAACTCAAAATATAAAGAATCATTCCCGGCCTACTAAGTTCTTATGAGATCGGTAATAAAGAATTTAAAATTTTGATTATTTTATATGAACTCATCTGGAAGTTGGCCGATTGTGAAAATTGCACCCATACGGCTGATCTAAGATTTTCACCAAAGCTAGTCTATACTATTACCAACTCAAAATATATAAAAAGAATCATTTCCCGGCCTACTAAGTTCTTATGAGATCGGTAATAAAGAATTTAAAATTTTGATTATTTTATATGAACTCATTTGGAAGTTGGCCGATTGTGAAAATTGCACCCATACGGCTGATCTAAGATTTTCACCAAAGTTAGTCTATACTATTACCAACTCAAAATATAAAGAATCATTTCCGGCCTACTAAGTTCTTATGAGATCGGTAATAAAGAATTTAAAATTTTGATTATTTTATATGAACTCATTTGGAAGTTGGCCGATAGTGAAAATTGCACCCATACGGCTGATCTAAGATTTTCACCAAAGTTAGTCTATACTATTGCCAACTCAAAATATAAAGAATCATTTCCGGCCTACTAATTTCTTATGAGATCGGTAATAAAGAATTTAAAATTTTGATTATTTTATATGAACCCATTTGGAAGTTGGCCGATTGTGAAAATTGCACCCATACGGCTGATCTAAGATTTGCACCAAAGTTAGTCTATACTATTACCAACTCAAAATGTAAAGAATCTTTTCCGGCCTACTAAGTTCTTATGAGATCGGTAATAAAGAATTTAAAATTTTGATTATTTTATATGAACCCATTTGGAAGTTGGCCGATTGTGAAAATTGCACCCATACGGCTGATCTAAGATTTTCACCAAAGTTAGTCTATACTATTACCAACTCAAAATGTAAAGAATCATTTCCGGCCTACTAAGTTCTTATGAGATCGGTAATAAAGAATTTAAAATTTTGATTATTTTATATGAACTCATTTGGAAGTTGGCCGATAGTGAAAATTGCACCCATACGGCTGATCTAAGATTTTCACCAAAGTTAGTCTATACTATTACCAACTCAAAATATAAAGAATCATTTCCGGCCTACTAAGTTCTTATGAGATCGGTAATAAAGAATTTAAAATTTTGATTATTTTATATGAACTCATTTGGAAGTTGGCCGATTGTGAAAATTGCACCCATACGGCTGATCTAAGATTTTCACCAAAGTTAGTCTAGACTATTGCCAACTCAAAATGTAAAGAATCATTTCCGGCCTACTAAGTTCTTATGAGATCGGTAATAAAGAATTTAAAATTTTGATTATTTTATATGAACCCATTTGGATGTTGGCCGATTGTGAAAATTGCACCCATACGGCTGATGTGAGATTTTTACCAAAGTTAGTCTATACTATTGCCAACTCAAAATATAAAGAATCATTTCCGGCCTACTAAGTTCTTATGAGATCGGTAATAAAGAATTTAAAATTTTGATTATTTTATATGAACCCATTTGGAAGTTGGCCGATTGTGAAAATTGCACCCATACGGCTGATCTAAGATTTTCACCAAAGTTAGTCTATACTATTACCAACTCAAAATATAAAGAATCATTTCAGCCTACTAAGTTCTTATGAAATCGGTTATAAAGAATTTAAAATTTTGATTATTTTATATGAACTCATTTGGAAGTTGGCCGATTGTGAAAATTGCACCCATACGGCTGATCTAAGATTTTCACCAAAGTTAGTCTAGACTATTGCCAACTCAAAATATAAAGAATCATTTCCGGCCTACTAAGTTCTTATGAGATCGGTAATAAAGAATTTAAAATTTTGATTATTTTATATGAACTCATTTGGAAGTTGGCCGATTGTGAAAATTGCACCCATACGGCTGATCTAAGATTTACACCAAAGTTAGTCTATACTATTGCCAACTCAAAATATAAAGAATCATTTCCGGCCTACTAAGTTCTTATGAGATCGGTAATAAAGAATTTAAAATTTTGATTATTTTATATGAACTCATTTGGATGTTGGCCGATTGTGAAAATTGCACCCATACGGCTGATCTAAGATTTTTACCAAAGTTAGTCTATACTATTGCCAACTCAAAATATAAAGAATCATTTCCGGCCTACTAAGTTCTTATGAGTTCGGTAATAAAGAATTTAAAATTTTAATTATTTTATATGAACCCATTTGGAAGTTGGCCGATTGTGGAAATTGCACCCATACGGCTGATCTAAGATTTGCACCAAAGTTAGTCTATACTTTTACCAACTCAAAATATAAAGAATCATTTCCGGCCTACTAAGTTCTTATGAGTTCGGTAATAAAGAATTTAAAATTTTGATTATTTTATATGAACCCATTTGGATGTTGGCCGATTGTGGAAATTGCACCCATACGGCTGATCTAAGATTTTCACTAAAGTTAGTCTATACTATTACCAACTCAAAATATAAAGAATCATTTCCGGCCTACTAAGTTCTTATGAGTTCGGTAATAAAGAATTTAAAATTTTGATTATTTTATATGAACCCATTTGGATGTTGGCCGATTGTGGAAATTGCACCCATACGGCTGATCTAAGATTTTCACTAAAGTTAGTCTATACTATTACCAACTCAAAATATAAAGAATCATTTCCGGCCTACTAAGTTCTTATGAGTTCGGTAATAAAGAATTTAAAATTTTGATTATTTTATATGAACCCATTTGGGAGTTGGCCGATTGTGGAAATTGTACCCATACGGCTGATCTAAGATTTTCACCAAAGTTAGTCTATACTATTACCAACTCAAAATATAAAGAATCATTTCCATCCTACTAAGTTCTTATGAGTTCGGTAATAAAGAATTTAAAATTATGATTATTTTATATTGAATATTTTGTATTCGAAATACACTATATAGAAAAAGCTGGGATGGGATGAAAAAATGTAATCATCATTTTATTTTTTATTTGCATTTCTAATATGTATAAAAAAAAACTGGGATGGGATGAGATAGTGTTACCTGATGAACATTTTTATTTTTTCTGGGATGAAAAACTGGGATAACTTCACATGCTTCAATTTTTAGAGTTTAAAGAATCATAAAATTTATAAATTCATACAGTACCTAGTAATTATTAAAATTTGTAGGATTTGTAGAATTGATAGAATTGATCAATTTTATAAAATTTAGAGAATTTATCGCAATCACAGGGTTTGTAAGATTTATACGATTTACAAGATTTTTAGAATTTAGGAACTTAATGAATTTTTTGACTTAGTATAATTTGTGCGTTTTTAAAACTTCTAGAATATATAAAATTCATAGAAATTGTGGAGTTCATAGAATTTAAAGAAATCTGGTAATTTTTAAAATAAGTCAAATATGAGTTATAACTTACAAAACTTTAAATTTTATACAAAATTTGTACAATTTGTAGAAGTACTAGAATTTCAAAATTTTCTAGAATTAATGGACTTTATAAAATTTATAGAATTTACAAAATTCATAAGAATTAAAAAATCTGTGGAAATTATGTAATTTATTGAATTTAACAAATTTTTTAAAATTTATAGAATATATCACATTTACAGAGCTTGTAAGATTTATAGAATTTAATTACATGATTTGCAGAATTTAACGATTTAACTGAATTTTTAACTTTATATAGAATTTATACAGAATTTGTACCATTAATTTAATTTGTAGAATTTAATGAATTTACAGAGTTAATTCGTATCAACTCATTAATACCAAAATGCATACAAAATATACAAAATTTATAAAATTTATGGTAATAATAGAATTTATAAAATTTATAAATTTACAGAGTTTCGACACTCAGTGTAAATCATAAAATTTAAAGAATTAGTAGAATTTGTAAAATTTCTAGAGTTTGTCAACTTTGTAAAATTTAGAGAATGCATTAACAGGGTTTGTACAATTTATAGAATTTATAGGATTTGCAGAATTTAAACAGCTTACTAAATGTTTTGACTTTATAGAATTTATGAAGAATTTGGGGGATTTATAGAATTTAGAAAATTTCTTAAAATTCATACAATTTATAGACTTAGTAAAATTTATAAAATTTGTAGGATTTGTAGGATTAATAGAATTTATCAATTTTATAAAATTTAGAGAATTTATCGCATTCACAGTGCTATATGATTTATACAATATACAGGATTTTTAGAATTTAACAACTTAATGAATTTTTTGACTTAATAGAATTTGTACGTTTTATAAAATTTATAGAAATTGTGGAGGTCATAAAATTTAAAGAAATCTATTAATTGTTAAAATAAGTCAAATATGAGTTATAACTTACAAAATTTCAAATTTAATACAAAATTTGTACAATTTGTAGAAGTACTAGAACTTCAAAATTTTATAGAATTAATGGACTTTTTAAAATTTATAGAATTTACAAAATTCATAAAAATTTATAAATTTATATAGTTTATGTAGCTTAATATAAATTATAAAATTTGTGGAAATAATTTAATTTGTTGAATTTACCGAATTTTTTAAAATTTATAGAATATATTACATTTACAGAGTTTGTAAGAAATAAACAACTTTTAAAATTTGAATTTTTAACTTTATATAGAATTTACAGATATGTGGCATTAATTTAATTTGTCGAAATTAATGAGTTTACAGAGTTAATTCGTAGCAACTCAAAAATAACAAAATGCGTACAAAATATACAAAATTTATAGAATTTATAGTAATAATAGAATTTAGAAAATTCATAAAATTTATAAATTTACAGAGTTTTCGAGACTCAGTGTAAATCATAAAATTTAAGGAATTAGTAGAATTTGTGAAATTTGTACAATTTTACAACTTTATAAAATTTAGAGAATATATTGCATGAACAGGATTTGTAAAATTTATAAAATTTATAGGATTTGCAGGATTTACTTACTAAGAAGAGCTTATTAAATGTTTTGAATTTGAAGAATTTGTGGGATTTCTAGAATTTAGAAAATTTCTAAAAGTTCATACAATTTATATATTTATATAGCTTACAGACTTAGTAGAATTTATAAAATTTATAGCATTTGTGAAATTAAATTTTATAAAATTTAGAGAATACATATATCGTATGCGCAGGGGTTTGTAAGATTTGTAGAATTTACGGGATTTTTGAAACTTAAAGAACGTAATGAATTTTTTGACTTAACAGAATTTGTACGATTTATAATATTTATAGAATACATACAATTTATAAAAATTACTTAGTTCTTAGAATTTAAAAAATCATTTTATTTTTAAAATAGGTCAAATTTGATTTGAACAAAATTAGTTCTATAAATTTTTTTAGAATTTAAGACATTTATAGAATTAATAGAATTTATTGTACTTATCAATTTGAATTTGTAAGATTTATAGAATTTGCTGGATTTGCAGAATTTAAAGGTCTTACTGAATTTTTGGACTTTATACAAATTACGGAATTTAAAGAAATTATAGAATTTATAAAATTGATGGATTTTATCGAATTTGCGGAATTTAAACAGTTCAACGAAAAATAAGTTAAATTTTGAAATTTGAAGAAATTTTTGTTGAATTTAAAAAAAATTTTACAGTTGAACTAACCAATTTAATAAAATTTAAAAAATGTTTACTTATATTGAATTTATAGAACTTATAGCGATATTAGAATTAATCGAATTTTATGAATTTACAAAAATTTTAATAAAATTTATAGAATCCATCGAAATTATACATATTTTACTATTTTTAGTGAATATTTCAAGATATTTTCAATGTATGTTTGCATGTTTATCACTCAGCACTTATCACTCATCACTCATCGTTTATCACATTCAGCCATCACTCATTAGCCATCACTCATCAATCAACAACCATGAACCACCAAATATACACCATCAACCATCAATCATCAACCATCAATCATCAACCATCAATCATTAACCATCAATCTTCTACTATCAAAAATACCTAATTTATATATCTAAATTAAAATCCTACAAATCTTCCACAGAACGCATCAATTCAGCCGCCTATTTTATTGGATAATGACCATAAAATAAAAACACACGTACAAATTTAAAAAACTCAGCTAAAACTCACGATAAAATTAATATTTTAAACAAAATCACGTGTATACACGGGACAAACGAGTAAACGTAAAAACTTGTACCTTCTAGGAGTTTGCATGTATGAAAATAGTTCAGCAGTCAAAATGCAGAATCCTACATGAAATATGTAATTTTTTATGGTTTGTAAATCGCTCACAATTTGTAGATTTTTGTAAGGTAATTTTCAAGAAAATTGTAGAGATATCAACCTTCGAAATCGAAACAGAAGTACAGATTTTCAATTTTTGGGGCTCTGAATTTGTAGTCTATTGTTCTGGGGTTTTGAGCAAATTGGGAAAATAGAAACAATCGGTGGTAGACTTTTAAGTGATGTTTTTCCGTTTGATAAATACATCATGTCGACATTCACCGTATAAAAATGGTTTAGGCCACTTAGCAATAACAAATACATCACGGCTCTCGTCTAAACCTTTTCGATTGTAAATGGATGTCCTAATGTGAAATCGTTATTAGCAAAACGAGAAATTTGTTGTGTTGGAACGCATCATCTTCAAGAAATGCCTTTTAATTTTTATCTGTTAATTTTAACCAGGACTACAAGAGGTCCGACTTTTATTCATCAACTGACTACATCACAGAACATCAATTGACTACATCACAGAAGAAGTTGAACTTTGTTCATAGATAAAACTAAACCATATAACATTTTGTCCTATAGCATTGTTAGTAGTCTCATTAGAGCCCCACATTGTTTTTGTGATTTTTTTTTAAAACCGATTTGCGAAAATGTTTAAATAAATAATAGGCACAATACTTTCGCTCTTCGCTTTTGTCTTTTGTTATACAGGGTGCGTTTTTATGTTCCAGGTTGATTTTGTTTGGCCGCCATTATGGTTTGGATGGCAATTGTCAGTTGGTATTTGACAGTCGTAGAGAGAGGGCGATAAAAATATATTATGGAGCAACGAGATTGGAGTGCTTGAGTTTTACAGCTCGGTATAGACGATCACTATTTTTGGCAAAAATCATTATGATCGACGGAGCACATTTCGACTGGGCTGGTTTTATTAATAAACAAAATTGCCGCTGTTGGGGCACGGTATTGCGCAACGGATGTTTGCCAATTGGTAGCTATTTAGGTGTATGCGGTGGTACTAGTGGTTTAATGAAACTGCTCGACCATTCGAACAGAATTGATAGTGGTTTGGTTCATTGGGTAATCGTTTTTTTTATCATTATATTTTTTTTTTTTTTTCACAGGTCATCATGGACACTTATCGAACGGGTGGCATCCGGCCCACGCTCCACACAGCCCAAGATACACACAGTGGCTGATACAGGGCATAGGCCATTATTTTAAGTTTAAAAAACAAATTTTATCTTCTTATAATTGACCCAGTATACAATAAAAATTGAAATTTTATACAGGAAAATTAGTGTCCGTATAAAATTTACAGGAGGCCGCTATTGCTTTTGAAGGTTAAAAGCAACAGCAAGCTCTCAGCGTTAGCTTGAAGTCAACTCTATCTAACCTCCCACTCATCTCCCAAATCTATCTCTAACCGGCTCACTTAATCTATTGTTCGATTTCGATTTATTACGAAAACATTATTTCTATAACACAACACAACATTAAAAATCAAATTTAGTTTACGGAAATAAAACATTAAACTAAATGTTACAACAACAAATTTTAATTTAAAAAATTACCGTGATATTTTCAATAAAATTGTTCTTGAGATGTTACCTGTATAACTTCAACAGCCCGTAGCTCATTAATATGCTATTACCGTGTTTTTATTTGGAATTTATTTGAGAATTTTGAGAAATAGCGTTATGGGTAAGTACAAATATTTTTGTTGTCATCGATCTAACATCATTCATTGTTTTTATAATTTGATTGCATAAAACGAAGAAATTTATCATACGTAACACAACATAGAGGTAGTCATCCTGTAGTAGCATGAAAGGCTATAGAATGCAAGGTACCGAGTTCGATCCTAAGAAGCATATTCTGTAAAAATGAAATTTTTGGTAAAATTTCTGAATTGCCGATATTGAAAATCACAAAAAATAAACCGAATAAAATTCGAAGAAATATCGAGAAAAAACAATAATTTTTGGAAATTTTAATGCAATAACAATGTAATTATTTATAAAAAAGCTCACAGTTTCTAAAATCAAACCTCAGACATTTTGCACAAAACTACAACACACGCCATCTTTTAACAGAAACACTGCACTAAATTTAGTACGTATACCTTAACAGAGATGTCACCATATATTCATATTCGAGACAAATTGGTTTTGCTCTGGACGATTGTATAAAACAAACAAATTAACGATAATTAGTATATGATGTGTTAGCCGAGGCAGTCAGGTGATGGACTGGAGTAGTGAAGGTACTGAGTTCGATTCTAAGCAACGCAAGATTTGTTTTTAGATGAAAATTATATGAATTGGCAAAAATCTGAGAAATCAGACTGCGCGGGATCGCCAGAGAAAAGAAAATGGCATAATTCGGAAAAATTCCGGGAAAAAAAAATTATCAAATTTTTGCTTAAAAAAACACCGGAAGTTTGCAGAATCGAACCCGGGACCTTTTGCACAACACTTCTTCATCTTACCAACCAGCCAATCAGCTCTATACGCTACTTTTTAAAATCGAACCTCAGACACTTAGTACAAAAGTAAAACACACGCCATCTTTTAAACCTAAACCAAACATGTTAGCACATTTAGCAGAAACATTCTGTACTAAATTTCGTTCGTATGCTCTAACAGAGATGTCACCATATCCATATTACAGATACATTTTTTTTTTTGCTCTGTTCGATTGCATAAAACAAACAAATTTATGTTACTTAGTATATGATGTGGTAGCTGAGATAGTAAGGTGATGGAGTGGAGTGATGAAGGTCTGGGGTTCGAGTCCAAGCAGGGTCAACCAAAAAAATTTGTTTTTGGATGAAAAATTGTGAATTGGGGATAATCCGAGAAGATTATCGGGATTTGAGATCGCTCAAAAAAAAATTTGGTAAAATTCGTGGAAATAAAAAAAAAATCAAATTTTTACTTAAAAAAAAAAATATAGTCGGAAGTTTCTAGAATCGAACTCCAGACCTTTTGCACATCACTCCTTCATCTTACCACCCGACCACTCATCTCTATATAATTACTACTCAGTTTTTCGTTTAAGTACTGTAAAATTTGGACTTGGTGAAAAATCGCATAAAATTTTTTGTTATTATACCAGGCGAACAGAATTTAAAAAACAACACATTTGTCATCAACGCGACATTATTTTGTATCAAAGCGTGCCACTTCAAGTTATGTGACACTTGAACATACAAAATTAAGTCATATTGCTGACAATTCTACCTTCTTGTAATTTTTGTTCGCCTGTTAAAATGACAAAAATTTTTTGCGATTTTTGATAAAAAAAAAAAAATTTTGTTTTTTAATTTCTGCTCACATGGTAAATAAAAATTAACTTTTTTTAATTAAAAAGGCAATCATAACTCAATATCAACCATCCAAATAGAAAATTTGAGTTCGATCCTTGCGGCGGAAGGACTTTTTTTGTTTGTAACAAAAAGCTCCAAATTTTCTATTTGGGTGGTTGCTATTGAGTTATGATTGCCTTTTTAATTAAAAAAAGTTAATTTTTATTTACCATGTGAGCAGAAATTAAAAAACAAAATTTTTTTTTTTTTATCAAAAATCGCAAAAAATTTTTGTCATTTTAACAGGCGAACAAAAATTACAAGAAGGTAGAATTGTCAGCAATATGACTTAATTTTGTATGTTCAAGTGTCACATAACTTGAAGTGGCACGCTTTGATACAAAATAATGTCACGTTGATGACAAATGTGTTGTTTTTTAAATTCTGTTCGCCTGGTATAATAACAAAAAATTTTATGCGATTTTTCGCTAAGTCCAAATTTATCAGTATTTAAACGAAAAACTGAGTAGTAACTATATAGAGATTAGTGGTTGGGTGGTAAGATGAAGGAGTGATGTGCGAAAGGTCTGGAGTTCGATTCTTGAAACTTCCAACTTTATTGTTTTTTTTTTTAAGCAAAAATTTGATTTTTTTTTTATTTACACGAATTTATTCGGATTTTACCAATTTTTTTTGCAGCGATCTCGATCCCGCTAATCTTCTCGAATTATCCCCAATTTTTTTCATCTAAAAATAAATATTTACTTTGACTTTGCTTGGACTCGAACTCCAGACCTTCGTCACTCCAGTCCATCACCTTACTACCACGGCTACCACATCATGTACAAGGTAATATAAATTTGTTTCTTTTATGCATTCGATATTTTGCTCTATAAATGTCTCTGTTAGGGCATACGTACTAGATTTAGTACAAAGTGTTGATGCAGATAAATTGTTCGTTGCTTATTTGCAACTATATTGGTTTTCGAAATAAATTCTTACCTCAAATGTACCTACCATTTTATTTTCGATGCCGTATTATATTCTCATCCTGTAACCATTGTAAATTATAAAAATACAAAAAAAAAAAATCGATTCCGTATTTTTGTAGAATCGAACTGGAGGACCCGTTGGACTATATGGTAATCCATCATGCTTTAGGTATCAACTCTTATGTTGACTAACATTAAATGTTTTATTTGACTTCCGCTCAACAAATTAAAAATCTGTGTCATTAATGCATAAGGAATAACTCATTTCAGTCCTAAATCGTATTTCGTAGGCGAATGAAGTAAACAATTTTTGACAGCTATAAAACTGTAGGTATACAAATTTTTTTTAGTTTTTTCAAAATTTTATTGAGTTTTTTGATTAATAAATATTGTAATTAAGTGATATTACGTGACAATAAATAGTTGTAACATAACAAATCAGTGTGTATAAACTGTTTACAATCAAAATACTGATTTTTGAGTGGGCTTAATTTTGTGTGTATTAAAAATGCCAACAAACACACACACACATTGTTTTCACGCCATCTTCATCTTCATCATTCGCTCGCTCGACACTCGACGCAAGCACCAATTCTCTAAATGTTCTCCTGCGCTGGCGGTTAAAATATTCAATTGTGATTGATTTGAGCCCGAATCGACGGATTAATCGATATTAATGGAAAATTCGTCAGCGTCACACAAATCCATAGTGATTATATGGTTCAGTGTGTTCCCAGATAAATGACCAGCATAGCATAATGATGTAAATTGTTCCTCCTTAATTTTTGTATTAACAACTGGCTCAACGCTTCTTCGCTGTGTCCAAGAATTACCTGTTTACAAAACGAGATAAAAGAAGTTAGAATTCAAATGATTAATATTGTTTTGTTTACTGTACTTACATTGGCCGGTTTATTCACGCAGGTTGTTAAAAATCATTCAATTGGCCTTCCGCATTCGGTGTTATTTCAGCTGTGTGTAGCAGGAATAACTGGAATAAAATAAGAATATTTTACGAATTAATAAAAAAGGTAATATGGGATTGGAAATTAGAACACGCAAAGATGGAAATTTGAAGGCTACAAAAGGTCAAAAGAGGCGGCTGTTTCTCTCTCTCTCGCTCTCTCTCGCTCTCTCTCTTTGTCTCTCTCTCTATCTCTCTCTCTATCTCTCTCTCTCTATTTCTCTCTTTCTCTCTTTCTGTTTCTCTGTTTCTCTCTTTCGCTCTCTCTCTTTCTCTCTTTCTCTTTCTCTTTATCTCTCCCCCTCTCTCTGTCTCTCTCTCGCTGTCTCTCTGTCTCTCTCTTTCTCTCTCTCTCTCTCTCTCTCTCTCTCTCTCTCTCTCTCTCTCTCTCTCTCTCTCTCTCTCTCTCTCTCTCTCTCTCTCTCTCTCTCTCTCTTTCTCTCACTCTCTCTCTCTCTCTTTATGAATGTAATGTAATGTAAAAAACGCCAACAATTTTTAGGCAACATACGTTTTCCGTCCGCGTTTTCATATACTATGTATGTATATATACGCAAAAATTTATATTCGCTCGTTAAATCGAGAAAAAAGCAATTTGAATTATGCGTTGTTAATGGTGCAAGCGTTGTTTTACCAATATTTAGAGTATAGGAGCTGCGTCTATCTATATATATAAAAATTAATGTTTGTCTGAATGTCCTTTATAGAATCGTAAACTATGCATTTGATCATGTGATGATCTTAAGCAAAGTTGTTGTGCATGAGCCCACGAAGGTTTCTGAGTTGGTACGACCAATTTTCGACAGATGTCATTCCAATGAATTTCATATATTGCCGTGGCAGTTCATGCTGATTTGAATTGAAACGAAAACAGCGAACGAATGATGACGTTTCGAGTTGTGAGTGACATAAGAATTTATGTAAATTGTGAAATTCATGTCCGGCTCACATTGAACAGAAAATATTGAGTGTATGTGGATCATCTTGAGTGGAATTAAAATCGATTTCAACAATTCTCGAATGCTGATTTTTTTCACTTCAAATTTCCCTTTGATGATTTTTTTCACTTCAAATTATGCCTCCAAAGCGACAAGCAATTGGCCGATCGTCACCTCAATCACGGAAGAAAAGAGCTTTACGAGCCTCAGAATCAGACGAGCAATGAGCATTAAGGCTGGAAAATATTCGAGTACATGCCGCTGATACCCGTTCGTCTGAATCATCTGAACAACGAGAAGTGAGGTTAGAAACTGATCGAATACGTACTACTCAGGCCCGTTCGTCTGAGACAACTGAACAACGGTTAAGAAGGCTGCAAAATGTTCGAATAAGCACCGCTCGATCAAGACGAACACTGTACGCTGATTTATATCTTGGTGCATTCCATTATGACAGTAATAATGATTACAGTCTTCATTGGAAGTGTCGTCATTGGAAAAATGGATAAAATTTGCATGTATTGTAGCGCCCTCAAATTTAAGAACGAAACGCCAGGAATATGCTGCGCCAATGGAAAAGTTAAACTGCCAGAACTACATCCACCAGCCGAACCACTATCAACGTTGCTATCAGGTGTTACACGTGAGTCGAAGCATTTCTTGGAAAACATCCGTAAATACAATTCATGTTTTCAAATAACAACGTTCAGTGCAACGAACATCGTGCGCGAATATTACATGCCAACATTCAGAGTCCAAGGGCAAATTTATCATCGTACCGGATCGCTTCTACCATTGCCGGACGCAGATCACAAGTTTCTTCAAATTTATTTCATGGCAAACAGTGATGAACAAATTGAACAACGATGTCATTATAATGCGAGCACTAGACGAGAAATCGTGTCTGCGTTACAAGCTCTTTTCGATCAACACGTTCGATCGTGATAGTTGGCGAAGAATTCGAATCGCGCGACATAATTCTTTATCGCAGAAGTGGCGACGTTCAGCGAGTCTCCGATACTCATCGCTCATACGACGGATTGCAGTATCCGATTCTGTTTTGGCAAGGAGAAGATGGATATCATTTCAATATCAAAATGAGAAATCCACAAACAGACGAGGAAACGAATAAGAAAGTCAGTGCCATGAATTATTATTCGTATCGATTGATGATTCACCAAGACGCTGAGAACCACATTCTGAAATGTCGACAATTGTTCCATCAATACATCGTCGACATGTACGCGAAGATTGAAACCGAACGACTCCTATATATTCGATTGAATCAAACCAAGTTGCGTTCTGAAGAGTACATCCATTTACGAGACGCAATCGTTAATGATGGTAACGTGAATCCAAACGAATTGGGAAGAATGGTCATATTACCGTCTACTTTCACGGGGATTGTTCATCACATTTACATGCAATCCAACATGGGATGAAATTAAAGAACTGCTGTTAGCTGGACAATCATCTTCGGACCGCAATGACATTACCGCACGCATATTTAAACAAAAATTGAAATCTTTGATTTTATTATCATGCATCACATTTTTGGAGAGACACGCTGCTGGATGTATTCCATTGAATGGCAGAAAAGAGGATTGCCACATGCACATATTTTGGTTTAGTTAATCAACAAAATTACGCCAGATCAAATTAACCAAATCATCTCAGCAGAAATACCAGATAAGGACATTGATCCAGACTTATTCGACGTCGTTACGGTCAATGTGGCGCATTCAACAACAATTCACCATGCATGTCTGATGGGAAATGCACGAAACGATACCCAAGAAACTTGCTGGTTTCTGATACCATCACTGGCAATAACGGATACCTACTGTATCGTCGACGATCAGTTGATGTCGAAGTCGATAATCGTTGGGTTGTGCCATATTCACCGTTGCTCTCAAAGACCTTCAAAGCTAACATTAATGTTGAGTATTGCAATTCAGTGAAGTCGATCAAATACATTATGAAGCGACATGGCAGTCTTCGGAGTAGGGAATGTGGCCGCACCGCTCGATGAAATCAACCAATACCAACTTGGACGCTACATTAGCAGCAATGAAGCAGTATGGCGCATCTTACCATTTCCAATCCATGAACGACATCCACACAGTAGTACACTTGGCGGTGCATCTCGAGAATGGACAGCGCGTGTACTTCACAGCAGATAATGTACGTGTAAGAGCATTGGTTCCACCGGCAACAACTTTAACTGCATTTTACTCATTGTGCCAAGATGATATTTTTGCAAAGACTCTACTTTATTCTAAGGTACCCAAATTCTACACATGGAATGCCTCGGCTAAAAAGTTTCAACCTCGCAAACAAGGTAAAGCAGTTGAAGGACATCCCAATTTGTATTCCAGTGACGCATTGGTTCGTCTGTACACTGTTCACCCGAACAATACAGAATGCTTCTATCTGCGATTACTGTTAATCAATTTACGTGGACCGACATATTTCCAAGATATAAGAACAGTGAACGGTCAGCTGTGCGCCACTTATCACCAAGCTTGCCAGGAACTAAATCTTCTTGAGAATGATGCACATTGGGACACTGAACTCGGTGATGCATCGAATACTGCTCGACCAAAGCAAATACGCACGTTATTTGCCATAATATTGACAACCTGCTTCCCTTCTAATCCAAAAGATCTTTGGGAAAAATACAGGGACTACATGAGTGAAGATATTCTACATCGTTTGCGCGCTGCGAATCAAAATCCGGATATTCAATTCACACCAAACGTGTATAATGAGGCATTGATTTTGATTGAAGACAAATGTTTGGCAATCGCTAACAAGGTACTGGTGCAACTGTGAATGCCTGCTCCAAACCGACCATCGAAAGATCGTGATTTGCAACGAGAAACACACTTTGATTCTGACGAACTGGGGACATTTGTTCAGACAAATCATCCGCAGGTGGTTCCAGAACAACGCATTGCGTATGACAGAATTATGCGTGCAATCACAGAACAAAGCGGTGGACTGTTTTTCATAGATGCGCCCGGTGGTACAGGCAAGACTTTTCTTCTTTCACTCATTTTGGCAACCAAACGATTACAAAATAATATTGCACTTGCCATTGCATCATCTGGAATTGCGGCAACTCTTTTGGATGGTGGCCAAACAGCGCATTCAGCATTGAAACTGCCGTTGAATTAACAAAACACTGAGGCACCAACATGCAACATCAGCAAAAACTATGGAATGGGCAAAGTACTCCAAACGTGTCAAATTATCATATGGCACGAATGTACAATTTCTCACAAGAAAGCATTGGAAGCGCTTGATCGTACACTGCGAGATTTGAGAGGAAACGCACGGATCTTCGGTGGCGCACTCATTTTATTGTCTGGTGATTTTCGACAAACACTGACGGTTATACCACATTCAATACCCGCTGATGAACTTAATGCATGTTTCAAATCATCAGTTTTATGGCGTCATGGCCTACAACGGGATGCATCGGCTGAAAATTTTGCAAAACAATTAATGGATATTTGAAATGGGCGAATGCAAATTGATGAATCTACGCAATGTATCACCTTGCCAGCCAACTTCTGTAAGATCACAGAAAGCATAGACGAATTGGTGCAAAAAGTTTTCCCAAACATTGCACAGAACTACAAAAATCATCAGTGGCTCAGTACGCGTGCTATATTAGCGGCCAAAAACATCGATGTCAATACCATCAACTTCACTATTCAGAATGGAATACCCGGCGAAACGACAACATATAAGTCCATCGATACTGCGGTGAATCAAGACGAAGTTGTCAACTATCCAACTGAATTCTTGAATTCGCTTGATTTGACATAAATCCACCACGACTTTGCAACGGAACCAGACTCTCTCAGTCAAGAAAATGATGAACAATGTTATCGAGGCAACAATTTTTTCATGGAAAATTCAAAGGTGACGACGTACTGTTGCCACGTATCCCAATGATCCCGACAGATATGCCATTCGAATTGAAACGTTTGCAGTTCCCGGTGCGACTCGCTTTCGCAATAACTATCAACAAAGCACAAGGACAATCGTTGCAAGTGTGTGCATTAAATTTGGAGAATCCATGTTTCTCACATGGGCAGCTCTATGTGACCTGCTCACGCGTCGGAAAACCTTCTGATTTATTCGTTTACGCACCAGATGGAAAAACAAGAAATCTTGTGTATCCCACAGCACTTCAATAAATATCGAATTGAAACGAAACGCTGCAATGTCAAAATTTTTTCGAAATGAACAAAATCAATAAAATGACTCAAAATGAATTGAATATTTGTATAATGTCTTTCCTTCAAATTTATTTTAGTTGGTAGCGTAGCAACGCGCGCAGGGTACAGCTAGTGATAATTATTGTTTTGTTTACTGTACTTACATTGGCCGGTTTATTCACGCAGGTTGTTAAAAATCATTCAATTGGCCTTCCGCATTCGGTGTTATTTCATCTGTGTGTAGCAGGAATACCTGGAATAAAACAAGAATATTTTACGAATTAATAAGAAAGGTAATATGGGATCGGAAATTAGAACACGCAAAGATGGAAATTTGAAGGCTACAAAGGTCAAAAGGAGTATAATAATGGATTATATGGATAGAGTCGGCTTTCTCTCTCTCTTTCTCTTTTTCTCTCTCTATCTCTCTCTCTCTCTGTCTCTCTGTGTCTCTGTGTCTCTGTGTCTCTGTGTCTCTGTGTCTCTGTGTCTCTGTGTCTCTGTGTCTCTGTGTCTCTGTCTCTCTCTCTTTCTCTCTCTCTCTGTCTCTCTCTGTCTCTCTCTGTCTCTGTGTCTCTGTGTCTCTGTGTCTCTGTGTCTCTGTGTCTCTGTTTCTCTGTCTCTCTGTCTCTCTGTATCTCTTTCTCTCTCTCTCTTTCTCTCGTTCTCTCGTTCTCTCTCTCTCTCTCTCTCTCTCTCTCTCTCTCTCTCTCTCTCTCTCTCTCTCTCTCTCTCTCTCTCTCTCTCTCTCTCGTTCTCTCTCTCTCTCTCTCTCTCTCTCTCTCTCTCTCTCTCTCTCTCTCTCTCTCTCTCTCTCTCTCTCTCTCTCTCTCTCTCTCTCTCTCTCTTTATGAATGTAATGCAATATAAAAAACGCTAACAATTTTTAGGCAACATACGTTTTCCGTTCGCGTTTTCATTTCATATACTATGTATATATACGCAAAAATTTATATTCGCTGGGAAAATGGAGAAAAAAGCAATTTAAATTATGCATGCAAGCGTTGTTTTACCAATATTTAGAGTTGAAAAAGTGAAGTTAGAGTTGAAGATAAAAAAGTTGATGTTTCTTTAAAATTATGGCTCAAAGAAGAAAATTATTTGTCTGCACCCGTGCAGATTAACAAATTTTATTACTTAAAATTAAAATTAATTTCTGTAAACTATTGTAACTGCGTATAATTATAATCTAACTAAATTCAATTTATCGTATTCTAAGGGGTACAGCCGGTCCTAGAACGGATACAATTTTGAGAATAACTATAGTTATGTAATGTTTTGATTGATATCTTATCTAATTGATATTTTTTTTATGATATTTTTTATCGGTATTTCTCAGCCGAGTAAGAGTACCTCGAGATTAAAGGCTTAAAAGGATGATTGTACCTTAATAATCTTTAAACCAAAGAGTAAGGGGTTTTAAGAATGATGTTACATGTGTTTTTATGTATTTATATAAACCCAGAGCCAGGGTTTTTATTTAAAAAAAAACGGAGAAACAAAACTAACATGAGTTGAGCAGAGTCGAACCTCAGACAAATGTTTTACAGAAAAATGTTCATGTCTTACTACAACTGACAATATAAGAATTTTTAAATAATTTGAAATAGTTGTCCATATATTTAGGCGCATCTTGAAAGCTTACCATCTATATTTTTATGTAATTACTGTAGTAACTATAAAGAGCAATATTTAATTTAAAGTAAAATATTTGGTTAGTAAAGGTTTCAAAAAACTAAAAAATTGGAACGAAAAAACTTTAAGGAGAATCGAACCAAAGACTTTTGTAGTCCTAGTCCAGTGCGGTACATACCACTGAAACCCAAATCATAAAAGAAATCAAATTTAATTTCCATTGTCATTTTGGTTCGTTACAGCCTGACCAACAGAGTCCGGGGTTTTCTTAAGTTTATTGTTATTATTATATATTCCAATTACTTCAGAGAAATCTTTAAGCACGTAAATAATTCAAAGAAATTATGTCTAGTTGTCAGTTTCATTCGTGTTGGTTTCTTTGGTTTACTTTATGTTTTCGATAGAAACATAATGCAGGAAACCCCTAATTGTCTAATGCTGCCATCTTAAAGCTTTTAGATACAAAATTTTATATTTTTCATTTCCGTTATAAAATAAAAATAAAAAATAAATAAATAATGCAAAACGTCCTTGGTGATTGAGAATCGAACCCGAATGTTTTTTGGAATGATTAAATATCGAATGAAATAATTTGCTGTTTCAGCCTAAATATTGATTACCAGTTTTACAAAATTTATTACATACTCATTGTTTTACAATACAAAATTTTATTTTTTTCAATTCGTATTAAACCAATAAAATGTCTTGTTTGCGATTTCATGCGAGAAACACACATTTTGACAGCTCATCAATTTAGAAATAATTTTTTTTTGTTTTTAGTTATACGAGTATTTATTATAATTATTAATTAATTTAGTGTTTTGAATTGGTGATTTAAGTGAGTACACAGCTGATACAGCAAGCATATAAACAGTTTTATTACAAACAACTTAATACAAACAGAGTGAAAAAAGTGCAAATTTCATTTAGTGAGTGACGAAAAAAAAAACAAGTTTCCGTGAATCTTTAACGGTATCTGCCTACGGGCAGGATGCAGATACCTACAAAAAATAGGTTTAGCACCCTAATGAAAATGAAGCGACATGCTAATCCTATATTACCGGATACAAACAATCAAAAAAGAAGGAAATTAGTTTTTGATGACAAAGGCAGTCAGAAATACTAGATGTGGTAATAAAAAAACAGATGGGGAACACAGTTTTAAAGGCATTTCACCGTTTTTAATCGAAAAAGGGCTAGCAATGGTAACATGCCGCATACATGAAACACAAAGATTGCGTAGTGGAGACTTACTAGTGCTTACCAGCAAAGAGGAAGGTTATTTAGCTTTGATGAAAGCAACCAAGATCGCAGAAATGCCAGTGTCAGTGGAAGAGCATAATTTTTTGAATACCAGCAAAGGAGTGATATAAAGCCACGATCTAATGTATATAGACCCTGATAAAATTGTGAAAGAGTTACAGGGTCAGAAGGTTACAAAAGTCGAGAGGATCAAGAGGAAAATCAACGGGGTGCTTAAAGACACGCCCTTGCATATACTCACATTTAACACGACAGAGCTACCAAATGATGTCAAAGCAGGGTTTTTGAAATTAAATATAAGGATTTACATTCCAAATCCAATGAGATGTCATAATTGCCAGAAATACGGACACACAAAAATCAAATACGAGACGATTGAATGTGAACCCATCAAATGTGTCAATTGTCAAAATGAACACACAACTTTTGATAAGGACTGTCCTACTTTCATCATGGAAAAGAAAATAATGAAAATTAAAACTATGGACAGAATAACGTATTTCAGAGCTAAGGAAATTTATTACCGCGAATACGCTGTTTGCGTATATCAACAATAATCGAAATCAAAACAACAATAATAAGACAAGAGACAACAAGCAGTTTTTCAGCAGCAGCTGAAATACAAAAACAAACAACAAAGGAAACAACAATAAAAACAACAGAAAGAAGAGAAAATAAATATACATTTTTGAGTCCAAACGAGCTCAATATCATAATAGATGCAGAAGAGGATGAAAGAATGAATAAATAAAACCGCATAACGGAGCGAATGTTAAGATCCAATGAATGTATATGTATTGGTCGGATTAACATTCGCAGCATTTATGCCAACGGCGATATGATGCGGACTTTTCTGGCCAATGTGAATGTAATGCTATTAAGTGAGACATGGGAACGTGAGAACAAGACGTTTCGAGTGAATGGGTACAATTTGCTATCCAGACCGAGGGCCGATAGTTACGGGGGAATAGCGATATTGGCGCGATCCAATATCACGCTGGAAACAGTGGAGGTCCCTGATTTTGAACATAATGAAGTGGTCGCTGCCAAAACTCGGAATCTGGATAGAGATTTGTTAATTGTAAGTGTATATGCAACTACAATTGAATCTGCGGGTGATAGAGAAAAAGGACTGAGGGATATTAAGAAATTTTTTGACTGGGTGCGTGGAAAAAGTGACATAATTATGGGGGGTGATATGAATGCACATTCGGCAGTACGGGGGTGTGAAAGGAATAATGCATAGGGAAACTTGATTGCGGACCTCATTCTGGATTCCGATCTTGTAATACTGAATGATGGAAAACCAACAAGAATGACGTATGTAGGGGCAACAGCTAGCGCGATAGACATTACCTTAGTGTCTAGCGGGCTGGCGGCCCAAGTCACTTGGAATATTACTGATGAGAATTTGGGTAGTGATCATTATTTGATCACGCTTGTATAAGTGGTGTAAATGTAGACATTGAGCAAAGGAGCATTATAAATAGCAAAAAATGGGTCAGACGTATGAATGAAATTCTCATGATGAATGAAATAAATGAGGTCAACCAACTTGAGGATGAAATACAGAGAGTGAATGATTTGTGCAGTACGCGAATAAGAGTGAATGAAATTAAGGTACATGGTTGGTGGAACAATGAAATCCAGTATTAGTATGAACGGAAACAGATAAGCTTGAGTGAATTTAATAAGTGTATATGCCACCAGTGTAGGATAAGGTATGGACGGGCGAATGCAAGGCTAAAAAAAGTTATCCGTAGAGCGAAAAGGAAAAGTTGGCGGGAGTATGTGTCTCATACGACACATAGAACTACAACGAAGGATGTATGGAATAAATTTATTAGAGTGAGAGGTCATAAAACACAAGGCAGAAATGCCGTGTTAGATGACAGAGGGAATAAGTGACCAACGGGCTGTCTCCTTTTGGAATTGGATTTAATATCGCTCCTGTTTTCCCATTTTCCGTTCTGTTTCAATGCAACGAACGCAATTTTTGATGCATTAACTGATTTGATCCCGTAACTGCTATACCTCTCCTGAGACTAATAAGTTTTTCGAGTAATAAAATACTGTATGCATTTTTTGATCGTCATCTGATTTCTGCAGCAATATGGCGCCTAATTCTTTCTTGCAGGCGTCGTTGTGTAACTCTGTTTTCGCCTTACTGAAATATATTTTTAATACCGGATGGCTAACCAAACTTCTCTTTAATTTCTCGAACGTAGCTTTTCGCAGCTCCTTTTCGCAGAATATCACTCAGAGGTCTGGCCATCAATGTATAGTTTTAAACGAACCTCCTAAAATATCCCGCAATTTATAAAAAAACGTTAAACTTTTTTCACCGAATCCGGCTCTGGAAACTTCGAAATTGCCATAGTTTTTCCATTTGATGGTTGGATTTGCCCATTCTCAATCTGATACCCCAAATACTCAATTATACTACGAAGAAACTGGCTTTGCTTTACTTTATTTGTAAACTATTCTCTTCTGCTACATGAAGAACTTGCTTTAATCCTTCTATGCTATCACAGTAACTTGGAGCTGGCATAATTACGTCGTCAATTTACATAAATGCAGATAACCCCGTTGCGACACAATTCTTCGATTAACTTTTTCCTCTAGCTATTCATCGATTTGATTTTTCACCACCTCCATCTTCAAAGACGACAAACACTTCGACTTGTACGCAACTGGCTTCTGATCCACCACCTCAATGTGCATTTTGATGTTTGTTTTTGTTTGCTGCTTCTTTGGATTGTAGTTGATTACGGCTTTACTAATAGCGTCGGCTGCCGCTGCATCGTTCACATGCCCCAACTCAATCGGAACATCTCCACTCTGAATAGCTAACGAGTATGTCTCTTGAACAATTTTCTTCATAGTAGTAGATTGGTTGATGAGTTCTCTACCTAAAATGAAATCGACAGGTAACATCCAACCCCATCTTGAACAACATGAATATTTGTTTGGTATTCATCACCATCAATTATTAGGACTGTCTCAAAACACCCTAATGTGTTTAGCCCAATAGATCCAGCTCCGCGAAATACAATGGGATATTTAGTGTTAAATATATAATGGTTTGGGATGCAAGTGCACTCGGCTCTTCCAGTACTGTACACGATTTTTTAGCAGGCTCCGTTTTCCTCTCGCAATGTGTAGAAACATGTCCGAACTCCTGACATTTGTAGTATTTTGGGCCTTTAGATTTATTAATGCAATCCCTTCCGACATGACCAACTCCGCCGCAATTGAAACACCTGGGACCCCTTCTGAATTGATCGGTAGTACTGGTCCACCCTTATGACTGTTCTTCGACTTCTCCTTGATTTCTTCATAGTACCTCAGCTTCGCCTTAATAATTCCATCTATGGAATACCGTATTACCGCAGCATCCTCCAAATGTCCATTTTTGCCAAGCTCCCTCATTTCTAATAAATTATTTGTGTATGATTCATTGGGTTGTTTTTTTACGTTCGGCCATCTTTTTATGTATCACCGCGCTATTTTTTCTCTCGGCTAGGCCCTAGAATTGTACTTCTCCGCGGGACTTCTTTTGCTATAACTCCAGAATCACTATTGATAGACTCATTGTTTACAGCACGCTTGAATATCTCAAAAATTTTTGGCGTAAAAGAATCATCGCTAACGCTATTCTGTCCCTTTATGTTTTTCTTAGGCAAGACCAACATGTAAAGTTATTCCACGAAGTATTTAATTACCAAATAATAACAATACAGCCAACTTTCTGTTCTGTTGTTAGTTTTTATACCGCTAACCAAGACCGGATAATATTCAAGCTATCCTAGGATAAAACAATGGCATGGAGAGAATCTGTCTGGAACCGGAAAATTGCCAATTTCAAAAGCGTGGAAGACCTTTTTAGAATGGAAAAGTTATTTAAAATATCTTAATCAAATTTTCTATATAGACAACAGGGAAAAGTATTAATCACCATAGATAATTGCCCGTCACATCTATTGAAATCCATTTTTTACCGCCAGATAAAACTATTCTGAATTTTAAAATTCACTAACGACCTTTAATCAAAAAATTTTTTCATGAAATTGACCAGGGTCAATAAATACGGTAAATTAAAATTTAAACTGGATCTTAGAATTCGTAGAAATTTGTCGTTGTTCATCAGGGTATTTGATAGTTTTAGATTTTTATAGTAAGATCATTTTTAACTAATATTTTACTCAATAATTATGTCGCAAAACATTTTTGCGTCAGAAATCACATTTAAACAAAAAACACTCACATTTTTTTTTACTCAATAATTCCTTTTACTTAAAGAAACTTTACTTAAAAACTCGTTTTCTACTAAAAAACGCTTATTATATCGATAATAGGGTGAATGGATTCGAAATTCTTCAAATCGATTTGCTACCACAATAGACATCGTTACCACAATAGAATTCCTCTACTTATTTGCTTCAACTGATTACATCACGAAACAGAAAAACAATCAATGGGGTTGATAGAGTTCATGAATTTCGTTTAAAGAAGTTAAGAGGAAATTTGATGCATTACCTATACAACGATTGTTGTTAGATTCAAGTAAGCCACAGAAGATCGCTTTACTACAAAAAAAAATTAAAATTTAACTCAAAATTGTTGATACTCCAATAATGAACAATTTTTGAAACCGCCTGATCCGAATTTCAGGCTGACTGTTTTTTTTTTTTTAAAAGGAAAATTTTTTGAGTGAAATATGCACATGCAATATTTGAGCTTTATTTTTTTAACATCAATTTTTATTCACAAATCAAATTGTTTAATTTTTGAGTGAAGTTTTGAGTTAATTTGCCACAAAGCATTTTTTGCGTTCAAAATCATACTTAAACAAAAAACACGGCATATTTTTATTTTTATCTCAATAATTCACTCAAAAATTCCTTTTTCTTCCAAAAATCGCTTTCTACAACAAAAATAGGTTAAATCTATTCGAATGTTAGCTTTAAAACAAATTACAGGATAAGTTACTATATAAGCAGGTGGAAACACTTTAAATCGACTTGAAACCACAAGAGACACAGTTACAACAATAGGCTAGGAAACGTTCGGAACAGAAAAAATGATTAATGTGGTACATAGGCTTACTACCTACACCACGATTGTCGAAAGATTTATGTATTCCACAATAATGAACAATTTTGGAAACTGATTAATCCGAATTCCACGCTTATTGGTTATTTTACTTGGTAAATTGTTTGAGTGAAATTTATTTCTTCTAATTTTTCACTCCAAATAATAATAAAAAATTTATTTCACTTAATCTATTATAAAAGCGCACTACAATATTTGTGGTTTTGGTTACTCAGCAAAATTTAAGCTTTATTTTCAAAATGTTTAATTTTTGAGTGAAGTTTAAAAATGTTAATTTTTAACTATTATTTTGCTTATATTTATGTCACATTTTTTCGCGTTAAAAATCACATATAAACAAAAAACACTTTTTTTCACTCAATAATTTCTTTCACTCAAAAAATTATCACTCAAAAATTAGTTTTCTTCTAAAAATCTCTTATTACATCGAAAATAGGTTAAATCCATTCGAATGTCATCTTTAAAACATGTTACATAGCATAAGTGGTTTTGTACACTTCAAATCGACTTGTTACCACAATAGACACCATTCGACAAAATATAGATACATTGTACTGTATTTTATTATTTACTTTAACTCCAGTTAAATTTTACTGTACTCATATTACATATATTTGCAGTAAATATAAGTGATTTTGTGTGAACAATATAAGAGTTGACAACCACAATCGTTTATCTGCTTCAAATATTTTTTTTTTTCGTTTTGGATTAGGGATTTGCTGTAACTAACAGACAGTAACACTTCAGTTTATTTTATGTTTATTGCAAATATTATATAGGTCTCCGGATTTTTTTATTTATTTTTTTTTTATTGTATGCATTAAGTATAGTATCTGGTTCACAAAGCATAATTTTATATTTATCCACCGGATCTAGGGAAGTATGTCTAGACCTTATTAAATGTGATTGCTAACATTTGGGTTGATATAATTGGGTCATGGTGCACGAATGTTAGCTACAAAGTATCGAAAAATCATGAAAATCTTAAAACATGCTTCACATAAATTAAATTAAGATTAATGGGATACAAGTCGTAAATCTGTATTAACTTCCCAACTTACCTCTATATCTTATGGTTTCTATTTATTAAGACGCGCGATAAATACAACAACCGTATACATAAAAAAAATAATCAATTAAAATGTATATATACAGATGTACGTATACCTTCGAACGAGAGAGCGCCGCAATATTTATGGTTTTTTTTTACCTTTACACAGGAATTATACTCGATGGGGCTGTTTGGAATTAATTTTTTTCGACTCATTTCGAAAATCTATTCTATCTATTACGGTGATTAGTAAAGTGATAAATTTATTTGTTGGCAATGTATTATGTAAGTTATAAATTCATTATATTTTATTATACTCCCATAAAAGTAATCAGATGCGAGGTATTGAAAAATCGCGATTTATGGCTCGTGCAGCAAATCTCTCTGTTGTAATTAAAAATAATCAGATTTATAATTTAAGGTATGTGCTTAGAAGGATTCAATTTCAATTCCTTGTAACTTCTTATGTCCAAACAGCCAGATTACAAACAATTGGTGGTATTGCAGATTAGTGCCAATTTGTATCGGTGGACAAGCCATAATCAGTTAAAACAAGAAATGGAATGGGAGAGAATTTTCTTTTCGGTTAAGTTTACGGACCACATCAATGACATGACTACTATAGTTTGAGAAATATCTAATTATAAAGTATTCGCGAAGCTCTGACGCAAAATAGAAGCCTTACGCTTGATCAATAAAAATATTAGATTAAAGATTGAAAAAGGGTCACCAGGGTCACCAGTTTTGCAAATGTCTTTTCTACGCTTTCTAGTTTCCCATTGTTGCAGTGAATCTGATTACCTAATCACAAGTGTCGCGTAAATTGCGGAAGGCATTCGCTAATTCTCTCATGTCGTGGCGGAAACTCTATTTCCGAAAACTTTCAGATTCTAAAAGAGGCAGGAGCATATCGACCACACATAAAAATCCTCATTTCCATTTTTTAGAATGAATTTTTTTTATGGTCAAATTTACAGACCGCATCAATGGCATAACTAACATAGTTTCAGAAAGGTTCAACTATAAAGGGTTCGAGAGGCTCTAATACAAAATTGAAGCACTATACTTAATCAATAAAAACATTAGGTTAAGGAATCAGGGTCACCAGGGCCAACAAAACCTATTAAAAATATGAGAGAGTTGCCTGCTTTAAAACAGTTCAGCCATAATATAATTCCGGTAGTCTTACACCAAAAACATTATTTGGTGCAGATTATAAACTTATTCACAAGCCTAGCCCTTTTTTGGTTTCGAGACTTGTTTCTAGGTCTGCACCTTCTTTTCTTACTCCCTAATCAATAAAAAAAAAATTAAGTGTAGACCTAAAAAATAAGTTTTCCAGACCTTTCAGTAGGCCTTTTTTAAGATCTGGAGAAAAGCTCCTGACATTAAAACTTAAAAATTTTGTCAAAATCAGTTCATTTATCGGTACAACAAAAACCGAGTAAATATGTACGTCAATATACCACCCCCAACCGAGGATTAAACGACTGCTTAGTATTTGCCTTGAATATGTACATATATAAGTTTGCCATAAAGGAAAACAAAGCTCTTTGAAATGCAAAAGAACATGTTTTCCAAATATATGCAAATTGTACATATAACTGTGTCTGCATTTGATGCAAATCAAGGCAAAAAACATAAAGAATCGCAAAAAATCATGCACAAACAGAAGAGAGAGAGAGAAAAAGCTTAAATATTCACCGAAGGAAAAAAATGCAGGAAGTAATTTTATGGATGTAGATTTATCATTTTCTCAACAAAATTAATTCCAATGTTCCATTGAACGATTTTTTGTTTTGCTTCTGGCAAACAGTAAATTATATTCTTCGTTCTATATATCTACAAATATCATGATTGTGACTGCTCCACATATATACACAATTTTTTTTTTAAGTGTAAAAACTTGTAAATATTTAAAGGATCAATACAATGTACACTTACAGATGATGGCCTAAATAATGTGCAGTTTCACGCCACCAACAATAAATTTCATTTTACCAAATTCGTGATGATTTTAATACAAGATTTTATATTGCCTGAGCTTTTTCGTCTGCATTATAATTTCGGATAAAAAAAAAAAAAAATCATCGACATATGTGTTTACCACACACGTACGAATTCCTACCTATATAATGTCTATATAGCCGAACACGAGAACGAGTAAACGATGATGGAATGATATAAATGTTTGAAAAATTGAAATAAATATTATTTTCATATTTTCATTTTTCACACACATATACAGAAGTTCAGCAGATCTATAAATTTATTTCAAGGGAATTAAAAATCGTAAAAAATTTTTTTATTGCGCTACACAGAATTACGACAACAACAAAAAAATGTAATCTAAATACGGGTGCAAATAAAATATTCAATGTTTTTTTGTTCGAGTATAGGGGATGTGTTCCAAAACCATGTTAAAGATTCATAATCAGTGTTATAAGGTCATAAGGTTCATTTTTGCGCACCCCCCTCCACCCCATTCATAATTTTGCAAACGAAATAACGATTTAAGATGTATCCAAACTCTCAACAAAATCATTTCTAATTGTTTCACATAATTACTAAATACAATCTTGGTTAGAACACAGAATAAAAAATTTGTTCATTTCCATCAAGCATGTTGTTGACAATTTAGTGCTGTTCAAATAAGTTGTTTAGTGCTACTTTATTTAATCAACTCTTTTGTATTCACACAACAATAAATAATTTTAGATAAATAAAAGAAACTTCTTAAGTGTATAAATAATTATCTTTTAATGAATTAAATAACGAGAAGTTTTTTTATTTTTTATTTCGTTTTATAATTATTGAGAGTTAATGAAAATCATTAAGCGATTTAAGTGTTGTAAATTGAGAATTTACAGTTGAACACGTATCAGTATTAGATTTAATAAGTCATCATATGCCGTGTATGACAAAATGATGTTAAATGTTTAATGTCTATTGTCGAGTCTCTAATCTCCACTTAGTTTTAAATCCGTATAATCGCTAATTTCTAATTTTTAATGTCAAAATCCGTAATCTCTTTTATCTCTAATTCCTGTATTTATTCTATAATCTAGCTGACCTGTTTTGTCTAATGTTTATTGTTTGCCTAAGGTCTAATTTCTTACCTATAATCTCAAATCTTTAATTTCTAATTACTACTTAGTAACATAAAATTTAACCTTTCTATCCTTTAAAATTCGATTTTTTTTTTGGAAAATCACCTTGCTATAAATCAGCAAATTATGAGCCAAAAAAATCCTACAAGCTTTGATCTTGATTAGCGTAATAAACATGTTTTAAATTACTGTGATTTGATAAATGTAAATCGCTTTTGCTAAAAGGAACCTCAAACAGTGGTTGTAATCAAAACTTTATAAAGCGTAAATACAGGAATTTTAAAAAACCCTTAAGCTTTAACGAAAAAATATAGAAGCTCTCATAACTTATATTTATATGACATTTTTTGTTGAAGCTTTTAATTAAATTAATCAGCAAAATATTATTATGTTTATTTAAGTATGAGCTTTTACAAAAATAATTGAAAATGTTATACGTAAGCGCTTTCTAAAGCTTATAGATAAAACACGAAGAGCTTTTCATAAGCTAAATGATATTTTTTTTGTTGAAGCTGTTTATTGAATTAATCAGCAAAGTATTGTTATTTTTATTTAAGTATGAGCTTTTACCAAAATACTTGAAAACGTTATACGTAAGCGCTTTTTAAAGCATGTAGATAAAATACAAAGCTCTTTTCTTAAGCTATATGAAATTTTTTGTTGAAGCTTTTAATTAAATTAATCAGCAAAATATTCTAATTTTTATTTAAGTATGAGCTTTAACAAAAATAATTGAAAACGTTATACGTAAGCGCTTTCTAAAGCTTACAGATAAAACACAAAGAGCTTTTCATAAGCTAAATAATATTTTTTGTTGAAGCTTTTAATTGAATTAATCAGCAAAATATTGTTATTTTTATTTAAGTATGAGCTTTTACAAAAATACTTGAAAACGTTATATGTCAGCGTTTTTAAAGCTTATAGATAAAACACAAAGCTCTTTTCATAATCTATATGACATTTTTTGTTGAAGCTTTCAATTGAATTAATCAGGAAAATATTGTAAATTTTATTTAAGTATGAGCTTTTACAAAAATACTTGAAAAAGTTATAAGTAAGCGCTTTTTAAAGCATGTAGATAAAATAAAAAGCTCTTTTCTTAAGCTATATGAAATTTTTTGTTAAAGCTTTTAATTAAATTAATCAGCAAAATATTGTAATTTTTATTTAAGTATAGCTTTTACAAAAATACTTTGAAAACGTTATACGTAAGCACTTTTTAAAGCTTGTAGATAAAACACAAAGAGCTTTTCATAAGCTATATGACATATTTGTTGAAGCTATTAATTGAATCAAACAGCAAAATATTGTTATTTTTATTTAAGTATGAGCTTTTACCAAAATACTTGAAAACGTTATACGTAAGCGCTTTTTAAAGCATGTAGATAAAATACAAAGCTCTTTTCTTAAGCTATATGAAATTTTTTGTTGAAGCTTTTAATTAAATTAATCAGCAAAATATTCTAATTTTTATTTAAGTATGAGCTTTAACAAAAATTATTGAAAACGTTATACGTAAGCGCTTTCTAAAGCTTACAGATAAAACACAAAGAGCTTTTCATAAGCTAAATGATATTTTTTGTTGAAGCTTTTAATTGAATTAATCAGCAAAATATTGTTATTTGTATTTAAGTATGAGCTTTTACAAAAATACTTGAAAACGTCATATGTCAGCGTTTTTAAAGCTTATAGATAAAACACAAAGAGCTTTTCATAAGCTATATGACATATTTGTTGAAGCTATTAATTGAATCAAACAGCAAAATATTGTTATTTTTATTTAAGTATGAGCTTTTACAAAAATACTTGAAAACGTTATACCTATAAGCTTTTAAAGCATTTAGATAACATACAAAGATCTTTTCTTAAGCTATATGAAATTTTTTGTTAAAGCTTTTAATTAAATTAATCAGCAAAATATCGTAATTTTTATTTAAGTATGAGCTTTTACAAAAATACTTGAAAACGTTATACGTTAGCGCTATTTAAAGCTTGTAGATAAAACAAAAAGAGCTTTTCATAAGCTATATTACATATTTGTTGAAGCTATTGTTTTAATCGAATCAAACAGCAAAATATTGTTATTTTGATTTTAGTATGAGCTTTTACAAAAATACTTGACAAAGTTATACGTAAGGGATTTTTAAAGCTTGTGGATGCAATATAAAGCTCTTTTCTTTAACTACATGAAATTTTTTGTTGAATATTTTACTTAAATCAATCAGGAAAATATTGTAATTTTTATTTAAGTATGAGCTTTTACAAAAATACTTGAAAACGTTATACGTAAGCGCTTTTTATAGTTTGTAGATAAAACATAAAGCTCTTTTCATAAGCTATATGACATTTCTTGTTGAAGCTTTCAATTGCAATAATCAGGAAAATATTGTAATTTTTATTTAAGTGCGAGCTTTTACAAAAATACTTAAAAATGTTATACGTAAGCGCGTTTTAAAGCATGTGGATAAAACACAAAGCTCTGTTCATAAGCAATATGACATTTTTTGTTGAAGCTTTTAATTGAAATAATCAGCAAAATATTGTAATTTTCATTTAAGTATGAGCTTTCACAAAAGTTATACGTAGGCGCTTTTTAAAGCTTGTAGATAAAACACAAAAAGAGCTTTTCGTGTTACATGACATTTTTTGTTGAAGATTTCAATTGAATTAATCAGGAAAGTATTGTAATTTTTATTTAAGTATAGCTTTTACAAAAATATTTGAAAACGTTATACGTAAGCGCTTTTATAGCTTGAAAATAAAACACAAAGAGCTTTTCATATGCTGGAAGATTTAAAATCTCCAATTTTCATAAATTGATTTCGACCAATTGAGACTAATCTTCACCTAAATTTACTGTTACTAAAGCTCTGGATTAAGCTGACTCTTTAAAATCCTTCGTATTTATTTTATTTAGTAATTTAACAGAGTTTTATAATAAGAAAACTAAAGCTCGCTTATGCTTGTTAAAACTGTTTTCCAAATTACTAGTTTATGAGCTTTTACAACTTCGATATTTAAACGTTACTAGATAATAAACAGGCGTTTTAATTTTTACAATTTAAATCATTTGCAAATCATAAAGTTCACAAAAATCTTCACATACTGTAGCGACTCAGTGAATATGTTGACTGTACCTAGATTGTAAAACTTATTAAAAGTTAAAAGCTTTTCGAATTTTACTAGCTCTTTAAATATGAACGTTTTGAATAGTAAGTTTTTACCAATATAGTTTTAAACATAAAGCTTTTACAAACGATTTTCGATTTAACAAAAATGTAGAGCTTCTTGTAGAAAAAGTTATTATCTGTTTGATTTTGAAATTATTTTCCGAAACTCCCTGCTTAAAACCACTTTGACAACATATTAGGAATTTCAAAATATTATAAACATTAAAAATTTAATAGTTGATATGGCCTCTTAAGACTTCGATTTAATAAATGGCATTAAAAAGCTCATTGTACCGTTAAACAATTTTTAATTTTTTTAAACAAATACTGAAGGAACCCTAGGTGCTTTTTTTAAAAAAAGTGTTTAATTTCGAAGTAAATATATTGTGATGTTTTCCGTGAAACCTTTAATGAAGCTTTAATGAAGAACGTACCATTTAACAAAATTACATTTTTCATAACGTCTTTTAAATATTTCTGGCTCTCAAACTTATCAGTTTTAAATATTGAGCATTTATTTTAGTAAATTATGTCAGGCCCATCAACAACCTGGATTTACGCAAAATCATGCTTTTAATTTGGAAACAACTAAACTGCAAAATATTGAGCTTTTACACTTCATATTCAGAAGATTATTGCATTAAAGCTTTTAAAGTGTATATGTTATGTAATAAAACAATGATGTGGTTGGCGTTCTAACAAAAAGTCATATATTCACGATTTTTTAAACTTTCCGGAGGTCTAAAGCTTTTCAGATTTTAAGTTCTAATATCCAGTTTACGAAAATACCCACTTCTAGTAACATCTCAGCAGTAGTTTTCAACGGGTTTTAACATCTTTTAAAACTTTACTAGTTCAATATATATAAGCGTTTTGAATAGTGAGCTTTTATCAATATAATTTTTTATATAAAGCTTTTAGGAAAAATGTACAATTGTTGGTAGTGTTTTTCTGTAAAAAGTTAAGCTGAATTACCACAGAGCTTTTATAGCTTACAACTAAAAAAGTTTTTGTTGAAACTTTTAGCTGAATCAGCTAGTAGCTAGTGAAAAAGATTTTACATAGAAAGACAATTGTTGACAAAACTATATCAATCCCAACAATCGAGATTTACGCAAAAGCAATGAAAAACATTGAGCTATCTTAGTTCATATTTAGCAGAATTTTGTATTAAAGCTTTTAATTAAAGCGATTTATTAATTGCAAGAGTGTATATGTAATAAAACAATGTGGTTAGAGCCCTAACAAAAAGCCATTATATTCAAGCTTTTTTTACTTTCGGGATATCCGGAGCTTTCATAAGCTTTGAGCTTATGACCAGTCGAACCGTTGAGCTAAAATGTTCACTTTATAAAAATAAAGATCCAGACCTAGTAATATTTTTGAGTTTGTGGGAAATGGTCATAATGCGATAGTAGCTTCCAACAGGTGTTAACAACTTTTCAAACTTTACTAGTTTAATACACACAAGTACTTTAGTAATGCATTTTTATCATTAGCTTTTACGAAAAAATTACAATTTCACAAAATTACTATTTTCCACAAAAGCTCCGTTTAAATTTGTACAGAGCTAAGCTGTAAAACATTAAGCTTTTATAGCTTATAGCAACAATAACATTTTGTTGGAAATTTTAATTGAATCGGTTTGATCTTTGTACAATCAGATTTAAATTTAAACTCTTCCATAACGCTTTAGTTAACATTTCTGGCTTTCAGACTTTAATGTTTTAAATTTGAGGATTTTTAATAATTGTAAAGCAAACAAAATTGTGTCAGGCCGACCAACAGCCTATATTTACATAAATGCGTGCTTTTACAATAATTTGGAAACTCTACAGTTAATTTTTTTAGACAAAATTTTTTCACATCAAATCTACCTTTAAATTTGTAAGGAGTCAATCTGGAAAGCATTGAGCTTTTATAGATTTTATTTACCAACATTATTGTTGAAAATTTAACCTGAATTGGTTCAATTTAAATTCTTTATATGAGGAATCTAAAGAATATTTATATACATTTTACAAAAAATTCGATTTTTTGAAAATCACCTTAAAAACTTTTAGAGCTGATTGGCAGCTGATTTCATAAAACACAATCTTTGGGTGGTAATAATCAACAGCGATTTTTACGTTTCTCGGACAAATTAGGCTAGCAATACTCCAAAATCTCGATTAAACAAAAGTTTTTCCTCTCAATCTCTTAAATATTAATAGTTTTGGTTGACATAGTATAAAAAAGTACATATTAGTAGCAATTTGTGTTAACAATTGGTTTCATTCGGGTCTAAAATCAAATCAGTTAGGAAGATCTTCTTAAAAAAGGCACATGTTGATGGTAAACGTGACAATCCAGTATCTACCTGTTTACAAAATTTGAAGACAATTGAAATAATCCGTGGGGGGTGATTTTAACATAAAAACAGTAAACAAATTTCGTTGTGGTAACATAAATCTTTTCGAAGAAATATTTTTCTTAGGTTAATACATCTTTCAAATTCCAACAATTATTTCATACATATACATATTATTTCATACGAATTGGTTACCGTACAATGTGAAATATAATTTTCTAAATTTACTTGCAATTCTTTGCAAATAATATCGTCAACTGGATGACAGAAAATGCGGGATAAACGATTGGAATCATTTAACGGCTTCTCCTGCTCAAAACAATGAAAAATTATTGGAAAAACGGTTTATTTGGGGAATCATAAAGACGTTTTAAAAAGATTGCGCCTTGTAATTAAATTGAAAAAAAAAAATCCTTATAGTAACAATAACGTATAATAGTTAGAATAATTCCATCTTCGCTTTCACAATAATTCCTTCTTCGGTTGTTTAACAACAATTCAATTGAATAGTTGTGGAAAAAAAACCGAAGAAGAAATTATTCCGAAATCGATCTTCTAAAAACTAGTAAAATTCATTGTTACAATAAGGATTTTATTCAATTATATTAAAATAATAAATAAGTTGTTTAAAATTCCAAAACCGATACAAGTGTCATTCATACTTTACTTCTTCTAAAGGAGTTGTTCTATATATTGATATCAGAACTATAGCTGTTAAAGTAACGGTTGGATTAAACAGATACATTTGTTACTATAGAATTTATTATATGATAAGAATGTGGTCACCAAACCTGAAATACAAACCCATATGCGAAATCTCCTCTTTGTGATAAATTGTTACAGCTTCCATTTATATTTTGCTAATTTAACTGTAAAGATAACAAAAAAATAAAATTAAAATTAAAAAAAAATTGTTTAAGTGACATCTAGGTTATAATAGAATAAGTTATTATTATAGTGTAAAGTGCACTACTGTGACGGTGACACCTACATTGTAATAGAATAAGTTAAATTAATAGCTCAATGTTTAACTGTACTACAATGGAATTTTCCATGATAAAATTGTTCTAAATGTTTCTACACTATTCTTACTGAAAAAGTCATGAACTTTCTAGAAGTTTCGTTTGTGTATATAAAAAGGCTAACGATTATTACTATTTGGTAAGCAATAGTGTGAAGATTAAAAAAGAATTAAAAAGTGATTTAAAAAGTGTTGTAGTGCGATTTAAAAATTACATATAAGTGTACTGTAAAATTGTGTGAAAAATTATACAAAGTGATTTTGTGAATTATCGTTAATAAATTGTCTTGCAATAATTTTTGTGTGAAATAAATAAATTCGATGCTGATAAATTGAATTAATTTTGTTTTATTCACAATCCAGTGATACAAATCTTGATTGACAGGCAAAAACGTAACAATAAATTGTCAAAACTATATGCCATCATTTATTAATTTTACGTTAGTATCTAAAACTGGTTGTAATTAAGGTATTTAGACATCATTTCCCCTAACTTAGTACCGGTCTGAATACCCTGTCTTACATTATAATTACATATATAATTACAAACATTTAGGTGACAATGCCATAATTTATTTCATAAACCCACACCTTTTATTCATAGTACAGCTACACCAAAGGTAAATTATGTAAAAATAATAAATAAATTGTTTGACTTGAACAACATAAATATACAAACCTAACATAAATATATTTATGTTCACAATATAATAAACAATTTTATTTATACAATAATTAAATTTGTCTTTTGTTAAAACAAAAAATAATTTATTTTTTTATTTTACAAATAAAGCACACAAAAAAAAGTTTCCTTCGGTTTTTAAAACTTTTTTGTTGTACACATAGTTCGAGTTTTTTTTTTTTTTTATTCTTAATTGATTTTTTAAATAAGATAAATTATTTTTTTATTTTAAATAAAAGTTTAATTATTTAGGTTTTGTTTGGAAAATTGTTTAATTAAATTTGTTTGTGACAAACTATGTTGTCAATTTGAATAAATAAATAATTTATCTAAATAATATTTAGAACAAACATATATCCCCATAATTGTTTTGACTTAAACATATTTTTAATCAAAAACAAAACAAAAAGTTGTACGAAAGCTCGAACAAATATAAAAATAAATCTTTTGTTTATTAAACAGCAATAAATTATAATTTACCTACCCTCATGTTAAAATGGTTGATATATGTAGGTGAAAATTTTTATGTGTATAAAAATTGAATTTTAAGGTGTAATAAATAGTTTGAATGTCAATTCCCTTTTTTGTTGTTGTTGTACTAGACAGCTAAAACAAAAAATTAATAATAAAATGGTAAAAAGCATGCAACAAATCGAACGGCAGCTTTTGTTGTTGTGTATCAAATATTCATAGAGTTTTATTTCGTTTTTGTGGATGATGGTGCGGGTAGCTTACGCCCGCCCTCACTACTCCTTGAACCAAAGCAAAACAAAAAATATTTCATTTGTTCAAGAACATGTAAGATATATCGAGTTTGTTTTTTGCTTTATATGTTAACGTTGTCTTCGGTATTCGCCGCACATGTATCTACACATATACACATATGTACAATATAATGTTCTGAAAACATTTTTTTTTTTTTTTTTTCAATTTATTCCGAATTTTATATTCAAAACATATTCTCACGTAAACTAGAAAATCTTAATTTTTTTGTTATAAGAATATAATATTGTCTTGATGAAAAATTGTAGTAATAAAACTTTTTTTCCCTTAAATAATAGAATGGAAATTATAAGTCTGGAAAATTAGCCTAAAATATACATCCGATTGATGAATGTATTTTGAATATTAAATTTACAAAGTTTGTTGAAAAATCAACAAAAAAAAATGTTTTTTTTTGTAATAAAGGAAGTTAATTACGTATTTTATTTTAAAAGTACATGTTTGGTATGTTTTGTAAAATGGGATACAACTTAACCCTAACCCTCAACTCAACCCTAACTCGACTCCAGTCCGAGCTGAATCATAACCCTATAAGGTCAGTGCTGAAATCAACTTTATCCGAAAAAGTACATTCGTATAAGAACTCAACTCAAATCCAGTCTATCACACTAAACCCTTAAAACGAGACCCAAATTATTTCCCAACCCGACCCCCTTCATCAACCCCTCACTCAATTCTATCATCTTGTCCTCTTCAAACTTCATTTCAACCTCCTCGCTCGATCCCAATACCTGACGGTTGGGAGAGTAAATTACACTGTGTAATTTACACCGTTTTTAGCTATATCGCTAATAAAGTTATATCTTAACCAATTTATTTACTATACGATACATACACATTGGGTTAATATAACTGGTAGTTACTTTCTAGGAATATGGAATTACTATATGTGACGAATAAAACATCGCAGTCATTTTACGGTCAAAATGACACATTCCAAAGTTTCATAAGTTACAAAACTGGGCATTCGAATGGAAATGAGATTCTCAAATGAATTAAGATGAAGTTTTGGAATACGGGAAAATCAACAGTTTATTAAAACTTCTCAACAATAGCATCAATTGGACGGCCCTATAAATCGTTTATATGTATATCGAACAAACGGCGCAGTGGTTGAAGCTGCGGCGGTTGGATTAGGAAGTATCGTGTTCGAATCCATATAAGGACGGGATGCAAAAGAGATTTTTCATCATTTGATTACGATCGGTTATGAAGATGAACACATCTTTGACCCCCTGTTGAGAGTGCGGAGTCCATGGGCCGACTCACCTTTCATATCAGCACTATAGGTTGGCATGAAGCAATGCAATGTGCAGGTGGTTTAAACGAAAACGGGTTTTAAGACGTACGTCCTCGATTTGGCTACTGCGTAAGATAGGACGTAAAAAGCGAACTGCGAAAGAGTGGCCTTGAGCCGCAGAAAAGATTGCAGAGATAGAAACAAACACTAGTTTCACTATTTTTTCCTTAGGCAACTATTTTTGCACTAGTTCACTGTTTATTATACAATCTCTTTTCTTTTTTTTTTTTTCTTTTCCTTAGAAATCCTCCGTTTCGAAAAACTTCTTCTGCATAATGTGGCCCATACTTTGGCTTATATGACTTATATAGCCGAACCTTGCCCAAATCTTTGGCAGTGCTTGTTTAATAGGCCCCCAACAGAAAATACTTAATATTTTAAGTGTAAAAGAGCCATTAACTGGATTCCAAATCCTCCGTTTCGAAAAACTTCTTTTGGATAATGTGCCCTTCCTTACCTTGGCTTATATGACCTATATAGCCGAACCTTGGCTTAATCTCTGGGAGTACTTGTTAATGGGCCCCCCAATAGAAAATACTTAATATTTTAAGTGGAAAACGGCTATTAACAGCCAATATACCTCGGCTTATATGACCTATATTTCGGCCATAATAGAAAGCACTCAAAAGGTTATTGAAAGTTACTAATACATTTACATTTTAATTGGAATCCTATAGAGTTTTGTTATTCTTATTGGAATCGTTTACGTAAACGTTTTCATTTTTTGTCTGAAACTTCACGGGCTCGTTTGATGATAATTCCAGAAATATGATCAAATTGATTTCAGCCTTTGAAAATCTGAATTAAAATCTAAATTTTGCAATAGTAGACCGATTGAGTTTTTACAAGTAGAACAAATTGAAGACGTTAATTCTTGTGCCGACCGAATCAAGGAGTTGCTGAATGATTTAAATGCTGCATGTATCTCCGGTGAAGATCCTTAAGACAGCAGCCCTTAGGTCATTCGTAGGTGAACTTAACAAAGTTTCCAAAGCAAAATTATCTTCATTTTACAATGCAACTATTAGCAATTCAACAAAAAATTGTATTATAAAATACTAAATTTCATCAAAATTGACAAATTCTCAAAATATTAACAAAATATACCAAAATTCGAATTCATCTTTTAGGAATTTTAGTTCTCAACCAAACCAACAATATTTATCAAATCAGCAATCAGTCGAATCTGGTTCGAGCTCAAAATACAAATTCAACTGTTCATACTATTTGGGATTGGGGAAACGGAAGTTCACTTGTACAAGAGAAAGTGAATACATCTGCTCGGAAATTCACTTACAGAACTGCATGCTTTAAGGTAGATATCGACCAATACAAAGAATTTGTGAAATAAAAATGTAATATCCTCCTTTTATATGAGTGATTAATAACTGAGAGTCCGATGAATTCCGAGCATTTATTGTCGTTAATTAGTTTGACCTGCGAATTATTTTGGTTTTATGACAACTACATAGTATTTAAGTATTACTATCTTACTGAAGAAGTAAGACTCCCCTTTGTGACTTTGAAAAGTGAAAGTGGTTTTTATAAAATTAGTGAAATTCTATATGGGTAAAGCAAAGGACATCAGTGTTGTAACCAGAGTCAAAACTTTAACGTATTTGGACGTAGGGCAGTATACGCATGCGAAAATAGCCTAGAAAATACGAGTGAGCCGATCATTCATGAGCAAATTTTCGAAAAACAATTAACATCTAATTCTTTAACAAGTCCCAGAAAAAGAGGAGAATGTGGTCGCAATCGTAAAACAACAGCCAGCCAGGACAAATTTTTACAGTAAGCCTCTGGCGCGGGGAGTACAATGCATAACGTTGGTGCGGAAATATCGGAGAGAACAGTGAAACGTAGAGTTTTTCAATTTGGGTTATGTGCTAAACGACCTCGCAAGAAGCAAAGGTTAAACGCTAGGATGATACAACAAAGAAAAACATGAGTAAATGGGCATTTTACAAGGTTTACAGAACAGTGGACTGGGAAAAGGTAATCTTATGGTTCTAAAATTGATTACAAAAACAGAAATTTTGCCGGAGGTTTCCACAGGAAATTGCATCATAAAAACCGATAATTCTTAATCTCCAATATAAATATTAAAGACAAATGAATTCGAACACCTTTAGAAAATTTCGAAGTATTTCAATGGGCAAATCCTGTAGAAAATAGGCTAAAAACCTTAGAGTGTCATACAGACACTGGTCATCTGAACGAAGAAGGAAAAACTTCAATTATCAAAATTTGTCAGCCTTTTAATGATATCTTCTATTTTGAAGGTGATGAGCTCACAAAAAACCGATGCTATTTCACGTGAAATTACACTCGTTCCTAACTCAAGGCCAGTGAAAATTAAACCTTCCAGATTACCCCTTTTTGCTATGGAAGAAATAAATAAGCAAGTTGACACTATGTTAAAATAAAATATAATTGAGCATTCTAATAGTCCGAGGAACTCACCCTTACTTGTTGTACCGAAAAAAAAATCGGGATAAGGCCTGTTGGACTTGAAAAATAAAATTATTTCTCTACGCTTGATCTGGTAGATGGATATGGATACCATCAAGTTCCGTTAAGTAATAACGACAAGCAAAAGACAGTGTTCAGCACAAATACGAGTCATTACCATTTTAATCGTATGCCGGTATCATCTGGTTTAAATGGTCTAAAATGATTTGTCTACCTCGACGATATCGTGATCTATGGGTACAATTTGGGAGACCACAATAAAAAATTAATTGTAGTTTTCATTTGTCTCCGACACCACAAATTCAAGCTTTAGCCTTATGTAGGGCATACCATTTCTAATAAGAGAATTCTACCTAGCATGACTAGCCAGCTACTATAGCCATTGCATGAAGGGATTTTCAGATACAGTAGAACCTCTCACAACACTTTTGAAGAAGAAAGTTTCATTTGAATGGTCACCATTTTGTGAAGAGGCTTTCCAAACAAGGAAGGAAGCATTGATAAATCCGCCTATTTTATGCTATCCTGCGATAAATTCTTGTAAAGGTAACAATAACGCTGACTGCTTAAGTTTTATAGAATTATCCAACATCATGGACGATAGTAATTATATCAAGGTAGTAAGTAGATCAAAATCCAAATTAGAAGCCTCCAAAATAACAACGGACAATAAAACTCAATATTCCGGCTTAACTAACGATATTTCAACTAGTTCAGATTCACCAAATCAACTCGACAATCAGCGGGAATTAGAAAAACTGTTACACGATTTTCATTATAATCCTCTCGGGGGACATCAGGGTATATGTGAAAAATGATGACTACCATCCAAAATTTCATCAGCAAATGTGCTGAATATCACGAAAACAAGGTGGCCAAATTAATTAAATATCGGAAGAAAATTACTAAGAAATCAAAGGTTCCATTCGAAAAATGTTCTTAGACGTTCCCGTTTTTGACTTAAAAGCGTGATCGAGAAATCCCCGGATTAACTCTATAACGGCATGGGAATAATATATTACAGTACAACTTTGGTTTAAGACACTAATTGAAGATTGCCCTGTCTCTTATTTAGGAAGAGACTATTTCTCAGAAATTTCACATGCACAATAGAATTGGGATTCTAAAATGATTTATGGATAAAATTCTGGAATATGGTCAACTAGAATATAACCTAGCTATTCCTTAACCGATTGCATTGGAAATGCGATTCTAAAGAGTGTTTTAGATAAAGTTCGGGAATATGGCCCAGTAGGATGGAACTTGGCTATTGTTAAACGGATTTTAGTGAAGTTTGACAAGTGGTTTGGAAATGAGATTCTAAAATGATTTTTTATGATGATCTGTGATATGGCCAACTAGGATGGGACTTGGCTTTTCTTTAAACGATTGTGATGCAATTTGACTTTTGCGTTGTAAATGGGATTGTAAATTGATTTTTAGATGAAGTTCTGGAATACGATCTATCGGGATTGAAAGATTAGTTAATTTTAGAGAAAGTTCTGGAATATAGCCGGTTAGGGTAGAACTAGGCTATTCCTTATCTGATTATGATGAAATTTGACTTGCACTTCGGAATTGAGATTCTCAAATGATTTTTCTAATTCCAGAACCATGCACTAATATTAGAAGTTTCACTCATGCTGCAAGTATGAGAAACATCAACAGCTACCAGATTTTCAAAAACATCAAGAGGAGATATCATAAAGCTATCTTTTCAGCTTTATGCTGTGAGGTAGACCGAAAATCGGTAAAGAAATAGCCAATTTCCATCTTAATTGGCCATATTCTGGAAATTTATCTAAAAATGGTTTTAGAATCCCATTTCCAATGCACGTATCAAATTTCGTTATAACCCGTTAAGGAATAGGCAAGTTCCATCCAGATTGGCAAAATTCCCGAACTTCATCTCAATATCATTATAGAATCCCATTTCCATTATACATGGCCAAGCCCCATCATTATTATTATTATTATTATTGGAGGGCCATGCGGGCGATCAGCCACCTCGCACTGCGACCTAAAAAATCTATTGTGCTGGACCCTGCTTAATTATCCGTCCTGTCAAGCTCCATCATAATTGACCATATTCCAAAAATTCAAGTGTCCTTTCATTAGGGTCTTTGGTTTTTTTCGTACGACGGAAGTAGGATACTTAGTTTTGGGATAAAAGTTCAATTATTAGAAAGGAACTCGGTTGTTTCTTTACCGATTTCATGTCGTATTTATCGAATTTCATCACAATCGGTTAAAAAGTTCCTTCCTAACTGGCCATATTCCAGAGTTTCGTCAAATATGATTTAAAATCCCATTTTCATCGTACAACTCGAATTTTAACATATTCGGTTAAGAAAAAGCCAAGTTGATTCCTAATTGGTCTGAATTTCACTTGTAAATGCTGTATATGGATAAATTTCTGAACGAGATATTCAAATTTCCTACATTCCGGACTAAGAGACAGTCGGAAATAAGACACAGACCAATCCCCAATTAGTCTCTTAAACCGAAGTTTTATTGTAATTTATTGACTTATACAATATAAAATAAATAAATCGAAAATCGGGAAATCCCGGGATCCCGGGAAAACGGTATCCCAAAATTCTGTTTGAGAATCCCTAAATTTCCTAAACGGTTTTGAGCTAAAATAGTAAAAAAAACTAAAAAAAAAACAAAAACGGATATTCCGAAATCCCGTTTGAGAAACCCTATTGACCACTTTCCTTTACTGAAAATGATATTAAAAATATTGTAACGCTTCAGGACGACCTTAAAAAATGTTCGTAAGTTATTTGTCTTCCAAATAAAGAAACTCCCACTATTTTCAGGGCTTTCGTTGAACGCTGTAAATGCTGGTTCGGCACTCCACAATCATTCGTGGTTGATATAAGGTCAGAATTATTTTGGAGTGTATGTCAAATTTAAGAAAACATTCCTCAGCCTAATAGCGGCTTAGAGCGCTCTCATTTACTTCAAACGATGTGAAAGATTGGGACAAATGGGTCTCTATGTCTTTATTTTTTTATAACTCTAAAAGCACACATGGAAACAAAGTAATCGAAACAAAAAAAAAAATGAAGTTGCTTCCGTTAGGCATAAAAACCTCTTAAATTTTTTCAAACAATTTTCACCTCATGCTAACACATTCTATTTTGAGCAGTAGCTCATTTACAATAAAATCTACAGCACGAGGTGAAATAATATTAAAAAGTAACAATAATAACAAAGTTAATAAAAATAAATTAAAAAACTACGTATTGCCCATCAATCACGCCACTTCAAAAATTTTAACCTAAATAATTTTGCCGATCCTAATCTCTTAATTTTCAATGGAATTGAATTCCAAAGGGAAACTCCCCGAACATAAAATGACGCGTTTAACAACCTACAACCATTCTTAGCCGGAATTAGACTTGACAAGTTTAAAAATAAAAAGGCAAACGCGAAATTCGTAAAAAATAGATAAACTACTTTCTAAAACAAGGCTACAGTAGGCAGAAATATGATCGAACTTCCTAATACCAAAAGTAAACCTGGTACCAGCATAGAAACATCTTTGGAGAACATTCATGTTTTCCTGAAGCATACCGAATAAAACTATGTCACCGTAAATAAAATGAGGAAGAAGATAAGACGAAAACAATTTTTTCCTAAACTGACTATCAGAAAATCCACCTACTTTATACAAACAACTAAGCATGCCAAAGACTCTCTTACTAATAGTAACTAAATGGTCACCCCAAGTAAGAGTTTTATTAATGACTAAGCCTAAACCCCTAACAGTATTTGAATATTCAATTAGCGAACCCTGCAGAAAAATGCTAGGAAAGGACGACGTATCTAACGGTTTTTTATAAACTATAATCGACTGAGATTTAGTTTCGTTTAAAACGAGTCTGTTAGAGACCGACCAACTAAGGATATTACTTAAATCTTCATTTATCAGAGAAATATTCTTAAAAATAGAATCCTGATCCAAACGACTATTTCTATAAATTTGAACGTCATCAGCGAAAATATGAAATGAACAATGTTGAATGGAGGATTCTATGTCATTTATGTACATAGAAAATAATAGAGGACCCAGCACTGAACCCTGAGGCACGCCGGAAATTACAGGAAGGAAATCAGACAAGGAATTGTCGAAAAACAATGACTGCCTAAGAACGATTAGAAAGATAGTTAAAAATCAATTTGATAGCAGAAAGCGAAAATTTAAACTGAAATAAGAGTTTATTAAAAAGAATTCTGTGATTAATAGAACCAAAGGCCTTACAAAAATCTAACAAAGTTAAAGAAGTTATTCCCTATTATTCATACTATATTACGCCTAATATCATCACATACATTTAATAACGCAGTAAAAGTGCTATGAAATTTTCTAAGCCCAGATTGGAAGAAACTAATTGAACTATTGCTATGTAAATGCGATTGAATTTGATTTTTAACAACTATCTCGAAAGCCTTAGAAAGAGAACTTGAAATGCTAATTTTGCTCTAAAGGATTACTGATCCTTGGGATGGGGATTATTTTGCTTAGCTTTCACTGATCTGGATAGGAAGAGGACGTGAGAATAAAATTGAAGATATGTAACAAGTATTTTGAGACGAAAGGGAAAACTCGCTTAATGTATTTTAAATTGACGTTATCCATACCAGAAGATTCCGATTTAACCTTCCAAATAGCAGATTGTAAATCGTCGAGAGAAATATTTGAAAACGAAAACGAATTAGAGGACGCGTTAGAGAACAAATCGACGGTACTACTGCCCGAGTTCAGATTAGAGCAAAAATAACTATTAATTTCATTGGGTTTGAAATCCCCACTTGAACTAATCTTGCATCTGCCTAGGCCTAAATTACGAACATTACGCCAGAAAACCATGGGAGGAAGAGAGGAGTCTAACTTGTCCTTGAAAAAATTACGTTTAGCAATTCGAATTAACCCTACAACTCTGTTACGAGCATGCTTGTAATCTAAATAAGACTGACTATTAGGACATCTTTTCCATAAACGATATTTACTAACTCTAATATTTATAGCATTCAAAATTTCCTGAGACAACCAAGGCGGAGATTTTGCTTTGCAAGTAACTTTTTTAAATGAAACGCAACTATCAAACACCAAATTAATATACGAGCTGAAAAATTCTATTTGTCTAGTTGCAAAATTAAGGCAAAAAATATCCTCCCAAGGAACCGAGTTACAAACTAAGTAAAGGCGGGAATTGTCTATACTAGAAAAATCTCTAAAGCTAAAACTCTTAGGTTTAGGTGGAGAGTAAGAGATTACAGAAAAAACTATAAGATCATGATGGGATCCCATACCGAGAGACAACTGATTGAAAAAACAAATAGAGTTATTAGTAAAAGATATGATATGATCAATAGGGGAATAAGAGGCCCCACTAGCGGCTGGACAAGAAACTGTTGGTGCCACAGTGTTGTGTACGGATAAATTAAGACTATTTAAAATATTCAAATAATCCCGAAGGAAGACGGAATTTTGGAGCATATCGAAATTAAAATCACCTGATATATACATTTCATCGAATCTACAAGAGAAATAACTAAATAAACTTTCTAAGTCTACAAGTGATTTTTTAAATTGGGCATACGACCTCTTACTAGTTTTTGGTAGGATATAGACGGTACCGAATAAGATTTTACGACCATTAATTAAAAAAAACATTGACAAATAAAAACTCTAAATCCGATACTAACAATTCGAAGGGTTGGCCATGACTTTCGAGTCAAATGGTTATGTTTTTTTCCTCGAGAATTAATTTTTATTAAAAATAATTATTTTATTGTAAATTGGCTATTCAAACTAAAATTCGATAAATTCAGTGAATTGTGAATTGTGTAAGAGTGCATGATTGTGCATCGCTTTATTACGGTTCAACATTTAAGGAAAAAACATTAGGTATAATGTGTAAAGTTTTGATTAGACAGGTGAGATAGGGAAGTCTTGGAATATATGTCCAAACTGGAAATGCAGTTTATTGATGTTAAAAGAAGCCTTGATGTAATGAAACTATTGGTGATGTGTGATGAAAGAAAATATAAAAGATAAAACAAAAATTAGATAATTTATTAATTATTAGAGCAAACTATAGAGTTACGGTGTTTAGTGATTAAAAGATAACAGAGTGATATAACAAAGGGTACTGAATTTAATAAAGGAATAATTAAGTACATAAATGATAAATGGCTAACTAATTTTTAAACTAGTGTCTATGTGTTTAAAGAATTTATTTGAAATTAAGGGTTATATGAAATGCAGTGAGTTGATGTGATGAAATTAGTGTGTGATGAAATAGAATTAAAATTAAAATTAAAATAATTCATAAATTAAATTATTTAGTATGCTATTGAGTTAAGAATTTAGAATTTACAATTGTAGTGGAATAGCTGGAATTAATAACTAGAAAATTAGAAGGTAAGCTAAGTTAAATAAATCGGTAAATTGGCAATATTGTATTATACATTGCACACTCAGTATTTACTGTTAGGCATGGAAGTACACAAAATACCAAGTGATGGAAATTGCCTTTTCAATGCAATCATCCATCAGCTGCAACTACAAGATTCTCATTCTTCAATCTGTTCAGCAAGTGATCTCCGAGCTGAAATTGTCAGCTTTATACGCGGTAATCTTGATGATTATTCTCACACAATATTGGATGCATGTCATCAGATCTATAATCCCAGGGAAATTTTAAATCACACTGGAAATCAATTAGTATTGAGATATCTATCCGTCCTTCAGCAGACTGGATTTTGGGGTGGCGCCGAATGTCTTTCGGCCGTGTCTAATTTGAAAAAACTAAAAATAAATATTTATTATGTCAAACATCAAATCACTTTTACACCGACCAGGGGAACGTATAACACTGAAATTAATTTGCTATATACGGGGTCACATTATGACAGCTTAATGTTCCAACAGGAACATACCCCATTGCTTGCTAACACGGCACAATATTCCGATTTGCCTAACATAGCAGAGAATGTCCACCGGAAAATTTCCACCACTGACAATCCTTATACACTAATTGAGGAATTACAGTTAATTGAGTCACCAATCCTGGACCTTCCCGTCAACTCATTCTGCCTTGAAACTTGGAACGTTGGAGGTCTTAATAACTACCAGAAACGTGACGCCATTGACAGAATTTTATTAGAAAATATTGTCCATATATGTAGTATCTCAGAAACAAATATGCCCTCTGGAACCTGTTCTTCAAAAAATTACATTTGGCACCTTACAAACGATCCCAAGACAAAAAGACGTGGAGTGGGAATTTTGATAAAAAGGCATACCTTCATTCGGACCATGGGAATTCGAAAATATTTTGGTGCCATAATTACTCTGAACGGCAGAATTGAGAATAGGAGGATCATTGCCATATCCGTTTATGTTCCACCTCACACTTCCCAATACAATCGTCGTCTTTCCACAAAGATATTCTCAAAGTTACTTTCGATAATCGTTGCCCGCAACAGATCGATATCGTCTTATTTGGAGATTTTAATGCTCATCTAAAAGAAGATGATTTGCAGTCGAAGAATGAGAATGGAGTTTCTCTAGAACTACTAACTCAGTCGAATCAACTTTTTAATCACACCCTTCATGGACGTCGGCGGAAACTTATGACCTGGACTGATGGCCGATTGTATTCCCAGTTGGACTATATTTTAACCCGTAAAAGCAATCGGGTTATTTATGTTAAGTCGGTGAAAGCCGCCTGTTTTTACCCGTCACTAAGCGATCATCGTTTAATATGGATTGTGTGCACCAAGCGAAAAGTGCGGTCGCTTGCCTGTCCTACTAATGTAAAGCCAGTTCTGATCTCTGCAGGGCCACCTATGACCTATTCATTCAAATCTTTGAATCTCTCGTTACTGCAAGGAGTAAAGATACACAAACAATATCAGTCCGTTTTAGCAAAATCATTTGCACAAGCAGTTTCAGATATAAATGATTGTAATCTATGGCATTTGATAACTACTTGCATCAAGGAAAGCTCCCAACAGTTACTCACCACCAAGACGCCCCTGACACCTAAGCGTAGGAAAGCATTGGCGCTCTTTAAGCAGGCCCAATTTCACAAACATGCTCATCCACAGGAGATGAGCTCTCGATTGCGTCTATAAAGTGCCAGGAAACGTTTGTCTGATGCCTATTCCAGGCACAAATCTTCTGAATGCAAACAATTTTTTAGTCGTTTGACTTACTATTCTCCTCCAGAACGTCTTCGCAGAACTTATTCATATTTTAAGATTTTCAAACGAGATTGCTCTTCCTTTCGCGAAAATTACATACCAATTTCCTCCTGGGTAAATGAACTTTCTACCATTGAAGGAACCTGGCCGAGCCTTATAGAGGAACAGGATTACTTTCCTCTAGGTCCTCCTCCAAATAAGGAAGACATTCAGTCAGTCCTGAATTTAATCCGCCCAGGCACTGCCCCGGGGCCGGATCAAATTCCCATTGAACTATTTAAATATGCACCCAACAATATTGTTGAAGCGCTTCATAAAGTCATAGAAACTGCATGGATAAACAATGACCCACCAACCGAGTGGCTGGAGACCATTCAGGCTCCAATTTCTAAGAACAAGAATCCTCGTCAAACCAGTGATTTCCGACGCCTAACCCTATGCAATGTAGGATACAAGATCTATGCCAAGCTTCTTCTTGAGAAGTTGGATGATCATCTCGAATTACCGCCTTTATACCAAGGTGCGTTTTTGCCCAATCGCTCGACTGATGATCACATGTTTGTCGTTCGTCGAGTACTGGATGAAGAATGGCGCTCCGGGAAAGAAACTTTTACCTTTTCTATTGACTTAGCAAAAGCATTTGACACAGTCAATCTAAAGGTCGTAATCGAATGTCTTCAACAATATGTGCCTCATTATCTGGTAAACAGCATCATAAATTTTAATATGTTCCGAAGATTGTAAGAGAATTCAATCCAGTTTCGAACTGATGAGCTTATGATTATGAAAAAATCAATCCTCTCATCAGGCCGCGGCGACTGGACTGACTATACCACAATTTACATTCTATATATACAGAATGTCCTGTGCTTTATATACTAGCGAATCGTACTAATACCGATAAATTCAATTACAATTTTTTCATCTTCACGACAATCACATAAGCTGTGAACGCTAATTTTACTTTTTTAATTTAGAAATTACAAGAATTAATTAACATTCAACAAAAATTAAAAAAGTAGCATCATAAAGGCTTGTTTCTGGGAGAAAACCTCCATCAAGTGGTTTAACACCTGTACAGCTAGAGTTAAAAAGAACAAAGGGGTAAAACAGGGTTGTCCTCTATCACCAAGACTTTTTAATTTCATTTTGAATGAAGTATTGGTAACTGTTGCCGATCAGTATCCAGAATTATGTTTAAATCAAGGAGGGACATTGCAGCTTCCTTTAATTCTAGCATATGCTGATGACATTTTAATTGTCACTCGGGACCCTGCACGCTTAGAACCCATTCTGATTGAGTTGATCGCTGGATTAGAGATTGCCGGACTAACAGTGAATCCAAATAAATGCACTGTACTTATTAGAAACCCAGACTCTTTAATACCCATCCCATCCAATGTCAGAATAGGTGGAATTACTTTCACCTCAGTGAAAACATTACGATACTTGGGCACCTACTTCACAACTAGGCTTAGTAGGCCCCTCACTATCCGGACCCGGTGTCGCCAAGCGCTCGGGGTCACAAAACTAATGCAATCTTTTATTAAAAGAAATAAAGTATCTTCTAAGATAGCCATCACGATGTATAATACTGTCATAGTTCCCATGATGATCTATGGATTGAAAACCACCGCCCTTACACTTGCAAATCGGAAGAAATTAAGGAAATATGAGCTATTTTCTTGAGAAGATTACTGGAATTTAGTAAAGATAAATCCACCCTCGGAGCAAGGAAAATTAAAGAAATTTTGAACGGTAAAACAATAACAAAGCGCATTAAGTTCCAGCGGATCAATTATTTGGGACATGTGTACCGCCGTCCGTCCAAGACCATGTTTTACCTGGCATGATTCGTTACACCAGGATTTAAATTATCTCAACAGATCGCATAATGAATGGGAACCTCTCTTATCCTCTCGAGTTGATTTACGGAAAGCAGCTGAAGGGATTTACCAATGCGAAGAATCAGATTCAAGTGAGCTTCTTGAAGATGAAATTTCGGAAGAAGAGATAGCTAAAGTAATGTAGGTTGGATATTACAACTTTTATCAAATATTCATCGCTTACGTACATCAGAGCGATGTCAAGCAAGGAACTAATGGGTAATTAATTAATTAATCAACTGCTAAACAAATGTAGTTAAATTTATTTAAGTTAAGTAGAGGTAAAATAAATAGATATAAATGGATTGACATAGTAAATAAATAATTATATGTATATGTATAGTTTATTTGTTATAATTTATAATTGACGAAGGGTTTGCGGTTGTAACGTCAAGGTGGGAGAGATGGTGATTGTGGGCGTTTTCGGATGGGAACAAATTTGTAGTTGGTTGTGTTCTTATATGGGAAGGGTGGACTATTCATAACATGCTAATTGGGTTCAAAGTTTGAACTGTTTCAGGTATATTGCAGAATTTATTACTCTCCAAAAAGTTAAGTAGCGAATTGAGACTAATTTAGTTTAATTTAGTTATTTATATAGGAAAGGATCAAACTTGATGGAGCATGCAAGTGTCTGGATGGATTAAATAAAATATTATTAATAGATTTTTCCTGCTCCTGGATAGGATTGTTACTAGATGATTATTTATTTATTTAGTATAACTTAGGGTAGGAAGTAACTAACCGAGGATTGCTGAGAAACATATTTAACCTTATTAAAATAAATAGTGATTAAGATGATGGCATGTTGGACCTCAGGAAATTAGCAATAGATTAGATAATTCTGTCAGAAAAAATTACAACAATAATACAAAGTTAAAATTTCAGGACTGAAGGAAAAAAAGCAAAGTTACCGGTCTTAAGGAAATAAGAACTTGTAGATAGAAATTATGCCGTCCTGTGATAACAAATTATTATTATTATTATTAACAATTGTTATACTACTAACTGTTGACCGTCAAGGTGTCTGTAACCGGGTCGAACTCAATCCTATACTAATAATCCTATCCAATCCTTCCAAGTCAATGTAAAAAGGGTTTACGGTGGGCTCGGCGTCATCCGGGAGATCTTGCTAAAGGCTTGGTCGTACAACCCAAATCAAATCAAAATCCGATACTAACAATTCTGAAATAGAAGAAGGTATGGTAACTAATCTAGCCTTAATGTGATCACCTACAAACATACATAAACCACCATAATTAAGGGGAGGTACCGCTCTATCTTTCCTAAATATATTATAACCTTTGATGGCCAAAGCTGAATTAGGGATATTCGGATTTAAGAAGGTATCAGAGAAACAGAGAAAGTCCACTGGAGCACCATTAAAAATGTGACGAATCTCGTCAATATTTGGGATTAAGCTTTGCACGTTGAAACTAGCTACATTTAACAATGACCTATCGACTAACATAGACTTTGAAACTACATTGGGGTTGTTAAAATACATTACACTCAAGTGGAAACGCGGCGCGACGTGACTGATGCACAATACTTGCAAATAAAGATAAGGAGCGCTTCATCCAAATTGAACGGGATGGAAATCTAAAACGAAAAGAAACAAAAAACCACCCAGAGTAATAAATGCCAAGTTAACCGTTGAGCCCCAATTTTATGCCCCAAAATCCGAATTTTTTTTAATATTTTTTTTTTCCTAGGATTGACATTATTAACCAGAAATACCGCATCACTATATCAATACGATTAATATGTCGCTGAATTGAAAAGTAGATTTCAAAATTTCTGGAAAATAGCAATAGAAAATGTCATCCAAGGAAAATTAAAATCGAAGGTTATTATGACAAAAACGTCAATGTCACAAAATGTCAAGTTCGAGATGTGAATCACCCTCGATTTTAGACTCGAAAAAATCAAGTTTTTGAATTCATTGTTTACCTTGGAGGATGGGGGCTACCGCCTTCAATCTCCCGCTTTAACAATTTATTAAAATTCCAATATTAATGGAAACTATAACGTTTTTCAACAATTTGAGTTTTCTAATAATTATTCACATGCTAAAATAGAGTACTCCTCAAAGCCTTGGTCCACTCTGTGAAAGTATGACAAAAAAATTATGAAGCATCCAATTGTCATCAAATTTTAGTTGGTCATATTTAATAAAAATCGAATGGTGTTTTCTGGCAATTAAATTTGTGTTTTTCGGGAATTTTTTTTTGTAGAGAATTCTAGGGTGTTTTCAGCAGTATGTTCTGAGCCACAAAAATTTAAAATCTGTAATTATGTTCCGAACGCGCTTCTTTATAGCTCTAATTTTGAGAAGTTGCATCTGTAATGAAACATTCATTAAGTTTGAAGTGCTTCTTGAAATTTTACGAATAAATTCACGACTTGATTTGATGATTTAAATTCAAGTAGTTTAACGTTTAATATTGAGCAAAATTTAAAAAACTTGTCTTAATGTTTATCAGTAAAATTATGAAATAATTTTACTAAACGATGCTGTTTAGTAAGTCTACCATTAAGAATATTTTCCTCAAGGTGGTATCAAATTTTTCTAAAACTACATATTTCCATTCTCTACTAATGATACACATAAAAAAAGTCTGTAATCACTAACGAATCTCAAATCAATTTTGTTTTACAAACAATTTTATTCATATCTTCGCAAATTTAACTGTCTAACGAACTGTAAAACATATTTGTACATAAATAAATATTATTTGTGCACACAAGGAAATTTAACGGGGGTAAAGCATAACCACCCAAAGAAAATTGATTGTGCTTTTATTAATAATAACAATAAAAATATTGAATGTTTTGTCTTATTTATACCTACAATACAAATTGTTCATTATTTTTAATATTTTCAAATTAATTAAAAATTATATTAAAATTTAGTGTTGTTATTTTTTATTTAAATAAAAACAATAAATTAATTAAATATTCATATACCAAAAAAAAAAAAGCAAAAATCCATATTTGTAACCAGATAAATTATCCAAAATATTAATTATTTTTATTGATTCAGCGTGCAGCAAAAAGAGAAATAAAATTAATAACAATAAAAAAATAATTAAATATATAAATAAAAAAAGCAACATAAAAATTGGTAATAAAATTTATTGGGCGAATAATAGCAATAATATTAATAATATAATACGGACACTGACATTTTATTAGGGCAAAAACAAAATAAAATATTTTCAAATTAACAAATAAAAAAATAAATGCGTTAAAAAACACGACAATAATGTTTTATTGTAATTATTTTTTTGTTTTAATTATTTAACGATTTTAATTTGATGGACAAGTTCGTAGATTTTACATTAATAAAAAATATAACTGAAGATTGGTTTAACGATGAGAAGGTTAAACAAATATGCAGAATTTCTCTTAAAAGAAACCTTAAAGTTTGTACCGTTGACGAGAAGATTGTTTTGCCTTAAACAGAACTAATATGAAGGTCACCTAGTTAGTACAAATAAAAGTATCCCAATAAATTTCTGTCACTTCCGGAACGTGGGTCACAAGTATTTTTTAGGGTCTCCCAATTTATTTTGTAACGTAAACATATTGTATGACTTGCCCAAAACCTTTTAAATTACGTACCCGTAATAATGCCAAGAGATAACCCAAAGTTTGTTTCTTATATCATACGCAACAAAACCGGTTAGGCAAAGTTGTCACGATTTTTGAGAAGGTCAAACAAATATGCAGAATTTCTCTTAAAAGAAACCTTAAAGTTTGTACCGTTCACGAGAAGATTGTTTTGCCTTAAACAGAACTAATGAAGGTCGCCTAGTTAGTACAAATAAAAGTATCCTAATAACTTTCTGTCACTTCCGGAACGTGGGTCACCAGCATTTTTCGGGGTCACCAAATTTATTTTGTACCGTAAACATATTTTACGACAAACCTTAAACCTTTTAAATTACGTTCCCGTAATAATGCCAAGAGATAACCCAAAGTTTGTTTCTTATATCATACCCAACAAAACCGGTTAGGCAAAGTTGTCACGATTTTTGAGAAGGTCAAACAAATATGCAGAATTTCTCTTAAAAGAAACCTTAAAGTTTGTACCGTTGACGAGAAGATTGTTTTGCCTTAGACAGAACTAATATGAAGGTCGCCTAGTTAGTACAAATAAAAGTATCCTAATAACTTTCTGTCACTTCCGGAACGTGGGTCACCAGCATTTTTTGGGGTCACCAAATTTATTTTGTACCGTAAACATATTTTACGACAAACCTTAAACCTTTTAAATTACGTTCCCGTAATAATGCCAAGAGATAACCCAAAGTTTGTTTCTTATATCATACCCAACAAAACCGGTTAGGCAAAGTTGTCACGATTTTTGAGAAGGTCAAACAAATATGCAGAATTTTTCTTAAAAGAAACCTTAAAGTTTGTACCGTTGACGAGAAGATTGTTTTGCCTTAAACAGAACTAATATGAAGGTCGCCTAGTTAGTACAAATAAAAGTATCCCAATAAATTTCTGTCACTTCCGGAACGTGGGTCACCAGCATTTTTCGGGGTCACCAAATTTATTTCGTACCGTAAACATATTTAACGACTGACCAAAAACCTTTTAAATTACGTTCCCGTAATAATGCCAAGAGATAACCCAAAGTTTGTTTCTTATATCATACCCAACAAAACCGGTTAGGCAAAGTTGTCACGATTTTTATACACATCTAATGGTAACTCGAATTTAGATAGACCATCCACATATAATGTAGTACATAATCATAACATAAACAGAATATTATACATTATGCACGTTGGATGATTATATTGTGGTTTATATACTTCATAAATATGATTATGTAATTTTAAACATTTTTACAATAACAACAAACCAAAAAAAAAAAAAAATACTAAAATCATAATTTAATATGATTTTTGAGGTTAATTTTCGTTATGATTTTTATGGTTTAATAACAATACGTGATGAACCGAATAAAACGTAAAATACTAGCAGGAACGCGCATAACGCAGAGTCGAGAGGGAATGTAAAAAAAAAATCTGTTCATGGAACATAATATCTATAATTCTCCGTATATACATATATACAAACGAGCGTGTTACACTGTGTGTTGATTATAGATGCTAGAATATGTAATAAAAGCATGACTAGAATATTATTATATGATTTAATATACGAAAACATATATCTCTGGATAAATTTCAATCTGGAAAATTTAATTTTCCATAATTATATTTATACGATTTAATTATTTGCTTTTAGTTTTAATACTTTACTGGTAGTAGCGATTATAAAAATGTTTGTTGGGGTAGAATGAAATAAAATATGGGGATTTGAAGTTTTGTGTGGTGCGGTTTGTACACGTGCTTATCAATAATATTATAGTTTTATTCGAGAGATTTAGTTTATGATGAAAATTTAATTTGTCTATTGTGCTTGTAATCATTGTTAGGTGTGTTATTCAACTTTTTATAAAATATTTGGAGGTGAAAGGTGAAGAAATTTTACGGTACAGTTGGTTTTTGCTCTAAATCGTTTTTTTTTGTATTATATTTAGCAAGGTGATCGAGCTCTTCACTATGGTTTAAGCATCGTATATTCTAGCAGCAATTCTTTTAAGAGACATGTAAAATACACACTAAACAGACGTTTGAAAACTTTCAAGAGCATTGTGAACAAAACTTAACGAACAAAAAAATATTCAGAATTTTTACTAAATAAATTACAAAATTTGTTAATTTACAACAGTATTCCAAGTGTTTCTGTTGTGATTTCAGAGCTTTATAGATTATAAATAAGTTTATTGGAGCATTCGAAAGCTCGGAACGCACAACTTGGAAATCAATTATGCCACGAATTTCAACTAATATACTTATTAATGGAAAACCTATATCAGTATATTTCTTAAATTAATTAAAATATTTTGGTGTTAATTGTTTTTCAGAGCTTTTTAGGCTTTCTGAGGACTGATACCTCCAATATTTATTCCTAACGTCAAATGACACAAACCGATTTCCAATTACTGCAACATGAAGATTGGTAACGAGTGTAAAAAAGTTTTATTAACAATACTAGTTCTAATCATAATTTAAGCTTTTCAACAAAAAATGAGCACAAATAAATAATAATAAATGCTTTCAGCTTTGGTATCGGATGCTAACAAATTTCCTTTGATATTAAAAGAAATTGTTAAAAGAGCTTTTTAAAACTTTGGACAAAATGGTAAATAAATTCAATTTTTTATTTAAATTAAATTGGAAAAATAACTTATTCCAAATAGAAACTTTAATAATGATAGAATATCAATTTTGCATTAACAGTATTTATAGAGCTTTCGAACGTGGTTCCTAAAAATAATAGAATTTTATTAGATAATCTCGCCAAATGAATTTTCAGTTTTAAAAAGAACATTGTAACAATTTGCCCCAGAATTATTATTTATCTACAATTGTATGATTTACTGGGAAAGCTTTCACATTTTCGACAACATTAGGTGGAGCCAATAATGCCAGAAGCGTTCTTAAATACTAAATTAAAACTTGCTTACCAGTTTAGTGAAAAAAAGCAAGCTTACGAAAATTATAAATATAATAAGAGCTTTATTCATAAATAGTATCTTTGACACATCAAGTGACCACACCCTAAAAGTGCCTTGAAAGGCATTCATGTAAAATAAAACTTACATTTTTTTAAGCTTTAAAAAAAGTTCCAATGATAAGCTCAAATTAATTTGTTCAGATGTTCCCAATTCCCATTATCAAATATTCAATTTTTAAACAATTGGAATTTGATTTAAAAATGATGGCTTTACAAAATTTAATTGGATAATTTTTAGTCGGATTCCAAACAAACTTTTCCAGTTTACAAATTAAATAAGTCATGGAAGTTTAAATGAAAAGCTTCAGGTAAGCTCCATGTTGCATTTAAAGTAAATGCTTAATTATATTTTAAAGAGCTTTGGACAAAAACATTATTTTTGTAGCTATTACCTCAAGTTATTTCACTGGGCAAAACCTAAATAAAAGCTTCCAAGTTTACAGATAGAGCTTCCATAATTTTATTATTAAAATCGCTGCTTTTTATTTTATTAAGCTGTCATGTTAAACTCTATTATGAAAAGAGCAACACAAATTCAACATATTTATTCCTAAGTGAAATTTGTTAAATTAGTTTTTGGACATTAGTTTAAATCTTTAAGATTTTTTTATTTTAGCATTTCTAATGTCACACACTACGATTTTACCCGCTTGGTAATTGTGTTTTACTTAAAAAGCTGAAAATGACACATGATTTAATTTTGACTAAAATGCTCATAGAGTTTGAATGACCCTAGAAAGGTGTAGCTGAAGCTATTGACAACACAATTAAACAATTATCTATTTAGGGGGTAACAAATTAATGAAAATTCATCATACTTTAAGCTTTTCACCAACAACTGAATTTATTTTAGCTTATTTTAAGAAATAAAACAATTGAATTTTTCCAACAAAAATTCGCAAAATTAGGCAATTTACGGTAGGTAGGTCAGCATTGGTATCGGTAACCATTTATTTCTTAAGATATTAAAAGCAAATAGCTTTCGAACGGCCTATCTAGATCTCCCTAAATTGTTCCATAACTAAATGCAATAATTACATTAAAATTTATTTGGTTATGTAAAGCTGTAAAATCTTTCTAAATTTGTTGTAATGTTACAATTCCAATAGAATTACCTGAACCAGGTAATTTTAAGTTGAACTTTGAAAAATTTTGCCTTCAAACTATTCAAAAATAATTATTTGACTTATTTAAGGAAAGAGCTTTCGTAATTTTATTATAATAGGAATTCTTTCCAAACTCAGCTGTGAGCCCTTTAATTGGACTAAATTTAATAGCATAACTGATTAAGGCCATCGGGGTTCTTAAATATATAAAAACTGTCCTTACATCGGCTTTATGTAAAAGCTTTAAGAACCTGAACAATAAATTTGTTAAATTAAATTAAAATGTTCTGGAGAAAATTGTAAAACAAAGCTGACTAATGGATTTCGAATGCATTCATATGATATTCAAAAGATATATTGGGCTGTGCCGTCATTACATCCGTAGAGTTTAGGGTGTAACAATGTCTCCCTCCAGGTCCGCCAAAGAAAAACTAAATAAAATTATATCTTGTCCCCCTCATATGAACCCGAGGTGTTCAGGATGTCTTTAGATTTTCTTGGCCTACCTGGTTGTATATGTCTCTAATAAAAAGCAAATTTAATTAAAAAGTCTTACTTAAGTTCTCATCCATATATTCTTTGGTAAATGAGAATTTCTAAAATTTGAACACCCTAAAATTTGAATGGTGAAATAGATTTACATTTTATTAAGAGACACCCAATGGATTTAAACTTTTAAAAAGCTTCAAAAACTTCACCCAACAATCTATTTCAGATACCTCATAAAGAAATTAAAGAAAAGAAAATATGCTGAAGAAAACTCTAACAAAAGCTTCCACTAAAGCTCTTTGTTTATATGACTGGGAAGCTTTCATAAGGCAATAAATTAAGCAGGTTTTGAATTAATTTGTTTCAGTCTGAAAAACTATTGTGTAAAATAAAGCTTACACTTTTTAAAAGCTTTTAGTGTTAAATTTAGTAGCAAAAACAATTTTTGCTTTGAAAATATATTTAGTGCTTAAACGCTTAACGTTTATTTAATGGTGTGCATGTAAGTGTAACTGAATTTCAAGTAAAAGTTTAGTTATATTTTCAAAAGCTAAAAATATTGTTTTCGCAACCTCATTCAAAAAATATTAAAGCTTTCACGTTTGCAGAAAAATCTTTTAACTTCTTAATATCAAAATCGATCAAGTTCAATCCAATTTATTAATAAATCGCTAAATTACTCAATTCAATACACATTTTATACGAAAGTTTTCACATCTCTGTCAGTGCTTCTTGTTTCTGTTAAGCTGAAATCTTGAAATGCATGATGGAAAGTGCAGCACAAACATAAGTTTGATCCAATTTATTTCATATTATATTTACAGAAGTTTGATTCCAATTCTAAAGACATTATGAATAATTCATTAAAAGCATTCAAAACGAAAAAAAAATATATTTTTACTTAAAAAGCTTTATGATGGCTTGGCTTTCAATTATTTTTATTACTAAAAAATTAAATGACACAATTTGATTTCCAAATGCTGCACATAGAGTTTGGATCAGTACAGGAAGGTATCGCTGAAGCCTTTTGCAACTTTTAATGTAAAAGCTCTATTAATATCATTTAAGCAAGTTATTTTGAATGAAAACATTTAAACAAATAACTATTTCGAGGTAAAATAAATTGAAGTTCTAATCTATTATAAGCTTTTTACCAAGAACTAAGCTTATTAGAACTATTTTATTAAATAAAATAAAATAATGCTCGACAAAATTGTTGTATATAAAATTAGCAAAACTAGGCAATTTACGTTAAGTCAGCTTTGCTATCTGATGCTATTTAATTCTTAAGATATCAAATGGAAATAGTTTTCAAGAGTTATATCTAGAAATAATGTTGAACCACAAATTATGCAATCATTAAATTTGAATTTATTTAATAATATAAAGCTGTTTAAGCGTTAAATTTTTTTAATGTAGTGTTTGTCTAATAGATGTATCATCCTTTGAAGGAAAACGAACCCTGCAGTCGCAATTTGAACTTGGAAAAATTTTGCCTTAAAATTATTCAAGTTCGATTGATTGATTTAATTGAGGAACGAGCTTTCATAATTTTAATTTAATAGAAAAGCTCTCCATAGTTAGCTGCGAGCCTCTTAATTTGACTAAACTTAATAGCCAAACTGACTAAAGATGCTTCAAAAACCTGAACTAGTATTCCAAAATTGTGAAACAAGCTAACTAATGTTTTTTGAGCGCTTTTATAAGCCGTTCAAAATATATTGTGAGTTTCAGGCAGAAAGATTCAGGTGAGTTGACAACGTATCCCATGATATGAACCAGAGGTGTTCAGAATGTCGTTGGAATTTTATGGCCTACCTGGCTGTGTATAGTATATCTCGAATTAAAAGAACATTTAATTAAAAAAGCTTGCAAAAGTTAAAACTATAATTTCAACATCTTTGTTAAATTAAGTGAGCACAACCTAAAATTTGAATTGTAAAGTAGAATTCCTTCTGATTATGAGACAGGCAACGAATCTAAGCTTTCAAATAACCAAATACCAATTATTTATTTCAGATCTCATAAACATGTTAAATGAAAATAAAATGTTCTGGATAAAACTTTAACAAAAGCTTTAATTAAAGGTTATTCTTAAACGTTTCGAAAGCTTTCATAAGACAATACAACGAGAAGTTTTTGGATTGATTTATGCTTTATTCGAAAAGCTAAAGCTTATACTTTTTAAGAGCGCTTCGGTCTATTACAAAAAAAATTCACTGAAAACATTTTGAATTTGATTTAGAAATAGAAGCATTATAATACTTAATTGGATAAAATGTAGTCAAATTTCGATCAAACACTTTCAGATGAAATTAAATAAATTTTTATTTGGAAATTAAATGCTTAAAGGTACAACATTTGTTTAATAATAAATAAGTTTAGATAAAATGCTCAACTTCGATAAATGTTGAATTAAAAGTTAAAGCTTATTTCAATTTTGAAGAGATTTTGAACAAAAATATTGTTTTCGCAGATAATTGCTTAAATTAATTCATTGGGCACTTACTCAATTTAATTCACATTTTTTACCACATTTCTGTCACCGCTGCTTTTTGTTTTTTGTTGAGCTGACAGGTTGAAATATACTAAGGAAAGGGCAGCACAAACATAAGTTGATTGTTATTTATTTCATAAAAAATTAACCAAAACTTGATTCCAATTTTAAAGACATTAAAAATAATTCGTTTGAAAGCTTTTAGAATAACAGAAATGATCATTCCTAATTAAAGGTTTTTAAATGGGTTTTAGACATTAGAAATTATTTCAAATCGTTCAGATTTTTATATTATTTTAGTATTTCCAATGCTGAAGGATACAACGATTTTATTCGCTTGGTAATTGCAGTTTTAGTCACAAAACTTTGTGATGACTGAGATTTAAATTATTTCTAATATTATTCAAACAAGAAAATTGCACAATCTGATTTCCACTTAGTGCGCTTTAAGTTTTAATCGGTATAAGAAAGTGTTGTTGAAGCTTTTTATTACCACTAAGGCAAAAGCTCTATTAAAATTTTTTCCAGCAAATTATTTTGAATGGATCAATTAAACAATTAACTATTTCGACATTAACTATTTTAACAACTAAGCTTATTAAAGCTTATTTGGTGTAGTTTTAAAATGTATTTGCTGTACTTTGCGTAGCAAAAAAAGAAAGCGTGGTAACAAGGGACGTTTGATCCAAAAAAAATATGAGACCGTATCTAATTCCCATGATAAGAATCTGAGTTGCCCAAAATTGTTATGACATATATAGCTATTGCCTCCTATTTGATAGAACTATCTAATTAAACGAAAATAGAGCTCACATCATTTTAATGTATTTCTCTAATTGCCTCCTACCATTGGTATTTTAAGGATTATACCTTAATCTTGGAATTTTCTAATTCATATTACTTGAGACAATGTATGAGAAAGATGATTTCAACCTTCTTTGGGTTGACAGTCAAAGTTAAAACCTTCTTCCTTAAAAAGCTTTGTAAGACATTTATTAATTTAAACTTTGATAATCTTGTTCAGAAAGATATTATAAATCAAAGCTTCAAACATTTTTGGATGCGGAGCTTGAATTTAAAATTACAAAGCTTTTAACCCAAACTAACCCCCACAATAAAATGTATATTTATGCCAAATATGGTAATTTCCACAGCAATGAGTTTATTTTTTACAATAGACAAAAATATATTAAATCACATAACCCTATTTTTCGAATCGAACCCAAACGGCATGTCTTATCATTATTATTTTATTATTATTCTAATATGTGATAAGAATAAGAAATAAAACATCATAAAAAAATAAAATTAATATGATTTTCTTCTCTGTACATACATACATATACATTTATCTAGAAAATAAGATATCTACATAAGATTTATTGTGGATATAGACAGGCACAAAAAAAAATATTTCTGGAAAATTCTGAAGGAAAAGTTTTATGTGATTATTTTATTAAAATCAAAAATTATCTTAATTTTCTATATTATTATATTATCTTATTATTTGTATAACTCCTTAGAAACAGCTCATCATCAACACAATTAAAATCTCAAGCGTATTTAGATAAGAAAATATTACAATTTAATATTCAACAACAAGACAAAGTTTTTGTTGTTTTTTTTTTTGTTTTTGACTATTCGTATATACCAAACATAACATCTAGATGAGCTTTTACATATATATATGAATCTGTGTGCAAAATCAATAAACCAGCAGCCTCAAAACAAATATATACGTACATATGCTATACTGTAAAGTCAAAATATTTGTTACTATTTGAACCAATTTTCTAAAACACTAACGATATTTTCTCTATCCCAAATCAATTTTTATGTCTGGGATCGAATGCGAATTTTCTTCTTCATGTACTACAACAGTATATGTATGAATACTCATGTCTGTAAAATGTTAAAAAAAAAAAAAAAAAATTCAAACCCCTATTGTGTATTTGTAAAAAAAAATTGTTTTCGTTTTATAAACCCCTTAGGATAAATATGGGTTTTCCATATCAAATACTATACAAAATAGTTTTCCACTATTCGAAATGTATAAAGATTTAAGTCGAAACACAATATTTAATTGATATGTGAACTTAAAAAAAATAAAAAATTTTGGACAATGTATGAAGGTGCCGAAATAAAGTCTATCTCCTTGAGCGCACTAAAAAAAACTTGTATTTGCGGAGCTTTTAAAATCACTCAAGCGCGGAAGCTAATTTAACATAATCTGCACGAGAAAACACAATAATACTTTACTGTTTGTTGTGTAAAGTTTTAATAATTAAATGTTGGAGCTTTTTTTTTTTTTTGCTCCTTGATATAATCAGAGCCTACTCTATAAATAAGAGCCTCCACATTGACTGTATTTTTTACTAAGCTTAAAATAAAGTACATACAATTTTTTCTTTACAATGAAACTATATGGGAAAACGATTGTTTTCATTTACATTTTTAGTCAATAAGAATTATGAGCTTTTACATTATTTTTATACGAAAATGTTCATAAAACATGTAATTTTATTTGATTGAAAAATCGAATCATGAAAGAGTTTATTTCTTAGTGAAAATCCTCTTGGAATATAAATTATTGCTAAACTTTTATGGAATGTTGTTGTTGTAAAATACGTCATAACATAAAATTTATAAACAATTATAACCATCTCTTTTTAGTCTCCTTCTAAAAGCATTGCCACATGCCAAAATTCTGTCCGAATACAGATTCATATCATGTGGCAATGCTTTATTAACGACATTTTGTTTAAACCATAGATGTCGCATACAATGAAAAACTTATAAAAATAATCAAATAGGTGATCGAACCGGTCGGATTCTAAAATCGGTCTGATTTTTGATTTGGTTATACATATTTTGGTGGCTTCCCTCTATAGTAATAATTAAATTGTAATAATAATTAATTTAATATAATTTTTTTATAAATTTACTAAAATTAAACCATTGCTATGAAAGAAATTATGGTAATTTTACGTAAAAGTTTTCTTTCAAATCGTTTACTCAGCCCGAATCCCTGTTGTTTTTAATTGTGTATTAAGTGACATCTAGGAATGGGAATAATAAGTAAGAGCTATTTTATTTTATACACCGCTCTCCAATGTTATGACAGTTCAAATATTCTAAACAAAAACTTATTTTGAATGGGTCATTAATTTTTGGGAATAAAAATCGATGCCAAATATTAATGATGTTGTATTTATTTTCAGCTGTGTCTTAATTTAAATACAATAATATTTCTAATACTTGAGAAATAAATAAGGCATTTATATTACAGTTAATGTTTGTTGGTTATGTCGTTTATTTGTGATGCATAACAATCTGGGTTGATTTGATTTTTTTGATTTCTTCGCGCTCAATGCATATTATTATAATTTTTTCTCTTTGACTCTCTTTGATTTATTTTAATTTTGGCTGTTCAACGTATTGTCTTTTTTTTACCATTGATTTTAGTTGTGAATAAGTGATGACGTCATTAAATAGAATATTCTCTTTTTTATACATATTGTTGTTGTTGTAGAGCGTTTTTTAATTTAATTCCCTTATTTTCTTTTGATTATATCTGGAAAATGGGGAAGCTTGAGAATCTGTGCTTTAAATGAGTTAGTCATTGAGTTGTTTATTAGTGATTTCAGAAAAAAAATTTTATCTAAGTTTAATTTTTAATTCATATTTTTTCGTCAATCGAAATCGCGTTTTTTCATACAAACTCTATGAAAATAAATTATTTTTTAGTGTTTCTATGTCCTTTATTTTAAGTTCATTTTTTACATGCCGGCTCTATTCATATCAAGATGGTTCTGATATAATTATATGTACGAGCGTAATAAGAGTTAAAATCTTTTTTTTTTTTTTGTGCTAACAAATCGTCGACGTCTCTATTCGAAGTCGGTGATGTATAGTGACACCTTTTCAAGTCTACAAATAAACAAAAAAAAAAAAGTTTTATTTTAGGAAACAAAACTCGATGAAAATTGTCTCCGTCTCCCCAACACCCCTGTCTCACGAGACACATAATAAATACGAGCAGATAATATTATAACATATTATTGTCAGTTAAATTACTATTACTTCCTTTTTTTTTTGTACACACAACTTTGAGCTTTTTTTTATTTTTCTCTCTACTCTTCTTAATAATATTGATGATGTGTGTTTTGCCGGAAGGTAACTATCAGCGATTACATTTATAAAGTGTATATGAGATATTTATGTACGAGCGTTTATTATATATGTGAAAGAGGTCATATGAAGAGTAGATATAAACGGATAAATAGGATAAAAGTAGAGAAAAAAAAAATTATCTTAAGGCGAATTTTTTTTTATGACAAAACTTTGATGATATTTTCGTTTATTCGTGAACATTTGTAATAAAATCAATAAGACTGAATATTATAATGTTATAGATGAACCAGAGTGGTTTATGCTCTTCAGTAGATACAGTGAGAGGACAAAAGGGCGGAGGTGTTTTTTCTTTATATTTTGGAAATCATCTAGATACATATCAATATGGTATTTTATACTACTTCAACAAAAACGAAATTCGAGGCTACAGGGTATTAATTTAACGGATAATGAACTAGATAGACGCATTTTAAGAACATATATAACTTAGGGGTAGTATCCACTAGACCAAACGTTGCTTCCAAATATAAATAATTTGATCAATTCTTTTCTAAACGATGATCTAAAAGTTGTGTGCTTAAAACATTGAAAAGATCAAATAATAAAATATTTAGTGATTTAATTAAGAAGCTCTAAGCTAACTCTTTTTTAGCCAATATAACAAAAGATTATCAGGAAGTAAAACATGAAGCTTTTTCTTTTTGTTAAAAGTTGGTTTGTTGCTATAAAAGTAAAAATATAATTAAGAAATGCTCCCAGTTAAATTTTCAAATTGAATCTAAAGCTTTCATGATTATAACGGGAGCCAATGACTCTTTTGTATACTTGTATGACGCCTTTACAAAAAAACTCCGTACTATCGCTTACATCAATATAAATCCTCCAATTTTTGTATGCTGTGAGAACAAATCCGTGATCAAATAGCTTTCAGCCGTTCCGTTGGAATAAAGCTGTGAAATTGAATAAAAAGTTTCCACTCTAAATTTTATATTTAATATAAAGCTAATATTTTTTTGTATATAAAGCTTTTTTAAAAAAAAGCTTCATTGTAAAATCAAGGAAAAGTCGAAAAAATAAACTTTATAAACATTATTTTTAATCAGGAAGAAATCAAATTTGAAATTTGAATATTTTGAAAAGCCGCAATAATAAAATTGTTAAAACTTAAATTAAGAAACTGTAAATAAAACGGGCTCTAATACAATTAAAGCTTAAATCAATAAAATTTCTCTAATATTATCAGGTTGTGATAAAAATTTTTCCACTAACTGACTTCTAGCCTACTGTTTTGAAGAGGGCTTTTTAAAAACCGCTAAATGAGGTTTAATATCAAATATCACTTCAAATTAAAGTACGTCAAGAGTAAAATTTCTACAATTAGTTTAAATCCGAACTTTAAGCGAAAATTTGCATTAAAATTTTTACCAAATAAAAAAAAAAAAGGTCCGGAAAAACCGTCAGAAATATTCTAAGAGCTCCTTATTTTAAGCATTTAAATAAATGCTCGTAACATAAAAAAATTAATTTAATTTAACCTAAAGCTTTAATAATGTTGCCTCAATTTTCAATTTTCAAACCTTTCTAGATAACAGGAAGCCAATGCAATTTTCTATAAAATGTCTTTATATCAAAAGGTTTGTAGTAAAATCATAAAATAGTAAAATTTGTTTTAATCAGTAACCAATTGATCAATCAAAAATGAAATTTGAGTTTTTTGAAAAGCTCCAATAATAAAATCATTAAAACTTAAATTAAAAGCTCTAAATAAAACGGATTTAAGATATTGGCTTTAAAACAAGAAAACAGTAGCTCTATATAAAAACAGTTATAATAAAGCTTAAAGCTTAGAAATCCTCTAATTTCGTTAGGTTGTGAGAATAAATCTCACACTAAGTGACTTTTAATTATACCGTCTCGAAGTGGGCTTCTAAAAACAGTTAAATTAAAATTAACATTCATTAAAATTAAAAGCTCGATTCAATTTAAAATTAGTAAAAGCTTCAAAATTTGTTGAATTAAATTTGATACGAAATAAAATCTGTAACTATACACTACACCAGCCAGATTACACCAGAGATTTTACAATTAAAATTTTTATTCATTTATTTTAGGAAGGACCGTTAGAAATTTTCTAGAAGCCCGTAAACTAAAATTAAATATTAATAAGAAAAGCTTCCACTGGAATTTTTTAATTTAATATAAAGCTTTAATAATGTTGTCCTAATTTCAATTTGCTGTATAGATAAAAGGAAGCTAATACAATTTTTTATATAATGCCTTTATATCAAAAGCTTCGTGGTAAAATCACAGTAAAATCGATATTTGAGAAACTAAGCTTCATAAATATTAATTTTAATCAGAAAAGCTCTGATAATAAAATCATTAAATTTTAAATTAAGAAGCCCTAAATAAAATTGATTTAAGATATTGCTTCTAAAATAAGAAAATCTCTTAAAAAATAGTTATGAGTAAAGCTCACATCAACATAAATTCTTTAATTTATATAAGCTGTGAGAATGAATTTTCAGTTAAAAGCCTTCCAGCCGTTTCGTTTCGAAATGGGCATCTTAAAAACTGCTTAATACTATTTAATATTAACGCTCACTTTAACTTGAAAATAGTCAAGAGTAAAAGTTCTCGAATTAGTTGAAGTTCGAAACGAAATAAAAGGTAGACTACATGAACTTTTATAGAAAATAACCATTTAAGTAAAAATATTATTTGAAGAAATGTTAATAAGAATAAAAAGTATTTATAAGAATAGCTCCCATTCAAAATTTTTAAATGTAATTTAGAGCTTTAATAAATTTACTTAAATATCTAATTTTTAAAGTTTTGTAGATAAGGGGGAGTTAATATAATTTTTGTATAATGCCTTTATAATAGAAGCCCCGTATTAAAATCAATTGACAGAAGAAACTCTAGAAATAAAGCTTCTTAAATATTAATTTGAATTTTTAAAGCTCTTATAAACAAAATAGTTACATTTAACTTATGACCTTAAATAAAATGGATTTGTGATATTGTCCCTAAAAACAAGAAAATATTGTTTCTATAAAATAATCACAATTAAAGCTTACATCAATATAAATCCTTTAATTTTATTATGTCGTGAGAATAAATCTTCAATTAGATTGCTTTCAGCCGTTCCGTTTCATGTTTCTCACCTCAATAAAAAGTTAGTCAATAGTAAAAGCTCTATAATTAGTTAAATTTTGATATGTACAAAATGTAAAAATAAATCTTTGTTAAATTATACCAAATAAAAGCTCTTATATTAAGAATGATTCTGCAGCTATTTTTTTGCTGTGATAAAACTTTAGTGACTCACTATTCAAAATCTAACACACTAATCTAACCAAAATCACTATTAATATATGTATACATTTTAACTGTATATGTAAAGAAACTTTTATCTGAAAAGCTATAAAGTTGTTGAATAAATGCAAAATTAAATACAAAAAATTTAATGCAAGGCTTAAATTAACGAAAAGAAACAGAATCACGGATAAAGTTACATAACCGTCAGCTAGAAATTGCTGGCTCCAATACTTAAAAAAATATTTTGATAGTCTAAAGTTTAAAACAACTAAAAATAAATAGAGCTTTTGGTGCAAATATGAATACGGGTGCACATAAACAAGGTTCGTTTCCAAAATCGTAGTTTTTCATAATTTTAGAATCATTAAATTATTGTAGCTTTAATTAAGCTCCATTAATTTAATCGTGTTGTAGCCATTTCTAAACAGAAATTTTATAAGCTACCAAAAAGAATTGAATATGAAAGCTCACATCAATGTATATTTTTCAAAAATTAAAGGTCTAGAAATAACACCAAAATGTTGAAGGAATATGAAAATTAAGTTTTCAAAAACTTATAAATAATTAAAATTTTTAGATGTTTTTAATTCTGAAGCTATCAAAATATTTCTTTAATTTTTAATACGAAACTTACAAGCAAATTTGCTTAAAAGCAGGCTAGCTTTTAAATTAAATTTAAAACCTAAAAATAAAAATAACAGATTGGAAGCTTCTGTAAAGCAGATAAGAAGTAAAAATACCCTATTAAAGAGTAAATTGAAAGCCTGATTATTAGTAGAAATGCAAATTTTACGAAAACAAATTGCCGTAAGATGTAAAGCAGCAAGCGGTAATTGTCTAATATTATTTTAAATATTGGCAGCTTAATTTAGAATTTTAACTTTTAAAATGTTGTGATCAATTATTGTCAGTAAATAAAACAATACAGCTTTATTTGAAAACACTTGCATAATTCTTTCATTTTCAAAATAAATTGTTGCTTAGTTCCTATATAAACGATATTTTTATTTAAAAGTTGAGAAGTAATTTCTTACAAAAAGAATAAAAGCTCCCAAACGAATTTGTCAAAGGCACTAAGATACAAAATGTTAGATAAAAGCTCCATAAAAAGCTATTCATTTAGAATACTAGTTTAAAGTATTCCGTAAAAACTTCACATTTTTAATACTGGTAATTTCTCAGGAAGCTCTGAGCAAAATGGCAATCTATTTCCATGATAATTGTGACGAAAGTTTTTAATAAACTTTAAGAAACTTTAATAATTACTCCTAGAAGCTTCTTCCATTTTATTTCCGAAAAAAAAGTTTGGTTTCCAAAATTATTTATAATTAGAGCACACGACAATTTCAAGTATGGTAAGAATTAAATCTCTAACTTTTTTAATTTATATGATTTTAATACGTTTCGAAGATTGTAAGAGAATTCAATCCAGTTTCGAACTGATGAGCTTATGATTATAAAAAAATCCATCTTCTCATCAGGCCTCATCAGATTGGACTGATTATACCACAATTTACATTCTATATATACAGAATGTGATGTGCATTAGGTACTAGCGAATCATACTTAATACAGATAAAGTCTCTTACAATTTTTTTTCTTCTTCCCGACATTCACACAGCTCTATTTCTGTGTACGCTAATTCATGTAATTTCTAATATGCTACCGGTGGTTAGACAATTTTAAATGTGTTTTTATTAACACGAGAAGTATATTAGTATTTATGAACAATTATTCAACGAAATTGACTAATAGACCAAATTCTATTTATTTAATTTTTTAATTTATATGATTTTAACACGTTCCGAAGAATTTATCTGTATTTAATATGATTCGCTAGTACATAATACATAGCACATTCTGTATAATATAGAATGGAAATTGTGATATATCAGTCCAGTCGACGCGGCCTGATGAGAAGATTGATTTTTTTATAATCATAAGCTCATCAGTTCAAAACTGGATTGAATTCTCTTACAATCTTCGGAACGTATTAAAATCATATAAATTAAAAAATTAAATTAATAGAATTCGGTCTATTAGTCAATTTAAAATGGTCTAACCACCGGTAGCATATTATAAATTACAAGAATTAATTAACATTCAACAAAAAATTAATAAAGTAACAATATAAATCCTCTAATTTTGTTAGGTTGTGAGGACCAATCTTACTCTAAGTGACTTTGAACCATACCATTGCGAAGTGGGCTTTTCAAAAACAGCTAAATTAAAACGAACATTAAGTAAAGAGCTTTTAGCTCGCTTCAATTTAAAATTATTCAAAAGTAAAAGCTTCAAAATTTGTTGAATTAAATTCGATACGAAATAAAATCTGTAACAATAACTACACCAGCTTTTAGCAAGAATTTCCATTTACAATTTTTAATCGTTTATTTCAGAAACAACCATTAGAAATTTTCTAGAAGCCCGTTAATTAAAAATCAAATATTAATAAGAAAAGCTTCCACTCGAATTTTTCATTTTAATTTAAAGCTTTAATAACGTTGTCCCAATTTCTATTTTCTTTATAGATAACAGGAAGCCAATACAATTTTTTTATATAATCTCTTTATATCAAAAGCTTCGTGGTAAAATCATAGTAAAATCGATATTCGAGAAACTAAGCTTCTTAAATATTAGTTTTAATCAGAAAACCTCTAAATTAAAAAGCCCTAAATAAAATTGATTTAAAATATTGCTTTTAAAATAAGAAAATCTCTATAAAAATAGTTATAATTAAAGCTTACACCAACATAAATTCTTTAATTTTTATATGCTGTGAGAATGAATCTTCAGTTAAATGGCTTACAGCCGTTTCGCTTCGAGATGGGCATCTTAAAAACTGCTCAATACTATTTAATATTAAAGCCCACTTCAACTTAAAAATAGTCAAAAATTAAAGTTCTCGAATTAGTTGCAGTTCGAAACGAAATAAATAGTAGACTATATAAACTTGTTACAAATTTCAAGCATAATCGTTAGAAATAGCCTAAGAGCTGTCATTTTAAGTAAAAATAGTATTTGAAAAAATTGATTCTTCCACTCAAATTTACTTAAATTTTCAATTAAAAGGCTTTCTAGACAAGAGGGAGTTAATATAATTTTTTTATAATGATTTTAAAATAAAATCTCCATAGTAGAATCAATTAACAGAAGAAAGTCTAGAAATATAGTTTTAAATATTAATTTGAATTTTTCAAAGCCCTAATAAATAAAATAGTTACACTTAACTTATGGCCTTAAATAAAATGTTAAGTAAATGTTAATAAAATAAAGTTTCATGATGGGCATTTTAAAAACTGCTTATTAAGATTTATTATCAGTGCTCACCTCAATATAAATTTAGTCAAGAGTAAAAGCTCTTATAGAAAGATTGACTTTGAAGCTAACGTTTGCTGTGATAAAACGTTGGTGACTCAGTTATATATTTTAACTACACAAGTAAAGAAACTTTAACCTGCAAAGCAATAAAGTTACTGAATAAATCCAAAAATTTAATGTAAATCTTAAATTACCGAAAAGGAACAGAATTGCCGGATAAAGTTATATAACTGGGAGAAAGAAATTGCTAGCTCCAATTAAGTATTGAAATATAAAAAATTTGAATGTCTATAGTGTAAAACAACTTAACATATGTAAGTAGATCTTTTAACTCATAACTTCATAACCGTGATTCGTTTCCAAAATCGTAGTTTTTTAATCACCTCAGAAAATTTCTCATAATTTTAGAATTATTAAATTATCGTAGCTTTAATTAAGCTCCAAAAATTTAATCTTGTTGTGAGATGTATTAAATAAAAGGCGCTCAGAATGTTTTAACAATTGTAGCCATTTCTAAAAAGATTTGTTTTAAACTACCAAAAATATTTAATGTAAAAGCTCAGATCAATATATATTTTTTCAAAGATTAAAGGTCTAGAAAAAGCACCAAAATGTTGAAGGAATAGAAAAGTTTTCTTAAATTAAGTTTTCAGAAAATCAAATGTTTTCAATTCTGAAGCTTTCAAAATATTTCTTTAATTTTTAATACGAAACTTAGAAACAAATTTCCTTAAAAGCAGGTTAGCTTTTAATTTAAATTTAAAACCTAACAAAAAAATAACAGATTAGAAGCTTAAATTAATTCTGTAATGCAGATAAGAAGTAATAAGGGCCGTCAAAGAGTAAGAAAACCTGATTATTAGTGGAAATGCAAATTTAGCGACAACAGATTTCAGTAAGATGTACAGCAGCAAGGGTCAATTGTCTAATATAAAAATAAAAGCTCTCAAACGAATTTGTCAAAGGCACTAAGATACAATATTTTAGAAAAAAGCTCCATAAAAAGCTATTAATTTAGAATACTAGTTTAAAATATTCCGTAAAAACTTCCCATTTTTAATACTGGTAATTTCAGCCAGCATTGAAATTTCCACCCGCCCTAATAAACTGTTGGTTCAACTGAAGACTCTGACAATGATGTATTTACCATACATACAGATAATACCAAATAATAGAATTTAATTCTATTCAACAAAAATAAATTCTGTATATCTCAATATTCATATAATAAAAGAGTTTAGTACACGATTTAACAGAATTCGTGCAGAAAATATCTAAAACGAAAATACTACCATACATTATGACTCGATTAAAGTTCCATTTTAAAATTACACTCTATATTTACACTTCATGCCTGTTCTTCTTAAATATTTTGTTCTCCAAAAAAAAAAAAAAAAAAATTGTGTGCTTTTTAGTAAGCTTGAGTTGTGTAGAACAACTAGTCGTACAAATAGTAACTTGAACAGATTTAATATTCCTTTCTAAAATAGAATTTCTACGTTTTTTTATTTTTTTTTTCCTGTTTTTCAATGAACTTATTTTTATGAGCTTTTTGCTTATTTTTTCATTTTGTTGGTAACAAAAAAAAAAAAAATCGAAATGAAAATGTGTACTGGCTGTGTATTATAATAAAATGGTAAATGAGAATTGAAATGAAATAACACGTTAGTCTGTATATAAATCGAAAAAATCGTAGATGTTAAGATTAAAATTTGAGATTACGAGTTGAAAGCTTTGTGTTTAAATTCGGCATAATAAAATAATTGGTATAACACTGCGATGTTTGATTCTTTTGTATCCGAAAATGATTTTGTTTTTCTTGTGTAGTAGAAATTGATCTAAATCTAAAAGCTGCTGTGCTATTGAAAATAAATTATCGTAAAAGCTTTTACATTATGGGTAGCACAAAATTCAATCGATTTTATATAATTAAACCAATTATTTAATTACTGTAGTGTCAAAACTTGTTTATTTATTTTTGTTTACAGCTAAGAAGATAATTGTTGTGGATGTGTACGTATAGTGGGTGATTGGGTGGAAAATTTATTTAGTGTCATAAATAATAGAATATTATTTTAATTTATATCTTATGATTTATGTAAATAAATTGTAAATAACGTTAAGGAGTAATTAAGGTAATAGTTTTCAATTAAAGTTATTTTTTGAATAACCATAAAGAAAAACTATAAGCTCACGTCGCACACAGCAAAATGAACAAAATAAATAAAATTCTTAAAATATAACAACTAAATTGAATTTTATATTTGATTGTGTTACAAAATGGTTGTGGAAATGGATTTTTTTTTTTTATAAATTCGGTTTACACGAGAAAATGCATTCAATAAAAGAATTCGTTTAATATAAGTTAGGTTTATACAGCTTTTAAAATGCTTTATTGATAAATAAAACCAATTTTATGATGTGTTGCTAATTTTTATGTTTACTGTTACAGCGTACTACTAATGTACAATTTTATATAATGACAATAAAATAAATTTTTCACGTCATTTTCTAATTTTAAAAAATAAACTTGTTTTGCCGTGTAGGAAATACGTAAATAAAACTTTTGCCTTTTACATAATTATATTAACTCAACATTTATGTAAATAGTTGAAAGCTTTGATATTTAGACTATGTCCCGCGGGACTCTGGAGTGCAATAAATCATTAAAGAGCATTTGAAGTTCAAAAGCCTATATTTCACCCACAATAAAGCATTTCCAGTACCAAAATTTTAATAAATTAGCATTTTTCACAATCAACACCTGAAAAGTTTTCAGGTTAAAAAAAATAAAAGCACGCAGACCAATTATAATTTGTTATTATTATACCAAAAATAAAGCTTATCAGGCGAAAAGAATATGCTTTTAAAGATAAAAGCTTAAGGTTGTTTGTTGTAATCTCATTAGTAAGCCCAGCTTTCTGCCAACTACAAAAACATTCAACAAGAGCAATATTTTTCAAATATAAACCGTCAAGAACTTTTTGTCTTTGTCGTACAAAGTTAAAAGTTCTTTGTTATAATATAATTTTTTCACTAGTTTCTTATTAGCAAGACCTGGACGATCTACAAAAATTTGAGGTTGGAACTGTAAAGCACCTTTAAAGCTCCATTAATTAATATCGGTTGAAAAAGTGATTTTAAAGTTGAAAAGCTCGTTTAGCAGATGCTATCGATCTAAAAGTCGGTCTTTATATATTTTTTTTTATATTTCTAATGCGGGGTGGGAAAGGGGGCTTAAGTAATTGGTCTACAAATAGCCCAAAATGTCATCCTCACCTGCACGTGGTGCACCCTGCTAGATAACTAACGAGGCTCTGGCGACCGAGACACGGCTGTATAACTGACTATTGAGAATTTAGTAAATGATGTTCACAAACCAGACCCACTACCAACTCGTACTGGTCAGATGCTTTATGACCAGTAAAATAAACAATGAATAATACTAATTCAGGAAATTGTACCACAGGTGGTAACCCAGATAATCAGCTGGCAAACCCACCCTCTAACGAGGCTGGCTCAAAGGATTCTGGAGAGAGCCAATCATTGTTTAACAGCCCTTCTGGGCAACCCAACCCACTTAAACAACAATCCAGGGTGGGTAGATTACCACCACCACCACCAATAGCAAACACCTTAGAAAGGGATAACGCCGAACTGCGCAATAAGATTTACGAAATAGAAAAGTTAACTTTAAATCTAAACAGATCTAAAAAACTCACAGCGAGAAAACAAGGATAAAGATGCTCTAAATGCAGTAATGTCTGAGAAAGAAACCACTAAGATAAACAACACCAATGATCATATAGAGGTTATGTATGAAACAAGCGAGGAAGAACTCAATAGAGAAACGGGATGGATTCTGAACCGTAACAAAAAAAAAAATAAGAAACGTAAGATGAGTAAATCGCCACAGATTTCACCCGAATCGAAACAATCAGTTAAGCAGCTTCCAACCGGAAGTAGGCACGTGCAACAGGAGGATAAAGCTCAGGTTCCCCCGGAACAGAAACGATCAAGTAATGAACTCCCAACCGGAAGTAAGAATGTACAACTGGAGAAAAAAGTGACACGGCCACCTCCAGTAATAATATCTAATTGCAATAATTATCAGAGTATTAGAAACATCATGGACAACAATCATATAAAATATAAGCTACAGCGTTAAATAGTGGTGATATCAAAATAAATGTCACAGACGGTGATAGCTACAGAAAGTTAACAGGAGCTCTTAATGAAAAAAAGGCAACATAGTATTCCTACGAAGATAAGCAGACAAGGCAAACCAAAGTCATTGCTAAGAAGCTACAAACTTCATGCAAACCAGAAGAGATAAAAGAGTATCTGTTGGAGAAAAAATACAAAATTAAAGAAGTTACACAGCTGCTAAAAAGAGGTTACAAAACACCCCTTCGGTTATGTATGTTGTCTTTTGAAAGAACAAAAAACATTAAAAATATTTATGCAATCAGCGAAATACTCCAGATGAAAGTGCAAATAGAAGCAGTTAAAAAATCTAAACTGATCCCCAAGTGCAAAAAGTGCCAAGTCTACGGACATACGCAAAACTTTTGTAATAAGGAGCCCAGATGCGTGAAATGTGTAGGAAAACACCGTACAGCTGAATGTACGAAACCAAAAGACACCCCACCAAAATGTGACAACTGTGGAGAGGCACACTCAGCCAACTACAGAGGTTGCACTGTTATAAAGAGCTGCAAAAAATTCGCAACAAAACAAGGGAAACTTCACTAAGTACCAGGCCAGAAATTAACTCAGCCTCAACAAGAATATCTACAAATTTAAGGCCACACCAAACATTTAACCAGCTATCAAGAACTAATCCAAACATTTTTTAATGTACTATCTATTGGAAGTTCGAGAAGACAACATAGTCCTCTTTTATCCAAGCTTCAATTTTGTGAAATTTATAATCATACGAAGACTGTTTGTATTCCAATTGTTTGATTTTCTCCTTTAGCACCTTGTCCTCTTCAGATATAAAATTAATTTGTTGCAAAACTATTATCAAATGTTTTAGATAAAAATTGTTGGGAGTTTTCCACATTCATTATTCTATCACGCAGGTCGGTTAATAATTTCAAGATTTCTGGAACATCCGATGAATTGTTTAAAACAGTGTCACCGGTACTTTCCATTCCCTCTATAATGGATTTACGTTTTGACACTTTACATGAGTTGCATATCCAGGCTGCTGTTTCATTTCGAAAATAATCAAGAAGATCAACTGGTATATCCGCACAAGCGATATGGAAAAAACCATTGCAGGTTCCCTCATAGGTAATACCGGGATTATTCCGATTTCCTGTAACTGCAACTTGATACTTTGTGCATTTTTTAGGAGCCATAACAATTAACAAACAAATTAAATGAATTAAAAGTAGCAAAGATTTAAAGTATTTAGATTTCGAATTTATAATTTTAAATGTCCTTAATTGAATAAAATGTAATTCCGATAAAATTCTCTAGTAAAATTATTTTCACAGCGAAAAAAAAACAAAACTGTTCGCTAAGGCTACTTGATTTGAATTGCACTAAACTAGGAATAAATATTAATTGGAGAGCTTCGTTTATTAAAAGTAAGGCATAAGAGCTTTTATAAAAGTTAAAAATGTATTAAGATAAAAGAAAGCTTCAAGGAGTTCAAATTAACAACTTTTAAGCGTGTTTATCGTTATTATAACATTTATCAACCGAGCTTTCTGCTTTTCATGGACTTCGAAAAACCCAAAGCTTTCAAAGTTATATTTGAATTTCCGTATTTTTTAGGTAATTTTTATAGAAATAATACCAAATATGAAAGTTTTCGAAAGCTTTCAACATAAAAATGTATTTTCGTTTGCTACCTTTTATTAAATAAAATAAGCACGTTAAAAGCTCTCGTTTTGTAAAATAAAAGTTCGACCGAATCAAAAGCTTGCTTCTTACTTTATTATTAAGAGATGATGCTTAAAGAGCTTTAACGCAAAAGCTCATTTATTTTAATAGTTTTTAGTTTCTCAAGATTTGTTGATTTCTAGTCAAAAAGCTTTCCGTATCCAGCATACAGTAATTCGCTTCTACTTTCATTGTTATTCCACAGTTTAAGAGAATTTAAGTCACACTGCCGTAAAATGAGAAATACGACTATACGTACCCACACAAAACCTCATAAATTGTGGAAATTCATTTAATTTACATATTAATGTACTCGACAACAACAACAACAGAAAACCAAACTCATTATTCATGATTTCTTATCTTTTATCTACCAATCTTTGCATCACACTCAATGTACACTCTGCAAACTCATCTCATAATAAAAAATTTAAATAAAATCAATAAAAAATTAAATTACAAATCAATTTTCACAAACTATGTACTCCAATATAAATGATGAACATAAATTATATAGACTAGAACTACTCGTATATAAAATAAAATAAAAAAAAACTTTAATAGATCAAATTAAAAACATTTTAAATTTTTATCATCATTATTCATTCAATAAAAACTTTGTGTTTTTGCTTTTGCCATTCAACGTCAGTGTTTCCTCTTCCAATGAGGGGGAAAAAAAATAAAAATTTATTTATGTAAGATAAAATTATCCTTTAGAGACACATAGCACGATAAAACACAAACAATATAAGCAATTTAAAATCATGTTGTGCAAAAAAAAAACAAAAACAAAAATTGTTGCAAGTGTCTTCCATGCTGCGCGATATGACATGGCATCGTTTAAGCGGAAAAAAAAATATTTTACAGCTTTCATAATTTATTTGTCTCCGCGGAGTGTGCAAGACTTACAACTCCGAAAAAAACATAATTAGGTAAGAGTTATTAGTTAGTATAGGTAAATGTTTTATTAATTCGTATGACAATTTTATTAAACATCCAAAAATTATTAAGAATTTATAAAAAGCTTCCATACATAAATTTATAAAGCACACAGAATTTGTAGGCTATAGCCATGGATCTGCGAACAAGATTATGCGAAATAACCTATGTTGGGTCAAGTGAAGTTTAAGGAGGATTATTTGCCAATCTTGCTACATCGACAACAACATCTCAATTACGACTTTAACAGCAACAGCGTGTAATATTGGGTTTATAACTGAGCTTATTATTAGAATGGCTAAACTTAGACCCTACCCTGCACAAAACAGTGTTCGCAACATTCGTGTATCTCTTTTGAGCTCCTTAAAGAACGGAATTCTCAAAGGAGTACCAAGGATCACTATGTACTTCATTCCTTTCGTTAAACTTTTCTCATTAAATTCTTTCTCTCATTTTCTCCACAGATTCATCTGAAGCATTCGAAGTACATCTCTTGCATCCTTCTTTCCATACTCCTGAACCATGTCATTCAATGTACCCTTTTTAGCTAACATATCGGCTCTTTCATTCCCTTCGATCTGTCTTTGTCCATTGTATGGGGATCGGAAAATATCGGAAAATATTACTATTTTCTTTTCCCCTCCATTCACAGCCAGTTTAATTCCTTCAAACATTCCAATCAGTTCAGCGTTCATTATACAGATGCTTTTGTCCACTTTAAAATACTTTTCAACATTCCTACTAGGCATAAAAATACCAACAGCCACTCCATTCTCATTCACACTAGCATCTGTATAAACGGTACCATCTTGCACATACCGCTGACTGATTTTCCCAAACATAATTTTGGCGATAACGTCATTCATTCCCTTATTATATTCCTCCATATTCAAACACACAGTGAGATTATTAGGAACGGGTTGCGGACCAGCATCGCCTATACTCAGAAACATGTTCAAATTTTCAAGTGCAATTCTAGTTCTATATATCGGTTTGTGCACCGCCCTACTTTGTAATCTTACTATCATTTCACTTCAAAACTCATTTTTCTTAGTTATCATTCTCACCGACTCTCTCACTGTGATCCACTCTCTCTTGTAATCAAGAGGTGAATCACCCATTTCAGACCACAGACTGTGTATTAGGGTTGAGTTAATCGCCCCCACTACCACTCTTGCACATACATTTTCTACTTTCAATAATTGGCTAAAAGCCCCTTTCGAACCATTCCCATACACCCTAATAGCATATTCAATTTTAGAGGATATAAGGGCCTTCCTTACCATATTTGTCACACTCGGATGAGCGCCCCATTTAGGTTTTCTCACCCGTTTAACCACATTTAAACGTTCCTTACAGTTATCTGCCAAAATTTTCATGTGTTTCCCAAAATTCATTAGTTTATCAATCCAAATACCCAAATACCTGTACGCATTACTTGTTCAATTCTGTGACTATCAACACTTATATTAACATTTACAACCTTTATTCTGAAACTCATAAAAGCACACTTGTTAGGATTTACACTCAGATTCAACATTTTAACATTTTGTATTAAATAATCTACAACCTTTTGCACTCTTTGAGCCGCCACATCAATACTTTGTCCTTATCCAATTACTACATAACCGCCTGCAAATTGCAAAACGATTTGATTGTCTGCATTGATGTGGTGTATCTCGCTGGAATATAGGTTGAACCGAGCTGGAGATATTCTGCTTCCTTGTAGAAGTCCAATATTTGGAACTCCCTCCAACCTAAAACCACTTCCATTCAGAACCATTTTTCTCTCAGTCATTAAGTCTTTTATCCACAAACATACTTTCAGTTAAAATCCAAAATTCGAGAGAATTTGTTGTAATTTCCTAATTACCTAGTTAAAAAACCCTAATCCATACAGATCGTTCGTTTAATAAAAGTTCCGCAAAACTATAATTTGGAAATCGCATTCAACCCCCAAGGGCCAATATCGGCCATTGCCAACAATGATGACAAAGGTTTGGCTAGCACATGGAATAGGTCCCTTAATTACCTAGTTAAAAAACCATAATCCATACAGATCGTTCGTTTAATAAAAATTCTGCAAAATTATATTTTGGAAATCGCATTCAACTCCCAAGGGCCAATATCGGCCATTGTCAACAATACCTACAAAATTCTGCAAAATTATATTTTGGAAATCGCATTCAACCCCCTAGGGCCAATATCGGCCATTGCCAACAATACCTACAAAAATTCTGCAAAATTATATTTTGGAAATCGCATTCAACCCCCAAGAGCCAATATCGGCCATTGCCAACAATACCTACAAAAATTCTGCAAAATTATATTTTGGAAGTCGCATTCAACCCCCAAGGGCCAATATCGGCCATTACCAACAATACCTACAAAAATTCGGCAAAATTATATTTTGGAAATCGCATTCAACCCCTAAGGGCCAATATCGGCCATTGCCAACAATACCTACAAAAATTCTGCATAATTATATTTTGGAAGTCGCATTCAACCCCCAAGGGCCAATATCGGCCATTGCCAACAATACCTACAAAAATTCTGCAAAATTATATTTTGGAAATCGCATTCAACCCCTAAGGGCCAATATCGGCCATTGCCAACAATGATGACAAAGGTTTCGCTAGAACATGAGATTTCATTAAAAAAATTTAATTTTTAAAAGAAATCGGTTTTTGATACATTGCAAAAATTCTGGGCCAAAAATGTATACTCTGGTGCCATGTTTCGATTAATAAGGCCTACACCGATAAGAATAAGTTTTGACATTTGCAAATATAGTGCCAATTTGAGTTTAAATGGCCTGGTTATTACTACAGATTTCATAAAAAAAAATTAATTTTTATAGAAAATCAGTTTTTGATACATTGCAAAAATTCTGAGCCAAAAATGTATACTCTAGTGCCATGTTTCGATTAATAAGGCCCACAACGATCATAATAAATTTTGAAATTTGCAAATATTGTGCCGATTTGCATTTAAATCGCCTAGCTATTACTACAGATTTCATAAAAAAAAATTAATTTTTATAGGAAATCAGTTTTTGATACATTGCGAAAATTCTGGTCGAAAAATGTATACTCTGGTGCCATTTTTCGATTAATAAGGCCTACACCGATAAGAATAAGTTTTGACATTTGCAAATATTGTGCCAATTTGAGTTTAAATGGCATGGTTATTACTACAGATTTCATAAAAAAATGTAATTTTTATAGCAAATCAGTTTTTGATACATTGCAAAAGTTCTGGGCCCAAAATGTATACTCTGCTGCCATTTTTCGATTTATAAGGCCTACACCAATAAGAATAAGTTTTGACATTTGCAAATATAGTTCCAATTTAAGTTTAAATGGCCTGGTTATTACTACAGATTTCATAAAAAAAAATTAATTTTTATAGGAAATCAGTTTTTGATACATTGCAAAAGTTCTGGGCCCAAAATGTACACTTTGGTGCCATTTTTTGATTAATAAGGCCTACACCAATAAGTATAAGTTTTGACATTTGCAAATATAGTTCCAATTTAAGTTTAAATGGCCTGGTTATTACTCCAGATTTCACAAAAAAAAATTTAATTTTTATAAGAAATCAGTTTTTGATACATTGCAAAAGTTCTGGGCCCAAAATGTATACTCTGGTGCCATGTTTCGATTAATAAGGCCCACAACGATCATAATAAATTTTGAAATTTGCAAATATTTTGCCAATTTGTGTTTAAACCGCCTGGCTATTACTACAGATTTCATAAAAAAAATTTAATTTTTATAGGAAATCAGTTTTTGATACATTGCAAAAATTCTGGTCGAAAAATGTATACTCTGGTGCCATTTTTTGATTAATAAGGCCTACACCGATAAGAATAAGTTTTGACATTTGCAAATATTGTGCCAATTTGAGTTTAAATGGCATGGTTATTACTACAGATTTCATAAAAAAAAAATTAATTTTTATAGGAAATCAGTTTTTGATACATTGAAAAAATTCTGCTGCAAAATTATATTTTGGAAATCGCATTCAACCTTCAAGGGCCAATATCAGCCATTGCCAACAATGATGACAGAGGCTTCGCTGGCACATAGAATAGGTCCCTAGTTAAATAATTACCTAGTTAAAAAACCCTAATCCATACAGATCGTTCGTTTAATAAAAATTCTGCAAAATTATATTTTGGAAATCGCATTCAACACCCAAGGGCCAATATCGGCAAAAGAGTACAAGACATCTGATCATTAAGTGTAGAATGTGTTCAGAAAGTGTGTATGCTGCTTGAGACAGAATCCTGTAATGAAATAGCAAATAATGGGGTGGTTACCTGAAGCGGATGTAGTTCACATAGTGCTATCGTCGGAGTTGATTTCTGTGAGCGGTTCAAGGTCCACCGATTACTCTGGAGAGGTTCAATCCTTGTCAAGGCTTATTTATTTGCTTTTGTTTATGTAGAAGTTTGCATCAATTTAAACACAGAAATATATTTTAGTGCTCTGCGAAGGTTTACCAGCAGGCAAGAGTTAAGTCATTTAATTTTTCGTGACTATGGTACAAATTTCGTTGGTGCGAAGAATTACCAGGAAGAAATTCAAAAAATGTTTGACCGAAACTTGCGGAGCAAATCACAAGAATCATCAGTAATGTCTACCTTGGTAGAGTCTTAAATACCCGACCATTATGCGAAGCTGTGGTAGACGATGTCCTGACACCTGGAGACATTTTTTAATAGAACATGCAAGATGGGATGTTGGTAGACGATTGATTGAATATTTTTGGAAGCACTAGCTGTTGCTTAATCTAACCTCACTACAAAAAAGATCAAAATTGACAATATCACCCCGAAAAGCACTACAGTATATGAATGCTGCATATCGGTTTAACAAGATCATCAGTAAATTCCTTCATTTGCTCTTACGTCTCGAACGACTGCGTAATACGACTTCACTAGATTCCCCATTGAGAGATAGAATTCAGACAATGACGCTTGAGACTAGATCATGTGTGGATGAAGATTTAATTGCTTCAGAGAGTGAAGCAGCAAACGGCGATAATCCACCGATAGTTATTGATGACTTAGGTTCCACTTTCAATCATTAAATAAATCTCGCATCTAGATCAAACATAACAGCAATTCGTCAAAAGGACAGTAGTAAAAATCCAGGCAAGGCCAAAACGCATCGAAAGATTTAGAAAAACCTGAAATATCGGATTGAAGGTCATTAAATTTATCAAATCTACCTCCAGCAAGATCATCTGCTTTAGGTAAATTGCCTAGTAAAAGCAATAAACATGCATTTCCCATTCATAAATGGCAAGTTATTTTTAGCGGAGATGGGCATGGTAAATCATTAAATGAATGTTTAAGCGACATTCAAATTTTGGCACATGCTGAAAATGTTACTGATGGTGACCTTATCAGAGATCAGCATTTCATTTTTTTGAAGGTCCAGCAAAAATTTGGTATAAGGCTTCATATAAAAGGTTTAGAACTTGGAAGCAATTAGTTGAAGCGTTAAGGAAGAAGTTTCTTTTTGAAGATCACGATTTTTCAGGGTAAAGACGAACCATTTCGCACTTATCTCTCAAATATATATTATTGTATTTTGATAGTTTAAATAAGCCCGTATCTGAAAATTTTAAATTAAGGAGAAGCATCCCATATCTCAAATAAATTCTATTCAGGAATTTAAAAATCATTGTAAGCGTATCGAAGATTTGAAGTATAACATGAACCGTCGGATATCTTCTTCAAATAAACCTCTCGAACCGCAATTGTTTAAGCCAATTAGTAGGTTCAAAAGAACAGATTGCGTATTAAAACTAGAATCTAACTCTGAGGGATCATGTTCCAGTAGGATTGCTAATGGACCCACAGTTGATTTCGAAGACAAGGACATACCTTTCACACATGCAAAGCAGCTAAAACAAACATTTTCTGCTACAAATGTGGGAAAGAAGGATTCACAATGAGTAATTGTGCTAAATGCACGCCCACTACTGCTACGGAAAACTCAGATTAGATATAAAACCTGGGAGTCGGTTTAATCTCTATAAATCTGAGACTCCAATTGTAATAAAGCAGAACAAGTCAGAATCGTTCTCATATTTTGCCAATAGTTTAAACTCGACCATACAGTATTGTGATGACGGAAGGCCGCCGTTTGATGTGAAAATATTTGATACGGTGGTTAAAAGGCTATTAGATTCTGGGATAGAAAATACAGTGAAGATATAATTTCCTCATTACAATTAACTAGATTCGAAATTGACTCAGCTATTTCTACCGCAGACGGCACTAAACATATTACGAGAGCGTATGTAAATGTTCCTTTTACCTTGATTGTACCTTCAATTACATCCACATTACTTTTGAGAATCGATTTCTGGAATCGGTTTGATATCAAACCAGAAGTTGGTGAATTATCATTTTTAGAAACCCTGCTTGATACTAAGGAATTATCCATTATTTCCCTACATGGAAGAGAAACTAGACGTCGAACTGGATCGCATGCTGAAGCTAAAGGTTATCGAACATTCCAATAGTCCCTGGAGTAATCCTTTGGTTTGTTTTCGTAAGCAAAATGTTGTTGATCTGTCAGACGCTTTTTGACAGATTCCTTTAGAGGAATCTTCAAAGGAAAAAACTGCTTTTTCGATATCCTCCAGCGGGCATTTCCATTTTAATGTCATGCCTTTTGGTATCCATAATGCCCCGCAAACACAGGCTAGGCTTATAGATATAGTGTTGGGTGTAGATCTTGAGCCCAATGTATTCGTATACCTCGATGATATTATTGTTAGTACTGACACGTTCTATAAGCATATGGATTATTAAATATTGTAGCTGAGCGGTTACGCGCTGCAAACTTAACGATCAATGTAAATAAATACAAATTCATGCAAAAGAGTATGAAATATTTAGGTTATGTTATTTCGCAAGAAGAATTACGCACAGACCCAGAAAACGCGATACCTAATTCGCCAAAAGATGTACGAAGATTATTGGGAATGGCCGGTTGGTATAGGCGGTTTGTGCATAACTTTACCTCAATATCAGCACCAATATCTGACACTTTAAAAAAAGGAAAAAAGTTTAAATGAACTGAACAGGCAAATAATGCATTGCCTCTGTTAAAATCGGTACTAATTTCACCTCCAATTTTGGCAAACGGATGCATCAGATGTCGGCGTAGGTGCAATACTTACGCAAGGCGAAGGGTCAAAGGAAAAAGTTATCGCATTCTTTAGCCAAAAATTGACTACACAGCAAAGGAAATATCACACTGTTGAAAAGGAATATTTGGCGGTTATTTTGGCGATTGAGCGATTTAGATTATATATAGATGATTTCATAGAAAACCCTTGGCAAGCTTTCACTTGACTTTAGGTTGATTTTTAACTTAAATTTTGAGTTTATATTCTATTTACATTTGAATTGACTTTTAAGTTAAGTTAACCTTTTCAATTGACTATTGACTTGACCTTTAACTTTCGACTTGAATTTTTATTTTAAGTTTGACTTGAATTTTGACTCGTTTTTTGACATCACTTTTGACATAACTTGTAGCGGCTGACTCATGCATGATCCGCCACAATGCATCACCTAGATGCGTTGGCGTCTGAGTTCAACCAACCACCAGTGCAACGTCTTCACGCCGCTCAACGTTGTACCATTTGGGAACACACGCATGTAAACATAAAACTACTGTCTCTTCCAAATGAAGAGACAACACGAACACAAAAACAAAATAAAATTTATTTTGTTCAGTCTCGTCTCGGAATTTGTGTCAGCCGCACGCGCACTCACCATTGGAAACTTTCTCAACACAAAATGGTGGTGATCAATACGAAATTAATGTAACAAATTAAAACTAAATTTATTATACAATTGTGTGTGCCTATAAATTTAATTAAATTCAACAGACTTTTGAATTGACTTTTGTCTTGATTTGAACTTGAGTTTAAGTTGTCCTGAGTTTTGATTTTTGTTTTAATCTCGACTATTGACTTGACTTTGACTTGTGTTTAAGTTTTCTTGACTATTAATTTGAGTTTTATCTTGACTTTTAATTTGACTTTTGACTTGACTTTTGACTTGACTTTTGACTTGACTTTTGACTTGACTTTTGACTTGACTTTTGACTTGATGTTTTACTTGACTTTTGATTTGACTTTTGACTTTACTTTTGACTTGACTTTTGACTTGACTTTTGACTTGACTTTTAACTTGACTGTTGACCTCACTTTTGACTTGACTTTTGACTTTACTTTTGACTTGATTTTTGATTCGACTTTTGACTTGACTTTTGACTTGATTTTTGATTTGACTTTTGACTTGACTTATGACTTGACTTATGACTTGACTTTTGACTTGACTTTTGACTTGACTTTTGACTTGACTTATGACTTGACTTTTGACTTGACTTTTGACTTGACTTTTGACTTGACTTTTGACTTGACTTTTGACTTGACTTTTGACTTGACTTTTGACTTGACTTTTGACTTGACTTTTGACTTGACTTTTGACTTGACTTTTGACTTGACTTTTGACTTGACTTTTGACTTGACTTTTGACTTGATGTTTTACTTGACTTTTGACTTGACTTTTGACTTGACTTTTGACTTGACTTTTGACTTGACTTTTGTCTTGATTTTTGACTTGACTTTTGACTTGACTTTTGACTTGACTTTTGACTTGACTTTTGACTTGACTTTTAACTTGACTTTTGACCTCACTTTTGACTTTACTTTTGACCTGATTTTTGATTTGACTTTTGACTTGACTTTTGACTTGATTTTTGATTTGACTTTTGACTTGACTTTTGACTTGACTTTTGCCTTGACTTTTTACTTGACTTTTGACTTGACTTTTAACTTGATTTCTACTTGAGTTTAAGTTGACTTTTGTTTGGAATTTTATCTTGACTTTTGACTTGAGTTTAAGTGTTCTTGACTTTTGATTTAAGTTCTTATCTTGACTTTTGACTTAAACGAAATTCAAGCTGCTCTTGCTGAAAAAGGTTTCCAGTGCAAAACTGTTACCAATATTTTTAATCGGGAGGAGGTTTTCAGCCATTGTTTCGTCTGGAATTAGAACCAGACAATAAAAAGGTTAAAGGCAACCATGAAATATTTAACCTAAAATATCTACTGCACAGAATGGTTACCATCGAGGAACCCAGGAAAAGAAATAGGCCGGTACAGTGCGTTAAGTGCCAAGAATATGGGCACACTAGAGCATATTGCACTTTGAACGATGTGTGTGTTATATGTGGTAAACTCCATAATTCAAAGGTGTACAATAAAGCAAAAAAGGAAGCATCAGTGAGAAAATGCAGCAACTGCGATGGAAATTACACAGCTAATTATAAAGGGTGCCCTAATTATCTAGAATTGAAAAAGAGAATCAATCCAAAGCAGCGAGCAAAACAACGAATCCTTAATCTTCATTATCAGCTAGAAAAGAAGCGGGAGCAGAAATTCTAAACACGACCGCTCAAAATGGAAAACAGTACGCAAAATTTGCATTTAATGTAAACGGCAGCGTGCACCAAAGAGTTTCATACGCAAGTATTCTTAAAGGTACCGCTCCTAAAGTTCAAGCAAGTGAAGAGGGAAACATCTCAACAGCTTTAAATAAATTGGTTAATATGACGCAAAGCTTCATTGCGATGATGGAGAGAACTATGAATTTAATGATGCAGAATATGAGTACGCTGATGCAGATAGTCGTAAAAAGCCAGAAATGACCATCATCAAAATAGTCATATGGAATGCAAACGGCCTAGCACAACATAAAGCGAAGGTACACGCATTTCTCACTGAGCACAACATTGACTTAATATGTTGATATCAGAAACACGCTTCACCAAAAATAGCTATTTCAAAATTAATGGGTACTCTATTTATGACACCAAGCACCCAGATGGTAAAGCACATGGAGGCACTGCTGTATTGATTAAGCGAAGATTAAAACACTACGAACTTACGAAATATGAGAAAGAACATATACAATCAACGAGCATCTGTCTGCAGGAGTGGTCTGGAAACTGCGTCATATCGGCAGTGTACTGCCCTCCAAAACATGCTACAAAAAAACTCCAGTTCATGGATTATTTCAGCCAGCTGGGTAATAAATTTCTTGCGGGCGGTGATTACAACGCTAAACATACTCATTGGGGTTCCAGATTAACATAGCCGAAAAGCAAACAACTTTATGATTCTATAGAGGAACAGTCTCTGGATTATTTATCTGCCGGTAACCCAACTTACTGGCCCACAGATAAAAAGAAAATTCCTGATCTAATTGACTTTTGTGTAACTAAGGGCATTCCACGTACATACGCTAAGGCCACCGATTGCTATGATCTGTCTTCTGATCACTCACCGGTAATAATAACATTGAGTACTGATGTCCTAAGGAACGAAATACCGAACCGTCTTACAAACAAGAAAACTAATTGGGATCAATATAGGAGGCTAGTCGAACCAAAGTGTCTACTTAATATTCCCCTGATCACACCAACTGATATTGATGCGGCGGCAGAAAATCTAAAAGATGCCATGACATTATCCGCTGAAAGGGCTACACCCGGCATGTAGTTCGGAAAAAGTTAATAAACTGTCACATAATATACAGGAACTAATCCAGGAAAAGCAAAAAATTCGCCGTCAATAGCAGCAAACAAAATCACCGTTATTGAAATGGAAATTAAATCGAGCTATTAAAAGGCCCTAAGATTTGCTTTGAGCGAAGAAGAAAACCAGCGCGTAAAGAACTATTTAAGTGATCTCTCGGCAACCGAGAGGACAGATTATTCTTTGTCGAAGGCAACAAAAAATTTAAAAAGGCCAACAAATTCGAATCCACCGATGAAACTACCAACTGGAAATTGGGCGAGAAGTGATGAAGAAAAATCCAATGCTTTTGCTGCTCATCTAGCAACAGTATTCGTCCCACACGAAGAAGATAATTATTTCGTGCTACCCCAGCCAACGGATGACGGTTTATCCTACAAACCTATAAAGTATAACTGGAAGAAAGTTAAGAATACAATTAAAACTTGCATAAGCCCGAAAAATGCACCAAGACATGATCTCATTACTGGAAAAATGATAAGATCATGCGAACCAGTTATATTCCTCAAAAATGGAAGATATCTTTGATCACGATGATACATAAGCCAGGGAAAATGAAGCATGCTGCCCACAATCTCAAAGCTATTTGAAAAAATGTTACTAACGAAATTGAAACCAATATTAGAAGAACGGCGCGTTATTCCAGACCATCAATTTGGGTTCCGAAACCAACATCGTACTATAGAGCAAGTACACAGAATTGTAAATGCAATCAAAATCACCTTCGAGGAAAAGAAATATTGTTCTGCTGCCTTTTTGGATATCGCCCAAGATTTTGATAAAGTTTGGCACGATGGACTAATTTACAAAATTAAAGAGCTTCTACCGAAAAAATTTCACTCAGTTTTGGGAAACTATCTTCTTCAAAGGCAAAACAGCGCAACTACTTGCTTAAATGATATTAATGCAGGTGTCCCGCAAAGCAGCGTTCTAGGACCAATATTATACTTGTTGTACACAGCTGATATACGTGTAACCAACAAAATATTAATATCAACATTTGCCGATGACACGGCCGTCCTGGTGCCTCACGTAATCCTGAAATTGCCTCAAAGGAATTACAGAATCATTTAAACACAGTCGCGGACTGGCTGAAGGCATGGCGAATAAAAGTGAACGAAAACAAATCAACTCATGTCACATTCACGCTAAATAAACGCACCTGCCCACCAGTGAAATTAAACGATAAAAATATTCCTCAACAAACGAAGGTAAAATACTTAGGTTTGCATCTGGATAGAAGGTTAACGTGGAAAAATCATATTGAAACAAAGCGAAACCAAATAAAAATTACATTTTCCAAAATGTATTGGCTGATGGGAAGAAGATCTCAGTTGTCATTAGCCAATAAAGTTTTACTTTACAAAGCGATAATCAAACCCATATGGACATATGGTATTCAGTTATGGTGATCCACCAACGCTTCAAACAGAGAACTCCTGCAACGAACCCAAGCGAAAATACTTCGCAGTATTACCAATGCTGCTTGGTACATTCGAAATAGTAATATACATGACGACCTTGGGATCAAAACCGTTAAAGAAACTATTAAAGAATTCAGTTCGAAATATTACTCAAAATTAGAAGCACATCCGAACGAATTGGCCAGTGAGATACTAAAACAGCCGCGATTTAAACGTCTGAGAAAAACAAATCCACTCGAACTGATGAACCTGTGAACCTGTAAATTTAATTCGATATATACTCGTACATATAAGTATAGTCTAAATTAATTAAATTGTGAGCGTTGTTGGCGCTTATTGTTAGTAAGTATTAACATTGGTTAAGACTTAAAATATGTAATAATTTTTAGCTTAAGATTTGATTACTTCTTGTGAGTTTCAAAGAATAAAGCCATTGGCAACATTAAAAAAAAAAAAAAAAAAAAATTGACTTGACTTTTAACTTGACTTTTGACTTGGCTTTTGACTTGACCTTGACTTGAGTTTATGTTGTCCTGACCTTTGAAATGAATTTTTATCTTGACTTTTGACTTGACTTTGACTTGAGTTTACTTTGTCTTGACTTTTGACTTGACTTCTGTTTTAAATTTCAATTTGACTTTTATATTGACTTATTGACTTGACCTTGTCTCAGCATTTACATTGACTTTTAAATTATCTTTTGACTTGAGTTTTGATTTGACCTTAACTGGACCTTTTAGTTAAATTTTAACTTGACTTTTAACTTGGCTTTTGACATTATTTTGCTTTGATTTTTGGTTTAGCTTTTTACTTGAATTTGGAAATGACCTTGGTTTGACTTTTTACTTGTATTTTTACCTTGCTTTTGACTCAAAATTTTATATGGCTTTTCTTGACTCTTGACTTAAGTTTAAACTTTCGGCTTGATTTTGAACTTAAATGTTTTCGTTAAATGGACAGATGAAAACAAATGATCACATTTACAGTCGAATGACAATGAATCGATGAATATCCAATTATCCATTAACAATCAATTTACACACTTACTGCGATAAATATTCGCTATTTGATTAAACAAGTTACATTTAGATTTTTCTACCATTTTGTTATATGGGACGTTGATAAATAAAACCCCAAAAATAACAAATATATCGCATACACACACACACACTTACATATTTATAAACAGAACCTCTTGAGGATCTGTGTACTTTATTTCGATTAAATACATAAAAGACAAGAAGCTTGTCGTTCTTCTCCTAAATGTACATACGAATAAAAGAAATAAAATTGAAGAGCAATCAAATTTTCGATGCTTTGTAAAAATAAAAAAAAAATCGTTTTATTTTTTTGCTACTTTATCACAAACGTTGTCATTTTTATCGAAAATCTTTTCAGCTTATACTACACTTACACAATCCTTTAATGTGATTTTGTACTTTTGTTTTGCTTTGGCTTTTTTTTTTATCTCTCGCCGCACCACAAAAAACCCCATAAGAATACGAAGAATTTTATTTGGTACATACGCAAACTTATATCGACAATATTGTGTGCGGTATCGTATCTCGTCGAAATGATAAAAACTTTAAATAAAAACAATAAAATTGGTTACGTCTCATATCTCAGGACCATTTCCGAAAAAAAAGGAAAAATCCCATTAACAATGATGGGTGCAAACCTTATCAATAAACATGTTTTGTGTGCCGATATGTAATTTATCCCAAAAGCTATTTAGGGTGATGTGTTTTCCCCCAACCCAATATTTTTTTTTATCATACTGTCATATACAAGAAATTTATAAGTCGAATATAAGCTCTTAATATATTAGTAAACAAATTAATTTTGATTGTATATGACAGAAATTTATCTTAATTGAATAAAAACCGAAGAAGAAGATTATAAGACAAATAAATAAAAGCAAAATACAAATACGAACAAATATTATTTTACAGAACATGTTTTTCTAATGATAAATTAGATTATAAGGATCTCGGTATAACTAACTACTAAATAAACAGACAAATTAAAATAATTGTTTAGGAATATTTAGTTTAGATTTAAATAACAACAAATCAGTTTTATATGGATCAGTTTGTGGGTTGATTTAGCTTGTGATGAATATAGCTGGCTGGCCAGTGAAATGCTTTATTTTTGTATCATGTCCCTCTTTCGTAAGTGCACATCACTTTGTACTGATTGAATTTCTTCAATAACTGAAAGTTTAAGATACAACCTACTAGCACGAACTAAGTTACAAATTCAATGCTGATCATACAATAGAATTTAGGTTATAAGAAGCCATCCTGAGTAATTAATCAACGAAAACAATACTACTAGCATTGATACGAAACATACCATTGTCCTAGATGTCTTCCCTCAGATGAATAACAACTCCTTCGGCTCTATAGATCGAATTTAATTTAACAAAAAAATGTGAAACCTGGCATCTTATAGTCTTCATAAGTTCGTGAACTTCAATTCAGACTTTGGGAAGTAAAATGATTTGTGGCAATAGCTCAAGAGGAACAATATCAGCTCAAAACAATTTCTACGTAACTTTTTGTATTTTTACTTATCTTTTATAACATTTGCTAAAGATTTAGTTGGCCGTGAGGCTGATAACAAATTTGTGACATCCATTAAGTTGAGTTCTTTTGCAGGTTAAGGAAAATTTGCGTGGTTCGACTGGATCCAAGCTTCTTAAACTATTACCTTACACAATCAAAACATTACGTCGAGACGGTCTCTGAACCGGCTGATTTGGAACGTCAATTAACTCCGAAGCTGTTTTAATTATTGATAGTGATACCGCCTGATTGTCATGTTTGGTAGCCGCATTTACGAAATTACTCATCATGACGTTTATGAACACACACAAATTTAATGTTTTTAAACTTGTAACATTTTTTAACCGTTGTTGAAGATTTCGAGACCCATGTGTTTTATATATTTGCCTAAAAGTCATGAAATTTAATTTTATAGGCTTACAATTTTTAAAGCTTTTTAACCAAACCATTTTACTCAGAAATATGATTTTACAGAAGGTGACGGAATTTTGGCTAAAATTTAGAATATTTGTTCTCAAAGTTAATCATCAATCATCAAAAGCTTTTAGTTTTAAGAGGATTTCAAACCAAACCTTTTAACTCTAAAATTTGATATTATAAAGGAAAGTGGTATTTAGGATAAATTTAGAATATTTGTGTTCAATGAGCTTTAAGTTTGAACCTAACATTTGCGATTTTTTTTTTCATAATTTCAGGTTTTTGTTAAAATGTTTTACAAGCAATAATTATGTTAAGCAAAAAATCTCAAGAACTATTAGTTTTAAGAGCTTTCAATTAGAAAAGCTTACTAACCCAAACCATTTTACTCAGAAATTCAACTTTACAAAGGGTAACGGAATTTAGAGACAATTTAGAATATTTGTTCTCGATGTAAATTATCTGGATCTTTTAGTCAAACCAAACCGGACTAGGAAACTTGATATTATAATATAAGCTTTCGTTTATCGAAGCTTTTTGAATCAAATCATTTTACTCCGAAATTTTATATTAAAATGGGTGACGAAATTTTAGGATAAATTTAGAATATTTGTTAACAATAAGCTTTTAGGCTTGATAATTAATTTATACTATGTATTTGGGTTTAAACTTAACATTTCTGAGACTTTTAATAATTATGTGCCAAAAATATGTATTTGCAAAAACTTTCAAGAGCTTTTGGTTTTAAGATCTTACACTGATCGAAACTTTTTAAACAATTTATCCCAAAATTCCGTTACCTTTTGTAAACTGAAAATTTAGAATATTTGTTTCCAATGAGCTTTTAGTTTGAACTTAATTTTTTGAGCTTCCAATAAGTTTGAATTTAACATTTTTGAGCCTTTTCATAATTTGAGGTTTTTGTTAAAATTAAATTGTAGTTTTAGGAGCTTTCACGTATCGATGCTTTTTAACCCAAATCATTTATCTTTTATTCTGAAATTTGATATTTTAAAAGAAGGTGGGATTTTGGAATAAATTTAGAATATCTGTTTTCAATAAGCTTAAAGCTTTTATAATTTCAGGTTTTTAATCAAATGTGTGATGTCTATAAATTATGTATTTGAAAAAATTGTCAAGAGCTTTAATTTTCAGAGCTTTCACTGATAGAAAACTTTTTAAACAATTTATCACAAAATTCCGTTATCCTTTGTAACGGTATTTTGGGAAAAATTTAGAATGTTTGTTTCCAATGAGCTTTTAGTTTGAACTTAAGATTTTTGAGCTTCCAATGAGTTTGAATGAAACATTTTTGAAATTTTTCATTATTTAAGGTTTTTGTTGAAATTATGTATTTGCAAAAAATGTCGAAATTGTAATTTTAAGAGATTTCACGTATCGAAGCTTTTTAACTTAAATCGTTTACTTTTTATTCTGAAATTTGATATTTTAAAAGAAGGTGGGATTTTGGAATACATTTAGAATATCTGTTTTTAATAAGCTTTAAGCTTTTATAATATTAAGTTTTTAATCAAATGTGTGATGAGATTGATTGATATTTGAAAAAATTGTCAAGAGCTTTAATTTTTCCGAGCTTTCACTTATCGAAGCTTTTTAAATAAACCATTTACCTTCGAAATTTGATATTGCAAGGGATGACGGAATTTGTGCTCAATGTAGACTGTTAAGAGCTTTCAGTTTTAAGAGCTTTTCAAATCAGACCATTTGACTTTCAAATCTGATCTTATAAAGGGAGGTGGTATTTTGCGATTAATTTAGAGTATTTGTTTTCAATGAGCTTTAAGCTTGATAATTTATTTATTTTTTCTCGGTAATTTGTGTGCCTTTTTTGTGCAATTCTACCTTTCGTTAAATATTTTATGAGCAAAAATCATGTATTTAGAAGAAATGTGGAGAACTTTAAGTTTTAAGAGCTTTCACTTTAAATATCGAACAATCGTATTAAAATCTCGAATAACCTGACTGTTTCCTAACACCGAATCACCAATTAAACTCCAAAAATCTCGAGAAATTTTAAAAAGTGATCAAAAGATGAAACCTGAGACAAGCCGATATGAAATCGGGAAGCGAGAATTAGCAAAATCAGGAGAACCCCACCAAAAACAACAACAAAAATACGTTCACTAGTTGCAAAATTAAGTTGGCATTTGCATTTTCCTTATAAAATAGTTTTTCAAAATAAACCTGTAAATTTAATTTTTATTTACCGTTTACTGGTAATCAAATTTTTTTTTTAACTTTTTTCAAAATAAGTTGTATCTGTTGATAAAACAAATTCAACCTTTTCTAATTAAAACTTGATTTGTAAAAGGTTTAATTTGATTGGCTAAAAGCTCAATTTCGATTGTAAAACGTTGATTTTTGATAAATGGAAAAGTGGTAAACTTGGAGTTACGCAAAACGTATAATATAAATAAATTAATCCAGCGTTTGATCTCGAAAGCTTTTATTTTAAACGAGTTTAGCTAATTTTCTTCTAAATCTAAATATCGGTCAGAACCTCAAGGCATTTTTATTTCTATGGAGTCAGAACCGAGAAGAAATGATTGACCCTGTCTTAAGAAAATATTTAATGGAAACAGGAATGATTTCTTCTTTTTCTTATTAATCAGAGAATCACAGTTTCTTAAAAATTTCCCAAAAATGTACCATTCTGCTAATTTGTATACTAGCTTAATCTGAGCTATCTAATCTAAAATTTGAACTTATAAAGGAAATCTCGTTGGGTCCAACAACCGTGGGCGGGTACTGCGGGTACTGCGGGTACCTAGTTACGCCACTGTCCATGTGAAGTGGAAAACGACAAACGGCATAACATTTAATGATGTTTTGATTATAAATGTACAGGTGTACATAAACTCAACTCAGGTTAACTTCAAACGCAACCTTCAAGTCACTCAAAATAAATCCAAATTTCACCTTTCACTCAATCCCAACTCAACCCGAACTCAGCTCCAACTCAATCCCACATCGATCATAACCTTTACCCTAACTCAACCACTACACCATATTCCATACTCAAACCTTCAATTTAACCCCCAGATAAATCACCAACTGAATTGCTTGCACCAATTAAACTCTTAACTCAACCCCCAAATAAATCCCCAACTGAATGACTGAATCAACACAAACTCAACTCCAATCCAACCCCAGACTCAACTTTTAATTGAACCGCAAAATCAGCACCCAACTCAACTTTCGGATCTATTTAGTCCGGAAAATATACATAGCTCACTCCAACTAAATTTCCAACTGAACTTTACACTCAACCCCAACCTAACTTCTAACTCAACGCTCAACTAAATTCCAAACTCAATCCCTATATAAATGCGGTCTGAGAACTGCAGGCATATGTATGAACTCAATTCAATCCTAACTCAAACTCTAAATCAACACTCAACTCAATGCTCAACTCAATACTCAAGTCTACACTATCCAAGAACCACAAGTGAAGATCAACTAAACTGAAAATAACTCAAGTTAATTTCCATCTCAACCCTGCATCTTACCCCAAATAAATCTCCAACTGAACCTGTAACTCAATCTTAACCCGCATCCTTTGCCAAACCGCAACGAAATGCCCAACTCAACTCCCAAGTAAACATGGTTTGAAAAGCTAAGTGTACGTTAACTGAACTCAAGTTAACTTAAGCTAACTCTAACACAACCCTCTATTTAACGTCCAAATAAATCCCCAACTAAACTATCATTCAACCCTAATTCAACCTCATCTGAACTCCAACTTAACCTCAACTAAGCCAACCGATCGGTTGTCGTGGTAAAACCATGTATTAATAAACACTTGGGGCAAGCAGTGTTCGAGATACCGTGTGTGCAGCCATCTAGTGGTTTTTCGGACTAACGGGACTTTAAAACACCGAGAAAAGTAGTTTTGATTTCAATAACTAGTTGCTGACCGAAGTTAACAACTCAAGCTAACTTCCTATTCAACCCCCCCCCCCCCCAATACAACTGAAATAAATTCTCAACCGAACCGCTTACTCAGCTTAAACTGAACCAAAACTCAACCCCAACTAAACTAGACATCTAACTCAGCCTTAAACTCAACTCTAAATGCAGCGCCCAACTCAACTCCGTAGTCAATATGGTCAACATGTACTCAATCAACGCCAGCTAACTCTAACTCAACCCACAATTCAACACAGCCAAATAAATTCCCAACGGAACTACTAACTCAACCCTAACCCAACCCAAACTTGATCCCAACCCAACCCTCAAATTCACCACCAACTCAACTTTCAACTCAACCCCAAACAAACAAAAAGTTTAACTCAATCTTCAATCCAGCATATGTACATCAAAAATTGGTAAATATTTATGTAAACATGTGGTTTGAGGTCCATTCGTATGGCTGGTGCTCGATCCTCATGTCAGATTCCAAAAGTTTTTAATTCTCCGCCTTGACCATAGAAATAGAATTGCGAAAAAACTCCAAATCGGACAAGTTCTTTAGATATCATGGATACGGGCATCCATAGACTGACGAACGGACAATTTTGGTGGGGATTTTTCGGACTCTGGTCAAAACATCGAGAAAAGTGATTTTGGACATACAAAATATTTGGTCACATTTAGCAATATTTCAATAATTTTGATTCTTGCGGGCCAAAGAATATCAAACGATGTAACCGGGGTCACCGTGAAATCCAGCTTCACAAGAACGGCTTGCTCGATTTGGATTTTTTTTCGCCAATCTGGCGAAAAAGGAGATCGGGTACCTGCCATATAAATTGACCCAAAACCACGTCGTTATTATCACATTGTTTTCGATCCACGTTGATCTATTTTTTATGGTAACTTCGTGAGGTTCGTGAGCCCTTTAAATTTAAATTTTTCCAAAATTTACACGATACTCGACTCGTTGTAACCGCTTTGGCGTCATTAATCTACCGGTCTGTCTATGTATGTATATATAAGGTGACACTAAATTTTATCCCTCTACCAAATAATATTTATTTTAATTTTCATCTCATCATGACATTTCCATATCGTATCACCACCAAGGCCGGATGAAAATGTACATAAATTTTTCGCAACATATACAAACGTACATAATTTATAGCGCTCACATAAATCACCATTCAAAAATTATGTACACACATAATTGTTGTCACAGTTTTGGACGTATATATGTACATAGATGTCCTCTATTTGTTAAATACATAAACAAAACTAAAAAAAAAAAAACGACAAATAGTTGTGCAATTTTTGTTTGTCAACTTGTATTCCAGCACATTTCCCAAACAAACAAACAAATATTTTGTAACGAGACGAGGAAAATCAACTTTTCCTTCTTTTGTATGCGCACAAAATTTCAAAACTATTCAATTTGACAATTGATAAAGTTCAAAATACTTTTCGTTTCGAGCTTTGTGTGAGTCTAACCAAACTTGGGTACACTATATATGTAGTGTGTATCCCGAAACTTTATTAAGGAAGAAAATTTTATTTCGAACTTTTCGATTTTCTTTTTTTTGTTTAATAATAGAAAAATATGTTTTCCTTGCTGCACATTCGTACACATTCAACAAACTATGTAGGGAAAATATGCAGCACCAACTCTATAATGCAGTTTTTAATTTAACAAAACATAATAAAGTTGGACGGGTATAAAGGGAAGTGATTATTATTCGTCTGTATGCTGTGAAATGTTTTTGAACTTTTTTTTTTTGTATATTTCTTAGAATGCACCCTATATATGCACTATCTGAGATGGTAATCAAAAAAGTTGTTATTGAACTCGTGATTTAATCACATTTTTTTTAAAATGCGGTACAAAATAAGGAGTTGCTGGGAATAATCGAAACGACCTTGGGATTCAAATAATTTTTCTCAAAATCATTGACGAAAGGGGCTCTTCTTCTTAACCCGCACTCTCATACTGACAGAAATTAAAAGTATTCGTGTTAAAGTTCAGGCATCACAAATATTTGTAGAATCAATTCAAAAATCAAACCTCATTAACCTCCAAATAATTTCCCAGCTGAAACTCTCCCACTCGTATAATCCGTCCTAGTAATATTGATACCCTGATTGGATTGATACCCTTTACCGATTATTGAAGAGCAAATTGACCATTTACATGACGCACGTGCTTTCATTACATTCAATCTCAAAAACGGATTGGTTTGGACAATTCGAATTTCTTTTTATGCCGTTCGGATTATGTACCGCGCACCCACAGTATTTAGTAGGTTTGTTCATGTTATTTTCAAACAATTAATCGACAAAAATCTCATCGAAGTTTATATGGATGACAAAATTATTCCAAGCCGCGATTTCGAAATAAATATAAATATTCTAATGGAAGTCCTTAAGACGGCTGCAGAATATGGGAAAGGATTAAGAGGAAAAAATGTTCATTTTTTCCACAGACGGCACAATAAAACCTTCGGTAGTTAAAATCAAATCAATTATGAATTTCCCTAAGCCGCAAAACATAAAAACTCTCCAAATTTTGCTTGGCCTAACCAGTTATGTATGTTCGCACATTTATTGAAGGTTTCTTGAAAATTGTACGACCATTGTACTAACTCTGAAAAATGGCTGAAAAGTTCGATTTTGGTCTGAAACTAGAACAAGCTTTTAGGGAATTACAGAATTGTTTATCTACTGCACCAGTACTTCATATTTTTAGCTCTAACAGAACAACAGAAATTCAAACAGATGTTCCAAAATTTGGTTTCGGAGCGCTGCGTTTAAAACTACAATGGAGAAGTTAGATTTTCTGCCACGAATTGCTGAGAGAAGTGGTTGAGAAGTGGTACATCACATTGAAGATGATTTTGGGTTTAAGAAAACAATTGAATTGTTCAAACGAGAATATTATATACCTGGCTTATTGGCAAAATTTCAAAATGTAATTCGTAATTGCATACCTTGTATTCTTTCCGAACGAAAGATGGGCAAACAAGTAGGTTTGTTAAACCCAATACCAAAAGAAGAGTTACCGCTATCGACCTATCACATTGATCATTTGGGCCAATGACTTCGACAAAAGAAACAATATGGATACATTTTAGTCGTAATTGATGGATTCACAAATTTTGTGTTGATGTACGCTGTGAAATCATTAACAACAAAACGAAGTAATCTAGAAGCTTTAAGCTCAAAAAACAAATGTTGGTAGCCCAGCCAGTGATTACAGCTACCACAAATGACTTTAGGAAATGTTGCTCAGATGAGAACATATCGCACGTGTTGATTACAATCAGCATTCCAAGAGGGAACGGCCAAGTCGAATGAATATACCAGCGTTAACAAAGTTTTTGTTGCGCAGAACCCAGAAGCTCGGTATAAATACGTTAATACACTACAAATTTTTATTAATTCTAGTTGACAACGTGCCATACAAATGAGTCCTTTCCAATTATTATTTGGAGTTGCGATGCGAATGAAAGAAGATCTTAAGCTTAACGAATCCATTGAAGATACAATAGCCCACAGTTTTTATGAGGAGCAAACCAGTTTACGGGAAGAAGCGTCCAGACAAATAGAGCGCGTACAATTGGATAACAGGAGAAATTTTAATAAGAAAAGGAAAAAAGTAACCTATATATAATATTGAACGATGTCATAGCTATCAAGAAGGCTATCAGGGGTCATCAGGGGCTATATCCGGGGCCTTACAAAATAATTTCTATAAAGGCGAACAATCGATATGAAGTCGATAAAATTGGCGATTCTTCTACGGCCCACAAAAATCCGCAACAAACGGAGACAATATGGAAATGTGGAGAACAACACTGCGAGAGAAATCGAAATCGATTCCGAGGATAATCAGAGAGCCAAAAATAAAACTTAGTGTAACTTGAGAATTTCAGAAGGTTTGTCAAAACTGAGCGTTTTTCGTAAAATCCATGCTGTAAGCTTCCAATACTAGATTTACTTCGGTCTCAAAAGACCAAAGTATTGAAATCCTGTCAAAAATGAAAAATTTGGTTGGTCCAAAACCATTTTTCTCGACGTTTTTGAAAGCCCCCTGAGTCTGAAAAAGAAAAAAAAAATGTCCGTTCATCTGTTTGGACGGTATCTCGAGAACGGCTTGTCTGATTTGGATTTTTTTTTCGCCAATATGTTTCTATGATCAAGGCGGAGATTTGAAAAGCTTTTAGAAACTTTACGTCAAAACGGTCAGCTCCTGCCACACGAATTGAACCAAGACACCTGGTTATATAAAAATATTTACGAAATTTTCATATATGCTGGTTTGATTATTGAATTGGGCATTGAATTTGGATTCGATTTGAAGGTTAAGTTAGGGGTCGTTTTGAGGGTTGAGTTAAAGTTGTGTTGGAGTGGAGTTGGAGTTGGATAGGATACAATGAGTTGATGACCATTTTTTATATATTGTATGCTGCTTTAAGGAGTGAGTTTAGCGTAAAGTTTGCGGTTGAGTTGAGGGTTAAGTTGAAATAGGGTTGAATTTGAGGAAGGTCGGGTTTAGTTGGGGTTGGATTAGGGTTTAGTGAACAGTTAAGAAATCTATATAAAGCGAAACCTCACTACAACGGAAATCGACCGAACCAAAAACGTTATCCGCTGTAGAGAGGTGTCCGTTATACTCAGGATTTGTGCGATGAAAATAGGATTCTAAAATGATTTTTAGATAAAGTTCTGGAATATGGCCAAGTAAGATGGAACTTGCCTATTTCTTAACCGATTATGATGATATTTGACATGTGCGATATGGAAATGGAATTCTAAAATGAGTTTTAGATAAAGTTATTGCCATATTCCATAACTTCATCTAAAAGTCATTTTAGACTTCCATTTCCAACGCACGTTTCAAATTTCGTTTATTTATTTTTTGGCCATATTCCAGAATTTTATTCAAAAATCATTTAACAGTACCATTTCAATCACGGATATCAAATTTTACTAAAACCGACTTAGAAATAGCCATGTTCCATCCTAATTAGCCATACATATAATTTGATAAAGTTTCAATTTGAAGTGTACTCGTAAAACCTGTATCATTGTGAAATATCTGTCCGTGACCGCTCTAATAAAGTGTCAGCTTATCTAAGGGAGGTTTTCATTGAAAAACTTTAGTTGTATGGGACTTAAAAGTTTGCCCGTTGAAGTGAGGATTCCGCTAAATTGAGTGTCCGTTGAAATTTGGTTTCACTGTATGTAAAAGTGTGTGTTTATATATATGTACAGATGTGTGTGATATTTAAACAAACGCCCACGCATTGAACGATTTGAACCAAACTTTACACAAATATTGTTTGAAGACTTAAGAAAGGTCACTGTTAATATCTCAAACATTCATCTCCTACTTGAGAGATTATAATCAGGTCTAAAGTTACAACAGAGGAATTTCTAAAACTTTAAGAATTGAGTTGATTTTTGATGATGGTATGGTTGTATGATGGTATGATGGTATGATTGGTATGATCTTACGATGGTATATTGGTATGATGGTATGAGTTGAGCAGAGGGTTGAGATTTGGTTCGAGCTAAGTTGAGTTAGGATTTAGTTAGCCTGCATGGAGATTAAGTGAGTTGTTCGGTTAGGGAATTATTTACAATTTGATTTCGTGTTAGGTTAAGGGTTCATTTTGAAAGTTGATTCGGGGTTGATTTGGTTATTGATTTGAGGATTTGGTTGGCGGTTAATTTGGTGATTGCGTTTAGAATTATGTTGCGATTGAGATTGTGGTTGATTTATATATTGAATTGGAGGTTGAGCTGAAGATTAACTTAACAGATTCATTAATCATCAATTAATCAAGACCGAAGTTCTGACACCTCATGAGGTTTCAGCCCTTTATATTTTACTTCTTGAAATATCAAATTATACACAAGTTCTTCAAAAATTTTACTAAATTCAGTTAAAAGATAAATGGGCCTATAGTTTCCAATGATACTTTTATCCCCTTTTTTAAAAATTGGTACCATAAGTGCCGATTTCCACCAACGAGGGAAAATACCAGAATTTAATGATGAATTAAAAATATATACTATAGCGGTGTAGCCAGTTGTTCTCTTATCTGAAAGACAAAATAATTCGGTAAGTTATCAGAACCCGAACCCTTACTTACGTCAAGCCACTATTGGAAGCAAAACTGGGTGCACTTCACTATTGTGAGAATCCCTACTACCAAATCGCGTAGAGGTAGGATAACCTGATTTAGAAGTAATGGATTTAGTGAAAGTCCAAAACTGCTTGGGGTTATGTTTTAGGTTTTGCTCGATGGCTCTTAAATATTGATAATAATAAGCGCGAATTTCCTTTTTGGGGGATGCAATTATCCTAAAGACATCTCACGATTCAGTTAGAATCGCTGCTGTCCAGAAGAAGAATCCGATGTTATCGGGTGTTATTACTTTAGCAGATATGTACGACAACATATGTAAGATAGTAGACGCGATACAGGGGAAGGAAAATAATGTCTTGCCAGAGGTTCACCAAATAGTAGAGCATAGGCGACCAAAGGGAAGGTCGCGATATCGATATTCCAGACAGCGACAAGAGCAATCACGCATTCGCTCAAGATTGTGGAAGCAAACACAAAAGAGAATCTTGTTGGTTTAGACAAGCTGAATGTTATCAGTGTGGTAAGGTAGGCCATATGCAATCTGTTTGCCAATCTCATTTTAAGAGGGCAAAACGAGACACAGAAAAAAAATCAGAGTATATCAGAACCTTAGAGGCCACGGCGCAAGTCTTTTTAACTAACAGGCTGATAGACATAACAATGAATGGAAAAAACATGTAATTTCTGGTAGATAAAGGTGCTAGTTGTTCTATGATTTACACGACCGACTACAAACAATTGGGGAAACAACCAAGTTCTGCGCGCATATGGAGGTATAGAGATACCCGTTCGAGGGGTACTTAATGTTGAAATTAAGTTTGACGAAGTACCACATTAAATTTGCTCCTTACTTGTTCGGATTCTGGAGTCAACAAATTGGGCATGGATGCATTGATCGTTTGGGACTTCAGATTACAGCAAAAAAAAAAAACGAGGAGGTTCGAGCACTTGAGTCTAATTCGGAGTCTATTTGGAAATAAAATCGGATATTGTATGACTTATAAAGCTAGTTTAAAGTTGAAGGCGAATGCTGAACCTAAGTTTTGCAAGGCCCGCCCGATTCCGTTTGCACAAATGGAAGCCGAGAAGAAAGTTTCTACGTCTGATTGGGCAACACCCATTCTACCCGTGGCGAAGAAGGACGGTTCAGTTCGTATCGTGAGTGATTTTAAGTTCACATTGAATCCTCAGATACAGGTCGAACAGTATTACGTTACAAGTTACGTGAAAGTGCAATTTCAGCTGGAGAACAGATCGAAGGAAGTTGTCGTTGTAAACACTTCATTTGGAATGTTCCAGTAACAAAGGCTACCGATGGGAATTTCCAGTTCAGCGGCGATATTTAAAAAATTTCTGGAGCAGGTGTTAGCTGGGTGTGCCAGGGTGTGCAAACTATTTGGATGACATAATCGTGGCAGGAAGCATATTGGGGACCGGGGGTATTCAAGCGACTTTAAGAACATGGTCTGACTGTCAAATTGGATAAGTGTAAATTTGCAGAGACCGAAGTAGATTACTTAGGCCATATTATAGATGAAAAACGTATCAGAACATCAGAGTCTGTATTGGACGCCATTCGCAAGATACCGAGCCCGAGTAATATCGGCGAACTTCAGTCATTTATGGGTAAGGTAAGTTATTACCATAAATTAATTAAAAAATGTTCAGAAGTTCCTGCACCTTTAAATGACTTGAGGAAAACAGATGCTTTCTACACACTAAAAACCAGAATAATTGAGACGACAAAGCTAGTTCATTTCCGTAATGATTATCCAGTGGTGCTAGCCTAGCAACAGATGCATCATATTACGGTGTTGGTGCTGTCATTTCTTATATTTACCCCGATGGCACCGGGCATTCTATAGCATTTGCGTCAAAGACGATGACTGGCGAATAAAAAAGGTATGGCCAAATTGAAAAAAAAGGCTTTGTCCATAATATTTGGTGTCCGAAAGTTCCACCAATATCTCTACGGGCGAAAATTTATACTGATCACGGACCACAAACCATTAGTCAATCTATTTGGGCCGAGCAGCAAACTTTCTGTGGCGAGCCTGTAAAGAAGTGATGATCTTGTACAATGAATTTTTGTAAGACTTTCCCCTCAATTCGAATAAGATTGCTGAATTAACAAAAGTGGATCTTGTTCTAAAAAGAGTATCACATTTTATTAGGACCAGTTGGCCTAAGGATTCATTAAACTTAGAAAAAGACAGGTTTTCGTATTTTGAAAAAAGATTGGCACTAAAGATACAAGTCGGAGTTATTCTATTACAGTCTGATTATCTTCGTGTAGTTATTCCATCCACAATTCAAGCTAATGTATTGGATCTTCTGCACGAAGGCCATTGGGGAATGGTTAGGATGAAGCAGATGGCCAGGCGATATTGTTGGTTTCCTGTAATAGACAATAGCATACGTGAAAAAGCCGAAACCGAATAAACCATGAAACGCATACACGTCGATTATGCCGGCCCATTCTGGAAGTGTTACTGGCTTGTGTGTGTGGATGCCTTTTCCCGCTTTCCTTACCTGGTTAGCTTGAAAAGCATTACTGCTGAAGCTTTTGTTCAAATAAGTTATATGGACATTTTGAATTATTTGTTGACAGTCCAGAATCGATTGAGCTGAAGTAGGCGTTTTGATTTGTTTTTTATTTTTCTCTCTCTTGTTTTTATGTACTAGAGTTTAGTCTTTTTGTGAATATTAAAGAACATAAATGGTCTCTCGCAAGACAAAAGTTTCTTTCATTTTATTTCCGATTACGGTGGTTTGCTTTGTTCAGCATTAACTACTCTGCTTGGCTAAGTGGATGCATATAAGGACTCGTGTATTCCAACAGGTTATGGGCCCAGATATTGAACAAGCGACATTAAGTTTAAATAAAAGAAGTATAAAGAACAGTTTATGCGGAAAAGAAAGTGCGAGTGAATAAAGTTAAGATGGCGGACTCAAATAAAGCATTTATAACAAAATTGAACAACGACAATTATTTTATGTGGAAGTATAAAATAGAGCTATTGCTTATGAAAGAAAAATTGTGGAGTGTTTTAAATGAAACAAAACCAGAACCAACGGAAGATAATGCCAATGCGGAAGCAATCAACAATTGGCAAATTCGCGTTGATTAGGCTCGGGCGTGGATTGGTTTGTCGGTCGAAGAGAACCAATTGTGCTACATTCGAAATAAAACCACGACAAAAGATACATGAACGGCATTAAAAACATTTCATGAGAAGGACTCAATGACAAATAAAATGAGCATAATTCGACGTATTTGTGGTTTAAAAATGAGTAAAGGTGGAAACGTCGAAGAGCATTTGAATGAACTCACGAATTTGTTCCAGAAATTAAATGATTTGGGCGAAAAGCAATTGTCAAATACATGGCATATGGGTATTATCGTAAGCAGTTGCATGGTGGTTTCATCGAAAAAAAATTGTGATGTATGGATTCTCGATTCGGGTGCTACGAAACATATTTCGACCAACAAAGGTTTTTTCGTTTCACTAAATCAAGCGGAATGCAAGAGCTAAACATTGCAAACGGTGAAAGCGTAGATGTCAAGGAAAAGGCATATGTCGCATCGAAATGGTCAATGAAAATGGTGTGTCGACCATGGCAACGGTAACAGATGTCTTGTACGTGCCGAGTATTCAAAGAAATTTGGTGTCGGTGAAAAAGTTGCTGGAAAAGGGCTTTGCAGTGAATTTCATTCCGAATTTTGAAACGTGTGAAATTAAATTCGGAGACAAACAAGTGGCAGCAGCAGACGCTCAATCGAATTTGTTTAAATTGCGTCAGCCGAACAAAGTGTATGCGGTACGCGAACATAAAGAAAATTGCATTCATCACTGGCATCGCATTTTTGGCCATCGCGATCCAGATGCAATCAAGCAAATGTATTCGAAAGGATTAGTTGACGGTAGGCAAATTGTCGATTGCGGCATCAAGGTTAAATGCGAAGTGTGTCTCAAGGGAAAAACAACACGTTTGCCGCTTTCAAAGCAATCATTTACAAAATCTACAGCTCCACTTGATCTTATACATACTGACGTATGCGGACCAATGCAAACAGTTTCTCCGAGCGGTAAGCGGTACATACTCGTATTCATAGATTATTATTCGCACTATACGGTGATTTATTTGCTAAAAAATAAATCAGAAGTCGACGAGAAAATAAAGGAGTACGTAGCACTGATAAAAAATAAATTCTCTACAAAACCAAAAGTTATACGGTCCGATCGAGGAGGAGAGTACACCGGAAAGAACGTTGTTGATTTTTTGAAACATGAAGGAATTCAGTTTCAGTATACAACACCATACACGCCGCAGCAGAATGGTGTTGCTGAGAGAAAAAAAACGTACGCTCATCGAGATGGCGCGTTGAATGCTGTTGGACGCAAATTTACCGAAAACATTTTGGGCAGAAGCAGTGAATACGGCAAATTATGTTCAAAACCGTTTGCCATGCAGAGCGATCGAAAAGACACCATATTAGGCGTGGAATCAGCGGAAACCAGGTATTAAACATTTTTCAATTTTTGGTGCTAAATGTTTTGTTCATGTGCCATCAGAGAAACGATGAAAATTGAATGATACCAGCGCACCGATGATTTTTGTTGGTTATGACGAAAATTCAAAGGGATTCAGATGCTTAGATCCAGTCAAATATAAGTTGGTGATCAGTCGCGACGTGCGTTTTACGATGCGAATGTCGAATCAAGTATAATCGGTATCGATATGAATAAGTCAACTGAAATTGATCCAAATGTGCGTGACAACGTGATGAGCGATACTGTGACGACAGAAAATAATGCGGGTGTGCGCAACAACATTGGTGATGTAATGTCGAATGTCGAATTCGAATCTTTCGCTGAAGGCTTACATCGTATTTTCAATGACGAAAACAACAGAGTCATTCCCATTCATGAGACATCAGTGCATCGCATTTCACAGCGTGTAAAAAAAAGTGTGCCACCACGACGATTGATCGACGAAATCGAAATGGTTTATCAAAGTCGTCGAGCCAGCATTATAGAACAATGGATTCGCGCAATGAAAAATGAAATAGATTCATTAAAGAGATATGAAACATGGCAATTGTGCGAATTACCAAAGGACAGAAAAGCGATAGGCTGCAAATGGGTTTATAAAGTAAAAACCGATGCGGAAGGAAAAATTGATCGACACAAGGCGCATTTAGTCGCACAGACCTTCTCACAAAAATATGGAACTGATTATGATCAAGTGTTTACTCCTGTTGCTCGACAAACAACAGTCAGAACGATTTTATCGATTGCATCGAAAGAAATACTTATTGTGCGACATATTGATGCCAAAACGGCGTTTTTAAATGGGAAATTGAATGAAACGATCTACATGAAACAGCCGCCGAGATTTGAGGAGAATAGTGAACTCGTTTGTTTGTTGAAAAAAGGTCTATACGGTCTAAAACATGCGGCGAAATCATGGAATGACGCTATTCATGAAGTATTGATCGATGCGGGTTTTCATCAAAGCAAAGCAGATCAATGCTTGTACTCACTAAAGAAAAACGGTGAATGGTCATTTCTTCTGATTTATGTCGCTGATATGATTATGGCAGCGAAATTAATAAAAACAGGTAACGAAATAAAGGAAATCCTTGCATCAAAATTTGAATTGCAAGATCTGGGTGAAATTAAATTTTACCTCGGAATAGAAATCATCAAGGACGCAAAAAACATTTATCATTTGTGTCAATCAAAATACATTCAAAGAGTTGCTGCGGATTTCGATCTCAGTGATGCGATAATTTCAAATGTTCCATTGAAGAAACTCGTCGGGTGTTTGCTTTACATATCCGTGAATACACGACCGGATATTTCGGCGAGTGTTTCAATATTAGCGCAACGAGTGCAACAACCATATCAACAAGATTGGAACGAATTGAAACGGGTGTTGAAATATCTAAAGGGCACTGCGAATATAAAATTGGCATTAGGCAGTGATGAAAATTCGGACAAATTTTTCTACGGGTATGCTGACGCCAATTGACCGAAAATCAAACACTGGTTATATTTTTATTGTTAATGGTGGCATTGTAAGTTAGGCATGTCGAAGGCAGAATTTCGTCGCATTGTCATCTACAGAAACAAAGTTCATCGCATTGTCCGAAGCGTGTCAAGAGACATTTTGATTGCGGCGGTTGCTGAACGATTTGCAACAGCCGGTTCAAACAGCAACAACAATCTACGAAGACAACCAAAGCTGTTTGAAGCTAATAGAAGAGGAAAGATTGTCAAATCGAACAAAACATGTGGATACGCGATATCATTTTGTTAAAGATTACGTGCAACAAAGATTCGTATCATGCGTATATTGCCGTTCAGTAGATATGTTGGCTGATTTACTAACAAAACCATTGCCGGCAAAGCGGCATATCATGCTACGCGAGCGATGCGGATCGGAAAATTAAAATATACAAATAATTAAATTGAGGAGGAGTGTTGAAATAAGTTATATGGACATTTTGAATTATTTGTTGACAGTCCAGAATCGATTGAGGTGAAGTAGGCGTTTTGTTTTTGCATTTTTATTTTTCTCTCTCTTGTTTTTATGTATACTAGAGTTTAGTCTTTTTGTGAATATTAAAGAACATAAATAGTCTCTCGCAAGACAAAAGTTTCTTTCATTTTATTTCCGATTACGGTGGTTTGCTTTGTTCAGCATTAAATACTCTGCTTGGCTAAGTGGATGCACATAAGGACTCGTGTATTCCAACAGCTATACCATCCCATCTCTCAGGTCAATTTTTGCATTGGAAGAGTTACACAACAGAGACAAGGCTGTCTTAACGTTTTTGAGTATATACCGAATTACACCGTTGCCGAAGATTAATAAATCGCCGGCGGAGTTGCTACATGGGCGCCAACCAAAAAATCTTCTGGCTGTCCTGCTACCAAAGATGTACTTCCAGACGGAATCTACTGGCGAACCAACTTTGAAATTTCAAACTAATGACAGTGTTTGGGTAAGAAATTTTTTCCGAGGCCGGCAAATGGGTTCGAGATGAAATAATTAGTTGGCAGTGCAAGATGATGTCCATGGTACAAACGAACCGAGGCAGATGGCGCAGGCACTAAAACCAACTTCGAAAGCGACGCGAAACATCGACGGGTCATAAGAATATTGAGATACACCAACCAATTGATGATATAAAGGGCGATGAAAGATACACAACATCGTGTCGATCTCCTGATCTAGAAAATGAGCAAACTGCATCCGTTGTTCCTTTGCAAACAACTGAAGGTCCATTAGTAATTGATAAATGGAGCAAGCAATTTAGGCGACCAGCTTTAGTTTAGAAGGAACCAACTGAATCACCAAGAAGATCAGCTAGAGGCAAACGTCCGGTTGTACGTTTTATTCCGGGATTATGAAAGTAAATGGGGAGGAAATGTGATATCTTTGTAACTCAACGCTCCTTCATACACATCATTATTTCAATTCTTGTTTAATTAGTTTATTTATGTATATCTATGTATTACTGGTTTATACCATTTATTTTGCTAATAAATTCAATTCTTTTTGGTAATAAATAAAGTTTGTAAAAATTAAATATTTGGTGCATGTGATTTTATTAAATGTTTTCGTGGTGGTTTAGCAGAGTTTTCAGTTATACAATAACCAAAAAAAAAACAATTTAACATTTAAAAACAAACCATGCACGCTTCAACCCCCAAAAGCCAAAACCAGCGCAGACAAAATGTGTCAAAACTTATAATACACAACCAAAACCATATTTCCATTACCGTGATTAAATAATTATATTTTGCGGGAATCGATCGAACAAAAACCTTATCAAACGTTTAAGTACTCTCAAGTATTACAAATAAGGAAAAAGCATAATTTAATTTGACAACAACAACAACAACGACGGCAACAACGACAACAACAACAAAAATTTTATATTGTAAATAAATAAGAAAATTTTACGTCCAATATGCCAATCATTTTCAATCCCTACGTTTATTTATTTATATTTTATTATTATGTATAAGTTTATTGTGCTTAAAGCTTATACCAATTTAAAAAGGTGTCGCAAATTGTCATAAAATGAACACCATCAAATAACACAAAAATTCATAAAGTATGAGGAGTTCGCGTTCGTCTTGTTCCTTGTGTCGTGTGTCATGTTGTGTGTATTTCCATTCTTTCAACAAATTCACTCGAATTTTTTTTTTTTTTGCTTTTTTTTCGGTGGGAGGGAGTTTTTGTTTTTAGCTTTTCATGTATTATTCGACTTGTGATGTAGATTTTAGGATATTTAAGGAAATGTACTGATGAAATTGTATACCCCTTAACATAACAGAATGGTGGTACATTTTTTATTTTATACCTAACACGATCGTATTGTGCTCATATTTCTTCATGATTTTACCTCTACACTTTTGATGTTTATAAAACAAGGCGTTAAGGGATAAGAAAATTACTCACATACCAAAAAAAAAAAAAAAAAATCGTTAAGTGAAAATTTGTATAAAGGGTGGCACAAATGGTAATTGTAGACAAAATATGTGAACTTAACAATAAAATATTTGGGGCGAAGATGCATGAACCGGTGTCTCATATCACACGTGAATCGTCTTATTATCATAAATTGTTGAAAAACAGGAAAGGATTGTTCATTTATCATAACCTCTATATAAAATATGTATGTACATACACAGACACGATATTAGAGCGATGAATCTGGCAAGTGAACTGTTAAGATTAAGTTTACAACATCACAGAACAGAAATGGATATGAAATTGTATTTTATTAGGAAAAATTTATTATTTATGGTCTGGTAGCTGGATTACCGCTATTGTGTAAGACTAAGGTGGATTTGAAATTGATAAGAACATCATTTATTTATTATTGAATATTTTGTTGTGGTTATATTATACGAATGTAATGTACATATTTGGTTCGAGCAAACAATATAAACACATATGTTTATAATATTTTCCTATTTGTATATTTAATTTAATCGCTTGTTTACTAGCTACCAGACATGCATTTATGATGTACTTACTTATGTATATTGACATGGAAATAATATGTTGATATCATTTTTTACTGATTGTAATCAAAAATAATTATGATTGGAGATTGGTTTAAATTAAATTCAAATATGTTATGTTCTATATCATGTAAAGTTTCCCTTTCCCAAATTCCACTCTACACCTAACCACTCGATTGATGCAGTGAAAATTGTACAAATGTACAACTGATTTGTTTGTTAGTTCCTTTAAGTACCGTAGCAGCGCACGTCATATTATTTTCTGAAATTTTGATGAAATTTTGGCAAATATTCTTTTCTCTTTCTACCATAATACTTCAAAACATAATTACCATACATTTGAAGTTTTTGGCCATATATCGTATGCCTGTGGTCATATGACGGAGTCTAGCAAAATATGTACCCATGGTATCTCGAGAACGGCTTGTTCGATTTAGAATTTGGTTTCGACAATCTGTTTCTATGGTCAAGGGCGAGTTCAAGTTAAGTTGGAGTTGAGTTGGGGTTGGATTGAGATATAATGAGCAGTTGACTAATTTTTTATATATGCTGGTTTGAGGATTGAGTTGAAAGAGACGTTGCGGTTGGGTTGACGGAATAGTTGGGGGCCGTTTGCGGATTGAATTGGGGTTGAGATGGTGTTGGACCAATGTTTAGTGAGCTGTTGAGCAATCTATAAAATAAAGTGTGTGTTTGTACGTATGTACAGCATATGTGTATGATATTTAAACGACTTGGCCGATTTGAACCAAACCTTGCACAAATATTGTTTAAGACTTAAGAAAGGTCACTGTTAATATCTCAAACTTCAAATTAAACCTTTAGCAAATTAAATGAATGGCCAATTAGGATGGAACTTATCTATTTCTTAACTGATTTTAATAAAATTTGACTTCCGCGATGGAAATTGGATTCTAAAATAAGTTTTTGATGAAATTCTGGAAAACGGCCAAGTATGATGGAACTTGCCTATTTCTCAACCATTTATTATGAAATTTGATAAGTGCGTTGGAAATGGTATTCTAAAAGGATTTTTGATGAATTTCTGGAATATTTCTTCTAATTTTTTCTAAAATGGATTCTAAAATGATTTTTAAACAAAGTTATGGAATACTATATGGCTCAGTAGGTTGGAACTTTGCTATACCTTAACCGATTATAATGAAATTCGAGATTGGGAATAAGGATGTAAAATAATGTTTCTAATTCCGAAACTCTACAATGCTGTTAGTGGTTTCAATACTGCGGCGTGTGTCCGCCACACACTATATTTTTCTAAACTTTTTTTCTAAACCGCTCTAACAGCAAATACTCAGAAAAAATAACCCAAAGTTTAAAGCGAAGCAATATTAATTGTTTAGCAATTGAAATAGTGTGACAATATGAACCATCCTATTCTGTACTAACACATACTTATGTAAAACCACTCTTATAAAGTCAGTCATTAAAGATCATTCAAACGATACACACGTATTATCATTTTATATCACGGCTCCCTCAATATTAGATAGTCATAAGTATTACATGGTGTCAGACGTGGTTTTAATGCGTGAATTACACAATTAGTAAAATTGAAAAGTAGTAAATCGGAAATAAGAAAGAAATTAATAATATTTCTCGCCGAATAAACTCGTCAATATTACACACAACGAGGTAAAAGAACATTCGATGCCGTATCATTATTGCGTCAATATTTTTTTATTGTGACAATGTCCGGAATTAAACTACCGAAGAATTTGATGATAAATTCAGAGCTAGATATGGCTCAAGAGTGGACGGAATGGATCGAATTATATTTACCCATTACAGTAATTCAATGGAATTAACAAAAAAGGCAGCCGAAATTTGTCGAAGATGAATTCGTGATGGATCAAATCGTTGTAGGAATTCGCAACGAAAATACTCGTCAAAAAATGTGGTCGAAGATGATATGGAATTGGCCAAAGCGGTTAAAATTTGCCGTGCTGCAGAGCGTGCTGAGAAACAAACAAAGTCACTGAGTCTGATCTATCGACGCCTGCACATTCGTCATTAAGTGGTAAACAAAATAAATAAAAAAGACAATGACGAATTTGATTGTAAGCGCTGCGGCACACGACACGGTAAAAAACAATGTCCAGCATTAAAAAAAAAATGTGTCGCTCCAAAAAGAAATCATCGGAAAAAAAGTCAAATAAAAAGACAAATATAAAAAATCGGGGAAAGTGAACAAAATAGCTAGTGACTGTTCCAAAAGTGACTCAGATTCGAGTGCCGAGAGCGAGTATGATTACAATGTGAGCAGTATTAAATGTGAAAAGAAAGAAATAAAAGTGTGTTCAATCAAAAAAGACAAATGGATTGAAATATTGTAAGTCGGTGAGGGTGAACTGTTGGTTGATTTGGACACAGGAGCTCACTGCAACGTAATATCGCGGAAAGAAGCGTCCAGATTAAAATTAAAAGTAAACATTTCATCGACTAAACGTCTGTCAACATATAATCTCGACACAGTCAAAGTAATAGGTGAAACCAAGGTATGGTGTGTATCGCCGCAAAAATCAGGACAGGTGATTTTTAAAGTAATTAACGAGGATTTAATGCCAATTCTCGGTCGACAATTATGCGAAGAGCTGAGATTAGTGAAACGCGTTCATAAAGTAGATATACAGTTGGGTTTTTGCAACAATTACGAGTATGATATCGATTTTGTCGACAACCCGATGTTCAAAATAATTCCACCGCGTCAAGTTCAAGCTGCATTTAGAGATAAAACAAAAGAGGAATTGGACAGAATGGTTACAATGAAAGTTCTAGCGCCAGTTACTGAACCAAGCCCAGCCGTAAGCCCTATGCTGGTGGTAGAAAAAAACGGAAAAATTCGAATATGTATGGATCCAGTCGAATTAAATAAAAACATAAAACGACGCCATTACCCGTTGAATACAGTAGAAGAAATAGCCGCAAAAGTAGGAAAGGCCAAGTTTTTTACAAAATTGGATTGTCAATATGACATTGCAAGGTATCGACAATTGCGAGGTTGCCATGGATGATATTCTTCTTTTTGCGGAAAATGCGGAAATATTAGAGATCGATTAAAAGATGCTGGTTTCACATTAAATCAAAGTAAATGTGAATACAACAAGAATATAGTAAAATTTCTTGGACATGTTTTCACATCCAATGGTTCTGAATTTGATCCGGATAAGGTATCAGCAGTTCATCGTTTGAACACTCCAGCTAATGTCAAGGAATTGCAGAGATTGCTTGGTACAGAAACATACCTTGTAAAATTTGTTCCGAAATTTTCAGATTTGACAGAACCATTGAGAAGATTAATAGTGAAGCACACAACAAACAGTTCTGGGTTATTATGACGTAAATCAAAGCGTTAAAATTTCAAATAATAAGCCGATCGCATATGCCAGCAGGGCATTTACGAAAACCGAGAAAAATTATCCACTAATCGGCAGAGAAGCAGCTGCCATAAGATTTGCGTGTAAAAAATTTCACCATTATGCGTATGGCAAAAAATTACACATCGAAACCGATCATAAATCGTTGGAGACAATCTTCAAAACACCGATTTCACAGGCGCCGAAGCGTTTACAACAAATTCTTTTTGATGTTTTGCCATATTCGCCAACAGTACAATACAAGAAAGGTGTGGACATGAAAGTAGCGCACACACTCAGCCGCGATTGCAAAGCTGAACCAATTGACAAAAAATGGACAAAATGGGGCGAAAATACAAAATCAACGCCGTATTCGCTATGTCGGATGTGAAGAAAAATCACTTAGCAAAATTGACAGACGGAGATTTCGAACTACAATTGCTACGTACAGTTGTCGAAAGAGGATGGCCAACGGATGACAGCAAGTTGCCAGAAGCAGTCAAGCCGTAGGCGAGCTTCAAGGAGGAAATTTGGTATGATGGTCAATTTCTATTTAAAGCTAATAAAATTATTGTCCCAACAGCTGAACGCCCAAAAGTATTAGCTGATATACAGCAAGGCCATCCAGGTGTGTCAAAATCATTGGCAAGAGCGCGAAGCAGCCTCTACTGGCCTAGACAAACAAAGGAAATCAAGGAATTTGTAGAAAAGTGCTCTACATGTAAACGTACTCAAAGATCAAAAACAAAGGAACCATTACTACAGAAGGTTTTGCCGGACTATCCATTTCAACTAGTTTCTACAGACATGTTTACGTTCAAGAGCAAAGGTTTTATGGATTTTGAAGAAGTAAAATCAACAACATCGGCAGTAGTCATTTTGCAATTTAAAAAATGGTTTGCTATTCACGGAATATTCGCGTTGCGTTGGCAATTCAACCATCGCATCTCATCACCACATTACGCTCGGTCAAATGGATTCGCTGAACGCAATGTTCAGACTGCAAAAAATCTACTCCGCAAATGCTGGCATAACGATTCAGACATCTATGAAGCATTGTTATTGTTGCGAAATAGACCACGCAATGATATTTTAGGTTTTCAATGCCAACGATTGTTTAGCCGTCGCACAAGTACATTTATTCCTATCAGTCAAGACGATTTGAAACCGAAAATCATCAGCGGTGTCACCAAAGAATTGGCAAAATATGCTTTCAACAAAAAACGAAAAAGTTCGATTACAAAAAGGCTACCGTGACTGGGTATCAGCAAAAGTCGTGGAGAAGTCAGATAACCCACGGTCGGTGATTGTGGAAACAACAACGGGTAAGAGATACCGACGAAATATAATTCATATACAGCGCTCATTAGCTAATATACAAGATGTGCCGGAAGTTGATATCAATCATCACGTCGTGTGATTAAAACACCAAAACGTTATAAATTATAATAAGCATATTTTCATATTTTGTATTAATTTATTTGATAATTGTCATACAGTTGATGTATAAAACTAATAAATTAAATAGTTCAAAATTAACATTTTTGTTAAAAAGGGGAGATGTGACAATATGAACCACCCCCATCTAAAAATAATTGTTGGGTCACATTTCGTTCGGTTCATTGGAAACATCAAAATTCATCATGCACAGGTCAAATTTAATTATAATCAGTTAAGGAATAGTCAAACTCCATCCTAGTTGGCCATTAAAAAAAACCTGTATTCTGGTATGATGGTACAATACTATAATGGTAAAATGGTAAGATGATATGATCGTATAATGGTAGAATGTTACGATGGTACGACGGTATGATGATATGATGGTATAGTGGTAAGATGGTAAGAAGGTATGATTTTACGATGATATAATGGTATGATGGTTTGTCGGTATACGATAGTACGATGGTAACTTGGTAAGATGGTATATATGACGGGATGATTGTGTGATATTATGATGATATAATGGTGTGGTGGATTGGTATTATTGTATGATGTTGTGATGGCATGATTGTATATATGATAGTACGTTTGATGGTATGATGGTATTTACTCTAGAATGATGGTGTGATAGTATGATGGTATGGCGTTTGAATGGTATGATGATATCATGGCTTGACAGAATGATGGTATGATTATATGGTGGTATGATGATACGATAGTACGATGTTACGATGGTATAATTGTATGAAGGTTTGATGGGTTGATGGTAATATATACTACCTAACCATGGTATGATGGTATGTTGGTGTGATGGTTCGACGTTACTATGGTACGTTATTATGATTGTATGAAGGTTTAATATGTTGGTATAATAGAATAATGGTGTGATGGAATGATGGTTTAATGTTACGATTGTACATTGCTATTACGTTATGATGGTGACTAGGGTTCGAATTAAATTTGAGTTGAGGTGTAATTGTTATAGTAGTATTAGTTGTTGTTGAAGATTAATTTGGGCTCGAGTTTAGGGTTTAGTGGGAGGTTAGATTGAGTGGAGTTCTTATACGCGTGCAGCTTGCGAATCAAGTTGATTTTGGGATTGGGTTGAGCATTAAGTCTCGAGATGAGCAAACGGTTGAGTTTTGGTTCGAGGTAAGTTGAGCTAAAGTTGAGTTAGGGTTTAGTTAGCTTGCACTGGGGTTGAGTGAGTTGCTCGGTTGAGGAATTATTTAATGGTTGATTTGGGTCTTAGGTTAAGTGTTGATTTTAAAGTTGATTTGGAGGTTGAGTTAAGGGTTAGCATGGCGGTTAATTTGGCGACTGCAATTGACTTGGAGGCTTAGTTGTAAATTGAGTTGGAGGTTGAGCTAAAGTTTGACTTAAGAGGTTCAGTTAGGGAGTGATTTGGGAGTTCAAATGACCGAAGTTCTGATCATCTCATGAGGTTGGATTTTCCCCTTCCATTGAGTATCATGCATCATTAAATAAAGATGACGGTGTTGTTGAAGTTAATTCATATTTAAAATATGACTGCAACTTTTCAGAACCATTTCTTTAATTTCAGCCACGGTTTAATTAAAAAATCCTACTCTTGATGATATGATCAAAGGAAATTTACAGAGGTGGAATTTTATTAAAATTCATCCAACAAACATGCTACCCTGTTCCATTTTGTGGCTCTTATTTTAGAAACTCTTCAGAGCGTGTATAATTCTATTTTATACGAGGAACTACTTACAGAATTGCCTTAATAGCTTAGAAATAAAATTTAACTAAAACCCACCGACGAACGTGCGTGTTCCATTTGGTGCTGGAAATGTTGAAAAAGTTTGAACTGGTTGCGTTTAAAAAACAAATTCCTCTTTGTCAAATCTATTTTCCAGTGTCCCGGAATATTTGATGAATTCTGGCCATGTTTTATGTAAGTAACTACATGGCGGGTTTTAAAACTTTTCTAAAAAAGATTACAAATCTGTCTTCTAACCAGTGGATGGTTGTCGCATCCAAAACCAATTTTATAAAGCTATTTCCTTTTTTTCATCAAATACATAACAAATATCGAGACTAAAAAGCTATCCTGGTTTTTTCAAATCGAAATGTTCTACATTTTCAAACTTTTTCAGACCTCGTTCAGGTTTAGAAGTTTTTAACCTCGTCACTGAATGAAATATCGCTTAAATCGCCAAATTTGCGATGGTTTCTTGTGACTGCTCGGTTTGAAACATTTCGGTATCTATAACAAAAATAGTTTCAATTGGGTGAGGTTTGATCAAAACACGCGAATGTTTTCTTCACGATTTTGTTTTTTCTTGTAATCAACAAATCCAGCATCTACCAGTGGTAAAAGCATTTCAAAGATAACCATGAAAGCGTTTAATTTATGCCAAGGTTATGGAGAATTGCTGAATCACTACCAGATACCAGATTACTGATGGTTGGTATAACAGCAAAATTGGCTCCGAAATTCCCATCCAAAACTGGTCAAACGGGTTATAACTGGTGATAACACACGAGTGTAGCGAAAGATAGCATGACGAAACTCATGGCTATTGTACCACACTTCTTTACTTGTTCGTGAATGTTTGGTCAAAAGCGACACCGTTATTATGCCTCATGCTCCCTATTCGCTTGACATGTCATTTCGTCTTATTCCAGTTCCAAAAATGAAATTGCCGAACACACCCGTTAAACCTGTGTTACCTTTTCGACAGCCAACAATAACCTAAGCATCCAATATGGCTATAAATGTCAAGATACCTCTGGGTTAACGGTACCAACACAACAAAACAAAATGTTGTGACAACTGGACCCGCGAAATTAAAAGAATCCACGATTTTCTGATCATAAACCGTGCATTTAATCAGCTAGTAATTTTCATCAAAACCCTAAAAACGTGTTTTCCATTTTTCGTAAGAATAACACACCAAAATATGTGCTCGAGCATACGAAAGAGCATATCAGCTTAACATGTTTGACTGTTACATTTCCATAAGGTGCTGCCCAAAATTCCTCTTCCGTGCCAAAATGCATATAACTTAAGTAAATGAAATCCTCCTAGGCATATCTTAGACATGTCTCTGCTATTGATGTTCGTGGTATATTTTTACATAAAATTTAACTTTTGTAGAAGGTGTGATGCATTTTATGCCACCCGTGGCTAATCCTTCTATAAGGTACACACATGATTTCGGTAAACTCTGTTGCCATTTCATGAAATTATTAACCTCCTGTTTACGATGAATGTGTATCTATTGAACTCAATAACTCAATGACATGCCTAAAATCTAAACTTTACGATCAAAATGATAATCCAAGTTGCACTGTATACCATAAAGTGATTAATAAAGATTTTCATTTTACTCTTCTTTGGTGATGAGGATGCATTTTGTTGTTTATTAGGTTACAAGCCCTTCACCGCCATTTTCTATTTCATAAAATATGTGGAAATTTGGGGTTGTATGCATTCTTTGATTATTGTGGCTGCTGATTTAACAATTCTTATACATTCTTTTACCATTAAATTGCATTTGCTTGAGGCAAACAGTTTTGAAAGTGCAATTCGGCGGTTAGCACCGTGTTTTGGTCATAAAAAAATAAAATTATTGCTTTGCCAAATATGCTAGTAGCTGTCAAATTTGTTTTACAATGATTTAGGGGCAGATCTCAGACAAAATTCTTTAAGTTTCTCCTTTCTCCTTATTACCCTTTCTCGTTTCCGCTTCTGAAAAAACTTCTTGAAGAATTTCCTGAAATCTATCTGAATTTGCAATAGCATTACAGATGATATCTTCATTTTGTGCCAGAAAATCGATTGGGCCACCGATTTGTGTATTGCCCCATGTATCATTACATTTACAACTACGTTAACAACACTTACTTGCTTTTCACTACATATATTCTTCGTGTTAATCTGCTCAATTTATTAAGAACAAAACAAGCAAGTTGTCTACATACATTGCCTACACGAGTAGACAATTGAATAACTACCCCAAGTAGACTACGCGAGACTTCACTAATTGATGACATGTTTTTCTCATGTTTTGGAATTGTTTTTCGAGCTTAATTCCAGTGATGTGTCTCTCGCACTTGCGAGGAAAATTGAGCTTATAAAGGATATTTAAAAAAAAATATTAATTAACTATATAATAATGCCAGGTTTCACAAAAAGCAGCTAATCTCTAGTTAAATAATATTTCCTCTCATTTTTTTCTTTAATTAAATTGCAGTTAACCTCAACAGTTTTTGCGCTAGTCTTGCCTCAATATTTGGCAAGAAACCAAAAATAATCCTGCCATCCATAGACTTACACCATTTATCTTGCCATTTTGTAAATGACATTTTCCTTGTGCTTCCCTTAACGGGTCTCCAAAGGTCTGGTCTTATGTTGCTCATTTTTACGAAATTTTCAATGCAGCGAATTATCAATTTAAGAAAACATTTTAACGTTACGCGATGCATTGCTTCTCAATGTGTTAAAAATAATTTTGGTATGAACAACTTAAATATTACGACAATGTTTAATGATAATAATTGGACGGCAAATTATCCAAATTAAACCTTTATGTTCACTAATACTTAAGAAAAATATTTATGTTACAGATAAAAGTGTAAAAAAATATTAAACATTCTTTTGGGTCTCATATATCATATTAACAAAGATATAAGCACGCACACGTAACATTTTGGTCTAATTTTAAGGGTGATCCGTTTTTCTTTTATTTTTTGTAAGAAATAATCCAAATTCTTTGTATTCAACACAACGTACGTAACAATTTCAGTACAACTTCATCATAATCTAATAATGATGTCTATTAGATTAAATTATGTAAGGGAGACTTTCAATCGGTATGTGTACCTACAGCGCAGAATAAGATGGTACATATACGTACATAAAAATTGGTCATTGAGGAAATCAAAACAACACATCCTAGGGGGATGATTATCCGTTTATACATAAAATTCTGTAAAGTATCTAACTAAATATAGTTTGTGAAAAGGAATGACACGATCTCTCATCCACGAGTATCCTCTAAACACATATATAGGATTGTATTCAATTAGCCTAAATTGAATTTCATAATACGTGATGAGGATTTTATTTATTTGTGATTTGATTTTTGGTATACACACGAATCATATCGGTTACCACTTGACCGTCAACATGCTGACATGCATATAAATACTAATTTATGAGATTGTCTAGCTATAAAATGGTATATACATCATGCAAATATTAACACTTACTGACATGAGATTACATCGAAATATTTTGTATCGTACAAATACGGGTATTGTGCAATAGAAACTTATTATATCGTTCCGAGAAACCAAACTTTTTTAAACAAAAATTTAATTAAAGAGCAAAAGTTTTTAGTTTAATTTCCATATTGTGTATGAATATAAGGGAAATATGGAAAATCAAGTTTTAAACAAAAAAAAAATCATCTAAAAAAAATTTCCATCTACATCACGCCACACATAGTACACAGAGCAGCATCACTATAGTCAAGTCGGGGGTAGTGCAATATCCATGTTAGATATAGGAAGGAAAATTAGTAATAACTTTTATTCATCAACCGGAAGCTTGATATACTATATACTCATACTCTACATTATACTATATACACAATAGTTTCGGTTGAACAGTAAAACTTGTATGTTTTCAACAGGAAATCGGAATACTGTGTGTTTCTATATTTTGGTATATCGTTTGAGGGTGAAATATTTTGTATAGATAAAAAGAAAACTGAAAATTTATTTCCAATTTATCGATTAAATAATGCTGAACAGTTTTTTTTTTTTTTCATTTAGAATAATAGTGAGAGTTGCAGATAAAAAAAATCACTTCCTTTATATTTTATGGCGTAGAAAGCTTCATGTTGTGCATAAACATACGGAAGATGTACGAGTTTCATGTCCAAATGCAGTTTATTGCGGTGTTAAATGGTAATGACCTTATAGATAAAAGCTGCATGAAAAAGTCAAAAGAACTTTTAAATTATAAGCTAATAAAATTAAGCCTTTAAAGCTTATTATTAAATGTTTGCATAGCTTTTTGGAAACTCGAAAAGCTTCCACTCTTAAATCGTAATCAGTATTCGGGAGCTTTTGAGTAAATTATATTTTTTATTTATTTAAAAGCCTGTTTCTATTAAACATCATTCAATAAAGCTAAAACAGTAAACAATATAATTAATTTTTTTTAGAAAGCTTTAATTGTTAAAGTTAAATTATGAAAGCTTATTTTATCCTTAAGTAATATTTTTTTCATCAGCAATGATGTCGCTTAAATGATTTTGTGAAGCTTTCTGAGTCAATCTTTAATATTGATATTTTTAAAAGCACATCTTAGTTTTAAACACGTATAAAATCAGACAAAACTATTGCACAATTAAAGTTTAGAAAGCTTTCATCGTTAGCTTTTGATTAAGCTCACTAGATTGAAGTTTAATAATTATTAACTTCTTTTTCGTAAGGAATGTTAAAGAGCTTTTTAGGTAAAGTGTTGACTCTATATTTTTAAAGCTTCTAATGAAGTTTTAATTCTATTATGATAGAAATACTATTGCTCAAATTATCTTAAAAGTATTTATTGAGGACCCCTTCCCCAAAATTTATTGTGAGAGTTGCAGAAAAAAGACTAAAAATCACTTCCTTTTTATTTTATGGCGTATAAAGCTTCATGTTGTGCATAAACATGCGGAAGATGTACGAGTTTCATGTCAAAATGCAGTTTATTGCGGTGTTAAATGGTAATGACCTTATGGATAAAAGCTGCATGAAAAAGTCAAAGAAGCTTTTAAATTATATGCTAATAAAATTGAGCCGTTAAAGCTTCTTAATTGAGCGTTGAAGCTTTCTATATTTTTTCTTCATCTTTTCTTCCACTTTCAAATCGTAAGCAGTATTCGGGAGCTTTTGAGTAAATTATATTTTTTATTTATTTAAAAGCTTGTTTCTATTGAACATTATTCAATAAAGCTAAAACAATAAACAATATAGTTAATTTTTTTTTAGAAAGCTTTAATTGTTAAAGTTAAATTATAAAAGCTTATTTTATCCAAAATTATCTAAGTAATATTTTTTCATCAGCAATGATGTCGTTTAAATGATTTTGTGAAGCTTTCTGAGTCAATCTTTAATATTGATATTTTTAAAAGCACATCTTAGTTTTAAATACGTATAAAATCAGACAAAACTATTGCACAATTAAAGTTTAGAAAGCTTTCATCGTTAGCTTTTGATTAAGCTCACTAGATTAAAGTTTAATAATTATTAGCTTCTTTTCCGTAAGGAATGTTAAAGAGCTTTTTAGGTAAAGTTTTGACTCAATATATTTAAAGCTTCTAATGAAGTTTTAATTCTATTATGATAGAAATACTATTGCTCAAATTATCTTAAAAGTATTTATTGAGGACCCCTTCCCCAAAACTTATTGTGAGAGTTGCAGAAAAAAGACTAAAAATCACTCCCTTTTTATTTTATGGCGTAGAAAGCTTCATGTTGTGCATAAACATGCGGAAGATGTATGAGTTGTATGTCCAAATGCAGTTTATTGCGGAGTTAATTGGTAATGACCTTATAGATAAAAGCTGTACGAAAAAGTCAAAGGAGCTTTTAAATTATAAGCTAATAAAATTGAGCCTTTAAAGCTTCTTAATTGAGCGTTGAAGCTTTCTATCTTTTTGCTTCATCTTTTCTTCCACTTTAAAATCGTAATCAGTATTCGGGAGCTTTTGAGTAAATTATATTTTTTATTTGTTTAAAAGCTTCTTCCCATTAAATATTATTCAATAAAGCTGAAACAATAAACAATGTATTTACTTTTTTTTTTTTTGCAAGATGGTTTACTTACAACATTTTTTAATGCAAGCAATGATATCGTTTAAATAACTTTTAAAAGCTATCCGAGTAAATTTTGAATAATAATATTTTTAAAAGCACATTTTACTTTTCAATACATGCATAATCAGGCAAAATGATCGCACAATTAAATTTTAAAAAGCTAACGATAGAGCTTTTGATAAAGCTTCTAGCTTGTAGTTTGATAATTTTAGAAAATTTCTACATAAGTTGCTTTAGTTGATAGACTTATTATATTCTTTTCCGTAAAGAATATTAGGGCTTTTTGGGTAAAATTTTAAACTGAATATGTTTAAAGCTTTTAATAAAATTTCAATATTATTATAAGAGTAGTTCAATAACTATTACTCAAATTATCTTAAAAGATTTTATTGGACTCCCATTTCCCAAAAACTAAAAGCTAAAAATCACTTCCTTTTTATTTTATGGCGTAGAAAGCTTCATGTTGTGCATAAACATGCGGAAGATGAATGAATTTCTTGTCGAAATGCAGTTTATTGCGGAGTTAAATGGTAGTGACCTTATAGATAAAAGCTAAACGAAAAAGACAAAAGAGCTTTCAAATTATATGCTAATAAAATTGAGCTTTTTAATTGAGCGTTGAAGCTTTCTATCTCTTTTCATACACTAATTTTTTGCATAACTTTTTGAACACTCAAACACCTTCCACTTTAATATCGTAATCAGTATTCGGGAGCTTTTGAGTAAATTATATGTTTTATTTGTTTAAAAGCTTGTTTTTCTTAAACATCGTTCAATAAAGCTAAATCAGTAAACAATAAATGTACTTTTTTTTCAGTAAGCTTTAATTGTTAAAGTTAAATTACGAAAGCTTACTTTATCCAAAATTATCTAACTAACATTTTTTAAAGCAAATTAACCTTATTGAAAAGGCTAAGCAACGGTATAGTTAAAATCATTTTATGAAGCTTTCTCATCTTAGTTTTAAATGCATATAAAATCAGACAAAATTATTGCACAATTAAATTGTAGAAAGCTTTCATCGTTAGCTTTTGATTAAGCTCACTAGATTGAAGTTTAATAATTATTAACATTTTTTCGTAAGGAATGTTAAAGAGCTTTTTGGGTAAAGTTTTTCTAAAGTTTCAATTCTATTGTGACAGAAGTTTAGTACATAAACATGAGCTCGTATTCAGATTCATACTTTCATAGATAAAATCAGTACGAAAAATTAAAAAAGGCTTTTAAATTCGATGCTAATAAAAATTGAGCTTTAAAGCTGTTTAATTAAATGTTTAAACTTCCTGACATTTCGATTGTATACTTTTATGGAAGTTCAGTAAGTTTCTGCTTAAAAATGGTAATCAGTATTCGGGAGCTTTTGTGTAAATAATACTTTTTATTTGTTTAAAAGCTTCTTCCCATTAAATATTATTCAATAAAGCTGAAACAATAAACAATGTATTTACTTTTTTTTTTTGCAAGATGGTTTACTTACAACATTTGTTAATGCAAGCAATGATATCGTTTAAATAACTTTTAAAAGCTATCCGAGTAAATTTTGAATCATAATATTTTTAGAAGCACATTTTACTTTTCAATACATACATAATCAGGCAAAATTATCGCACAATTAAATTTTAAAAAGCTAACGATAGAGCTTTTGATTAAGCTTCTAGCTTGTAGTTTAATAATTTTAGAAAATTTCTACATAAGTTGCTTTAGTTGATAGACTTATTAAATTATTTTCCGTAAGGAATGTTAGGGCTTTTTGGGTAAAGTTTTAAACTGAATATGTTTAATGCTTTTAATAAAATTTCAATATTATTATATGAGTAGTTCAATAACTATTGCTCAAATCATGTTAAAAAATTTTATTGGACTCCCATTTCCCAAAAACTAAAAGCTAAAAATTAATCCCGTTTAATTTATGGTGTAGAAAGCTTCATTTAATGCATAAACATGCTGAAGAGTATCTTGTCGAAATGCACTTCATTGCAGTTTTCATATTAACGATTCGTTCGAGAACGTACGAAAAAGTAATAAGTGCTTTAAATTCTATACTAATAAAATTGAGCTTTAAAAGTTTCCTAATTGAGTATTAAAGCTTTCTATTATTTTGATTATACTAGTAGCTTGTTGCACACTTTTATGATAATTCAAAAAATGAAACTTTTAAGGAGGTTATTGCGTGCTACCATCGAGAACTTTTGAGTAAATTATATTTAAAAGCTTGTTTTATTAAACATTGTTTAAAACCATCCACATTTTAATTTTAACTGCTAAATTTTATCGCTGCCTATCAATTACGAATCTCTCGTATTTCGAGTTTCAGTTCTCCAGTTTCAAGCACTTAAAATTCACAAGCAATTTCGCAATTGCTGTTATATTGTATGAGCGTTACGAAAATTCAAAATGTCTTTAAATCTTCTTAATTGAGCGTCGAAGCTTTCTATCTTTTTTCATCTTTTCCACTTTAAAATCCAAATCAGTATTCGGAAGCTTTTGAGTAAATTATATTTTTTATTTATTAAAAGCTTGTTTTATTAAACATCGTTCAATAAAGCTTAATCACTAAACAATAAATTTACTTTTTTTAAAGTTAAATTACAAAAGCTTATTTTATCCAAAAGTATCTAAATACCATTTTTTTTCATCAGCAATGATGTCGTTTAAATGATTTTATGAATCTATCTGAGTAAATTTTTAATATTGATATTTTTAAAAGCACATTTTAGTTTTAAATACGTATTAAATCAGACAAAACTATTGCACAATTAAATTTTAGAAAGCTTCCATCGTTAGCTTTTGATTAAGCTCACTAGATTGAAGTTTAATAATTATTAACTTCTTTTTCGTAAGGAATGTTAAAGAGCTTTTTGGGTAAAATTTTTAACTGAATAGTTTAAAGCTTTTAATAAAGTTTTAATTCTATTGTAATAGAAATACTATTGCTCAAATTATCTTAAAAGTATTTATTGAGCTACCCTTCCCCAAAACTTATTGTAAGAGTTGCAGATAAAAAACTAAAAATTACTTCCTTTTTATTTTATGACGTAGAAAGCTTCATGTTGTGCATAAACGTGCGGAAGATGTATGAGTTTCATGTCGAAATGCAGTTTATTGCGGTGTTAAATGGTAATGACCTTATAGATAAAAGCTGCACGAAAAAGTCAAAGGAGCTTTTAAATTATTTGCTGATAAAATTAAGCCTTTAAAGCTTCTTAATTGAGCGTCATATTATTAATTTGTTGCATAACTTTTTGGAAACTCCAAAAGCTTCCACTTTAAAATCGTAATCAGTATTCGGGAGCTTTTGAGTAAATTATATTTTTTATTTATTTTAAAGCTTATTTCTATTAAACACTACTCAATAAAGCTAAAATAGTAAACAATATATTTACCTTTTTTCAGAAAGCTTTAATTATTAAAGTTAAATTACGAAAGCTTATTTTATTCAAAGCCCATATTAGTTTTAAATGCGTATAAAATCAGACAAAACTATTGCACAATTAAATTTTAGAAAGCTTCCATCGTTAGCTATTGATTAAGCTCACTAGATTGAAGTTGAATAATTATTAAATTCTTTTTCGTAAGGAATGTTAAAAAGATTTTTGGGTAAAGTTTTTAACTGAATATTTTTGAAGATTCTAATAAAGTTTCAATTTTATTATGAGAGAAGTTTAATAATCATTGCTCAAATGATCTTAAAAGTATTTATTGAACTCCCCAAAACTTATTGTGAGAGTTGCTTCGTTTATATACTTCTATGGAAGTTCAGTAAGTTTCTGCTTAAAAATGGTAATCAGTATTCGAGAGCTTTTGTCTAAATAATACTTTTCATTTGTTTAAAAGCTTCTTCCCATTAAATATTATTCAATAAAGCTGAAACAGTAAACAATGTATTTACTTTTTTTTTGCAAGATGGTTTACTTACAACATTTTTTATTTAGTAATGATATCGTTTAAATAACTTTTAAAAGCTTTCCTAGTAAATGTTAAATAATAATATTTTTAAAAGCACATTTTAGTTTTCAATACATACATAATCAGGAAAAATTATCGCACAGTTGAATTTTAAAAAGCTAACGATAGAGCTTTTGATTAAGCTTCTAGCTTGATATTTAATAATTTTTGAAAATTGCTACATAAGTTGGCTATTGCTCAAATTATCTTAAAAGATTTTATTGGACTCCCATTTCCCAAAAAACTAAAAGCTAAAAATCACTTCCGTTTAATTTATAGTGTAGAAAGCTTCATTTAATGCATAAACATACTGAAGTGTATTATGTCGAAATGCACTTTATTGCGGTTTCCATATTAACGATTCGAGAACGTACGAAAAAGTCATAAGTGCTTTAAATTCTATACTAATAAATTGAGCTTTAAAAGTTTCCTAATTGAGCGTTAAAGCTTTCTATTATTTTCAAAATTCAAAATATCTTAGGTACATAATACGTTCGAAAAAAAAAATACTGCAAACTGGTATAATGATTACTTAAGTCGACCCCAGTCTCCTACAGATTTTACAGGTTTTTTAACTAAGGTTTAATTTTATACAATAGTCTCAGAGATTATTCGAGCTCCTTAAAAACAAAAATTTACCGACGAAATCGAAATTTTCGCGGCTTTATGAAATTTTTCGACATGCTAAGCTTACTCAAGGTTTGTTTGGTGTTGAGCGTTTTGTATATTTTGTTTTATTCAAGATTTTCGATGTTATACGAATTAAGATTGGATTGAAAAAAGTGTTAACATTAACACTCGGTTAGGTGGGTTCCCCAAAATTTCAGATTTTGAAATTTTTAGAATAATCTAAAGAGGTTTCTGAGTTTGAATAGCGTTAAGTTGCTTAGCATTTAATTTATTCGATACTATCAATATTATTCAAAATTTCTAGATTATACGAGGTTTCCGGTTATTTCTTCGAGAACAAATTTTCTGTTTTAAATTGCTTAGCATTGAGATTTTTCAAGATTATTTATTATTAGGAATCTAAGTTTTGCAAGAAAATTATTTGAAATTATCGTCACATTTTTGAGATTTTTTGAGGTCTAGCGAAGACTGAATTGCATTTTTCGAGATTAGTCGTGTTTCTCAATATTCCTCGAAATTTGCAAGAGGTATAGCTTTCTAGGAAGATTATGTGGGATTTTCGAAATTAGCTATTCGCATAGTTAAAGCACAAATAAGAGCTTAAATACCGTAAATATCCTTGCAATAAGCTTTCTAACTCATGTGTTTTATTTTCACTTACATGCTCACCTCAAATTGCTTTCCTTCTTTATTTAAAAACCAAATTTATGTTTCTACAATGGATATAGTGTGATGTAAGAAAATAAAACCGAAATTTAAGTTGCCTAAAATTTTGCGGTTGTAAAATAGAATGTGACACGTAAAGAAAGAGATGAGGATAAATAATGAATTTTGGAAGAAAAGAGCAATGCTGATTGCCGATTAGTTATGGTTCACTATCGACCAGTCGCCTCTGTTAATAAGGCAAAGTAATGATAGCGTTTAAATAATTCTAGTGCAAAACCTTTTGAAAATTTAAGTAGAAAAGTATTATTTATTAAATCAGAAAGCTCACTAGCTTGAATTGAATTATGTATTAATTTCTTTCTCATAAGGAGTGAAAAAGCCTTTTTAACTTTTAAAGCATTTAATAAAACTTCACTTATAAAAGTAGTTCAATAACTGATGCTCAAACTATCTTAAACATACTCACCTTCCTTAGGAATGTTAAAAGCTCTTTGAATAATTTATAATTATTATTTTTATAAGCTCTAGGTGTTCAATACTGTAACTGTTGCACTAATTCACTTTCAGCATTCTTCGAGAGGCTTTGAGTAAAAACTACTTGCCAGCTACAGAAAACTTATTTTAAATCATTTTGGGTACATAAGGAAAACCAATGAACAGATATAAAAGCTCGATAAAGCTTACTAAGTTAAATAATATTACCGATATTTTGAAAAACTTGTTTCAGAAAGGTTTTAATTATCAATAAAACAAATGAACTATTATCGTGAACTTTCGATTACGTTTTATTTGTGGTTTGCTTAAAAGCTTTTTCATTTTGTTGAAATCAAAAATTCTGAATTTGTTCTGAATTAAATTTATTGTGTAAAACTCAAAGCTGTAAAAACCAATATATATATAATTAAACGTGAAACTTAAATTCGATAAAATTCTTGAAATTACTTTTCAATTTCTATATAATTGCGTGCTACCATCGAGAGCTTTTGAGAAAATTATATAGCTGAATAGGGGATCAATATATTTCTCTTTTTTCACAAAGCTTTAATTTTTAAAGTTAAATTATAAAAGCTTTTTTATATAAAACTATCTAACGAACATTTATCAATGCAAATTAAGTTTATTGATAATGCTAAGCATCAATAAACTTTAAGAAGCTTTCCGAGTAAATGTTTAATATTGGTATTTTTAAAAGCATATTTTAGTTTTAAATACGTAAAAAACAGGCAAAACTGATGCACAATATTAAATTTGGAAAAACTTTGGTTGCCAGCAGAATTTTCTTTCTAGTGCAAAACCTTCTTGAAAATTTAACTACAAAAGTATTATTTTTAAATCAGAAAGCTCACAAGCCTGAACTTATAAATTGCTATATAAAGTGATTTGGTTGGGCAAAGTGTTAATCTGAATATTTTTGGGCAAAGTGTTAATTTGAAAATTTTTAGAGCTTTTAGTAATACTTCAATTCTAGAGTACTTCAATAACTGCAATAATAATAAGATTAGTTCAATAACTATTGCTCAAATTATTTGAAAAAATTTTATTGGAATCCCATTCTCCAAAAAACTTGCAAACTTTTTTTAATTCTGTTTTCTATTTTAACAATTCCAAGAAATTTTAGGACGCTTATGAGTAAGCTAGTTTTCGTTTTTAAAGCAGAGAACACATTTCAGATTCGGTTTAATTTTTAATGCTCGTTGTCGACCGTTGTCAACCGTTACTCAAGTAAACTTTGGCATCCTTGTACAGTTACATATTTTTTTAACCTTAAAGTTTTTTAAGCTTTTTTTATTGCCAAGTTTATTAATTACTAGTAAATTTGTGTTCATTACTTACGATTTTAGTTTTAGTAAAACTTCATCTGGTCAATTGCCAATGTTTGATATTACTGTTCCTGAAAAAAATTTTAGTTCTTTAGTTCATGCATTAAAAGGTTGTTTTAAAGGAATGTTTGAAGAGTTGTGGATTTATAATTAAATTAAAAAAGCTTAATATTTTAATTTTAGTATATTGGTGATTGAAAATTTTTAACGTAAAATATTTGTATTGACAAAACTCAATGAATATTTAAAGCTTATCGAATAATTTATAATTATTATTTTTAAAAGCTCGTTTCAGGCCTTCAATACTTTAACTGTGGCGCTAATTAATTTCTGGCATTCTTCTAGAGATTTTCAGTAAAATCTACTTGCCTGGTACCAAAAATGTTGTGTTTAGTCATTTTATGTACATAAGGAAAACCAATGAACAGATATAAAAGCTTGCTAAAGCTTACTCAGTTAGCTAATATTAACGACATTTTGAAGTTTCAGAAAGGTTTTATGTTTTAATAAAACTAATAAAACTTTCATCTTTTGATTAGATTTTATTTGTGGTTTTTTCAAAAGCTTGTTTATGACAGTTGAAAAAGTTTATGGATTGTTAACAAAAAGCTTTATTTAATCATAGATATAATGGTTTCCGTCGAAAGTGACTAACACAGCTTTTACAGTGGTTTAGAAAAAGTAAACTCTGGATTTGAAATAAAAAGCTTATAAAGCTATTTTTATCAATTAAAATATTAGGTGATTATCACTAGTTTCGAACCTTAAAACGAATTTTCCCATTTGTATTATTTTAAATAATTTGTTCACCGCTTTACGGGAATCTTAAATTCGATAAAATCCTTGAAATTACGTTCATGGTTTCGATTTTAGTGAACCAAATTTGATCTACGTGTATTAAAAATACAAAATATTGAATCGAATTTTAATTCGGCATAATTAAAAATACTAAAGATGCGCCGTTCGTAATTAATCGAGGAAGTTATATATTCCCAATAATTCAAATCAGATAAAGCACTGACTGATTACCTCATTGTTGTTATATTGCCTGCACAAAAAATATTGTTATAATTACAAAATTAATTGTTCAAAAATTAATCAAATCGTAATTTTTTGTTTTTGTTAGCTGATCATAATCACTGGATATTGTACGTCGTATACTGACAACAACAGAATATAAACCATCGGGGAGGCCATCACTCATCCCTATAATACTGCTAGTACTATGTAGACGAGAGAATATATCCAGTATTGTACTTTCCCTATGGTTGTGCTGTTGTAGGAAAATTAATTTCCTTTCTCTCCTCGTTACACACTATATACATAGTATAAAGATACGAGCACACACAAAGCACAAGAATTTATCTATTTTTCATCAACCATGGTAAAAAAAGTTTTATTTTTTTATGGTTTTTCCTTTTGAATATAATATGGAAAAATAATAATTATTGTTATTAATTTATATTTTCATTTATTGTTATTGTTGTTGTTGTTGTTGTGCTGTTATAATCAAATAAATATCTTAGATATGAAAAATTAATAAAAATTATTGCTGTGATTATGTGAATATGAGTTGTAGAAGGAATGAATAATTGGAAGGAAATAAAATCAAAATTAGATAATGGATCGGAAAATTAGAAAAGAAGAATTCAAATTGGGAATATAAATTTCGGAAAATAATTATTTATAATTATTTGATTTGATGAAGGGTGTTGTTATAAATTTGAATTGAAATTTATGACGAGATCGATTTATAATTGGAGAAGAACTAAAGAGGAAGACTGGTAGTTGGGGAAAACTATCGATATAGTTGGTCATTAGGAAAATGTCTTACACCTAGTACTCATATAGCCATTTAGTAGTAAATGAGGTTAACGAATAATGAAATAATGGAATAAATCTTTCCGCTTTTACCACATTTCAAAGTATCTAATTCTGTTGTTATTTTTATTCAGAGAGGCGATTTTCACTCATTATTCATTGATTAATAGCGTTTTTCCAATGACAATATTAAATAATTTACTCATTAATCATGCATTATTCACTAAGCCTTTCTTCATTATTCACTGATATTGAATACTGATTCACTATTCATATATACACGGATGAAGGAAAGCTTCAAATATTACCGTCAACGTTTTGAAAATTATATTAAAACGAAACAACTGGATGAAGATAAAATCAAAAGTGCACAGATGCTATTAAGTTCAATAGGCGCATCAAATTATAATACATTAGCAGCCTTAGTAGCACCAAAAATACCGGGAGAATTAGAATATGATCAATTAATCTCTGAATTAGAGAAGCATCTAGAGCCGAAAAAAAGCTCGTTAGTGAGTCAACCCTATTTTTTATCAACATATCAATAAGAGCAAAAAAAAATAGCAGATTACGTAGCAGCTTTACGCCGTAACATTGCTGAATGTGATTTTAAAATAAAGTGTCAATGTGGAAACAGTACATTAGCAGCAAACTTGTACCTTCGAGCTCAATTTGTTCGAGGTATAAAGGATAACGATATAAAGGAGAAAATCCTTCAATTAGAGCACACTGACTTTAGAGAAATTGTCACGAAAGCAATAGCAATGGCAGCATCAAAAGTGAATTCAAAAGACCAGAAATTACAACAGCTGCTACTGACATTAACAAAATAATCAATCATCAATCACGGAAGGACAGTTATTCCTCAAGAAATCAAACTAAAAGTCAGTCAACACCAAGGGGAAATCATGATCAAACGCGATCAAAATCAAAAGGATGGATCGACTACAAGAAACTTGGGAACGACAATGTATGTTTAAGATGTCGAATCGAACGAGCAACAACGGAGTGTTCAATATGCCGTAAGACAGGACATCTTCCAAAATTATGCATAAAAGCTCTCTTAAATAAAAAGAATCGATTAAATTCAACAGATGCTGTCACAACAAATAGGATAAACAATTATGATGATATGGGAGTAAACAAAATTATTTACGACCAGTCCAGGACACAAAGAAGTTTTACACTAGTATTAAAATCGAAGGGGTTCAGCAAAAATTTAAAGTCTACACCGGTGCTGGATTCACACTTATTCCTAAGAGTCAATATAGAAGTCTAGGAATCAAAAAGCAGCAAAAACCAACCAATATCGCAAATGTGTTCTTACCACTGGGGAAAGTCAATGTAAAAGTAGAATATAAAGGGAATGGATCTAATGAAGACATGTACGTCATTCAAGACGGGTTCGACCCACTATTAGGGAGAACATGGATCAGGCATTTAAAAATCAAGTTGGAAGACATTGATCAAGAAATTTCAAAAATAAATCGGGAAATGCATATCCGATTAATAACGATCCGATTATCCGATTTTTACCCAGAAGGTTGGCTGTATACCAAATTTTAGTATCAAGTTACAACTTCGTGAAGGTGCGAAACCCAGCTTCACACCCGGAAGGGATGTTCCATACGCGCTACGAGAACAAGTAGATAAGGAGCTGGATAATTTAGAACAAGAGGGCATTATAGCAAAATCAACCACGAGCGATGGGGGATCACCTTTGGTAGTGATTCCGAAAGGAGATGGAACAGTTAGACTTTGTGTCGATTACAAAGTTGGAGTAAATGATCAATTAATAAACGTCAATTATCCAATCAAAAAGATCGAGGACATATTGAATAACTTACAAGGTTCAAAATATTTTTGTCGATTGGATCTGTTTAAAGCATATCTTCATTTAAAAACTGACGAGGAGAGCAGTATTATTCAAACAATAGCGACACACAGAGGAACTTACCGAATGAACAGGTTAAGTTTCGATATAAAAACAGCACCAGCAGAATTTAACCGGATAATCGATCAAGTGCTTCAAGGGGAAAACAAAAGAAGAGTGTCAGGAAAATTTAAGGGCATGTTTAACCAGACTAAGTAAACATGATTTGCATTTAAATAAAAACCAGTGCTCGTATTATCAACGAAAAATCGAATAACTGGGACACGTCGTGGAAGACGGAAAAATTTCAAAGTCCCCTTCAAAAGTAAAAGCAATCATCGAAATGCCACATCCAAAGAATGTAAAAGAAGTTAGACAATTTTTAGGGATGATAACTTATTATTCAAGATTCTCGCCTGACGTCTCTACTGTTATACTTAACCGATTCGAAAATTATTACAAAAAAATGAAAAATTTGTATGGTCAAAGGAGTGTCGAGCAGCATTCATAAAATTAAAAAAGGAAATTGCGAGTGATCGAATACTTGTACATCGCGGAATCGCGGCGGTGTTGGTACACAGAACCGACGGGGGAGAACGCCCGATTGCTTTTGCCTCACGTTCGCTCTCGAGCGCGGATCAGAACTATTCACAGCTGGATCGTGAGGCTCTGGCAATAATTTTTGGAGTAGACCATTTCTTCGATTACCAATATGGGAGACGATTTACATTAATCACTGATAATCAACCGTTAACAAGGATTTTCCACCAAAAGTCAAAATTACCAAAAATGACTTCCGCTAGATTACTACGCTACGCATCATTCTTGGCAGGTTTTGACTATAATGTCTCATTTAAGAAGGGCATCGACAGTCAAAACGTCGATTGCTTATCAAGAGCACCAGTACACCAAGAACATATTTCCTCCGAATGGAGCAACGGAAATCAATGAAGAGGTTCATCAAGTCAGCATCAGTATTCGAAATATCAACTGAAAATCTAACTCCGGATACAATTATTAATGAAACAGAAAAGGATGAATACTTATCAAAAATAAAGGGAGAATTACAATCAACCGATAAAGATAGTGAATATGTAATAAACGCGGGGATTTTATTTAAAAATAATCGAGTGGTAATACCAAAAGTTCTCCAACCGGAAGTCTTAAAGGAGTTACATTCCACGCATTCCACGCACGAAACAGCTAGCGCGACGATACTGTATATGGAAAGAAATAGATAAAGATATCGAAAGGGTAGTTAGATCATGTGAAGAATGTGCAAAGATCAAGAAGAATCCCACAAAAGTTCCGACGCACCATTGGGATACTCCATCAAACAATTGGAAACGTATCCGTATTGACTACGCAGAGCCGTTCCAAGGATTCTATTTTTTGGTTGTAATAGATGCAAAATCTCGTTGGGCAGAAATCAAGGGGTTACGTGAAGCGCCGAATTCAGATAACACTATTCAACTTTTAAGTGAAATTTTTGCAAATCACGGATATCCAGTCGTATTGGTTTCGGACAACGCCACAACATTTACCAGTGAAGTATTTCAAAAATATTGCCGTAGGAACGGTATTCGACAAAAATTTATTGCACCAGGACATCCAGCAACCAATAGATTAGCGGAAAGGAACGTTCAAACTTTAAAGCATCGACTGAAGGCCATGGCGAACGAAAATATTCCAATGAATCAAAAATTACTAAAAATTCTGTTGCGATACAGAGCCACACCCTTAGCAAATGGGAAATCGCCGGCAGAAATGTATTTAAATCGACAGATTCGCATAAAACTCGATGCCATGTTTCCAGTGCAAGAAAATATTTCTCATCAAAAAAAGAAAATTCATCTACGATCTCTTAATGAGGGGCAGAGAGTCCAAGCGAAATTTGTTATAAACAATAAGTCAATGTGGAAATTCGGGATGATCACCCGGAAATTGGGCCAACTTCATTACATCGTGAAATTAGATGAAGGCAGATATCTAAAACGCCACATAAACCAACTTATTGCATCGGACGTAAGAAAAAAAAAACGTTACGTTTGATGAATCAACCATTAATCCAGAAGTGCTAATAAGCAGGCAACAAGAAGAAGAATTCGATCCGTTGCAGGTGAGAATGCGAGAACCTGATCAATCACAAACTCAGGGGAATGAGCCAGTACCAGACCATGTACTGGAGGAGAACATCGAAGAATTGTTAACAAGTCCAGGGACCGAGACGGTAGAAAATAGGCCAGAACGGGTAAGGCGACCACCAACGTATCTGCGAGACTATATAGTATCTAACGTACGACTATAAAGTTTTTACATAATTTTAAGCATTGCGATTTTTTTTACGTAGGGGAGAATTATTATAAAATGAATTAATATTAAAATTAAATTTAAATTCAAATTCACAATTAAAGTGAAATTAAACGTCAAATTAAAAATTTCAAATTTAAATTCAGATAAAACCATTAATAGTTTTCCAGTAGTAAGTAAGTTGAATTAGTTAACATATTGTGTTTAAATACATAACAGCATTGTTATGTCACATGTATAATAAGATGGTCGTGTACGAAATCAGTCTATAATAATAATAAAGAAATCTAATAATATTGAACCGTATTTATGATCATCCATCAATAATAATATCTACACCTCATAAAAGAGACACAAATTCATTGATTGTTCAGTCAATATATACTCATTGATTAGTCACTATTTGTTACTGATGAAAAATAAAGAGTTAACTCATTATTCATCAATTATGATTACAGCTTTTATCACATTTGAATGTATCTAATTTCGTTGTTGTTATTTTTACCCAAAGGGTGGTTTTTCAATAATTTTTCGCGACTATTCAATGATTATTTAATACTCTACTCTCTCGATATTGAGTCAATTTTTTTTTCTTTATTCTCTGATTATTCACTAACTATTCACAGATTATTTAGTGTTTAATCAATATACGCTCATTAGTCATTGATTATTCACTAACTATTCAAAAGCGTTTCTTCATTATTCACAGATTATAATTACTAGTTGTAATTTCATATACGGACATATGAATTATGATTTCACTCATTATTCATATATTATTCAATCAGTATTCTCTGATTATTCACTCATTATCCACTGATAATTCACTGATTATTTAATTAACCCTTCCGCGTGTAGTGCCGTACACGTGTACGTCATTACAAAATACGAACCTTAACAAGACACCGTGAATTATTTTGATGCTATTTGTATACAGTACTTTTAAAAATTATCGTTTAATTTCCTCCCCTCGCAACTCACATAGTAATTGAAACTTTTAACTCCCACGCGGAAGGGTTAATAAGCGCCCATTACTCATTTATGAGGCTTTTCATAGAATGTATCTCATTCTATTGTTATTTTTACCTAGCGAGAAGATTCTCACTAATTATTTAATAATTTTTCGCTCATTACGAATAATTTACTCATTATTCACTGAGTGTTTATTCATTATTCACTGATTTTTTGATTACCGACTGAATAATCACTTATGCACAGATGAATGATAATTTCATTATTATATTCATATTACTCTCTCGATATTGAGTCAAAATTCTTTCTTTATTCTCTGATTATTCACTAACTATTCACAGATTATTTACTGATTAATCAATATACACTTTTTATTCACTAAGCGTTTCTTCATGTTTCTTGACATCTTTCGATTCAATTTTTTTCACGTTTTATCACAACTTTTGATATTAAAAATAATTTTAACACAAATTATGGTTTTAAGCTTTCTTTAGTTATCAAAGAAATATTTTATTTTTAAACAACAACTAGTTTCGAGCACTTGCTGCTCATCATCAGGTCATTTTCTTAAAACTAGAGTTTTAAGAAAATGAACTGATGATGAGCAGCAAGTGCTCGAAACTAGTTGTTGTTTAAAAATAAAATATTTCTTTTATAACTAAAGAAAGCTTAAAACCATAATTTGTGTTAAAATTATTTTTAACGTTTCTTCATTATTCACTGATTATACTTACTGTTTGAAATTTCATATACGCACATATAAATTATGGTTTCACTCATTATTCATATATTATTCAATCAGTATTCTCTGATTATTCACTCATTATCCACTGATAATTCACTGATTATTTATTTAATATACGCCCATTAGTCTTACATGAGATTTTTCATAGAATGTATCTCATTTTTCGCTCATTACGAATAATTTACTCATTATTCACGAAGTGTTTATTCATTATTCTCTGATTATGATTACTGACTGAATAATCACTTAAGCACAAATGAATGACTGTTTCACTCATTCGCTCATTACTCTTTTCCCACTGATAAATAATAAATAATTCACTCATTATTCACGCATTGTCCACCAAGTTCTTTTCCATATTCATTGATTTTGATTACTGACTGAATATGAACTGAATGACGATTTCACTCATTATCTGCGAAGTATTCACTCGGTATTCTCTCATTATTCAGACAATATGCACTTTTTATTCACGCTTTATTCACTGGTTATTCAATCAATAAACACCCGTTACTCATTGATTATTCACTATTTTTGCAATGATGAATAATTAATGATTCATTCATAATTAGCCAACTGTTTCTTCATTATTTAGTGATTACGATTACCGCTTTAACCGATTTGAATGTATTTAATTCGGTTGTTATTTTTCGATCATTACTCATTAATTATTCACTCTTTTTTCACTGATAAATAATGAATAATTCATTCATTATTAACGCAATACTAACTAAGTGTTTCTTCATTATTCACTGGTTATAATTACTGACTGAATTTTCGCTTATGCACTGATTAATGACGATTTCACTCATTATTCACATATTCACTTAGTCCACTCTCCTTATTCAACCAATATTCATTCTTTATTCACCCTTTATTCTCTGACATTTAACGTATTCTTTACCCATTTTTGATTCTTCACGGGAAATAAGTGACCACTAACGAGTGAATTATCAGTGAATAATGATTTTTAAGAAATAAATAATTAAGGGGGTCCGGCGCCTTCTGGAAGGGAGGAACAAAGCTGCGTGTAGTAATACCAGCTTCGTAACCTTCCTTTAGGGTGGGCTACAGCAGGTTGTTCTGGTCATGTGTTAGGCAGTCCTGTCTGTGGCCCGACGATCTGCGCGAAGGGTAACCTGAGCGTGATTCGCAAGTGTACGTATTACCTCCTCGTGGTGACCTTCGGTAACTGTTGGCTCGTTTACCGAACAACAGGCTAAAGTACGATGCTAAAGGATGGTACAAACCTTGAAAAAAAAAACCTAAATCTAAAGTGAGACCCGTGCGCCGAGGGATGTATGATCATGGGTTAGTTGGTCGCTAGCACGGAACTCCGGTTTGTGTTGGGCTCTCCTGTACATGGCACTCTATTGCCTGAAATGGATACCCAATCCACGTCGACTACGGCCGAAATAAATAAGGACCTCGAGGAGTTGGAGCTCGAGGGAAAATCAAAGAGAGTACGCCTCAGTGGGGCCGCGAGGAGACGTCTGTCCCATTTAATTCGGTCAGGGGTTCCCCGCGACGCTGCCTTGCAGCAATGTAAGGAAAAAATCAGGGACAGAATTGTCTCAACTAACAAGAATAATAGGTCGGATGACGACTCTACCTCCAAAGGCATCGCGGCTAAAAGAGGAAAAGTTTCCAGTCATTCACCGAAGGAATTGGAAGCCGCCCTAAAGCTGCAACGGAAGGCAACAATAAGGAGAGTTGCCCCGAGAACAGGATCGACATGGCTACAACGCAAAGTGCCGCAGTGAAGGCTATCAGGTTGGGGATTACCGATCAAGGTTACCCAGAAACAAAACTGGGTATTGCCCAGATTCTGACAGTACAAGATGCCATAATGGAGATAGTGGCGGAGCTGCCGTTAGATGGTGTCAGCCCTAATTTCCTGGGATGTCGCACCAGAAAGGGTTAGCTCACGGTCAACTGTGCCGATGAAGATACGGCAGAGTGGCTCAGGGCCACAGTGCTCTCACTTAAGCCATGGGACGGGGCATCCCTGAAGGCAGTCGGGGAGGAGGAGTTGCCTCGCCCAAGGATTATGTTTGTTTACCTGCCATGAGGGGTAAGGAGACAAACGACAGAATACTGCGTCGTCTGGCAATCCAGAATAAGGACCTTAGAGACGCAGACTGGAGAATTATAGGGAGGAAGGACCGAGAAGGCGACCTCCTTCAACTCACAATGTCAGTGTCACATAAAACGGCGGAGATACTGAAGGGCTCCAACAACAGAGTCAATTGGATATTTGGCTCTGTACACTTCCACCCAAAGCAGGAGGGGGCGGTGGATACAGCAAGGGGAAAGTAGCTGAGCCGAATCTGCCCGGCACGTCAAGGACAGCTTTGGCTGTGAACGCAAGCCGCGGTGATGGGGTTGCTGGGACGAGGGAGCCAGGAGACTTGGAACCTCCGGAACAGGTAGACCGGCCAAACCGGGCCGAGGAAAGAGCGGAAAGAGCCATGGGCTGACCCCTAGAGGAAGGGTGGCACAGCAACCTAGTAAGCCGGGCTCTCTGGAGCCTAAGACATAAAAAATAAAAATAAAAAATATATACACATCATGGTGATACACACCAAACCTGCAACCGTAGCGAAACTGAGAGTCGTGCAGATTAATCTGAATCGATCGAAGAGGACTACAAACAACTTAAACCGTCTTTTTATGATTAAGGACTGGTATATACTCGTAGCGTTCATACAGGAGCCTTGGACCTACAAGGGGAAGATTAAAGGTTTTGCAGCCAACACAGGTAAGCTAGTCTACGACACGGCTGCAGACAGGCCGAGGGCAGCAATTCTCTGTCGCTCAAGCCACAATATCTTCTCTATTAACCAATTTATTTCTAGGGATATCACGGCTGTTTCAATAGAAATGCCCTTACCAAAAGTAGGCAGAAGGGTGATTAACATCGCTTCTGCATACTTTCCCGGGGATGAAATTGACCCCCCCCCCCCCTCCAGAAATGATACAGAGCTTCGTGCATTTTTGCACGATACATCAGCAAAAATTCGTCATTGGTTGCGACGCTTATGCACACCACGTAGTCTGGGGAAGCAGCAACACCAATTTAAGAGGTGAGCAACTTTTTGAATTCTGTCTTTGTAACAACTTAGCAGTTAACAATAAAGGGAGTGATGCGACCTTTGTGAATGCGGTTAGGAGAGAGGTACTGGATCTTACCCTGTCTGACATGGGTAGCTCAAGTGCAATTCTCGACTGGCATGTGTCCAAGGAAGCGTTTCTCTCAGATCATATGTACATCAGGTTTGATATCAATATCCCTTCGAGACAAGAGTTGATGGTAAAGATACCAAAACGCACCAACTGGCCATTCTATAACAACAGACTTTCGGATAACTTATCTGGTCTACAGACCACGATAAACTCTGTCGATGACCTCGACAGAGTTGCAAATGACGTTACAGAGGCAATAATTAATGCCTACCACTCAAGCTCACCCCTGGTGCGTATTAAAGGCACAAGGGATGTTCCTTGGTGGAACCAAAACTTGGAAAACATGAGACGGAATGTCCGTAAACTTTTTAATAGGGCTAAGAGGACGAACGATTGAAGTACCTATCGGAATTCCCTTACCCAATACAACATAGCTCTTAGACAGAGCAAAAGACTCAGCTGGAGAGACTTCTGTAAGAAAATAGACAAACTACCTACGGCGTGTTGACTTCAGAAGGCACTCTCCTTGGAGCACAGGAATCCCTTGGGGTCTGTTAAGAAACCAAGTGGAGAGACAACCACAACCAGGGAGGAGACTCTGGAATGTCTAGTGAGAGGTCACTTCCCAAATTGTGTAGTACTGAGGGATCAGGAAAAATCCAACGCAAGTAGCGTACATCCGTATCTGGCCCAAAGGGGGCTCACGAGTTCTCGAGGCAGTTTTTTACGCCGGAACGGATAGACTGGGCAGTCAAATCTTTTGGCCCTTTCAAATCGCCGGGAGGGGACTGACTTTGCTGCCTTATCTTACTACACTCTTCAGAGCCAGCTACAGCTTGGGATATGTTCCAAAATGCTGGAGGGAGGTTCGGGTGATTTTTATCCCAACAGCGGGAAAAAGAACCTCAGAGGAGATTAGGTATTATAGACCTATTAGCCTCACATCATTTTTACTGAAAACCATGGAGAAAATTCTGGGACTTTGTATCAGATCCAACACACTCCAAAAATACCCTTTGGGCTCTATGCAGCACGCATACCAAGCAGGGAAATGAACTGAAACGGCCCCACACAAGCTGACATCGGAAATCGGAGATAAGCTTCGGAATAAAGAGTTATTACTATGCTCCTTCATTGATATCCAGGCAGCTTTTGATAACACTTGTTTCGAGGTAATTCAGGAGAAATTACTAGCAAGGGGTATAGACCCCTCCACCGTAAGGTGGATTATAAACATGTTGGAAAATAAGAGGATTACGGCATCTTATGGATACAAAACCATCACCATAGCGGCCAGCAGGGGTTGCCTCCAGGGAGGTAACCTCTCTCCCTTATTGTGGCTTATAGTGATGGATCAATTACTTACCAGACTGAGAAATTTAGACTTCTCGAACATTACCTATGCGTATGACCTAGCCTTGATGGTTAGGGGCTGATTCGCAAATACAGTAGGGGAAAGGATGCAACAAGCCCGAGAGGTAGTAAATGATTGGTGCACGAAGGTGGGCCTTACGGTAAATCCCAACAAGGTCAACTGCACTCGCTTTACTAACCGGAGGAAAATTGGCCTCCCACCGATAGCCTTTGGGGGGGGGGAGTGGTTAACTCTCGAATTGTCAACGGAGGTTAAATATCTGGGTGTCGTACTTGATCAGAAATTGACATGGAATCCGACTTAAATCATATAACAAACAAGACGAATAAGGCCTACTTCACCTGCCATAGAATGTATGGCAAAACGTGGGGACTGAGCCCACAAATGTTGGTTTGACTCTACCGGGCCGTCTTTAGACCTATGGTCTCTTTCGCGGCGTTTGTGTGGTGGCCAAAGACGGAGCAGACTGGTGCACGAAGAATACTGGATAAAATCCAGAGGTTAATCTGTGTAGGTGCATCTGGAGCAATAAGGACTTGTCCAACAGCTGCCCTTGAGAGAATACTGGGGCTCTCACTACTGCACCTACACATTAAAAAATTAGCTGGTTCAAGTGATCTGAACTTAAAAATAATAGCCAAAATTAAAACTGTAAGGCCAGGACACAACAGTATCCTACATAAATTAAACTTTAAGGAGGAATTGATCCTGCTATTAGATTTATAAATTATAAAATATTCAAGTTTGCAAAAATAAATAAATTAGTTATTATGAGAGCTTTTGATTTTTAATTGAGTTGGATCCTGTAATTCTAGAAGCGTATTTAGCTTTGAGAATAATCAAAGCTACCAACTAATTTAACCTCACTCCACGTTCGTACAAAACTATAAATAACAGATTTATTATATTCATTGAATTACAAAACTACCCAGACATAGTGTTGTTGCAATTTATGTAATAATAAATTGGATGTTCACAAAAATAATGGTAACAATTTGATTATGGTTGACGGTTAAAATTTTTAAAGCACATCAACAACAAAGACACATAAAAATCTTCAAAGTTTTTATTTTTATTGTTAACAAATCCAAATTGAATAAAAACAAAACCAACTTAATATAAAAATAAAAATTGTAACGAAGCTTTTAAAGCTAACTATTTTATGATATTTTATAATTGGAATATATTTATCTGTACATCACGGTATGTGTTCAACGACCCCCATTCATAAAAATTTGCTATGAAACAGAGTAAATATTTGGTGTGGTTGCACACGTACAGGCCCATTAATTATTTATAATTAATAATTTGTGAAATACTTGGTACAGTTTTATTATTTATGTGATTTATGTTTTTAAATATTCACTTGAATAATTTTGTTGCTATAATTTTTCACCAACCAATTATATAAATTAAATAATGTTGTGCAATAATATATTTTTATTTATATTTTGAAGCATTTTTATTAAAAGTTGTGTGTATGAAAAAAAAAAATACGGAATTATTCCACTTTAATACGCTGGCGAACAGCAAAAAAAATTTAATTTATTTAAATGGAATTATTATAGTGAAAATTAAAACAAAAAAACAATTAATGAATTAAATAAACACTTGAAACCGCAAATAAAATGTTAAATGATTATGACAGGTTGATGATTGTCAGTGTGTATTTATCTAAATGGGTGGTTACTTCCATCCCCTTAAAATATGAAGCCAAACCCTTCTGAATCAAACTTTGTGAAAATAATGAAAAGCTCTCTAAAATTAAGCAAAACCCTTATAGTCACATCAAAAGCAAGGAAATCAACATTAGATAAAATAATGTGATTTGTATGTACCGTATAAATCTTTGACAAAACATACTTTCAATTTTGGATAGGCTTGTGAACATCATCAAATTCATAAAATCGTCTAGAAACGCGTTTTTCATTCTCAAAATTGGGCCTAGGAGGCGGCATCAACGACAGATGAACGATGTTGAAAAGGACCTAATAACAGTCAGTCACCGTCTTTGGCGTTTTCCTGTTGTAGTGGATGGGACAATTTGGAGGAGCATCATTAATTTGGGCAATATTTCAAAAGCGTGTGATTTCACAAAATATTGACCCTAATCGGATTAACGAATCATCGAATGAAATTGGTTGTTAAATGCTGGAATGCGATAATATGCATTCTTCAATTCTGAAGCTAAAAATATGATTGATAGTTTTCGTAATTTGGAATTAATTGTAGAATTTCAAAAAGGAAAGCTTCAATCGGCGATGAAAAAGTTAAAAATGGAGCGACGTGGTTTTAAGGTATCATTGGCATCGCATAAGAAGTTTGTCGATGGGTTTACGAATGATGATGAATTAAATCAGTTAAACTGAGAGAAAAGTTCGAGAAGTTTGACAAATTATATACAAATTATTATTGGGTTTACGAAAGATTAAAGGAGGTCGCCACAGATATGTTCGATGAGAAGGAGGCAGAAGAAAATTAAATGGACAATTTAGAATTTTACGATTCGTATTGGGTGGTACGCTTTGGAAATCGAAAACATTTGAATTCCAAGCAAGCTGATGGAAATCATTCAGATAATGGTGATCATGTTGATCAAAAATTGGAAGAGTGTTTGATCAAGAACAAAACAATGTTGAAGTTGCAGATCGTGTATGTGGTTTTGGAGGTGAAATTGTCAGTGAGAATGGTGATGGTCGAAAGTTACAGTATGAACGTGTTAGTATGGCAAGTGCTGAAAAAATATGTAGTAATGGGACGCAAAAACCAAATGTTCATTTACCAAAGGTGCCATTGCCCAGATTTCATGGGAATAGAAAAAATTGGCCTAAGTTTCGGGATTCGTTTTACCGACTGATTGTCAACAATGGGTCAATTTCTGACGTAGAAAAATATTTTTATCTGGAGGGCTCAAGTGTTGAATTTTCCGAACGTGGGTTTCAGTTGGCTTGGGATAGTTTGTTAACTCGTTTCAACGATGATGTGGATATAATTGACATACAAATGAATGAATTTTTCGGATTAAAATTAGTGAAAGATGAATCGGCAGTGGAGTTGCAACATCTTTTAGATCAAAGCCAAATTCTTATTAAATCGCTTGAACAATTGGGTAAATGTTTAACTGATGCAGTTATAGTACACACAGTCAAGAAAAAAACTAGACGTTGAGTCCCGAAAACTGTTGGAATACGAAAACAAACATAATATGTACAAGGCAAAGCTGGACAAATTTAGGAGAATTCATAAGAAGGAGAATTAGAGTTCTGGAAAAATCGCAGGAGCAACATGCAAGTAGTAATAAAAACAAATTTATATTATATTTATTTAAAAACAGTTCGATTAATAATTCCAAAAGTTTTGTGGTTGACGCCAAACCAAGATGTAAGTTGTGTAATAATGAGCATTTGTTACATAAGTGCACGATATTTTTGAAGATGACACCTCAAAAACGATATAATCACATAAAATTGAACAATCTGTGCTTAAAATGTTTCAAATCATCACACAGGGCAGATATATGTTCATTTTTTAATTGTAAAATTTGTAATCGACGGCATAACCAATTGTTACACTTTGTGAGTGTAAATAATTCAAATTGTGAGTTTCAACTGATTCATGTAGTGGTACAGTCACTGCACATACTATATGTCTGTCTTATTACGAAGAGGGTCAAGTTGTACTATCAACAGCAAAGGTGTTGATTTGTGATCAGTTTGGTGGATTTCATTGTGTACGTGCGCTATTGGACAGTGGATCTATGAAGAATTTTATTACCAATGACGTGGCTGAAAAATTGAATTTGGTTTAGCTACAAACTAACGCTGCGGTAAGCGGATTGAATAATATGAAGGCGAATATTAAACATCGGGTAAAAACAATTGTTAAATCACGTATTACAGGATTCCAAAGACATATTGATTGTATGGTTATACCTAAAATTGCACACAATTTACCAATGAAATATTTCAATATTGATGATTGGGCATTTTTGAACAAAAGAGAATTGGCGGATCCTGAATTTAATGTACCCGATTCGGTAGGATTACTACTTGGAGCAGAAATATTTCAACGAATAATGCTCACTGAAAAATTACGTGTAGAGGCTACTATGCCTGAAGTAAGAAATACGATGTTTGGATGGGTAATTGGTGGAAGGATTGGTATGCAAGAAAGTGCTTCCTTTTTCTTAACCAATAATAAAGAATATTCAGAAGAAGAAAATTTAAATCAACTGGTGCAACGTTTTTGGCAAGCTGATTCATTTGATTAACTTCACGTTTATCACGTGATGAAAAATACTGTGAGCAACATTTTCGAAAATCTCACTCACGAGATACTAATGGTCGCTACTGCGTTGAGTTGCCTATTAAGGACAAGGTAACTGAATTAGGGGATTCATTACATAAAGCAATGCGTAGGTTTCAATATCTAGAAACCAAGTTGAGCAAAAATCCCGATTTGAAATCACAGTACATAAATTTTATGACGGAGTATCGTGAAATGGGGCACATGAAGGTGTTAACAAGAAGGGCTGAAACAAGGTCAAATGAGGAATATTTCATGCCACATCACGCGGTGTTCAAACCTGATTTGTCAAGCACCAAACTTCGTGTCGTGTTTGACGCTTCGGCAAAAATTTCATCGAGGATATCGTTGAATGACGTGTTATGTGCAGGACCAGTGGTGCAGCCTGATCTTTGTATGGTTATGTTGCGATTCAGGTCATTTGCTTATGCCATGACAACTGATATGCAAAAAATGTATAGGCAGGTGAATGTCTGTAATTAGCACACTAAATATCAAAAAATCTTGTGGCGCGAAAATCCAACAGATCCCTTGCAAGAATTTGCCTTGCAAACGGTGACTTACGGAACTACATCGGCTTCATATTTAGCAACAAAGGTACTACAACAATTGGCGAACGATGAAGGTGAACATTATCCTTTGGCAAGACAGGCTTTAAATGAAAATGTATATGTTGAAGATTTGCTGGTGGGTGCACAGAATGTTGCAAACGCAGTTGATTGCAATTTTGGCGAGTTGTGGAATGAAATTAAGAAAAGGGGCGGCAAACGATAACAATTTATTAGCAAATATAGCTGAGGAAGGTATGGAAAAATGTTCTGATACAAGTGAATCTATTAAGACACTGGGCGTTCATTGGGATACTACAAAAGATCAGTTTCGTTTTTTGAATACAGTCAACCTGGACAACATAGTAACAACAAAACGGGGTGTGTTAGCTATGATTGCGAGATTATTCGATCCATCAGGATTCATAGCACCTTGCATTGTACGCGCAAAAATTTTGATTCAAAAGGTATGGATTTTAAAGTTGAGTTGGGATGAACAGCTGCCAGAAGAATTACAGAAATTATGGAACCAGTTTTGTGATGAATTGCCGACTCTAAATAGACTGAGCTTTGATAGATGTATTCTAATACCCTGTTTTATAAAAATGGAAATCCATGGTTTCGCTGATGCATCTAAGGCCGCTTTTGGTGCTTGCATTTATTTGAGACGCATTGATGAGTCAGGAAATATTAGTTCAAAATTAATTTGCAGTAAATCGAGAGTTGCACCATTAAAAGTGCAAACAATAGCACGATTAGAGTTGAGTGCAGCGTTGGTATTGGCCCAAACAGTCAGTAAGATTATCGAAGCGTTGAAATTAAATCAGAACAGTGTGACGTTGTGATCTGATTCTACAATTGTCTTACAATGGCTTAAAATCCAGCCTTGTATGTTAAAGGATTATGTTGCTTATCGAGTATCCGAAATTCAGAATACATCATCACAAATGGAGTGGCGATATGTAGAAAGTGATCGCAACCCTGCTGATATCTTAAGTAGAGGTGGGACGCCTTTAGAATTGATGGATGACAACAACTGGTTCAATGGTCCGAATTTTCTGAGAAATGATGGAGAACCTTGGCCAAAATATACAATCGGGAAAATTGAGGTACCTGAAATTAATCATAAGACTACATCGATGGTGCCTGGTCTTCAGACCAGGGATGTTTTCGAAATAACTCGTTTTAGTTCATATACAAAATTAATTAATGTGGTTTCTTATTGCAGGCGATTTGTTCACAATTGCCGCACATCCAGTGAGAAGCGTATTGGTGATTCAATTACTGTCGATGAAACAAACCATGCTTTGAAGTGGTTGATCAGAGTGGTACAGCATGAGGAATTATATAACGAGATTCGCCATATTGAATGTTATGATGTAATTGATCGTAAAAGCAAATTATTGAGTTTAAACCCATTTTTAGACGAGGATTTATTAATGCGTGTTGGTGGTCGTCTAAGTAAATCATCATTCTCTTTTGACAAGAAGCATCAATATATTTTACCACACAATCATTTTACAACTCTGATTGTAAGACATGTACATTTGGAAAACGGTCACTGTAGTGTACAACAAACTGTTGCAACTATGCGCAATCGTTACTGGGTTATTAATGGTACGAGTTTCACAAAGCAAGTGATCCGTAGGTGTATACCATGCTATCGAGTTAAACCAGTGTCAATGAGGCAATTGTTGGGCGAATTACCTCAACATCGAATTGAATCATGCAGGCCATTTTATCATACTGGTGTGGACTTTTGTGGCCCTTTTTCCATAAGATATAAAAACCAACGAAAGGACACCCTACCATAAGGTCTATGAATGCATTTTAATTTGCTGTATCTACTGTAAAAGCTGTACATTTAAAGATCGTTGAAGATGCAACATCTGATTCTTTTATCGCATGCCTGAAGCGATTTTTTAGTAGGAGAGGTCACAGTGATCATTTGTGGAGTGATAATGGAACGAATTTTGTTGGCGCCAATAACAAGCTTAGTGAAATGTTTCAGGTTTTAAAAACATCTAGTAGCGATATTGAACGATTTTGTGCTGGAAAAGAGATAAGATGGCAATTTATACCACCTCGAACTCCAAATTTTGGAGGACTATGGGACTCATGAGTGAAAACATTAAAAACCATTTGAAGCGCATAGCGAGTAATAGAGTGTTAACCTTGGGATCAATGTATACGATGGTGGTTGAGATAGAGGGTATAATGAACTCCATACCTCTGTCACCTGTTTCATCTGATCCTGACGATTTGGAACCATTGACTCCAGGTCATTTCTTGATCGGAACGGCTATAAATTCAGTGGTGGAACCTGATGTGACGACAGTGTCAAGTAATCGATTAACGCAGTGGAAACTGATGACACAATGTGTACAACATTTTTGGAAAAGATTTAACCAGGAATACATATTGGGTTTACAGCAAAGAAACAAAAACAAGTTGCCAAGACAGAATTTGCGGATTAATGATATGGTGCTTGTATTGGATGATAACTTACGAAGTACACACTGGATGATCGGAAGAGTAACAGATGTTAGCGTTGGATCTGATGGGCTCGTGAGGTGTGCTATAATTCGGATAAGATCCGGGGAATTAAAAAGGGGCATTTCAAAACTGGCTTAGACAAGGAAGATAATCAACAATGAATTTAATACATAAATGATAGTTTGTGTTTTGTTAAACGTTTAATTACTCAATTTATTTGTTACTAGAATCATTGTAATACTGTTTTTATTTTGAATTATTATAATTGGAATGCTTTTGTCATTCCAAGGCGGTAAGGATGTTAAGAATTAAATGTAAATTTTTAAGTTTTATATGCACAGATAGATGTCACTAGTAAATAGTTTTGTTCATGTGGCAATTCTCGTTAATAATGAAAATTTAGTTAGTTGGGTTTGTGTTGCTGTCATACATGGTTGTGTTTTATTGGCATTGTGCTCGAAATTTAGTATAAAATAAAATGTACAACAAAAACAAAATTTAAGTTGTTTCTCTATACAATCCACATTAGTAAAAACGAAAATTTAAACAATGAACACGAGAAGATTGTAATACAATTAACAACATTATTGGAAGAAGAGGAATTAGGCAAGCTGAAACCATTAGAAATTCGTCTACCACCAGTAGAAATCCCACATTTTCACGGGGACTACACGAAGTGGGTAGGTTTCTCTGATACATTCAAACGTTTAGTTCTATTATTATGATCAGCTCACCACGACACATAAAATGAACTACCTTAAAAGTCACGTAGAAGGGTCAGCTGGAAAATTATTCAGTCATTTGGAACCTACTGAAGACAATTACGATGCAGCTTGGGAAATATTAGAGAACCGCTTCAACAACAGGAGATTACTCGTATCTAATTTGTTGAACACTTTATTGAATCAGCCTACGATCAAGACGGAGTCGGTTGCTGCGATCAAACACTTGCATGACACAACAACCGAGTGCCTATACGCCATAAGGAATACAGGCATAAATATTGAAACATGGAGTCCTTTCATCATCTTCAGCTTATTGAAAAAATTGGGCAACGAGTCACGACGGCTACACGAAAGCTCTCTAGAGAACCCAAGAGAATTTCAAGAAACAAACCAATTCTTGAAGTTTCTAGAAAGGCGTTTCCAATCTTTAGAAGCGATCGGTAACAACAAGATAATACCAATCCAACAAGTGAGATTTCAACCATTTCGTAACTGCCACACAACCAAGTAATATTTGCGTGTGCTGTCAGAAAAACCACAGGACCGAATCATGCCAACGTTTCAAAGATTTAAGCATTTCTGAAAGAAATCAGATGGTCATGCTGCACAATTTGTGCAGAAATTGTCTTACCCAAAACAATTCGAAAACAAGTTACAGCATCAAACTGAGTTAGTGGCTGAGTAGTGGCCCGGTACTTTTAGCAACAGCCCTAATAAAAGTACAGAATATGTTCGGTAGTTTTACTCTACTATGAGCACTGATCGATCCAGGCTCACAGGCTACTTTCATCACAGAGCAAGCAGCACAACAACTAGGCCTGCCAAGTACAAGAGTTCTAACTGAAATTTCTGGAATTTCAGCAACAAAAAGACGAGCCAATCAACAGATAGCGATAGAAATAAGTCCAAGATTTTCATCGATTTTCAAGATCGAAGTTAATGCTTTAGTTCTGGGAACTATCACCAAACCACTTCCAGACAAGAACACATTGATGAAGTGGATGAAGCCTTTAAGAATCAATATCACAATTTCATGTACGAGTACATAGAGTTGAATCACATGGAACTAATTAAAGATGATACGGGAAAAGATGCTTCTCGGGTTTACTACATGCCACACCCTCTTTTGGAACATCACTAAATGAAATGATGCATGCAGGTCCAACATTACAAGACAACTTAATGGCAATATTGATCAGATGGAAAAACATCGTTATGTGATTGCAGCGGACATTGAGAAAATGTTCAGACAGATTAGAATAGCACGTGAAGATCAAGATTTTCAACGAATCCTCTGGCGATCAGAGACAAATAAGCCAATGAGCAGTTATAGATTAAAAACTATCACATACGGAACAGCGTCTGCAACTTATTTGGCTACAAAAACGTTACAACAATTAGCCGTTGATGAAGCGTCAAGATATCCAATTGGTTCAAAGATTGTTCAAAACGAATTCTATGTTGATGATCTTCTATCTGGAGCTAACACAATCGCAGAAGCAATCGCTGCGAAAAAGGATAAATCTCCTTTCCGGTGGAGGTTTCAACCTCAGAAAATGGTCTAACAATGAAAAAGCGTTATTAGAAGAGCTTCCAGAAAATCTGAAAGAAACTGGACTCCACACTATAGAATTTAGTGATACAGTGAAAACACTTGGGCTGCTGTGGAATTCTTCAACAGACACCTTTCAATTCAAAGTTATTTTGCCAGCATCTAAAACAACAATATCCAAACGAACAATCTTATCAGAGGCATCAAGGCTTTTCGATCCGCTAGGATGGTTAGCACCAATGGTGATCCAGGCAAAAATTCTACTTCAAGATTTATGGGCTTCTGGTGTAGGATGGGACGAAAAACTCCACGTAAATCTTGAATACAGATGGTTAAACTACAAAATGGAGTTACCACGTTTAGAGGAAATCAGAATTCACCGTTGGATAAATTACAACAGTGACAGGAAAATTGAACTACATGGTTTCGGCGACGCCTCGAATCAAGCATATGCTGCAGTAGTATACAGTAAAATAAACAACCAAATCACAATAATTGCAGCCAAAACAAAGGTTGCACCGTTAAACCAAACAATATCCCTACCAAGATTAGAGCAGAACGCCGCATTGCTACTTTCTAAATTGCTCAAAAATGTCAAACATGCGTTGAACATCAACAACAATATATCAACATTTTGCTGGAGCGATTCCACGGCAGTTTTGGGCTGGATGAAAGGAAACCCACAATACCATAAGACTTTTGTAGCGAACAGAATAACAGAGATACAAGCGATCAACGATCCTAACCAATGGCATCACGTGGTCTCTAATGTGAATCCTGCTGACTGTGCATCTCGAGGATTAAACCCAGTTCAATTATTAACCCACAAAATTTGGTGGGAAGGGCCAACATGGCTAAAGGATTTGGGCTATCCAATAACAAAAATCAATAATGAAGAAATGAAGCAAGCGGCCAGCATGGAACGGAAATCAATAAGAACATTTACAACAACAGTGAACAAGCCTTTGATTGAATTCGATAGATTCTCTTCGTTACAACGTCTTGTTCATAGCATTGCATACTGTCTACGATTTCCATCAAATGCAAAATCAAAAAATAAAAACAACTCCCATTTCAAACCAAAAGAACTGAACGCATCGCTAAGGGCGATAATCAGAGTCGCACAGCAGGAAGTTTTTGAACCAGAATTAAAGAAGTTAAAAGCGAATCAAAACCTATTTATTTTTAAATTAATCCTGGATAAAGCATCGCTTTTCTATCCCACACACTTACATAATGAATACAAAAAAAAAAAAAAAAAAAAAAAAAAAAAAATACAAAAATAATTACAATTCATTCTTAACAAACTCAAATAATAAAACTTTAAATCTAGCAAAAGTTTTAACACTTCTAATCTCTACCGGAACCTGATTTCAACTTGTAAACATAGTAAATAGTGGCGAGTTGTTGTAAACATTAGAACGGTTAACTGGCAGTATTATATTGCTATTTCGAGCTGAACCAATTTTTATTTTGTTGTATAAATAAACAGGAACTTGATTATTGATAATTTTATAGAGGAGCAATAATGATCTATAATAAAAAAATTGAGTCATTATGCAACCAAATAATTCTCTAAACTTAGCAGAGATATGATCACATTTCCTCAATCCATTGACGTATCTGGCTATGTTGTTCAAAGTTACTTGTAAAATTTCCCTTGAGTTACAATCGCAACTAATGTAAAGAAATTCACAATACAATACATGGGGGATTACCAACGTTTTAGCAAGCAAAATCCTGACAGTTTTAGGACAAATATTCTTATGGAGTTTCAATCCATATAATGTAGAGTTGATTTTACTACAAACCTTGATAATCTGGGAATCCCACGTGAATCTATTGTTAATAAAAGTTCCTAAATTATTAACGCGATTTTGAAATGGGATTATTTTATTATCAATGTATATATCTGGGATGACTAAAAAATCACGCCTAGAAATGAAGATTGCCTGCGTCTTTGAAATATTCAATGAGACTCCATTAGATATAGACCAATCTAATATGTTGGATAAATCATTATTAATTTTATTAAAGGTTTCAGATATATTATCCTTAACGCCCCCGAGGTAAATTTGACAATCATCTGCATACAAATGATATTTCGAATATTTCAAGACCTGCGGTAGATCATTGATAAATAGGGAGAATAATAACGGCCCAAGGATAGTTCCCTGAAAGACACCAGAAGGAATACGTTGTGGATCAGACAACTGATCTTTTATTAAGACTTTTTGATATCTATCCGATAAATAACTATAAATAAGCTTAAGCGCAGTTTTATCAAAGTTAAAATAAAGCATCAACTTTTGCAAAAGTAACTTATGATTTAAACAGTCAAAAGCTTTGGAAAAATCGAGCAATACTAGTACAACAAAAGAGTTGCTTTGATCAAGATGATAAGCAATATCATCGATAACTTGAAGAAGAACGGTGCTTGTACTATGATTGTTACGGAAACCCGATTGAAACTGTGTTAAATATTTATATTTTTTTATATGATCGTTAATTTGATCACGAATTAGAATCTCGAAAACTTTAGATAATACCAATACCATACTGATTGGTCTAAGATTATCCAGCGAGTCATTATTTTGTTTCTTTTTAACCGGAATCACTAAATTGGTTTTCCATATGTCAGGAAATTCAGACCGCATGATACAATTATTTATTAAGTACGTTAACGGTGAGATAACAAAAGGTAATGTCTTCTTTAAAAAAATTAGATTCATTGCATCATGACCAGCTGCGTTAGATTTTATGCTGCAAATACTTTTCAAAATATCTAATTCCATTACACAGCTAACTGAAAACAAATTAGATGTGAAACTACTTGTAGCATTAGAATCTGGAAAAGGAAAAACAACCGACTTGTTAGGTGTGTTGCAAAAATAAGAATTTACTACAGCAGGGTCCATGTCAATTAAAACATCAGATCTACTTTTCCCTATGCCAATCGTATTAATATTTCCCCAAATTCTTGCCATGGTTAGCTTGTGGTTACAAAAATAATAATTTTGTTTAGCGGCTCTAATCAAATCAGTAACACAATTTCGCTCATTCTGATATATTTTGCGGTACTTTATATCGGAAGTTTTCTGAAATTTAGAAAAGGCCTGATCCCGAAGTAACATTCTATGAGCAATTTCAAAATTAAACCAAGGAGCTGCAGATTGGCCATCCAGTACTCGTTTTACCGGGACACAGTTGTCATGAATAGAGTATAAGCGCTCATAAAATAAGTGAAACATAGAATTAATATTATCGCTCGAATACATCCGACCCCAATCAGCGCCCAAAAGGCAAGAAGAAATTGCTGCATTATTTATGTTACTATAGTCGTAAATAAGCTTGTTCCGAATTTTGACCCGTTTAGACTTCACTTTATAGGAGATGAGTAAAAAGTCATGATCGGATATATGTGGCATAGTGTACTGATTGAACTCCAATATTCTGGCCTGTTCCGGATTAGAAACAATAAACTGACCTAGCCACGATGGGCCACGAGTTGGCGAAAAAGGAACTGAGAAAAGGTTATTGGATTTTAACATATCATGGAATATATGCGACCTGTCAAGGATATTAAAATTGAAGTCACCACTTATTACGAAATGACTATATCGTAATACGAAAGAAGATAGTATTTTCTGGAAATCATCCAGGTCAGTTTTTATAGCAGGTGGGGGATTGTAACAAACTACTATTAGAATTGTCATGGAAGGAAGTTTAATTTCTCCCATTATAACTTCAGTTTTACCATATGTACCTGAATGAATCCTCTTGAATTTGTAACATTTTCTGTAGTATATACCGACCCCACCACCATTTTTGTGTGTTCTGTCGTATCGTAGAATATTATAGCCATTTATGGCAACAGATTGATCATTGATCTTACACGTAAGCCAGGATTCCGCCACGCAAAAAAGATCAATGTTATTAAAATTAATAAAAATTCGAATTTGATCTATATGGCAAAAAAGACTGCGAGCATTAAGAAATCCAATCTTTAAACATGAACCATCACCATCTCTCAAGTTTTAGTCAGAGGTATTATGTATATGCCGATAGAGACTGAAGTGTGAAAACCTAAAATACAAAAAAATCATAAAAACTAGAATAAAATACATAACTTTTACAATTACGATGACCTTGTTGAATGACCGATGAATAATCACTATTAATAGGTTCATTACTGCAATGTTGCTGTGGCAGGAAATTTCTTTTGACGTCTTACATTAATAAACGGTTTAATGGCACACTGTAGTGGCCAAATACTACCATCATAAGCCTTGTTGTATATTGTAGACTCTAACCCAACTTTAAACGAAATAAAGTTTAGCAAACTTCTATCAACATTTTTTGGAACAAGTTCGTGACATTCGATTTCAGCCACTGAAATATTCAGCTTATGACTAAGATAGTTTTTAATATCGTCACTAGTTGTGGTTGGTTTAAAATTTGAGACGTGCAGGTAATTTTTTGGTTTCACCATTTCCAATTCGGTGTTGACTTCAGTTCCAGTTATGACATTTTGCGAGCTCAATTTGTTAATGCTGTTGGTGTTGTCGACGTTGTTGTTGATAGATTGCCCAGACATGGTATTGTTGTTAACAATCATTGCGCCCATTTGATCTTAGGAGACAAGGTTGTTTGTCACCGTTTGAAAATTATTAAACATATTAGTCAGCAATTTGCTAACCTCACTTAATTGAGACATCAATGCTTGGATTAGTTGCTGCTGATTGTTATGGTTTTTGAGACAATCATCACAGACAAAGTTAATGTTAGAATTGTTGAGGCATAATTTAGCATTCGCAGTTGATAAAGATGAACAGCCGAAATGAAATTTTTTCTCACAACTACCAAAGCATTTTACTATATTATTGTCTGTAAAATCAACGTCACATTTATAGCACTTTCCATACTTTTAAGATTATTTCTTGGTGGCTGTTCCAACTTGAGCTTTCTTTGTGCCTCGCACTTTCTTCATTCTGTTCTTACGTTCCTTACGTTGTTTGCGTGTCTGTGTCTTCTTTTCGAACATTCCATGACGTCCAAGATGATGTTTTGGTTCGAATTTTTTGGCAAAATCTAATGAATCGTAAACCAATGCAAATCCAGTTGATTTACCACCACCAAAATTTGTACGGAAACCAAACACAAATACAACATCTGGTGTCACTTTGTACAAGCCCGCCAACACCTACCAAAGAATAGTACAATCATAACGCTAACTCCATTTCTAGACGGAAATGACCTACTCAGAGTCGGAGGTAGAATAACCAATTCTAATCTCCCATTTGAAGAAAAACATCCGCCCAAATAATAATGCCCAAAGGTCAGAAATTGTCAAGTTTGCTTATCAAAGAAGCTCACATAAAAACACTACATGGTGGCAATCAAGCAACTTTAGCACACCGAAGAACGCAGTATACATGAATGTATAGTCTGTACGAGAGCAAGGAAACTGGTGTCACACCATCAAATGGGCATGTTACCAAAAGAACGATTAACACCAGCACCACCCTTCACTAACAGCGAAGTAGACTATGCTGCTCCGATTAACATAAAATTGAGGAAAGGCCGCTGTAACAAAACAACAAAGGGATACATTGCCATTTTCATATGCCTAGCCACAAAGGCAATTCATCTAGAACTTGTAAGTGACTTATCAACAGACGCTTTTTTGGCCGCATACCGACGATTCATATCAAAAAGAGGAATTTGTCTGAAGATATTCAGTGACTGTGGTACAAATTTTGTTGGAGCGCAGACAATCAAGTGCAAAGGCAGGCAAAGCAACAGGAAGCAGAAATTAAGGGTAAAATAGCTCAGATGAGAACTGAGTGGCACTTTGTACCCCCGAGAAGTCCTCACTTTGGAGGAATATGACAAGCCGGAGTCAAGTCAACAAAACAACACCTACGCAAAGTAATTGGAACTCATACATTAACTTTTGAGGAGCTCTCAACATTTCTAGCTCAAATAGAGGCATGCTTGAACTCTAGGCCACTAGCTCCACTCTCAAACAACTCAGATGATGACGGGTTTTTAAGTCCGGCACATTTCCTGATAGGCAGGGCCATCATATCGTTGCCACAACCTGATATGGAGGGTATCCAAACCGTTATAAGATGGAATTTGCTCACCAAGCTCAGTCAAGGATTTTGGAAAAAATGGCGTATGGAATATCTCTCACGACTACAATGAAGGCCAAAATAGTTGCAAAAACAACCTAACATCCAATTGGGAGAACTAGTAAACCTCAAAGACGAACAGCTACCTCCTACGCACTGGCCACTAACAAGAGTCGTTGAACTTCATCCAGGACAAGATGGGCTTGTTAGAGTAGTCACATTGAAATACAGGAACAATACGTTTAAAAGGAATATTACTAAAATATGCTGCCTACCGATATCTAACGAGCCAAAGGACTACATTAACAAGCAAAACAAGAAGAATGATCCAGTTCATGCGGTAGTAACTAAAGATACAAGCATAACTCAACAACTAACAACCCCACAAAGCCTAGACGAAACAGATTCAGGAAGAACAACCACGCAGATGAACAGTCCGCAGTCTATAGAAAAAATATTACCGCTGCCTGGAAAGGGCAACCAAAACCAAAGAGTGCAGCCTCACAGACAAGCAAGGAATTTAAGAAAAGTAAATTATATTGCACTAGTATTACTCTCAATTTGCTGCATTCTAGGACAGGTGCAAGCTCAGATCAAGGTTGCCCCATTTAACTACTCAACAGGAATATATTTCGAGAATTTAGGCAAACTTGAATTGGTACATGGGGAGCAGCTTGTAAAGGATTGTCTGGTTTTAACTGTGACGTAATCCTGCAGCAATTTCAATGGCAGCTCAACAACTTGATTGCAGTCAATGTTTTGCTATTAACAAGCAATAAGGAATGTCGACGAGTTAAGCGCGGTTTAGGAGACACAACAGGCATTATCTTAGGAGACATGTTTGGAATTCTTACCCAGCGCGAGGCCAACCAATATGAAACCCAATTCGAGAATGCCAACAAAAGCGAAAGGCATCTAATGGCATTAATGGCTATTTACCTTTGGTCGATTAAAAGTTAAAAAATGAACTCCAAATTTACAAAGTAGCTCAATTTTTAAGTTGCTCAAAATTCCTTGACAGGACTCACACATTCGTTTAATATTAGTAGAGTATTCGGTTTATTGAGTTGCTCGATTAATCGAGATTTAGCTTCTTTAACCTTTCATCTAATTTATTCAATTTATTGAGCTCTTCAATAAGTTCGGTTCTTTCACTATCCAATCCAAAGACTTTCGTTGAGTTTTATTAACAATTTTGGTATGTTAGTAAACTCGGACAGCTAAGCTACTGATTTTGCATTGGCTTGATCATCTGCATGGAATTTTGAAATGGTTTCTAAATATTTTGGAGAAGTCAGATTTAGTTTAAAACAATTATAGGTACTGAAACCTATCCTTAGAGGTTCCAAGAATCGGAGCAAAATTGACAATTTTGGATTTTTTGGCTCAGGATTTGCTGATTTTTAGTAAGGTGATTCCAGAAAAAACCGAATTTTCCATGAAATGTATGAAAATAATCCAGCAATCTAAATGCACATTGGCACAAAAATTACAGGCCCCGAAACCTATTTGTAGATGTACCAAGAATTTAAAAAGGAGCACAATTACAGATTTTGAATTTTTTTTGGTCCCAAAACCTATATTTAGAGATATCAAGAACCGCAATCGGAGAACAATTTCAATTCATTAAGTTGGTTCAAAGTTTGGAGTTCAATTTCTAAACTTTCACAACTGCTTTGAAATGTATTAACCTGTTCGTAAAGGTTAGCCATTTCATTTGTATCAAAATCTTTGCTGGTTTTGAGAACTAAAATGTTATCAGCCGCCTTTTCAATACGTTATTCGAGCTGTTTGATCTGAGCTAGCAAGCTTTCGATGATGGGTAATGGCTTTTTCAAGCTAAATTTGGTTTAATGTTTATATTTCTGTGACCTTATCAGAAATTCAAATCGCACAATTTGCATAATCCGTTTGGTATTTGAAAAACTGTTCGATTAATTCGATCTTTTTGCTTGTTAATCCCAAGATTTTTTTTTTTTAGCTTTCATTAACAATTTCACCGAGTTCCTGAACATGGGCTGGTTAGATGTTGACTCAAAGTTTGAAGAATAACATGTTTGAGCTCTTCGATCTGGGCTATCCAAATAACAATTTTCGTCTTGAAGGACTCACGTGACTTTAACATATTGTGAATTTGACATATCAACCATACTCCTTAATTTGCTGTAAAGCTTGAATTTTTGTGACCAACTTGGAAATTTGAGTCTCAACACTTAAAATGCCAATCTCTTCCTGAAGCTTCCGGACATTTTCAACATACTTAGAAATTATGTTGACCATCGTATCTTTGGTTTTTGGGTCAAATATTGCATTTTGAGCTGCAATTCAGCAATTCGAGACTTTGTCTAATTTGGTAAGCTTATCTTTAAACCAGGATACTTTTTTATTTGTGACCGTTCTGGCATTTTTAAGATTAGATATTTCAAAAGTATTTTCTTCAATACAGTCCGACTGAGTTCCAAATTCGAGCTTATGAACTATTAATTTCCTTGTGGGATTTATCGTACTGGCTTGTGAGAGTATTAATCTGTTTTTGGTCGCCGATACATTGGATTTTCGGCAAGATTGAGTCTCGGAATCTCTTCATTTATTTCTGACCGATTTTGGATATTTTCCTCATAGCGGTCTATATTGGCGTGTAGCCCACCAATTCATTGGGATTTCAAATTTCGGAATTAGCAAAATTCGGTTTAAAATTTAGTAAGCTTTTCGGTAATTTCGTTTTTTTCGCTCGTTAATCCCGAATTTTTTGACGAAATTTTGTCAACCATTTTGTCTAGCTCTTAGATTTTGGTCAAAGACAATTTTTTTTCAAAACTGACATTTGAAACTGATATGATCAAGCTGAATTCGTGTTTCTTTGAATTCAAAAATTCTTCCAAAATTCAATAATGAGAAACCAAACATCAATAATCGATAACACAATCAAGCTGATGAAATATAATTCCAATCTCACAACAACATCATTGAACAATTTGATAACAGATCAACAGAGATTAAGATTGGAGATGATACAACTAAACGAATATCGAACATACGAAGAAATGGTTCGCCTGATATTAATGAGCGCACTCGAGTTGACCTTAATACTAAAAAACTTAGAGGACACTCAACAAGGTCTGCTTGATATTATTTACTATGCACATCATAGTATTTTGCATTCCTCGATACTAGCGCCGTCACAATTAGAAGACCAATTGCAATTTATTCGTCAACATATACCAGCATCAATAACCATTCCTGGCCATATAAAATTCATGATCTCATGCACATATATCAAAGCATGGATGTACGTAGTAGGGCAACACAACGAAATGTGGTAATTGAGATTATCATACCGTTGTCCTTTGCAACGGATTATAACCTGCTAGCCATCTTCCCAGTTCCGAATATTAATCATAACGGCACTCAATCACACATCGTTACATCAACAAAATATCTAGTAATGGACAATCATCGAGAACATTTTGCTACTCTAACAACAGAAGAAGTAAAACGTTGTCAAATACTCCAACCTACGCAATTTATTTGCGAAATATCACCAATTTCCAATGCATTGACTAACAAAACCCAGTGTGAAGCAGCAATCTTACAGCGAAAACCAACGCTTGACACATTATGCAATGTTGAGGAAATAAATTCAACTAACCATTGCCAAATCGGGCAACTACTTAATATTAAGTGGTAGAAGTTTAATTAAAACGTGGTCATAAAAAAAGCAAAGGATGATACAAGTACGTCATCCAAAGTGATAATAACAGGGTGCTCATAGCTCTAATCATGAGAAATAACAAAATTAATAAAATAAACAAGTCGAAAAAATAACTAGTGAATAACAAAAAAAAGAACATTTTAATAAATATAAATAATAAAAATATAAACAAAGAAGAGAACATTAAAAGCCCAAATAAAATCAACGAGATGGACAAAACGAGTACGGAAACAGTAGACACTAAAGGAGATAGCGATTTCCACGGATTCGAAGGAAACGAAAATGCGGCAAAGAGACAAAAAACAGACAATGATACGCCGAGAAAGGAACAAACTAAAATGAACAAATATATGCCCGGAGATCCGGGTCCATTTTATGTCGTTATAGAAAAAAAGGACATAGAAGACATCAAGGTTGCTGAAACAATCAACTCGTTGAACCTGGGTAAAATAATTTCAGCAAAGCAATTCGGGAAAAATAGGGTCAAAATAAAAGCAAGAGAAATGGAAATGGCAAACAAAATTTTGAAAAATACAGAACTACAAAGAAATTACAATTATAATGTTTTCATCCCTCCATTTATGCTAGAAACAATAGGATATATAAATAAAATCCCGGTCAACACTGATATGGAAAAGCTAGGAGAGAACATAGAAAGTAGCGCCAAGATATTGAAGATTGAAAGGATTCAAAGATGGAACCAACAAGAACAAAAACCCGAACCCGTAAACGCATTGAAAATAACATTCAGAACAACGATGTTACCAAATCAAATCAGCATTTATAATGTGAACAGAAGGGTGACGTACTTCATACCCATACCAATATGTCTAATATACGGACATACACAAAAATATTGCAACGGCAAAGAAAAATGTTATAATTGTGCGGAAAGGGACCATACCAAAGAAAATTGTAAAAACCCAACCAAATGCTATTATTGCGGTGGAAATCACATTAGCTGTAGCAACATATGCAACGAGTTTAGAAATCAAAAACAGATTAAATACTTGATGATTACGAAAAAAAATGCAATATAGAGAAGCTATCGAGATAGTTAAACCAAATAGGAGGAATTTCAATATACACAACGAGCACTTCCCGGAATTGATGGGAGGCGCAAAAAATAAATATAGACATGACAATGAAGAAGGAGCAAACGAAATAGATAAATTAAGAAAAGAATTGAAGACATTGGTAGAAAGAAATCAAGAAGAATTACAGAGGCAGGCCAAAGAAATGGAACAGTTTAAGGCAACGATATTGGAAATAATGATAGCAAACAGAAAAATCCAAACAATAGCGCAAGGATATTTGAATACCGACCCCAAAGACCCAGGAACTGATGTCACATTAACAGAGATACTACAACAATTAGTGGACATGGACCAGCTGATTAACGTCAGCCTCAAAAAACAATATAGAAAATGCTAAATAACCAAAGCAATTCTAATAAACACAAAATAACCATTCTACAGCTGAACATCAGAAGCATAAAGCTAAACAAGGACGAACTGGAGAATTACATCAACAGAAACAATATACAAATAGTACTACTTGGCGAAACCTGGACTAAGAAGAGCGATTAAATAAACATCAATAATTACAACGTACATCTAAAAAGTAGAGAAGACAACTACGGAGGAGTAGGAATATTGATATATAAACAGATAAATGCTAAACGCATAACAATTGACGATTGCACACCTATAGAAACCATCGCAGTGAGATTGGAATATACATACCACCTAATAGCAGTAATCAAATTATAGGGGAGAAATTCCAAAAACTTATTTACGCTCAGAACGGCATACCAAACACGTTAATAATGGGAGATATGAATGCGCACCATGCGCTGTGGGAATACAACAATAAAATAGAAAATAGAGGTAAAACCTTAGCAAACATTATAAACAAATCTAGCTTCATTGTATTGAATGACGGAAGCCATACTCGAATGGGAAATCAAGGAAAAACATCAGCGATAGACATAGCGTTAGCCTATATCGGACGTACGCCGGACATAACTTGGAAGGTAGAGTTGACTAAAATTGGAAACTCGGATGACCTCCCCATAATAATAGACCTAAAAAACATAATAATCAATAATATAATAAACAAAAAAATTAATACGAAGTTAGTAATTAATAAAATAAGTGAGCTCAACCCAAACCATTTTTTTGACATGATAGAATATGAAAAAGAACTGCAGGAGATAATAGAAAATAACACTATAACAATTAATAAAGACAATAAATACATCCCCAAGATATGGTGGAATAAAAAAATCGAATTATTGTGGAAAATTAAGAAGGGTAAATTGAGAATATTCAACAGAAATAACAAAAACAAATATGCGGAACTCGAGCTGAAAAGGGCAACGGCAAGGTTGAAGAAAGAGATCAGGATAGAAAAAAAGAGAACATGGAACAACTTCTTAGAAGATATCAACCCAAATGCAACTAATAAGGAGTTATGGGATAAGATAAACATATTCAACAAAAAGGTTAAAATCAAAACGCACATATTTAAAGACGATAGCACGATGAAGAACTTCATGAAACATAACATTGAAGAGTCTGTAACACCAGAGGACAAAGAAATAAAGTTACCCAAAAGAAGAACCACACAGCAAGAATTCGACACGGAGGAGATAAAGGAGATTATCAAAAACAACAAAAACTCAGCGCCAAGGATAAACAAAATTTCGTACAAAATCTTAAAAAATCTACCTGAAAATCATATAGAATTCATGACCAATAAGCTAAACAAAATATGGGAAATGCATGAGTACCCAACAGAATGGAAGAAAATAAAACTTATACCTATCCCGAAGCCCAAAAAAGATCACGAATGCTATGAAAATTACAGGGGAATCCACCTTTATCCAACGACTGCCAAAATTAACAACAAACTGGTCAAAAACAGATTAAACAAACATATAGATAAACACAAGACTCTACCGGACAACTCCTTCGGCTTTCGGAGAGGAATCTCTACAACCGACTATTTTAACAAGCTAATAAAAATCCTAGAGTACAATAAATAGAAAAAATTGGAAACGATAATGGTATCAACGCATAAGGTAGACACAAACACTCTAATTGCTATACTACAAAAACAGGGATTTAAGAGTTAATATATCAGATGGATCTACAAGGCATTGATAAACAGGGAAATTATATTTAGTTATGAAAATAATGAAACCAAGACAATCACAAGCAACGGAATACCTCAAGGGGACCCTTTAAGCCCGGACCTGTTTAAAACCTATATACCGCGGAGATACATAAAATAGAAAGGGAGAATGAAAACATAAGAATACTACAGTATGCAGATGACTTCGTATTAATAATAGCAGATAAAAATATAAATAACCTAACAGTAAAAGTTAATAATTATCTGAATATATTTAATAATAAATTAAAAGAACTAAAGTTAAACATAAATGAAAATAAAACTACATTCATGCAAGTCACTAATAGGAATATAAATTCGAACATTATAATCAAAATAAATGACATACGCATACAGGAATCAAATTGCATAAAAATTCTAGGCTTTTACCTAGATAAGAAAATGAACTTTAACAAGCACTGGGAATATATAAAAAAACAATGCTCGGATGACATCAATGTAATGAAGATATTAGCAAGAAAAAAAGGGGAAGCACATCCGTCTACCCTAATGAGAATATACAAAGGCCTGATAGAATTTAAGATTAGGTATAGCACATGCGTAAGTTATAAAAAGAGACATATAAAAAACATGCAAATAACTATGAACAACGCCCTAAGATTGTGTTTGGGGATGACCACGAGCACACCTAAAACAGCCATAATAGCAGAAGCAGGAGAGCTGCCGATGGACAAAAAGATAGAATTCAACCAAATCAGCTGCATAGCCAAGCAAATAAATAGAAATTCGAAGATAGGACAAGACATTACAAAAGGGAACGGGAATGAGATTCTGCAAAAGATATATGAGAAACACAAAGACACACTTGATAAGATACCAAACACTGAAGACATCCAAAATATGCACGAAGAGGCCACGACAAAATGGGAGATAGATACCGAGCTACACGGCACAACAAGGGATAAAGATAATAACAACAAGAGGGGATTGAGAGAAACCACATGGAGATACATCAGAGAGAGGACATCAGGCACAGAGGTATATACAGATGCAGCCTTAGCTAACGATGGCAGCGGAGGAATAGGGATTTTTTTCGAGAGGGAAAAACATGCTATCAAGAATAAAATAAAAGAGAAACTACCAATACAAACGCTAGAAGCAATAGCAATCCACGAAGCAGTCATCATCATAATATCAAAAAACATAGAAAAAGCCACTATAATAACCGACTCACAACCTAACTACGAAAATTATTATGAAGCACAAATCTTTAGATTGATAAAGATAAATAAACTCAACATCAACATAATTTGGATACCCAGTCACATCAATATAGAAGGTAATGATATACCGGATGCTAAATTACTTAGAGGTAATCACACCATATAAAATCGTAATAAGAGATTTAAAGCAAAAATTGTATGACGAATGGAGAACAGAATTCCTACAAAAAACAGAAATAAAAGGCAAACAGCACAGGGAAAACACCAATAGCAGAATTAAAGACAAACCCTGGTTTCATAAAGTAAAACTAGAAGCGGCAGGAATAAAAGCCCTAACCAGGCTACGGGCGAACCACGAGGATAGCATGCTGTGTGAAATTTGCAATACGACGGAAGACGCCAGACACATCCTAGAAGAGTGCACTAGGCAAGCGACGACAAGAGATAAATATCCTATACTAAAAAATAAAAAACTACAGGACATCCTAAGGGAAGAGAATATAGACGAATATACTGCAATATGGCACTTTATAAGAGATTCTAGATGCATCATATAAATAAGACAACAAGAAAGAGGGGATAAATTCCACCTACCTTTGGTGATGTGGACTATAAAGTCCAAACCAAACAAATAAGCTAAAAAAAAAAAAAAAAAAAAAACTAACCATTGGATAAAACTGCATGCTCCAAATCAATGGATATACGTAATTAAAATAAAACGACAGTTGATATCATATGCGGATCCAACATCGACTCATACAGCCTTCAGAGGTCCGGATTAGTGAATTGATCATCTAATATATTAAGCGGAGCGATCAATCTAAAGGAATTCAGTTCGCAAATAAAACCCAAAACAACAAAACCCGATAATCTTGGCCTGATGCCAACAATTGAGACTACCGATTTGGAAAGGGAGCTAAAAGTGATAAAGGAAAGGGAACAACTACCAAGAGAAATGAATCACCATGATGTTCATCATTACACGATATCCTACTTTACTATAGTAATCCTAATAGTACTTTTCGTCATTTTGTATTTTAAAACCAAAGCAATGGGTCAAGTTGTAATACCGGCAGCTCTGCCTCGACCGGATGAAAGTAGTGGAGTGTAAACAGGAGGCTACGGAATATGTTGACTCATCATTTTAACTCGTCAACATTACAATAGTTAATTTCCACCAAAGTATAAAGTTTTGGTGTTTTTTATTTTGTCTCTATTGTGCTGGCACTTAACCCATTTGTGAAATTTGGTTCATTTACGCACCAATGCACGTGCTACTCCTTTTTTTGTTTTATAAAAAAATTATAATCATTTTCCTGGAATTCAAAAACGGGATATTTTCCCGTTATGTTAGCGAGTATATATAAAGTGAAACAAATTTATTTTTTGGTTTAGTATTATAGTTATAGAGTTTTGAAAAGGTGTCTCAAAATTTAGTGTTGTGAAACATGGACCCTGATGCAAGAAGATATTGGTAAGTTTATTGTAAACGTCTTACAAACTGTTTTGTGCATTGTTTATCTTTAAAAGATTCTGAAGTTCGTAACGTAATATAAAAAAAATAATTTTTTTTTTGTGATATCTTATTCCGAACCGATTTTCGAAGGTGGCGCTAAAATGCACCATTGGACATGTAACGACATTTTTATTTTATTTTGTTAGGAAAAAGCCTTTAAGTCTTGCGGAGATATTGGATGCTCTGGAGAACCTTCCAGATGATATCCCTTTACCAAGCGATGTTTATTTAGAACCGCCGGACTTTCACTCTGACACGGATGAAGATTCTGGCGAAGAAGAAGAAAGCGATCCCAATTCCTTTACCAAAAATCAGCTTTTGGCAGAAGTGGAACTAAACTTTGATGATAATGAACCCGACGAAGAAAATTGCTATGAACTGATTGTGGACGTATCAACGAATTTGGCACAAAAAAGAATCACGCAAAAGTGGAAAGAAGGGAATGAAGATGATCTTCGATTGGCGGCATTTTTTTACAAACATAAAAAGTGGGAAGGCACAAAAAGCTACCCACTTATTCTAAGTGCAGAGAGTGATCCAATTGATTTTTTCAAATTGTTTGTTCCGCCAACTTTCGTAGAATCAATCGTAAACAATACAGTAAATTACGCTGCAACAAAACGAAACAAAATTATAAACATCGAACCCGATGATTTTTATGCATTTTACGGGGTAATGATTTTGTCCGGATACAACACAGTTCCGCGCAGACGTCTTTATTGGGCAACCGATGATGACGTGCGCAATGTACTTATAACGAAATGGATGCGACGTAATACATTTGAAGACATATTTGTCAATATTCATTTCTGCGACAACGATTTAATCGACAAGGGCACAAGGGACCGATTTGCAAGAATACGACCATGCATCAACCATTTTAATGAATTGTTTTTGAAATATGCACCAATTGGAATGAACATTTCTATCGACGAAGCTATGGTTCCATACTACGGCAAGCATCCATGCAAGCAGTTCATAAGAAACAAACCCGTCCGCTTCGGCTATAAAGCATGGGTAGCCGCTAGTCCTTCAGGATATTGCTACTTGTTCGATATCTACAAGGGCCGCAATCAGGAACGTGATATGACATTGGGCTTAGGAGAATCTATTGTAGTGGATTTTGCAAAAAAAATTAAAGATCGTTTTCCAGATCTTTCATTTTCATTTTTCTTCGATAATTTTTTTTACTGGCCCGAATCTAATAAATACACTTACTGGAATGCAATGCGCCGGAACCGGTACGCTCCGAGTAAATCGCTTAAAAAATATCCAAATGATAGATAAAAAACAGATGAATAAAAAGGCACGGGGATTCTACGAAAGCCACGTAGATCAACGGAACGAATTAATTTTAATAAAATGGAAGCACAATAAAATTGTTTCTCTCCTATCGAATGCCTTTGGGACACATCCATTAGCGACAGCACGCCGATATGTACATTCAGAGCGGAAAAAACTGATACTCCTCAGCCACAAGTTGTCGCCCATTACAACAAATTTATGGGAGGCGTAGATCTATTAGATCGACATATCTCGAACTATCGCATGAGCATACAAGGGAAAAAATTTTACATGCCGATAATTTTATGGATGCTAGATTTAGCTGTTTCCAACGCATGGTCCTTGGCTAAAACATACAACTGCCAAATGGACCAATTGGAGTTTCGCCGACGGTTAGCGAGGGGTTTACTAATTCGTCATGGTAAATTACAAACAAAAGGCAAATCAACCAAACAGCCAGAATATTTGTCAAAAGGAGCACATACTTCTGTAAAGGGACAATCTCGGCTACGCTGTAAGCAATGCCATTCACATACTTACTACAGACACAGAAGAAAGATTAACCAGAACAGTCATAACGCTGTTTTTGTATGGAAAAATTTGGACTCATTTTTTTGACCTTGATTTGCCGAAGGTAAGAGAAAGTTGGGTTATGTATTCTTTGGTTTACTGGTTTTTATTTGAAAAAATTAAAATTAAGAATCCTTAACAGTATAGTTAGTGATATTATATGACAAGTTTTGTTTTGACAGCATAATTTGTATTAAATATTCAAAAAATTCATAATATTCGAAAATAATTATACTTCAAAGTCCAAAAAAGAAGGTAAGATGAAAAAAAAATTTGATCCACGCAATGTCTATTCTGGTTAATCTTTCTTCTGTGCTACAGATGTGATGTATGCAATATCGCATTACACACTAAATGTTCATCAACTTTCCATAAAAATTTGAAATAAAGGGCCTATTAAAGAAATTGTTCCTTTAATTAGGCTGTGAATTACTAAGTTTTTATTTGTTGCATGTACAAATACTATTAATTTCTAATTTGTTGAATTATGTTATGGATTTTATAATTTAAATAAATAAATTAAAAATTTTGAAAAACATAAAAATTGTTTCTAAATGTCCAGAGGTGCATTTGTGCACCACCCCATAACTCCACTCCCACCGAATACGTAATTTTTTCTTTTTAACTTTCTTATTATTTTGGATAAAATAAACAAGAAAACCCCAAAAATAGTTGTAAAATAAGCAAAAAAAACCTTTGTCACTAATGGGTTAACTTAATTTGTAACAATATTGCATACTATAAATATTTGATTGATACTTTACATTTTGTGCTGACATTTAAAAATTTAAAATTATATATAAAGCGTAGCATTTAATAAAATAAAACAGAATTTAAATTGACACTAACTGATTTTGTTCTCATTAATTAAAAGACCCCACCAGCGGTAACCTTTTAATTAATTAAATTTACATAACTCCACAACGTGAATAATACACATACACATCAAAAACCACTAACCTTTATTTAAACATTCCATTCCTGCGTTGCTTCATACACTGCTAAGTCCGTGACCTTCGATGTTTGGCCACCTGTTGTTATACCTCAACCTCCTAATTTTTATCAGGCAAATCAATATATATATATATATATATATATATATATATATATATATATATATATATATATATATATATATATATATATATATATATATATATATATATATATATATATATATATATATTGTGCTTTCAAAAAAATAAACACTTTCAATTAATACTTGCTTAACCTATGGCAATGGCACTACGACTGAAGATAATTATGTTGCTTTCCTTATATTTAATTTTAACGGGAAACTTGTGCATTTATCAAACAGGTTTTACACAAACGACACAAAAATTAAACTTCGCACCGAATATTTTTGTTTATCATATTAGTACAGTACATGTCTCAATTAATTTTTGGAACGCCCTCGTGACTAGTTGCTTATGCGTGATAGATCAATTTTCCAAAATGTATGTAACCATGTAACAGCCGTTAGTAAGGTGATTTTGAAAAAAAAAGAATTTTCTAGGAAATGTAACCTAAGAACCCTATCTTTAGCCTATGCAATCGGCCACAATTGCAGATTTTGGATTTTTTTTTGCCCAAAATTTGCTGATTTATAGCAGGGTGATTTTAATCTGTTGCGTTGGGTGCAATAGTATATCACAGTTTTCTACAGCAATGCAGGTTTTGTTTTACTTAATCTGAAATTATAATTTATGAGACGTACAAGAACAGATTGGAATACAACTCGCTCTTTTGACTCCCAACCATCGAAATCGAAGCAGAACTATAGACCGTACGGTTAAGAATTCAGCCGCTGTACAGTTTATACAGCAAGTGGTCAAAAATTAAGATTTACAGCCAAAGCTGCGTGAATTCCGTCGGATTAGTCACATTAAACGTCGTCTGGTTTCCGAGGTTAAATTACGCAGCGGCTGAATTCATGACCGCACCCAGATATTTTTTCGAATGAGGAACGAACGATGTCACCAATTCAGGGTTATCGTGTGTTGGATTTAGAAGACGATTCGTGGTTTTTTTGAGTTGACAATATACTTAGGGTTCCCGGATTAGCTATTGTTATCTTCTAGTATTAGTCACAACTTCCTTTTTCGTATCCCGCCTTAAAAGTTGCTGCTTGAACATTCGCCGCATTAGCAAGATTGGTTCTGGGAAATTAACATTTAACGAATTTTTCAATTAAAATTTTCTCGACATCTATAAAAATCTGGTTCATATATTTTCAAAGTTTGAACAAATCAAGTCAAAAGAAAAAACCATAATATAAAAATAAAATAATAAATAATTTCTTAAGCCTAGGATATTTTTTTGTTTTTGTTTTATGAAGGTAGAACTGTACCAATTTCTAAAATTCCTTTTAAATCATAATCCAAAACTACAGCTAATAAGAAGCTAAAGTAATAAAAATAAAACTTGTTCGATTAACCACATCTATACAAAATTATTAAGTGTTATTTATACGTATATGACGATGGGAGGCTGCTCGGCTTTCTTTGAAATCATCTCAAATCACAGGTGTAGCTCACACAGTACAGTAACAAATTTTAGTTGGAAACCGAATTCCCAATCGACGACAATAAATGATTGCATTCGTCCAATTTATTTTTATCGCCAATTTTTTCCAATATACTAATCGCTTCCATCAGCAGACCACGTCGAACACGCGAATCTGAAAATAAATTTGTTGGCAAATATTTATTTGCTATAAAAATTGCGTCGGCCTTTTCCCGTTCGCCACCATCCCAGTCATGATTGCGATCTAGAAAAATTAAAAAAAACTTTTTTATTTGTGTATCAAAATTTGGACCACATTTAATGCTCGCATACCTTTGCCGCATATAATCGAGCTCTTAATATGCCGATATGTCATATTACGATTTAGTAGCTCGTGTGTTGGGCCTGGTGCCGCTCCCGCCATTAATCGATAAATGGCTTCATACAAAAATACACGCGACTCTGCATTTGAAATGTGTTCGGTTATAATCCGAAGTGAATTCAAATCTCGCTGGAAATTTGACATAATCTCACTTGATGCTTGCACATAAGCTATTGAATTTTCATTGGTATTATATTCAAGTTCCCATAGGGCGGTGCGTGTTTCCAGCAACCAATTACAGGCCACAAATTGAGCAAGCTGTTAGTATAAATTATAATAAAAATTAAACAAATTGGAACCTTTGCCAGAGGGGGGAAAATGTTTTGCTGATTTTCTACGCTTTCAGATTGCACTGCAGAAGTACTGCAATTTGATAAAATTCACTTGCAATGCAACTACAATGCACCTGAACCCGCAGAACTGTGTGTAAGTGTCGATATAAACAATACAAAACCTACCATTTTCATTCCTTTTGCCGCTTTATTCCCTTTGAGATTGCCGTCGAGAAGTTCTGTTCCTATTTTGCACATTGCGTAAATATTTTTTAAAACTCGTGGCCCATTTTTATTCATAATTGCCCGTTTAGATTTGAATGCGACAAAGAACGCCTTTGGTAGCACATCTGGATGCTCAGCTAATTGTGCTGGTAGTTTTTCAATTTGGGAGTAAACTTTTTCCGCAGTCTCGAAATCACCTAAAATCCAATACGTTGCAATGCTTAAGATACTTGCCCACCAATGAGCCAGAGGGTCTTTACAGCAATCACGTTCCGCGACACACGATATATATGTGGCAGATGAATCCTTTACGATACTATCCATAAGGAGTTGGGTGTAGTGAAGAACTTCATTGATTCGATAAGTGCTAGCACTCTCATTAGTCGAATTATTGTTACCCATTCCTATAAGGCATTGGAATGCCCGTTCCAAAAGGTGTTCTCGATAGTCTTTCATCACGTAGGCCATGGGGTCGGCCTTATTACCCAAACTGCTAAATATCGAATCTTCACTTATCGCGTTCCTATTGTACACAAACGAATGGCTGATGAAAAATTTATGCCCATAAGAGGTGAGCAGCCATTGGTACTCGGTCGGTATATCTGCGCACAATTTCGATATTTCAGATTTTGCCTTGTTCAAATAATGGCGCGAAAAATACTGGAATATTTTCGGATAGCTGTGCTTAACTCGTAGCGCGGCTGTTAGATAAATTTCAACCAACTGATTAGATGACATTAAATCAGAAGCGGCTTCAGCCATATTTACAGCGTACAGTGACATAAATAATCCATTGGAATCGGCCATATTCGATGTCAAGTTGATTTGATTGAGACGATGAAAAATTAGCGATAACTCTTTTGCCGATGTAAGGGCTTGAATTCGAGTTTCCGACGAGCAGAATAACCCACCAGCTTTCCGAGACAAAAATTTTCCAATCCACAAGCGATGCAGACACATTCGAATAAATTGCCAGGTTGTAGCGGTCACCGTTTCTCGTTTTGTCGTAGGCAAAAATACTCCATACGACTGTAAACATCTTGTAAGTTCACGATTAGCACCAGCTCCGTTCCCCTTAGCGAATTCCACCTCTGCATGTTTTTTATGTTTCCAAAATTCATCAACACTTTTCGATTTAGATTTCAGAATTGGATCACCATAAACCAGCATCTTGATCAGACACATAACAAGAATAAAAATGTTAAACAGCCAGACGATAAGAGAGAGGCCCAGTTTATCCCATTCAAAATCGTACTGATCCAAATCCGCCTCCAAAAGGTTGCGTCGACCTCCAGGCTCATAAGCCGAATCTATAGCGGTGGCACGTTTTAGTATGTTGCCAAACGGATTAAATATGATGACGGCAAACATAAATGCGAATAATGAAAGGCGCTCATGCGGTGCCATTCCCCGACTTGAACTTGATGTACTGTCTGAATCACTATCGTCACGCGAACAAGGAGACGAAGGTAGGGAATGATCTGAATAAGATGGGGATAGAGAAGGATTTGAGACGTCGCTGCGAGGTGGAGTAATCGCACCGTATGAATCTGTCTCGTTGTATTTATCCGTTTTAAAGTTATTTGTAGGCATCAGAAGATCCTTGACATTTCCAATCTTCGCAGCTTTGATTAGTTCAGCATTCTGTCTACGTAGCTCACGATTTTGTTTCTGTAGTGCTAAAATAAAATCGACCGCCTTTCGTAAAATTGCAGACTTTTGTAGCTTAGCATCATCGCCAACCACCAAATTCTTTAGAGATTCAATCCCACTCGAAATCGAGAGGCGATATTTTTTCTCGGTTGCATTGTGTGCCAAACGCTTACCAACACGCGGATGTTTAAGCGAAACTCGATGTCCCGAGACTTTATTCGATGCCGATGTATCCAAAAATAATAAGGTGTTGTTAGGGAATTGTGTTGTTCCTGAAGTGGTCACTGCCGTTACGGGTTGTACTTTTGCCGCAGTATACATTTGTACATTCACAATTTGGGGAACAACGGACACATTATTTTGAATCGATATTGGCTTGGTAACGTTTTGATATTGCGGAATGTTTTGCTTAGCCACTGGGGTGCCACCACCAACAACAACACCACCTCCACCATTAGATGTATTTCGAGGCGGAGCCGGTTTTATATTACAGTATGCTGTCGGTTGTGGTGTCGATGTCATAATCGGTTTTGGTGGTGGTGGTGGTGTCTGATCCATCGTCGGTTGTGGTTTAATCGGTCGAGGCTCTTTCTTTATAAATCCATTGATCATATTGATATCGGCCGGCATCGATGACATAAGCATCGAATCATTAGTAATTAAGGAACTTGTAAAAGAATTCATATCATTCAGGAATAGCTTAAGATCCTGCTCTTCATCGGCAAAAGGGGCCGTTTCGCATGGCGACAATGGAATTCCATTGATTCCGACCGCATCCGGAATATTCTCCTCAGAATCTAATTCTCCCATAACACTGTCCAGAAAATTGTTATCCAATCCAGGTCCCAGCATGCCCACAATCTCTGTGGAATCGAAACACAAGTGAGTCATAGGGAAATTCCATAACCTAAAAAATTTGTATTACTCACCATCATATTTAAATCCATCGAGGTACATTTCCTCGTCATTATTCATCATGTCACACATTGTTATTTTCGCACAAGATTTTCACAAAATTTTCATGAAAAATTACGACTTTAAAAATATATAAAAAAAAAAAAAAAAAATAACATCCAGTCGTGCGTTCTGTCTCTTTTTCGCGCACACACTTCGAACAAATTCAAACCAATCAAAAATCACTGAATCAATCGTACGACTTTACGTCATCACACACAGTCGTACCACATAACCTCAATTTATAGCAATTTCTGATGCAACTTTACTCAAATTACAGTTTATATAAATAATGATTTTGTTTATAATTAACAAACTCATTTTACTCGCTTACACAATATTTAATAATTATACATTTTACTGTTGTTATCAAATATTCTGATTAAATAAGAAAAAAAATTTTTTTGTATCACTTCAATTTCTTAAATCTCAACACTCAACTATTGCGTTTGACAATTAGCGAAAAAATGACAAAAACACGAGAATGTGGTTTAATGCGACGCTATTGGATAAATACGGAGAAAATACAAAGTATAATGGTAGGGTTGGATACATTTTGATAGAATTTTCTATGTTTCGTACATGGTGACATCTATAAATGTTTGACAAAATGTGTATATTTTTGGGCGACATCTTATTAAAATATACCAAACCTTAAAAAAATGGTGCGAATATCTGTTAAATCATTGAGTTTACCGTGTTTGCCGGTTTATTCAAATGTGGCGCAGTGCATTTTTTGAACTTATAAGCGAGATTGCCTGTAAAAAAAAAATTTGAATTTAGTTTTTTCGTAATTATGGAATTAAATTATTAATTTAATTAATTGTAAATCTAAATTACCTTTAATTATATATATATAAATATTGGAGTAAATGAAATATTTTGTGAAATTTTTATCACGTTAGTCGAAAGAATGGGACAGCTGAGTAGCACGATCAAGACTTGATCAAACACGTTAAATTGGAAGTTAGTTGAGACCAATTGGTCGCAAGAACATCGGAGCGCAATCAAAATATGCTTAATATGATCTTTTAAACAAAGGAAGTGGCTGTAACAAAATGTAGGTAAATAACAATTCTGTAAAGGAAACGTTTTTGTTTGAAGAATTTTCTATTTTCAGAGAAATAATAAAGAAAGCTCCCTATTAAACGCAGAACATTGATTAATCGAGACTGTGAATACTTCTGTTATTGTTTAAGAGAGTCACATCACCAATCTCAAACTCTCTGTATCTCGTCCCGTGGTAAGTATTGGAGTACTCCTCCATTTCCACATATCGTCCATCGTTGTGAGCTGGTGGTGGCTTAACCAAGCCCAACTTAGTGCGCGAGTTTTCGAAGTTAGTATTAAGCTGTCCGACAAACCGTTCCGTGCGACCGTTTTATTGCGGACGGTATTAGTGGTGATGTCAAGTGCTCGATGGCATTCAGAACACAGAATCGATTGAACTCGGTTGAGACAAATTGCTAGACCGTTGTCGGGGACAATAGTTTCGCAGACGTCCTAGCGTGCTTCGCACAAATGCTTTGCACAGGTTTGCCAATCGTATTGGCTGAAGTAGTACAGCGCATCTTGAAAATCTCTGGCCAGTTGGAGAATCCATCGACGATGATGACCAGATAGTAGCAATCATCGACTATCCACTCGGAATCGGCCTCATTGGCCTGCAACGTGCATTTAATTGGGGTCTTGGCGATGATTGCGCAGTCGTTGCATTGATGCACGTTTTTCTCGATTCCTCCATCGACACAAACTTTATGCGTGCACTGCTCCTGGGTGCCCATCATGTAGTTCGTTCTTCAATTTTCTGTGGAATTTCGCTGGCACGTTACTGACGTGGCCAGCCATCATTGATGTAACGAGCGACCTTCTGAAGTATGTCACTTTCTATGATTGCCTTTTGAATGTCGCCCAAGTTAACTGGCAACGGTTTGGCGGTGTCAACTGCGTAGTAGTCACGGCAGTTTCGGTCTTCAAATTCAAGCGGAAGTTGAGCGGTGTTCAGTGTGAAAAAAACATCGGTATAGGCGGACGCGTTAGTGTCCACGTACCTAATTTGGAAATCGTCAGGCGGTTTGCCGTTAGATTGGAATACTGCTTTTGACTCCTACGTTGAAATGCAGTTACTGTGATCCGTCTGGCGCTCAAACTTGCGCCGAAGCAAGTGATGGATTTTCTTTAGCGTCCGCACTACAGCTAAGGTTTCTTGTTGGAGATATGTGTTATATTTTGATTATATCATCTTTTATTTATTTATTTTTAAACACATTTTTCTTTATTTTTATATTTTTATTTATTATAATTCACTTTTTATCTACATCAATTTTACTTTACGTCTTCTTCACTTGAATTCTACCACGTCTATCCCCATCCCAATCTACCTATTCCTTTACTATAATATTTTTGTGTTGCCCGATGTCCCTTTACATATTATTTTTATTCCAGTGACATCTTTAGCTTAATACTTTAACCTCTATAACATCTTCCTTTTTTTTTTTTTTTTTTTTTTTTTTTTTTTTTTTTTTTTTAATATAAATGGTTTATATGAATAACAATCTTATAACTTTTAATTCTTTACTTAATAATTATTACAAGAATTATATTGACATATTGATAGTGTGAAATTTTTTTTTTTTTTTTTTTTTTTTTTTTTTTTTTTTTTTTTTAATAGCGAATATAATCATTTAAATATGAAGGCGGTTTAATCGTTCTCTTAGGTTTCACTCTATCATCATGCCTTACAATGTTTTCATTAATTACATTATTTGTGCTAGAGTTATTTTCTATGTTTGAGTCCGTTCTATCATCTATCATAATTTTATTTGCAATATCATTTTGATTATTGGTAATATTTAAATCAAAATCATATCGTTCGGGATTTATAATGAATTTCTTATCGTTACTATCTTTCCTAATGTGTATTCTATTTCTGTTAACTACTTTTCCATTTTCTTTTAATAGAGTATATTGTCTAGGATTTTCTTCACTTTTATCAACTATCTTAGCTGACTGATGCCATATTTTATCATTACCCTGAACTCTAACCTGATCACCTACATTAAATTCTTTTAAGTTTTTAGCATTACTATTATAATAACACTTTGACTTCATTTGATACTCAGTTCTTGCTTTGTTTTCATCAGGCATTATTTGCTTTGAATTTTCTTGACTATGTTTTATGATTATCGGCAAAATACTTCTAGTTTGTCTACCGAACATTATCTTGTTTGGCGAGCTAATGTCTTTTGAGATTGGTGTATTTCGATATTCTAGAAGAGCTAAATAATGATCTCTTCCATCTTCATCTGCTTTTTTAAGCATGCGTTTTACTGTTTGTATATATCTTTCAGCTAATCCGTTACTTTGAGGATAGTAAGGGCTGGACATAATATGCTGAAAGTCGTAAGTTTTCGAAAATTCCTTGAATGCAAAGTTATTGTATTGCGGACCTCCGTCGCTTCTGACTATATATGGAATCCCATATCTCGCAAATATCGATTTCATATTATTTATTGTTGTTGATGCTAACAAATTTTCTAATAAAGCTAATTCAACATATTTTGAAAAATAATCCACCATTATCAAATAGTAGTTATTTTTAAAATAAAAAATATCTGTTCCGACGACTTGCCATGGTCCAGTTGGTGTATTTGTTTGAATCATTTCTTCTTTTTGTAATGAACGTTGGTATTTTATACACGTATTGCAGTTCGAAATCATATCTATAATTTGTTTGTTCATTCCCGGCCAAAATATTAATTCTTTTGCTCTAAGTTTTGTTTTATCCACTCCCATGTGGCTATAATGCAGTTTTCTAAGCATGTCATCTCTTAATTTCAATGGTATAATTAAACAATTGTTTCGCCATATTAATCCTTCGTGTTCATAAATTTCATGTCTGAAGGTTGAATATGCCTTCGCAATTTCAGGTACTTGATGATATTCTGGCCAACCGTTACGTACAAGGCTTTTCAATGTTTTTATCTCCTCATCTTTTTCTGTTTCTTCTATGATTTCTTTAAATCTTTTTTCTGTCATATTTTCGCTTAAATTCACCATCAATATGAATGAATCCATTAACTCCTTATCTGTATAACTTTCCTCTAAATGCGCTCTAGATAAGGTATCAGCTATTACTAAGTCTTTACCAGGTGAGTATGTTAGTATTATGTCGTATCCTTGTAATCTCATTCTAATTTTTTGTAACCTCACGGGAATTTCACTTAATGGTTTTTTAAATATTGGCAGTAGAGGTTTATGATCCGTTTCTACTATAGTTCTTTTTCCTGCTATATACTGATGAAATTTCTCACAGGCAACTAATATAGCACTTGCCTCTTTTTCTATTTGAGCCCAGTTTCTTTGAGCATTTGTAAATGCCTTTGATGCATATGCTATTGGTCTTCCATTTTGAGTTATGACTGCTCCAACTCCAGTACTACTCGCATCTACACTTAGTTTCGTTTCCTGATTATTATCATAGTATGATAATGTAGGACTGTCTGTTATTATCTGAATAATTTTTCCATATGCATCATCATGTTTTTGATTCCAATCAAAAGGTACATTTTTACGTATTAGCTCTCTCAAAGGTTCTGTTAAATCTGATAAATTTTTAATAAAGCGCGATAAATACGTAATCATTCCCAAGAAACGTTGTACAGCTTTTTTATCCATCGGTTTTTTCATATTCTTGATTGCTTTAACTTTTTCGTTGTCTATTTTAATACCGTCTTTAGTAAAAATGTGACCCAAAAATTTTAATGATTCCTGACCAAATTTACATTTTGCTTTATTAAATTTTATATTGAAATCTCTTGCTCTTATCATTACTTCCTTTAATATTTCTTCATGTTCGTTTTCGTCATTTGCCCAGATCAGTATCTCATCCACATACAATTCAATGTTAGGTATTCCATGAAAAATTTCCTTGAATTTTCTTTGATAAATATCGGTTGCAGATATAATCCCATACGGCATTCGATTAAAGCAAAACCTGCCTATAGGAGTATTGAATGTAGTGTATAACGAACTCTTTTGTGACAATTTGATTTGGTAGAATGCCTTACTACAGTCTAGTGTGCTAAATATTTTTGCATTTTTTAGTCTAGCACTGATTTGTTCAAAAGTTGGCATTTGATAGTGCTCCCGCTGTATACATTCGTTTAATATTTGTGGATCTAAACATATTCTGAGGGTACCATCATCTTTCTTTATTAACACCAGTTGGCTTAAAAATTCAGTTGGCTCATTAACTTTGCGAATAATTCCATTATTTTCCATTTTGTTTAATTCTTTGAAAAATTCCTCCCGAATTGGAAATGGTATATTTCTTGGTGGCATTAACTTTGGGATGTAGTCTGATTTTAATCGAATATCATATTCAAAGTTTCTTATTTCTCCAAGACCATCAAATAAGTCGTTATAACATTGTATCAAATTAAAAATGCTTCCTACTTTCTTAACTAAATTTAATTTTTCTATTGTGGGTAAACCTAATATTGGAACTGAATTTTCCTTAACTATGTAGAATTTCACATTATGACAGTAATTTTTAATTTGACATTTGATAAAACAATATCCCATTACATTAATCTCTGTACCATTATAAGAAATTAATTTAGTGTCATTTCTAAATAATTCTAAATTAAAATTTTTTATATTATTATAACATAAAACATTACAGTCAGCCCCACTGTCTAATTTGCAATTTATTTCTGTATTATAATCTATCAAAAACAATTTTTCGTACCACGCCATTTTATTTTGAATTTTTGTATTCTCTATCGATCCCAAAAATTTTATGTTATCTATGTCCCTATTAGACTCATCTTGGGTTTGACTGTATGTTAATGTATTTACATTTTGCACTTTATAACTATTTTCTTTATAATCAAATTTCTTATTATAATTACTATTACTACTGTTGCTATAATACCTTTGTTGTTGGTTTGTTTTGCAAAATCTATAAAAATGTCCTACCTTTTTACAAATTCTGCATCTTTGATTATATGCTGGACACCTGAATTTCTCATGTGATTTTCCACACTTTCCACATGCATGCATCAGCTTACTATCGCGATTATTTACATGAAAGTTTTTATTTTGATTCGGATTATACGTATTCCGCACTGGATTATATTTATTAGTTTTTACTTGATGGATTGTTTGTTCACCCATTAATACTTTCAGGCCCTGTTCTGCCATTTCACTAGATTGACACATCTTTATGCATTTATCTAGCGACATGTCTTCTCGTAGTAATTTTTCTCTTAATGCATTGTTTTTTACTCCTGCTATTATTCTGTCTTTTATTAGACTGTCTCTCAGTTCACCAAATTCACAATCTAAACTTAACTTTTTAATCGCTGTTATAAACTGTTCGATTGTTTCACCTTCATTTTGTGACCTTTTGAAGAATTTGTGTCTGAACATGGCATTGCTGTTTTTTGAAGAATTAAAATGATTCTCAAATTTTTTTATGATTTTGTCATAATTCATTTTGTCCGTTTCATCTTTGAATTCAAATGTTTCATATATCTCCAATATTTCGTCATTTAATGAATTTAACAAGATGGCTGCTTTAATTTCTTCAGCTTTTTTGTTCGCTTCAATTGCAATTAAGTAATTTTCAAACTTCATTTTGAATTTTTTGAAATTTTCATATTGATTACCTTCCAAAGATAATCTCGGTGGTTTTAAATTATTCATTATACTTTTTTTTTTTTTTTACTTTTTTATTACTTATAATTTTTTACACGTGTTATATTATTATTATTTTTTATGCGGTCATCGAGAAATAAATCTTTAAATATTTTTATAATCGCGGCTGCGCCATGTTATATTTTGATTATATCATCTTTTATTTATTTATTTTTAAACACATTTTTCTTTATTTTTATATTTTTATTTATTATAATTCACTTTTTATCTACATCAATTTTACTTTACGTCTTCTTCACTTGAATTCTACCACGTCTATCCCCATCCCAATCTACCTATTCCTTTACTATAATATTTTTGTGTTGCCCGATGTCCCTTTACATATTATTTTTATTCCAGTGACATCTTTAGCTTAATACTTTAACCTCTATAACAATATGCATAATTTTTTTCCCCTTGGTGGAGGATTCTGCCACATACATGACGAGCTTCTTGGTGCCGTCCTCGAGCTGATGCTTGAGTACAACTCCCCATCCACAGCGGCTGATTGCATCAGCTGCAATGATGATTTTCTTGGCTGAATCATAGTTTTTGAGAACCAGGTCAGATGCGAGCCCTTGCTTCAGCCAGTTGAATGCAGTGGCTCGTGCTTAAACTTTCAGTACCAGTTCACAACACCCAAGAAAACGTGCAGTTGCATAATGTCGGATGGCGCTGGCAGCTGCTGAATGACTTCAAAGCTTATGTGACATGTGACTCAGGAACTCGACGGATTCCTAACCGAACGAGCATTTAAATCCCTTGAGAATGATACCGAATTCTTGCAAGCCACTTATCACTTTTTCTCGTCTGGCTTCAGCATCAGTGCCAGTTATCTTGTTGTGTTGGAGAGTGCGTTTACCGCTGATTACTGTGTTGACATTGTGGCAGTACACTGATGGTGGAACATCCCACAATTCCCGTTTTTGTCATCCATTCGTTGCCGAACTTAGATGATTCCAGTGTTTGCCTATCTTCAAAGTTGCGTCAAAACATAATAAGATTCTTATAGGTTTGCCGAAAGCGTTTACGGAGTCATTGGTTCGCCGAGCTTTACCCAGTTTGTTTGAGATGTGATCGTCAAGTCTGAAACCCTGTCATGCTGCAGCTTAATCTTAGTTCTTTCAACAGTTGCAGTGGCAAACTTCGGGTTGAGGTTTCTTATGAACCGCCGACTTGCTACTTTTCCATTTCCTTCCCTTCAACTTCTTGGGCACTGTTGACATCATCGGCAGCCTCGTTTCTAATCCAACAGACATTGTACAACAGACAACTTCTTCGCTGCATTTTCTGATCTCAAATCTCACGCATTCACGCTTAACACGGGCTGAATAGCTTTGTCATCTTCACCGATTTCCTTCCTAATTTTAAAAATCTATAACGAAGCGTGATTTATGTCCGAAAATTCGCTTGAGATCTTTGGCTGCAGCCTCCAAAGTCAAATCCATAGGCAATAATAGGCAAGATTGTAATTACGAACTTCTAGTATTCGAGTTGTGAGTGATAGCTTGTGGATTAAAAGTTCGACTTTTGTTGTGTCTGGAAGCGCTTTGGCTTCTACTTCAAAAATACTCTGGTAGTTCACGTCCCAGTGATCGTAGTAACGTTGTTTTCGTGATCATATACTTATACTTCTTGCACTACCAGCGGTGATCCAGCTGAATTTTCTTTTGTGGTGATATGGACGTAGGGCGCTGTTTTGATAGAAGCAGCTCAAAACGTTTTTCGGTTGCTTCGCGTTTTAAATATTTTGGTAATTTTAAAGTTGTGGAAAATATAAAGGATTGGTAAAGATCTTGTGGGATAGGTATACCTATAGCTTATAAAATTGCATTTCCTACAAAGAACAAACATTTGACCGATCAGGTTGAAGGTCGACTAGGCTTATACAGCGTAACCTTTGGCCTTGTGGAGGTTAAACGAATTTACCAATATTTAAATGAAATATACTTATAGATTTATTTATTATTTATTAAGTTTTTAATTACACGCCTTTTCTTATTCGTGGTTATTTCTAATCTGTCAGCCTATTTAATAATTTTTACCCTGAACTAAAATGGTTCTCCCAATCAACCAATAATGGTTAGTACCCTTTTTGGGTAGTTGCAATGAGGTCGCCACACTACTCCCCCGCCAGACCGAAGTCATCTCTTGAATCGTTTGGGTGTGACTATGGTCCGTCCAAACTTGGTGACTTTGGGCGATTACTGCAAGCTCTGTGGTGGTTCCGGATCCTGTGGTGATCCTTGCGGATTTTGTGGCAGCTCTGGATTTAGTAGTGATGGTTGAACTAGCTGATCGTCCTTCAAAATATGCGCTGGCTTCAGTCGATCCACTGAAACTTTTGTTTCTCGACCCTTTGCTTCCAGTATGAAGTATTTGTCATGTCGTTCCTTGACGAGGTATGGTCCATTGTATGCGGGTGACAAAGGTGGTCGGACCGCGTCATTTCGTACAAAAACGAACTCAGTTTGGCGAAGCGTTCGGTGCTCGAAGACGTCCTGCGATGTGATGTGATGCGCTGTGGATGTAGGCTGCAACGCGCTCATATTTTGTTTAAGGATTTTGATAAATTCGTGCTGATTGGTCGCTGAGCTTTCCGCGAAAATTTCTCCGGGCAATTGAAGATTTGTTCCGTATAACATTTCAGCTGGAGTGGCACCGATATCCTCTTTGTGTATTGTGCGTAGATCAAGGAGAACGATGTGCAGTTGAGATACCCAGTATAGCTGTTTTTATCGTCCGATGAAATCGCTCTATGATCCCGTTTGATTGAGGATGTCTTGGTGTAGATCGCAAATGCTTCGTGCCGCAGAGTCGGTTTAATTCTGTAAAGATTTGCGACTCGAACTGGCGTCCTTCAGCGTACTGACAACGCGGTCAGCGGTGATGTCTTCCATCGGGATGGCTCCTGGCCACCGAGAAAATCTGTCAATTATTGTCAATAGATATCGATATCCCTGCGATGGAGGCAATGGTCCAACAATATCGATATTGATATGCTCGAAACGTTGAGTCGGCGGTGTTGTTGTCGAAAAAGGAGATTTCGTATGAATGCTCACCTTTGCTTGTTGACACGCCTAACAAATGAATTTAATTTGGTCGTTGCTCGCACGCCTGGGTGCGCAGGAAAATGTATTAACTTGATCTGGAGGGACGTCGTATTGCATCAGTTAAACAATGTCTGTATCTCTGGATCGATAGTTTGATCAATCGAAATATCGTCGTAACTCCTTTCATGTGCGATTGTTTCAACCCTCGATAATAAGTCTGCTGTCTGATTATCTCTTCCTTTAATGTGCCGTATGGCTGTGGTAAACTGGCTAATATAGTCCAGATGGCGAATTCTACGCGGAGTAGCCTTGTCCGATTTCTGCATGAACGCGTACACCAACGGCTTGTGATCAGTGTATATGATGGCATTGCGACCTTCGAGCATATATTTGAAGTGGCGAACGCCCTGATATATGACCAATAATTCCCGGTCGTAGACGGCATAACGCTGTTCGGTTTCGGTCAATTTCTTTCAAAAATATCCCAATGGTTGAGCTTGTCCATCGATGGTCTGATGTAGCACCGCGCCGATTGCATAGTCTGAGGCATCAACGTTTAGTGATTATTGAGCGTTAGGCATGGGATATGCGAGCAAGGTTGCTTTTGCTAAATCTTCTTTACATTTGACGAATGTTTCTTCCGCTTCCGCTGTCCATTCAAGTTTACTCTGGTCGTTTTTCACGTTGCCCTTGATCAGGCTTTGTAAGGTAATCTGGTGTTTGATAGCATGAGGGATAAACTTTCTGTAAAAGTTTACCATTGCTAGAAAACATTTTAGCTGCTTGGCGATCGTTGGTTTTTGAAACTCTTTTACGAATTCGATTTTGCTTGGTAGTGATTTCAGACCTTTGGGTGTGACCACATGACCCAAAAAATCTATCTCATCTTTGAAAAATTCGCATTTCGCGATGTTTATTCGAAGTCCGAAATCCCGAAGTCGTTGGAAAAACGTTCGAAGATGTTCACGATGTTGTTGCTCGTTTTCCGAAGCGATGAGAAAATCGTCGATGTATATCCAAACACGTATTGTAGATCTCTTGTAGCATGATCAACATACCGCTGGAACGTCTGGGCGGCGTTGCACAAGCCGAAGGTCATGTATACGAACTCAAACAGCTCAAATGGTGTTATTATGGCTGTTTTGTGTATGTCTGCCGGCTCTATAGGTATTTGATGAAATGCCTTGTGCAAATCAATTTTTGAAAATATTTTTTTATTTCGCACTGCGTTAGCACAATCTTGTATATACGACAAAGGATATTTATCCGGAACTGTTATTGCATTCAGCGCTCTAAAATCGCCGCAAGGTCGCCAGGAACCATATGCTTTCTTCACCATGTGAAGTGGGCTTGCTTAATGGCTTTTTGAGGGTCTGCATAGGAACTTGTCTGGTGATAGACGACGTGACTTAGCGAAGACTGCGTTGCCCTTGGTGACGATGTGGTGTGTCACACCATCGATCGGGCATAGTGATGATGTTGGTTGGGAAACATCCTTAAATTCTTCGAGCAGATCGACGATTGGATCGTTTATACTGAACATTTTGAGCTGTAGTGAAGCACTTGTTAACAGGCATCCCATCGAGTTGAGTGACGTAAGCTTATCAATGAGAGCGTTATTCTTTACGTCGACAAGGAGATCGTAATGGGTCAGGAAATCGGATCCGGCTATTGGTTGACTCACATCGGCTATCACGAACGTCCAGTGAAAATCTCTCCGCAGGCCAAGGTTTACCTTTAAGGTGCATTCGCCGTATGTGTCAATCGGAGTACCATTGGCTGCGAAAAGTTTGACGGCTTTTGGGTTGAGTTTTGACTTCAACTGCTGTGCTGGCGGCAAGACTACTGAAATATCAGCGCCGGTGTCGATTAAAAATATCTTCTTTGATGCCGAATCTTTAATGAATATCCTATTTAGCTCGAAGCCGTCGTTGTTGGGGGCTGGCAGGTTACCCGACTGTAATCTGCGCCCTATTGATTTTTTTGTTATGATCAATAGGGCGCAGATTACAGTCGGGTAACCTGTCGGGGTATGGAAATTACAGGGATCTCTACATTTGCGAGCATCCATTCCATACTTCCGATGGTATACACAAGTGGTTGGCTTTGTTCGACTTGGGCTATAATGACCTTTTTCACTTTCGCGTTCGTCGTCTGCGTAATCCACGCGCGAACGACTGTTTGAGCGATTTCTATCTTCTCGTTGATATAATTGGTCGACTTTATTCGTAGGCTCGGCAATGGCTAGCTGAACTTCGTTTTTGTCAGTAACTTGAGATACTAGGGCAACATGTGTATTCCTGCTGTCCAACGCTTCAATAATGGCGTCAGCGAGCGTTGCCTCGTCGTCGAGGGACACGTTTTCAGGATGCACGGCATTCGCTTTGTTCCCGACTATAACTGTACAAACTTCTGTTGGCATTTGTTCGAGCCAAAAATGCCTTATTAAACTGAACTGCTCTGCATTTGGATTTCTGAATATATTCCGCATAATGTTGAGCAAGGCTGTCGGTTTGTTCGTCCCTCGTGGAGTTCCGGTTAGTAATTTACGAAGTTGTTGGGTTTCACTGTCGGCGAAATTGGCTATTATAGCTTTTTTCAGTGGTGCATACTTGTTGCCATGAACAACACTTCTTAAAACGCCAGCAGAACTGCAACCAGTGTATCGTATTTTGGTGCATCGTCATTTGCGACGATTTAACCACGTTTCGAGCTGGAAGAACCACATTTCAACATTATCTCGGCTAAAAGTAGGTATTGGGAGTCGATCGAAATAATGTCGATTGAGCGTTGGCTGTTCTGACATATGCGTCTGTTGTATCGGCTGCTGTACCGTTTGTGGTTGCATCTGTGGCTGATGCATCGTCTGCTGTTGCGCATGTGGCTGATGTACCGTTTGTTGTTCGAGCGAAGTAAATCCCTCCCCCTTTTGCAGGCAATTCATAACAAAACAGTAAGCAATCTCTCAGCAATAAATACCATACCACACATTGGCGGATTGTCAGAGGTAGGAGCTAAACCAATCAGAAAGAAACATCTTAAAGGGTTGTATCCACTTTTGCCTTATTATCGACCGGTAAAGATAGGGGCCTTTGCGAAATAAACAAGTTAAGATGTAGAGGAGAAAATGACTAAAATTCAGCATTCTGAAAAGATCAGCATTCAGATTGTTTGATGATTTTATTAAAAAAAACTGAAAGATTATCTGTGATGCAATATTCAACAATAAATCTTTTCAACAGTAGCCAAGAGAAAATAAACGAACAGCTCAAATTTTTTTCTGGAGCATTTAATAAAATTGGATTATAAGTGAAAAGAACAAACCAGGGAAGAAGAGCAAAAATTTATGATTATTATCTGTGCGTATAATATTACGTAAGCCTGATTAGATACCAGAAAATCAAAATACACGTAACCTACGTAAAACTCAGTGGTAAGTTAAATTTCTTTTGAAAATTATAAAACGATTCCAAACCTCTCATAAATTCCAATCCTTTCCTTTCTGTACTGTATAATATATAATTATGGATACGGTGTGTTCACATAATATTTTTCTCACGATTCATATTGTCGTTGATCATCACGTTATGCTGATGTTGCGTCTTCTTGATGTTGTATGTTCCACATTCGTTATCTCTTATGAATTTATGATATATCCTATGTAACTATGTAACTATAACTCCTCCCGGGGGGTGGAGAAAGGGTGTCCTCGTGCTTGATCCAACACCTGCTTTTCTAAGTAGGTCTTGAGTGGACAATGATATTCCTCCGGAAAGCGTCCATATCCAAGCTTGGTGGGTAATTTGTTTTAGATAAACATTATTCAACCATTTCCTGTTTTGAATGTTTTCTTGGTTTATTGTTGCAATGTCTGGGGTTGTTATTATAAGGCGCGTAACTTGAAGATTGTGATGTGCTCCTTGAATTACTTCATCCGTGCTTTTCCATTCGTATGACTGGAATTCTTCAAGGTTGATTGTAACTGTACAATTCCAGAATGTTATGACAAAGTTTCCTGTTAATGTTCGGTTATCGGGTCCACAGTTAGATGATAGTTCTGCGTTTTTTTGCGTTATTTATCAATTACTTATCCGCCAATATGAATTGTACTGTTGTATTGGTTTCTGGTGTAACATTGCATTTAGCTTGGCTTCCCATTATAAGAAGTTTATGGACGAAATTGTTGTGATTGGTGGTTGTAAACAATTTGGATTTTGATTTGATTAGATATTGTGGATAGTTCTTGTATTCTTCCAGTTTTGGTACTTCTAGGATATATAGCAGTGTATCTTCGTTTACTGCAATTTTTGGTATGATAAATGTTAGGGCTTCATCCGGTAGTGATATTTCAACACCTTGGTCAACCAGTATATTTTTGATAGAGATACTTTCCTTCAAAGACATTATTTTGTTGCTGGGTAGCGATACTTTACTTCTGATGATTGCGTCTTGAATATCTCCAAGTATTGAATTGAGTGTATCAATGTTTATTATTATTGTGAGCAATTCCAGTTCAGTCAGTACAATTTGGTTGGCGATTGAAGTATTGACTACAACTTTGTTTATGGCGTCTATTAATAACTGGATTCTCTTATCGATTTGATTGTTTATTTGAAATTGATGGTTGTTTCCGTTTATAAGTTCGTTCATCGTGATATTGATCATACGTAGGTCCTGAGAGTCTGGATTTCCTGCTAACCATTTCCAAGCTGTGCCCAGAGTGTCCCATCTTCTGTGTCAAGTGTGTTCGGCGGTTTTATTTGATAAAAGTTATCGTATATTTTTTTACATTTTTGTTTAATTATCGTGTATAGTTCCAACTTGTCTTCTACTCTATCGGTTACAATATTGTTAATAGTATCAATAGCATTTTCTAGGTTAGTGAGATTTATTGGGTGAATTATTTTTATTACCCCTGTCTGAATTTTACAATTATTAATTTTTAGCAATAAAAGAGGATCTTGGTGCAAGTTCCTTATTTCTAATTTTTGTGTTTTTCATTTACAATTACAAATTTTACAAAAATAAATATGAACAAGTGTGTGAATAACATTTCTGAAATGAGAAGATTTTACATTAAATCCGGTTGTGGAATGTGAGTTCTACAATGGTTCGGGTATTACTATTTGGAATTTTATATTTATTTGTGTTATAAATTTCAATTATGGTGGAATGGGTTTTTTCAACCTGTCCATTTGATTCTGATGAGGAAGCGTATTCTATAGTTTAATGTTTAAATTACTTAAATATTCCTTGAACTGTATTGATTTAAATGTAGTTTCGTCGTCTGAGATAATTTGGTTAGGTATTCAAAAAATAGTGAAATATTTTGTTATCGCACTTCTGATATCGCTGAAATTTTTTGTATCGATATGTATCATTTGGAGATGTTTTAAAAAGGCGTCTATTACAGACAAAAAATTAGTCTTATTAATTATGAATACTATATATCGATATGTATCCTTTCTAGAGGCTTTTTCGTACTTGGTCTTGGGGACAATTTGATATTGTAAGGTTTCCTGTCGTATTTATGAATATTGCAATTATTACAACTATTAATGCAACTCTTGATTTTCTTTATGATGTTTGGGAAGTAATAGGATCGTTTAATTTGGTTCTCTACTTCTTTAATACCTCTATGTGCTCTATCGTGCTCTTTTATGATTAAAGTATCCTGCCTATCCTCATTAGTTACATCTTGTACTATTTTACTAACGAGTACGAAGTGACCATTTTGTGAAAAATTTTCTCTATATGATTGTTGAATTTTTCCGTACAGGATTTCAGGGTGCGAGTATCGCGGTTTGTTTATTATTGTGATAGGTTTTAAGGTAATGAGTTATATCTTCTTTACTAAAATTGCCTTTAACAATTATAACTCTGTGTACGTTGATGATAGTGTCAATTCTCGAAATTCGGAACATTTATCTGATTCCTATAATAATTTACAGGTCGTTCAGAAAAATGTAGAAAATATTCATCCAAAGTATTGGCTGAATGAATTGTGTGATTCTGCATAGAATCGTCTTTGTCGTTCGAATTCTGTCTATTTCTGTCATATTCACGTGAAGTGATGTTATTCTCATTGAAGTTTATTTCCGTCTCTTTATCGATGTTGGGTATTCTGCTTAATTCGTCCGCATTAAGTTATTAAGTTTTCTAACTCTAACCGCCATCTTAGAATTTTGGATTTTTTCTCCGTAGTTTTAATGAAAGTAATTGGCTTGTGGTCGGTCACAAGTGTAAATTTATTACCGTGTAGGTATGGCTATGGCTTGTATTTCTTTACGGCCCATATAATAGCTAACGCTTCTTTCTCATTAGTCGCGTAATTGGTTTCGGTGGAATTTAGGCTCCTTGATGCAAAAGCATAGTCTGATGCGTCGGTTGTTATTATAAATTGTTTCGAAAAGTCCGGATAGGCCAATATTTGGTCTGTTGACAATATTTCTTTTAATGTTTCGAACGCTTTTATATAGTCGGGATCTTGTACATCGACGTCTTTCTCTTTTTTCAAAAGTTTGGTCATTGGTTTCGTAATTTTTGAATAATCCCTAATGAAGTGTCTATAATAACCTGCAAGTCCGAGGAACTGTTTGACTTACTTCTGTGTCGTCGGTAATGGCCATTCAATGATTTTTTGGACTTTATCGGGATTTGGTTTTACCCCATATCCTGAGTGATAAGGTGTCCGAGGAATTCAGTTTCTCTTTTTAGAAACTCACATTTGTCCAGTTGTATTTTTAGGTTGAATTGTGCAAGACGTTTTAAAACCTTGCAAAGATTTTCAATGTGGTTTTCCAGATTGAAACCCACAATTATGATATCGTCTAGATATACATAGCAAACTTCTCCCACTAAGCCGTTTAATACGTGATTCATTGCACGTTGAATAGTTGCTGGGCCATTTTTTTAACCCAAAATGCAGTTTTTGCTTGGTATTTTCTGTCCATCGAGATTTGATGAAATCCAGATTCTAGGTCAAGGGTTGAGAAATACACAGATTTCCCGAGACTGTCAAGAATCTCATCAATTTGAGGGATTGCAAATTTATCGTTTATTGTTTTTTCGTTCAATTTCCTATAGTCGATAACGACTTTTACTTTTTGGATTCCAGAGGCATCTGCCATTTTTGGCACTACCCAAATTGGAGATGAATACGGGCTGTTTGAATTCCGTATAATTCCACTATCCAGTAATTCTTGAATTTGGTCAGTCACATCCTTTTTGTAATGGTTTCGTCTGTTGTTAATATCTTATGTTCGATTACTGTTGTCGATGAAAGTTTCTCATTTTGTTTCAACAGTACATCCTGATGTTCGTGGATTGTTTTTATTAGCATTTCCTTTTCGATTTTACTTAAATGATTTGTTCGGTTTAGACTTTCAATTATCTTTTTGTCCACTGGTGTGTTTAAATTAATTGGAATAGGTTCGATTATCTCGAAATTGTTTACTACGAGTCCTAACTTAGATAATTTTGAAGGTGGTTCTGGATTGTCTGATGTTATATTAACAGTGGTTTTAAAATTCTCGGCCGTGTATATGCCTGGTAATATTGTGATTTCGTCATTTAATTTTGAATATTCCAAAACTACCCAATCCCCATTTGTTTTGGTATTGAACGTTACTGTATGATTATAGAAATTTTTTGTTGGGTAATAACGGTAGAACTTTAAAGTTTTATTATTTAAAGATATTGTACTAGATTTATAGTCAATCTTAGCGTTCATTGTCGCCAAGATACCATCAAAAAATGTATGGAAACTAAATTCGTAGTAGGTTTGTTGGGCAAATTGAACCCAAGAAAATTGATTTTGCCTTTTGTTGAAAGATTTTGTGTTCCTAGAACATTCTTTACCGTTGTTGTATCAGATTCTAAGCGATTTTTTGGAATAATGTTTGGCCTTATTATGTTTTTGTTGGCCCCAGTATCTATTAATAATGTTATTGTTTTATAAGTTATTTTGATGTGTCATTTTAGATACGGCAAGAAGTCTAGTCTTCTGTATCTGATTCCTGTCCCTCCCAAAAATTTTCATTTTCGAAATTTGTATTAGCTGGCTCTTTAACATTTTCTGGGGCTTCGTGGTTGTCAATGGGGTTGATTTCAGAACACTCTACAAAACATGGTTTAAGACGATCTATTGATATTCGTACCTACCTGCTTGCCTTTAATGCTTATTACAAAATTTTTCTCCGCTCGACTGATCACCAAATATGGACCATCATATGGTAACTATAAAGATTTACGCACCGTATCTGCACATACCAGAACATGAGAACAAGTATTTAGTGATTTAAAAATAAATCCACGATCATTCGGCGTGTGTCGTGTAGGTGGATGTGGGCGCAGCTCTTTAAAGTTTTCTCTAAGAGAAATAACGAAATCTGACTGTAACTTAAGAACTTTTGTCTCTTCAACAAGTTGTCCCGGAATGCGTATCGACGTATCGTAGACAAGTTCAGCAGACGTTGTCTCAAAATCTTCGCGAAAAGCTGTCCGAAGTCCCAACAAAATTGTGGGGATCGACCGTGTCCAATCTGGCCTATTACTGCTCATAATTGCGGCTTTTAGTGTTCTGTGCCATCGTTCGATAAATCCGTTAGCTTTAGGATTATAGCTTGTAGTTCGTTTTCTCTCGAATCCTAATAATTTTGGTAATTCTGAAAACAATTCAGACTCAAGCTGAGAACCTTGGTCTGTCACAATAGATTCTGGGACTCCAAATCGAGTTACCCAACCACTCAGTACAGCCAGGGCTACCGTTTCGACTCGAATATCTGCGTATTGCCTCTGGCCAACGAGTGAACCTATCTATCATTGTCACGCAGTAACGATGACCATCAGAGGAGGGAAGGGGTCCGATTATATCCAAATGAATTTGTGAGTGATCAGTTTAACAGAAGCGGAAATACCCGGATGAGCTAAATCAAGAACCGATTTAAAAATAATTCTCCTGAACTCGCTAGGTATGTACGGCCTGTTAACGCGCGTTGAGGTTTCACAAATTACCGAACCGGACACCGGAACCTTTTCGAACTTCAATTGTCGGCTATTTTCCATGAGGACCTTTAACTCTGCATCGTCTTATTGTGCATCGGCGATCCGTTCGTAATCAATGGTCGCTGGTATTGAAATTTCATCGATCCGTGATAATGTGTCGGCCACAACATTCTCTATCCCTACCACATGTCGAATATCGGTGGTAAACTGCCCGATAAAATCTAACTGACGGAATTGCCTTGGGGAAGCTATGGCCGGATTTTGCTTAAATGCAAAAGATAGATTGTAAATATTCGTCCTTCTAACAGGTATCGGAAACGGAATAGAAAGCAAGCGGTTACCAAACTTCGGAAACTTTTTGTTGCACAACCGCACCCAGTGCCTTGTCCGATGCGTCTACCATAACAGCAAGCTGTGCTTCTGGATTGGGGTGCACCAATCGAGTGGATTCCGCCAACTGTTTTTTCCCGTAATTAAATGCTTCTATGGCTTCGGCCGTCCAATTTATTTTGCGTTTGTCATTCCTCTTACTACCTTTTAGGTAGTCATTGAGTAGCGCTTGATTACCTCCGGCATGTGGAATGAATCGTCTATAAAAATTTAGCATTCCGAGAAATCGCCTGATCTGCTTAATTGTTTCTGGCCGCTCGAATTTATTTATGGCTTCGACTCTTGCTACCATTGGTTTAATACCCTGTGCATTTAGCGTGTGTCCGAGAAAATCTGTTTCATTCGTAGCGAATACACATTTTTCTAAGTTAATCACCAGACTTGCGTCTTTCAATCGTTGAAATTTGATTTTCAGGTGATCTCGATGTTCATCACGGGTACGCGATGCGATCAACAAATCATCGATATACACAAAACAAAAATTTAATCCTCTTAAGATGGCATGCATGAAACGTTGGAAGGACTGCGCAGCGTTTCGCAAACCAAACGTCATTTTAGTGAACTCAAAGAGTCCGAATGGCGTTGTAATCGCCATTTTAGGAATATCGCAAGCCTTTATAGGTATTTGATGGAATGCGCGTACCAGGTCTATTGTTGTGAAAACAGTAGTACATCCGTCTAATTGAAACGAGAAATCCTGCAAATGAGGAATTGGATATTTGTCTGGTTGAGTTACGTTATTAAGCGCCCTATAGTCTCCGCACGGTCTCCAATCTCCATTTTTCTTAGCTACAAGATGGAGTGGACTCGACCATGGACTGCTAGAGGGTCTACAAATACCCTGGAATTGCATAAATTCGAATCCCTTCTGCGCAATGTTTAGTTTCTCAGGCGAAAGGCGTCTTGTTTTAACGGATATCGGTGGCCCACGTGTCACTATGGAATGTGTTACGTTGTGTTTAATCGGTTCTGAAAATGCTGTATTTATATGCGTTATATCCTTAAATTCAGCCAGCAGAGACGTAATTTCTTGAGCTATTGCTTGATAATTTACACAAGTTAAAATGTTACCTGGAGTTCTCGAAATCTCGCAGAGTGATGAAACTGATGTGAGGGGTCCAACAGACATTTACGTTTTTATGTCAACTAATAGACCATACCGGCTAAGAAAGTCAGCTCCGATTATGGCCACTGTGACATCAGCAATAACAAAAGTTTAAAAAAATATTCGCCTGAGCCCTAAATCCAGTTGAATTGTTTTGTTCCCATATGTGTTAACCTTGGTTGTGTTAGCTGCGTATAACGAAAAATCCGATTTTCCTCGAGATTTATCTTTTTGTGATGCCGGGAGTACTGATATTTCTGCGCCGGTGTCAATCAGATATTTATTGTGGGAAGACTTATCATAAATTATAAGGCGACATTGGTTTTGTGTGTCATGATACGCCGCCGAATGTGATGACATTACTAATTTTTTGAATCATATTTGGTGGAGTCGTAAAACTTGCGACTGTCTACGCATTTTTTTGCTTTTTCGCCAAAACGATAATGGTACCAGCAAATTCCGTCCTTAACCGATGTGTGCGTACGCGATCTAGAACTAGATCTTTGGCGATAACGCAAATTCTGATTTATGGATTTGCTTCGATTACGGCTAAAGTGTCCCGATTGCTTCAATGCCTGTGTTAATTCATTAATTTGGGCCTGTAAATTCCGATTCCAACCTTCCAATCTCTCTAAATTCGATTGTACCAGATTCGTTGTTCGAATCATTGAATCTGCATTGTGTCCACTTTTAGTGTTACAAGTAACCTCCATTATGGATGGTACACGCTTCCAACACTCTATCGGCTAATTGTGCAACCTCCTCCAATCCGCCAGTACTGCTCGCCAATACCGTACGAACCCTCGTCGGCAGTTTAGCATCCCACAATACCTGGAGTGTTTCCGCCGGAAACATTGTCAATATCTGCGGTATTATCCTGAATGTTTTGACCCTTTATAGAAATGAGTCATGCAATTGTCATAATTTTAATGAAACGCTTGAAAGAATAAGTTGTAGTACTTCTAGGAATTGTATTTGTGTTGGCGATTTTAATTTAAATATTAAAGATTAACGAGATGTAATTGCACAAAAGCATTGTCACACAGTAACTGGTAGTGGCCATCGATCATATTTTATCAAATATATTATATCGCTAAAAAGGACGTTTCCTTTTTCGATCACCGTCAAATTTCAATCTCTATTGATTGTAAAAGACTCGTGACACTAGATTTTTGAATAAAGTGTCTAACATTAAGCGTATTTTGTTGACAAAAGCCTATCTTTCCAAATAAAATATAAATTTAATATATAAGTCGGAAATGTAGCTTGATATACAGGGATAAATTTCCAAATAAAACATGTTCGGCTTCTCTCGATTCTCAAATTGCAATAATTATTTTTTGTATATAAAATTGGTTTATAATTCCTTTTCGATAATACCGTTTGCTAGTAAATCTTCAGCACTTCGCATTTTAATGCCCATCACCAGCTCAAATGGAGTCATCCTAATGCTTCTTTGGTATGTATTACTAATGAAACGTTGCACCTTAGGCACATGTTTATACCACTCACCCGGCTTTTCCAGAGAAAATTTAGTCAACACTGGTACGACTATTTGGTTTACCCGTTCCACTTGCCCGTTCCCCGTATGTACACCTGTGGTTGTTGTGTAGTGCTGAATATTTTCAATTTTCCAATAATGCGAGAATTCCTCCGATGTAAAAGAGGTGCCTTTGTCCGAATTGATGCACCTGGGATTACCAAATATAGTTTTTTACAACTCAAGCTTCTTCATGGACTCTTTGGATGTCGTGGTTGTCGTAGGATACAGCTATATGAACTTGGAAAACCCGTCTATCACGTACAATATATAGTTATATTTTTTTGTTAGTATCCGACAATTTCCCTAAATGATCGATGTGGAATGTCGATAATAGCAAATCCCTTTTTGGTGTTGGCCGAAGTAGCCCATCTTGCAACCTTCTCTTCCTTTCGGACAGAATGCATGGGATGCAGTTTTGGATGCACAACTTTACACAACTGACGCATCACTAGTTCTTTCCTGAATAACCATCACAACTGGATTAAGACTCAAAGCGTCGACGTGTCGCATACGACGGCTTGGAAGATGTTCCAACTCGTAATTGAACTCCTGTAGCCTCAACGCCCATCCTGCTATCCGTGAATTGATTTCTCTCTTTTCCATCGTGACCTTAAATGCTGCACAATCGGTTACTATGCTAAATTTGAGTCCCAGCAAATAAACGCGGAATTTGCTCAAAGCCCTCACGATTGCCAATACCCCCAACTGGTACCTGTCATACTTCTCCTCTGATGATGAAGTTTTGCGAGAATAGTAGAAAACGTTGTAACAAAATTCCTCCAAGGCCCGTTCGATTGCCTCCCTCAACAGATCTGATAGCGGCTTTGCGAGTATCACATAATCTTCTACAAATTTTCGGAAGTAGCCCGTTAAACCCAGAAAACTTTGTAATTTGGAAACTTTTCAATGGCTTTTAACTTCTCACGTTCTGGTTTCACTCGTCTCTCCTCAATCTCATACAACAGATAATTTATTTTCGTACCCAAAAATTGGCATTTTTCCCAATTAATCTCCAAACCATTCCTGGCTGCTACGTCTAACACTTTTCCTAAATTTTTAACACCTTAATTTATAGTTTTCGATGGCACAATTAAATCGTCCATATAAATGCACACAATCTTTTGGCGAGACAAATCGTTAAATATTGAGTTGATGAATCTCTGGAATACTGCTGGCGAATTACACAGACCAAAAGAGACCTTTAGAAATTCGTAATGACCGTCCGGCACAACGAACGCCGTATATTTCACCAACTCCTTCGTAATCGATACATGGAAAAAACCATTCTTGAGATCAAGGGATGAAAAGTATTTCGAACCCTGGAGCTGATCGATCTGGTCTTCGATCAACGGCAGAGGATATCTATCTTTAACCACCAATCGTCTTAATTTCCGGAAATAAACACATAATCGTATCGATCCATCTTTTTTCGTAGCCAACACCACAGGACTTGCGTACTCCGATGAACTCTCTCGTATAGTTTTGTTCTCCAGCCACTCATGAATTTGTTTTCGAACAACCTGTAGTTACGTCGGTGACAAGCGGCGTGATTTTTGATGAACTGGTTGGTTGCTGTTCAACACTATGATCATTTCCACTTCACTTCTCACTTGAATCTTCAGGTTCATTGATTCCTCACATTGTACAGTGAAAACTCCGCCTTCTAGTATAAATTTCTTTATCGTGATTGAACTCGGAGTGATTACGGTATGGTTTTACTAATCAACTCTCGTCCAAGGATGATGTCTACCCCGAAAATGTCATGACACGGTCTTCCCAATTCTCGATATTTAAAGATTTAAATTTGGATTCGGAAATCAAATTGATGTCACTGCCACTATCTATCAAAGCCATCAAACTTCGACCTTTAGTTGAAATTCCGTTAAATCATGAACAACCAGCTGATTGACTGCTGCAACAGACTTCCTCACATCGCTATTCTCCCACTTAGTAGAAATGTGTCCAAATTCCCCATATTTAGAGCACTTCGTTCACTTTCGTTTGTTCAGAAACTCTTTTGCTGTATGACCATTATCACACACATAGCATCGGATAGTTGAACGGGAAAATCTTTTGCGTTGTTGCCCAGAATCGTTAATTGAAGTTGGCGTAATTGGCTTAGTTTATAAAACTTTTTTGTTGAATTCCGCGTCTTGGATGCCATCTACGCAATGCTGAATAATAGACAAGTCATCAACTTTGCTATGTCTTCCTAGTTCACGCAAAGACTCGTCTGGTTTTTTCTTTCGCTTGGATAATTGGCGATGTATAGCCCTTACGGTCACAGAAAATTCAGCCTTTAAAAATGTTTTTAATTTGTCCCACGTGTCCATATTTTCGGCACACCGTAACCCAATTTTTGCAGTATCTTCAAGTAGCCTCTTGCCGAAAATCAGCTTATCCAAATCGCTCCACCTAGATGTTTCTGCAATCTCCTGAAAATAGTCTAAGAACTTATCGATGAAATAATTATCGTCACCACTGAAGGTGTTCATTGATTCCTTTACGTCATTAAACGTGTACCGTTGCTACGGGATGACCACTGTTTTGCCACCGACTACCACATTGCTTGTCAACAACTCTTGCACTAAAATTTGCCCAAGAAAATGCGCTACACGCCAAACCAGCTACACACCAAATCCGCTACATACCAAATCCGCTACACACCATACACGTTACACCGTATAATTTCGCCACCACTTTTTTTTATTTTATTTTTTCACGTGATTAAACTCGTCTCTTAACTCGCGACACAACGCACTCAAGTAAAATAATAAAATTCGATAACTCGTTTATTCGGTGTACAACATCCCGGTTGAGCCCCCAAGTCGGAAATGCAGCTTGATATACAGATCGAGATTTCGAGATCCGAGAGGCAGTCCATCCTGAACTTACCCAAGTGTTTGCGCCTTCTGAGTGCCAATGCTGGACACGAACAAAGGAAGTGGGCCAACGTCTCTTCCTCCTCTTCATCCAAGCAGCTTCTGCAGAAGTCATTTGGCCCCAGACCTAGCCTTCTTGCATGTTCTCCAAAAAAGCAGTGTCCCGTGAGAACTCCTACTATCGTTTTTAATTCACGTCTGCATAGGGATATTAATGCCCTAGTGCGCCCCAAGTCAAGCTTTGGCCAAACTTGTCTTGCAACTCTACAGATGAGGGTGTTAGACCACCTTTTCCCCCGCTGAGGATAGCGCCTGCTTCCCAAGTGCTTGTCTCAGCGCTGTGATAGGCCTCCCCAGACTTGCCCTTTCCTGTTGCAGCTGGAGAGTCGTACCATGCCTAGCAAGTTCATCCGCCCTGCAGTTCCCCATGACCACCGAGTGACCTGGGACCCAGATTACCTGGATATTGAAATGCTCACCCATATCACTTAGAGATGAGTGACAACTCAACGCCACCCGTGACGCCAAAGACACCGATTCTAACGACAGGATCGCCGCTTGACTGTGTCCACATAGATTGCGATATCATCTGAGGATACCACATTATGCTTCAACCACGTCATGACCTCCTCAATCGCTACCACTTCAGCTTGGTACACGCTGCAGTAATCAGGGAGACGAATAGAAATGTTTATATTTAATTTGGCACAGAATACTCCAGCTCCCACTTTGCCGTCTAGCTTGGAGCCATCTGTGAAGAATTGCAACGCTTCGTTTTCCGATAACGGTCTATCCCTCCAGGATTCCCTTGAAGGGAAGAAGGTCCGAAATCGCTTCTCGAAGCGTAGAGTAGGTTTAATGTAGTCAAGATTCGCCAGCTCATCCTTCAACGATCTAACGATAGTAGAGTGTTCTGTACTAAAACATCTCCACTGAGAGATGGCTGCAAGTCGTACAGCCGTATTTGCCGCCATCTGTTTGCCAAAAATGTCGACCGGAAGAAGGTGCAACTTAACCTCTAAGGCACTTGTCGGTGTCGACCTCAATGCTCCGCTAACAAGCATACAGGCCGTTCATTGCACACTCTCAATCCTACTTTTATAAGTTACCTTGTCCAGAGTTGGCCATCAAACACCTACCCCGTACATGAGTACAGGTCTAACTACAGCGGTGTAGAGCCAGTGTACCAGCTCCGGCTTCAGACCCCATCTATGACCAATGGCGTTCCTACAGGAGTACAAAGCTATAGTAGCTTTGTTGATTCTCTCCAATATATTGGGCCTCCAACTAAGCTTACTGTCTAAGTTAATGCCCAGATATCTAGCGCTATCAGTAAAAGCAAGTCTCGTGTCATTTAAGGTAGGAGGTACAACTACCCGGATTTTGTATTTCTTAGTGAAGAGTACCAGCTCTGTCTTGGACAGGTTAATACCAAGTCCACATTTGCCAGCTCATTTCGTAATGATGGTAAGCGCATTCTGCATTACGTCTACAATCGTGCCCAGGAACTTCCCGGTAATAGCTAAAGCTACGTCGTCTGCGTAAGCGATAACTTCAATAGCCTCTCTCTCCAATTCTAGTAGTAACCCGTTTACCACTATGTTCCAGAGAAGATGGGACAGAACCCCCCTGCGGGGTACCCCTAGTTACTCGCCTCTTGATGGTGGAGTCCCCCAACTTCGAGCTAACAATCTTACTTCCCAGCATATAATTGATTATCCTTCTCAGAGGAACGTCCACCTCCAAAAATGACAATCCCGCCTTGATTGCCTCCGCTTTCACATTATTAAAGGCGCCCTCTATTTCCAAGAAGGCCACCAAACAGAATTCCCTCGAATTAATCGATTTCTTAATCGTACATACCAAGGCGTGCAGAGCAGTGTCCACAGATCTACCCTTTGTTTACGCATGCTGAGACGGTGCCCGCTTCCTGGCACCTATTTTATCTCTAATATATACATCCAGCAGCCTTTCCAAGGTTTTCAAAAGAAAGAATGATAGAGATTGGTCTTAGGTCCTTAGGATGGGCATGTGAGCTTTTCCCCGCTTTCGGTATAAACACCACATTGACCTCTGTCCAGTACCTAGGAATATAGCCCAGCTTCAAACACCCTTTGAATATAGCTTCCAGGTAGGGAAGAATAATTACTGAGGTGTTTTGAAGTTTCGCTGGTATAATTTGATCCGGACCAGCTGATTTTAATGGTTTAAAACCCCTCAGTGCCCATAGGATCCGTTTCCTGGTTACGATATCCTCTGTGAACACTGGAACAACTCAACAGGTCTTCAAAGCTCCCTGGGAAGTATGGTTCGAAGAGAAGTTCCAGAGATTCTCCACTAGAAGCTGTCCAAGATCCGTCCGGTTTTATCAAAAAACTGGGACTAGCTGTACTTTTGGAAAGAATCTTCCTAAGGCGGGAGGTTTCGGATACCTCTTCTTAGGCTTAGCCAGAGGGCAGGCAGCACGGAAGGATCGGTTGGATGCACTAGTAACGCTAGCCACCATGTCCTCCAGCTCCCCAACGGTCGTCGGGGGCTCCAGAGCAACAAATCCTTCAATAATTCCCCATATTTGCTTCAGTTAGTCCTTCTAGGGTTCCTGAGGGCTTCCCGGGTAGCAGGGTGAATATCGAGGCTATAGGTTAAATACCGATGTTTAAATAAACACAATTTTATTTGATTTAATGTTATTTTTCACATTATTCAAATCTTTCAGCGGCTATTCAAAAGCACACTGTTGTAGTTACGAGTAAATCAAACTTTAAAAACCTTGGATTAAGAGTGAAATCTTAAGCATTATGAAGAATCGTGATAATTTCGCCAAATTAAATCGTGTAACTACCCTCATAATCATCGCCAAACTAGATTATTATTGGCACCAGATTTCTAGTGACATTAACTGTAGGAAACCTTGGTCAGTTTTTAATGAAGCTATATTTAACAAAATTCCGAATGAAAATGTTTCCACTGAACTTGCTGAACTGAATTAAATGGTTCGTTGCCAAGTACCTATTTATTTAACTTACATAACCATCGTAATAATTATTAAGATGAGCTATTTTAAAAGAACCAGTCAAATAACTCCCAGGGAAAGGACTAAATAAACAAAAGTGTAGATACAATAGTTGCGGGAAATCAAATTATGAGTTTGAATTTGACCTTGAAGTCAAATTTCAGGTTAAATTTGTTTTTTTTGTAAATGGAAATACCTATTTTTGAATCGATTCTAAAAGATGATACTGTATGGCTCAACGTAGAATTTCACGCGCTTTTTCAATAGAATCCAGAGTCCAAAACCGACTTAAACTTGAATTACCTTGAAATTAGACCTAAAAGGCCAAATTCAGAGCAAACAAAAAAAAAATTAGTTCGAATTTATCAAAGCCATCAACTATTTAAAAAAATTATTAAAGAAATGGCGTTTTAGTCGAAATGTTGAAAATACCAAAGTCTATTTATTTTTAGTGTTATAGTAAAGCCGTATTATACAAACTGTGTTAAGCAAAATTTTTGGCGCATTTTGTAGACAGTGTTGTAGCGAAACCATGTTATAAAAGTATCGTGTTACACGAGGATTACCTGTGTACTACACAAAATTGTATGATAAAAACACAGACTATCTTCAAAAGTCATAAAGGCTAATTAAATTTTACTATCGTACTGTGTTACGTTTTGACCTGTGTAAAGTTTGGACGTAAACTCGATGTGCGCTTAATAAAATTAAATTAGTGTGTGAATAAACTGTGTTAACAAAGTGTGTGTTTTTAAATTGAATAAAAACAAAAAAAAAAAAAAAACATAAGTGTGTAATGTACAAGTGAGAGGCCTAGAAAGATCACAATCTACATAAGTCTTCAACGGGAGTAATATGTCATGTAGAGAACTGTATGTGCGCAGTGTAACCAAAAAGGGCAAAGTGCAACGCGACACTAAGTAAAAACAAATAAAAAAAAAAAAAAATCCGCGAGCAAAATACTACACCAACGGCAAATTTAGTTATACAGCAGTAAACATAATTAATTTCTGATGTTAATGAAAGTATAATGTCCAATCATTAATACAAGCGGAATTGAACGCGTAGTTGACTATTTTGCGAAACTCGCCAGCAGAAGCAAAGCGTCATAAATTGAACAAGGTTCAGATTAAATTTTGAATCAATAATAGCTTTTCCACTTTAGAGTTCGGAGCTTCCCAAAAAATGTTATAAAGGAAAAGTCTCCGTCAATTTAGTTAAGACACGCATCAACGTTCTGCTCAAATTATAAAGGTTGCCCATTATACCTGGATTTGAAGTGTAAAACCAATCTAAAATTGCTCAAGACAAATTCCAATCAAAGATCTAAGAGCCTTTTCATAATTTGAAGTTTTTGTTAAAATGTTTTATGAATATAAATTATGTACAATATTTACAAAAAATGTTGAACTTTCAGTTTTATAAGCTTTCACGTTTTAACCCAAATCATTTACTTTTTATTCTAAAATTTGATGGTGTAAAGGAAGTTGGAGTTTTGGAATAAATTTTGAATATTTCTTTTCAATAGGCTTTAATCTTGACAATTAATCCATACTTTTTGGGTTTGATCTTAACATTTTTGGGCAAAAGCCCAAAATTTTAATAATTTCATGGTTTTAGTAAAAAGTTTTATGAAAATGTTGAGAGTTTTAGTTTTAAGAGCTTTCACTTATCGAAGCTTTATAAACTAAACATTTGCTTCAAAATTTGACATTACAAGGGATGACGGAACTTTGGGTAGGATTTAGTATATTTGTGTTCAAAGTAAATTATTAAGATCTTTTAGTTTTAAGAGCTTCCACGTATCGAAGCTTTTCGATATTTTTTGGAAAAAAATTCAAAATATTTGTTCTCGATGTAGATAGCATGAATACTCCAGCCCAGCAGTCAACATCTTCAATTTCAAAAAATGTTATGAACAACTATATTATTGGCACTGGTAGCGGTGTTACCTTACGTGCTGTGGAGCCTCGAAAACAGATTTTTGTCTCCAGACTTCACCCGGATGTTACTGAAGCAAATATCAGGCAATATTTGCTAGACAATTTCAATTTGTCGGAAGTATTTGTTCATCGCTTTACACCAAAATTAAAGGATAATTTCAAACAGGATTACTCATCATTTAAAATAAAAATTTCTGTTACTATGTTTGACAAATTAATGGATCCAACTTCTTGGCCAGCTGGTGTTCTAGTGAAGGAATTCCAAAATATACCTAAGAGTCATCCTTTTTTAGGGCTACGCCAACCCAATCCACAAGGTTTTTTTAGATTGTACTTCAAACGGTGGTAAGGCTGTTCCAGGTGATAGTCTGCAGGTTAGTGCCAGTTCTTGTTTATGGTTTGGTCATCTAAATGTTCGTAGTTTAGTTAAACATTTTAATGACATTACTATACTGTTGGATGTTTACAAATTTGATTTTCTTGCGTTAACGGAAACTCTACTTAACGGTAAAATTTCAGACAAGTCACTACATATTAATAATTATAAATTAATACGTTTCGATCGTATAAATAATACACGATGGGGTGGGGTTGGTATTTATTTCAGGGATACTTTAAAAGTCTGTAAATTATTTTCTGGCACATTTGGAAAAGTTGAAATTTTGGCATCTGAACTTATTGGACGGTTTGGAAAAATTCTTATTTTGATTGTTTATAACCCGCCTCCGGCTTGTACGGAGGATATTAATAATTTACAAATAATTTTTTCTCAATATGTTTTTCAGTATGTAAAAGTTATTTGCTGCGGTGATTTTAATTTTAACATGTTGACTAACAATAAACTTAGTGATTGGTTGAGTTTGTACAATTTATATTATTTACCTTTTAAACCGACTAGATTAGATAACAGCTTGTTGGATTTGATCATTTTGTATGAGCCTGATAGGCATAATATTATTTCTTTTGGGCAACATGCTGTTCCTGCTATTTCTGATCACGACTTGGTTTTTGCATGCTATAAATTCTGTCGAGTCAGGGATAAAATTTCCTATACCGTAGTTGCTGATGTTAAAGCGATTGAACGTGAGAGTTTTGTAAGTTGTTTCTTTTCGTTGGATTGGTTGAATTTTGGTTTTTATGCGGATGTGAATGATATGGTTGAGGAATTCAACTTAAACCTTTTACAGTTGGATAATATCTGTGTGCCTCGTAAGAGAGTTTTAAATAGGTGTCCTACTGCTCCGTGGTTAAATGCTTATATTTTGGATTTAATGGAGCGTAGAGATTTGGTTTATAAAAAATATAAAAAATATGGATTGGAGCATGATTTGGCTTCCTTTAAGTACTATAGAAATAAAACCAACAAATGCATTAATGACGCTAAGCATTCATTCTATTTTGGGAATGTATACAATTCTAAAAGAACGTGGGTCAATTTAAAAAAGCTTGGAGTTTTAGGTACATCAAATGAGGCAGTCATTATGTTTTCTGCCGAAGAAATTTTGAATGGAATTTGTAAGTTTAGTGATTCTGTTGGTGTTTTACCTTTACCTAATTCTAATTTTATTAGTTCGGTAAGCTACGCGTTTGTATTTGATTGTGTTGATGAGCTTATGGTGCTGAATGCGATTCGTGCTGTTAAATCGGATCTAATGGCATATGATAATATAAACTTTAAAGTACTTAAATTGTTTATTGAATTATTTCTGCCTCATATCACATTTATTATTAACCAATGTTTAACGAAATCGGTGTTTCCTGATTTGTGGAAGGTTGCTTCTATCATTCCCCTGCCTAAAAAGGATGTGGTTTCTGGTATTGGTGATATTCGTCCGATAAGTATTTTACCGGCGTTATCAAAGGTACTAGAGAAAATTATTCAACTCCAAATTACCGAACACCTTATCCGGTTTGATTTTCTAAGCAAATTTCAATCAGGATACAAACCTGGTCATAGCACTACCACTGCACTGGTGCATATAGTTGATGATCTATCAACTATTCTGGACAAGGGCCATTCATTTGGTATTTTAGTCCTTTTAGACTTTTCTAAAGCTTTTTATTGTGTTAACCATATCCACTTGCTTCAGAAGTTACATTTGTATTATACATTTTCGAATTCTGCTATTATGTTGCTTCATTCTTATTTGAGCGACCGCAAACATTTCGTAAAGCATGGAGAAGCTCAATCGAGTATTCGAGGAGTATTTGACGGGGTGCCTCAGGGTTCTATTTTGGGGACTTTGCTTTTCTCCATTTATATTAATGATCTGCTTGGGCATATTCGGAATTGTCGATTTCATCTTTATGCTGATGATTTGCAATTGTATATTGGTGGCGATTTTTCAGAGTTGGATGAGATTGTCATGCGACTTAATGCAGATCTTAAAAATGTTTCCTTATGGGCCAAGAATAATTCACTTGCTATTAATCCCACTAAAAGTAAAGCATTATTGCTTTCTACAAATAATTCTCATAATATAGCACCTCTGATTTATTTAGACAATGATATTATCTCATTTGTGCCTACAGTTAATAACTTGGGACTAATATTGAACCCTAAACTCACTTGGATTGATCATATAAAATCCCTATGCCAGCGTGTTAATTATTGTCTATACTCGCTTAGGTTAATAAAAAAGTTTTGTCCAGTGAATTTACGCATATATCTTGTTAAAAGTCTGATTATACCAATTTTCACATATTGTGATGTAATATTTAATAACTGTGATAGTACTTCTAGGCGTTTACTTGAGGTTACGTTTAATAACTGCATTCGATATGTTTATGACCTTAGGAAGTTTCACCATGTCTCTGAATTTAGGGTTTCTATTATTGGATGTGACTTGTTTGAATTTTATCGTTATAGAGCTGCGGCTTTTATTTTCCGTATTATTAAAACGGGTAAACCATTGTATTTACATGAGAAGTTAGATTTTTCTACATCGTTGCGAACAAGAAATGTCAACTTGCCTATCAATAGGACAAAGGTTTACAATAACTCCTGTTTGGTGAACATGATTGTCATTTGGAACAGCCTACCACTGGAACTAAAGAATATTGGTTCTTTGAATATTTTTAAAGGATTAATGTTAAAATTGGTACAAGGTAATCTAAATTTTTGATTGATTGGTGTAAATAGTATGTATATAATGTATATATGTTTATGTATATATTTTGTATATATATTATCTTTGTATATTTTGTTTTATTCTTTGTGTTAATTTTAAATTTTGTCTGTTATTCTCTACTTTAATTATTGTATATATTCATGTTGTACAAAAACATTAGGTTTAAACAGCATTGGCTAATTGATAAATAAATAAATAAAATATATAAATAAAAATATCCTTTGTCGAAAATGTGTTTCCATTTTCGAGCGTTCCATGTGTAAGAAAACCAATTGGTTTACTCAGATTCAATTTTCAGGGCATATTCGGGCCATCATTCAAAAGTAGATGAAACAGAACGTGGGTGATTTGAATGACCTCAAATAAAACGAAACGTCTTGCAACTCTATATTATGACGAGTTCTAAATATATCGAAAAAGCATCACAAATTTCGAATATAATTTGAAAAATACGTGCTAATGGCCATGTAAAACGTAAATAATCTGGAAATTCTTAAATAATTTCGAATAACCTAAAGGAAATAAGAGAAATATCGGATTTTTGGCATAATCTTAAAAACTCTTTTAAATATCACCATTTAGAATTTATACGTGTAACTCTGCAAGTTTTTACAACTCAAAACTAAGCGCAGAACATTGCCTTACAAAATTCGAATAAATTCAAAAATCTTTAAAAATCTCGAAAAACTTAAGAAATCTAGAATAAACCGTGGAATAATCTCGATTACCCCAGAAAAATTCGAAAAATCTCTATATTATGTGAATATCGATTGATCTCGAACAATTTCAATAATACCGAAAAATCTGGATATTAATGAATAATATACGGGAAAGACTGTAAAAATCTAGAAAACCCACGAAAATGTTGAAAAATTCCGAAAATTCATGAAGGAACTTATTGTTACTAATTCTACTAAGCAAGTTAAGCCTAAGCTCAACAAAACGATATGCAATTAAGTAAAGAATCCTCGTACCTTATCGGGTAATTTTTTAAATTTCGAACAATCATATTTTTCGAATATCAAATACACCCTACTGCAATTTCCAACGTACTCGAATAATCTCGAAAATCTCGAATAACCTGACTGTTACATAACATCGAATAATCACAAATAAAGTCTCAAACATCACGCATCTCATTTGGATGATAAACTCCAGAAATATTGAGATATTTTAAAAAGTGATCAAAAATGAAACCTGAAACAAGCGGACATGAAATTGGGAAGCGAGAATTTCCAAAATCAGGAGAATCCCACCAAAAACAACCCAAATAAATAAAACACCATCAATTACCATTTAATGGTAATCAAAAAGATCTGCTAAATGAGAAACTATATGTTGAACGAACGCTAATTGATTAAAGAGACTGACTATGGTTTGGCTCAAGTGAGAGAAACAAGCATTTATTTTTAGTCAAGGTTATGTGTTTTTCTAGTTTTTGCTAACACCAGCAGATTACTATATAAGCTTAATTTGATTTGTTAAAGGTTGATTTTTAAATGCAACAAGGGTAAACTTCGATCAAGCAAACATTAAAATCGTTGTCGTTTGATTTTGAAAGCTTTGATTTCAAACGAGATTAGATAATTTTCTTCTAAATCTAAATATCGGTCAGAACCTAAATACATTTTTATTTCTATAGAGTCAGAACCGAGAGGAAATGGTTGAGAATGTCTTAAGAAAATAATTAATAGTAACAGGAATGATTTCTTCTTATTCTAAACATTAGTCCACCGCCTTTTCTTAAAATTTTCCTATAGAAATAAATTAAATTAAATTTGAATAAAAGGACATCTCGTAGGCCCCAATAACCGTGCCCCCGCCCTCCCCCGTGGCTGCGGGTGCTGCGAGTACCTAGGTACACCACTGATCAAATACATCCAAGCAACTATCGGCTGTTTACCGCCTTCCAAAACATGCAATTAACATGGATTTTTTTTAACAAGCTTAGCCCGTATTCTTGAAATTCCCCACAAAGAATCGACTCTCCGGTACAACATGTCATTTCAGTCGAAAATTTATATTGGTTTATACCAGAGCCACCGGGGTGACTTTTTTCGATGAATTTCAAGAATACGGGCCTTTAGTAGTAAATTTCTCGCGGGAGGAGATTATAATCGTATACAATGCTACAACTTTGTTTTATTTTTCTAGATTGCTTATCGTCTGGGCATTTTACATATTGACATACAGATAGAATGAAAATACCTGATTTATTAGAAGATATTGAGGCGGCAACCCAAAGTTGGACCCAAATAATGGAAATACCGGCATCTGCATAATATAAAGCAGTAAAGTCTTTGGCAGTAAAATCAAAGAATCCAACATTACTCAAGTGAAATATCGGCGAATAAAATCGCTATACCGCATTCAGTATTCACATCAAATGAACAAACTAATAACTTACCAGCACAATGATCTGTGATCAGAGTATTACATAATAAATGTATTCATGTGGATATTGTAATATATCTCAAATTACCCCTTAATACATTCCAATAAGGCAACCACCAACAATTTCGAAACGTTTTGAAAAAGTTCAAAGCAATAATAGCCGAAAGACGAACTAGAAGAATTATACAGAATTCAGTTACTCGTTCTCGCAAGCTGTCTTTAAACTTTCCTAAAATAAATTGGCTGATTGGAAGAATCTCAAAACTGTTCCTGGACTATAAGGTTCTGCTATATAAAGCGATCCTGGTCCCCCATATGGATATATGGAATTCAACTACGAGGCTCTATAAGCGCATCAAATATACATCTTCTGCAACGAATGCAAAGAAGAAGCTAATCCAAATTTAAATTAATTAATTAATTAAGACCTAAACAAAATTTAGTAGTTTTAGGTTAAGATTTGGATAATTCTTATTAGTTCGGTGGCTTTAAAAAAAAAAAATTAAAGATTACGAAATTTTGATCCCTTATAAAATCATCGTTCTTAAGTATAAAAACAAAATTAATTTATTTTAAATTATTTATTTACAAATTATTAAAATTTATTATACAATTATTATATAACAACTAGTTTATTTTTCTTCTAAAACACTCTCTATCGCGAACGGCAAACAAAAATAAAAACCACGTTAATTTCATTCAACTAAACAAATTAGAAAATATGGTAATTTAATTAAATGAAATTAATTTCGGTTTTTGTTTTTGTTTGGGCCCCGCGTAAATAATAAAAATAATTTGATTTTTTTTTTGTTCATAAATTTTTACAAAATTTCCCCGTCTATGGCAACAATATATAAAAAAAATAAAAAAATTATAATTTTCCAGTAATTATATAATATTTAATTTATATATATTTTTTTTTTAATTAAGTAAAAGTATTTTTTTTTTTTTTTTTAAATCAGTACACCAATTTTTGTTTTTTTTTACGTATAAAGCTTGGAAAAGTATTTATTTACAGAAATCTTGGTTTTTAGGTCTAAAATATTTAACTTAACGAGTATTAAAAAAAAACATATTTATAATAATTTACATTTAATTGCACCATTTAAATTAATTAACGATTTTTTACCGTTTTATGATGTTTGTTTCATTTGTAACCCCTTAACACTTTTTTTTTTTGTATAACTTAACCTATAAAATAATTTATGCGGATTTTATATGTTTATTTAGTGCGCGCGCAGAATATTTTAAATTACTAAATAATGGGAACAGCCATATAATGCTTACAAAAACCTGGTCTCTCTCTCTTAATTATTAATTTATTTAATTTAATATTAATTTGAATTAATTTTTTTTTTTTTTTCATTTTTAGTTAAAAGTGATTTAATTAGCGAAAAAAGAGAAGGGAATGTAGTTTAATTTCCGTTTAGCAAAATTTTATGTTTTACATGTAATTCAACAACCATAAATCGGTACAGGGTAAGGAATTTTTATACAAGGAAAATAAATAAAAGATTTTAAGAAAAATTAATTCAAATTAATAATAATTTAGCCTTCTAGATTATGTTTTTATTTTATTTTATGTAATTTTTTTGCTATATTTATACAGTGTAAATAGTTATTGTGGTCACACTGTATATATTGTATATATAGAGAACGGCTTTAGTTGTTATTTCTGTATTTGACTAATCACAAAAATTGCCACATTACATAAAATAAAATAAAAAAAAATTAAAAAAAAAAATTGTGAATGGATTTTAATTTTTTAATTTTAAATTACTCTGTCTAGTTTATGTATTGTTTGATTTAATTTAAATGAGTGAGGTTATAAGTCGTGCCTTGAAGTTGACAACACGTTCACTTGTCTGCGCAACTCTCTGTTTAAATAAAATAAGGAAAAAAAAATATATTTAGTACCAAGTAGACATTTGTGGTGTATATGTACTCACAAGAATAAGATCTTGAATTAAATTCGAAAGTCCACGATTGGCGAGGACAAAAAGTCGTGTTACTGGACCGGGAATACCTTCTGTATATCCATCAGTTTTTGTTACACCAACGGCTTCGGGTGCATTCGCTTGTTCATCGGCTTGTTCTGTACCGCTACCACCGCCAACCAGCTAAAAATTATATTATATTATTTTTATTTTTAAACATAATTAATTTTTATTAATTTTTTGTCCTTAATTATATTATTTTGGTGGCTGTGCTATTTAAAAATTTTGTATTTTATAAATAATCGTCTGTCATTTTGTCTGTTGTCAGTGTTAATTATTTTTATTATTTAATTATGAATTAATTTTTTAAATGAATGATTATGAATTATGAAATATTTATGAGGATTAGGAAATTAAATTAATGTTTTTTATAAAATTTATTAATATAATAATTAATTATCATGTGCTTCAAAATTTATATAACTACATACAATACTACAAAAGAGAAGATAGAGGAGGGGAAGACACTACTAAAACACAAGGACCGCGACATTCTGACAGAAGATCATTACGGAACCAAAACAAAAATCTTCAAATTTTTTTTTTTGTTTTTTTGTATCACGGCTGAGAAGAAAGTACGCGCGACGAACAACACAAGACGTTTTCTGCTCAACCGTAATTCAAATGTTCAAGCACCAATTTTTTTTTTTTTTTTTTTGGGGCAGATATTTAGAGAGTATAGGGATTAATTTTTTTTTTACCACAGGATTGAGTCCATCATTTGTTGTGTCGTTCGTACTATCTTCACGTTTTGAATTTAGAGATGCGGTTTTTGATCCTATTAATTTTGATTCTGTGATGCCGCCAAGTGGTTCTGTTCCAGCTACAATACGGTATACAGTTCCGGCAGCTCTAGCAGCACGATCAGCTGTGCGCTATTTTTTTTTTTTTTTTTTTGTTTTTTGGTTAGCGGTTTATATGAAATTTGTAAAACGCGAGTTTTTAAAATAACAACAGTCAAAAAAAATTGTTTTAGTCCAAATAAATAAAACTTTTTTTTAATTTATAAATATTTTTATATGTATACAAAACAACAAATTTAACAAACAAAACAAATTATTAAAAAAAAAATAAATCCCAATAAAATCCAATAACAAATAAAATTATATACACACAGCCCCCAAAATAAATACAATTGACACAAATTATATAGATTTAATCAAAATGTCATAACAAGTCTTATAAATAATAATTCGTTTTGGTAATTTACAAGGTTTTGTTCTGTTTATCACGGAAGATATTTTTTGGACTATTAGTGTACGGTTGTACCCGGGCAAACCTACCCTAAAATCAAGTTGAAACAAAACATTCCTCCTAAGTTTATGGTTGAGCTTAGATAAACCATCGACTAAGCTTGAGTCTTAGTCTTGTTCTAAGCATATAAGTTAATTATTTAAATAAATATCAGTTTAAAATTAATAAAACTTCTGCTAAGTCAAATGAAGGTTTAAGCCTAAGTTTAATGAAACTCCTAAGTATGTCTCATAAAACTCTTGGGTTTAAGTGTTAGTCTAACTCGAAGTTTAATTAAATTATAAATGTGTAAGTCTTAGTTTTAATCGAGGTTTAAGCCTATTTCTAACTTGAGGACTAAGCCTATTTTAATACACACAAGTCTAACTGGGATTATAAGGTTACGTTTTACTGAAGTCTAGCTTGATAACTTAGCTTAAGCCTAAGATTTATGTTAAAAATTAATAAAACTTCTCCTAAGCCAAATAGAAATTTAAGCCTAAGTTACTAATAAATACTCAAACTATAAAGGTTCAAGCCTATTTCTAACTTGAAGTCTAAGCCTATTTTAAAACTCTTAAGTCTAACTGGAGGTTACAATGTTAAGGCTAGCTGAGGTCTAATTGAAAGTCTAGCTCGATAACTTAGAGTAAGCCTAACATTAAATTTAATATTAATACCACTTCTCCTAAGTCAAATGGAGGTTTAAGCCCAAGTTTAAACTCCTAAGTATTAGGTGGATTGGGCTCTTGGCTTTAAGTGATAGTCTAATTCGAGATTCAGTTAAACTGTAAAGGTCTTAGTCTTAACTTTAATCGAGATTCAAGCCTTTTTCTGTATTGAGGTTTAAGCCTATTTTAGTACTCCTAAATCTAACTGGAGATAATAGTGTTATCCCTAAACTGAAGTCTAATTCTATTTCCAGTTAGATAACTTAGCTTAAGCCTAATACGAGTCTAAGCCTACGTTCGCAAAAAATCGTAAGTTTAAGTTTAAGCCTAAGTCTAAGTTGTGGTTCATGCTTAAAACTCCAGATTCAGATGTGTGAATCAAATAATATTTCAAAGTTTTTTCTGAATCTAACTCGACGTTTAATAAAACTTTTAACTTCAAGCCTAAGTGTAACTCAAGGTCTAACTAAATGTTTGTACCTAGGGCGTCAACTTCTAAGACTTAGTTTAACTCGAGGTTTTAATCTAGTCAAAAAATTGTTTTGACTAACCAAAAGTCGAATAAGGATCGAAACTTTAAGTTCGATGTCTACTTGGAGGCTTAAGCCTACGCCTTACAAAATACCTAAGTTTAGTGATAAGAAGTCTTATTTTAACTGGAGAAGCCTTAATTGAACTAGTTCTGACCCGAGGTCTAAGACTAGGCCTCCTAACCTGCTGCTTAAACCTATTGCAATAATTTTGTTAAATTTAAGCCGGAGTGTAACTGGAAGTTTAACCCTAAGTATAATAAAAACCAAACTTTTAAGCTCGGGCTAAATCTAACTGAAGATTATAAACTATTTTTAGCGCGAGGTCTAATTCCGAGTTTAGGTCAAGGGCTAAAGTAACAAAATAACCTATAAGTTTAATCCTAAATCTAAGCTTTGGGCTAAGCTTAAGCCTATCTAGCTATTTAAATATAATAAAACTTCTCGAAGTCTAACTGGGGCTTAGAGCTAAGAGTGATACAACTAGTAAGTTTAAGCCTATGCCTAACTGTAGTTCTAAGCCTTAGTCTAATAAAACTCCCGCCTTTAAGCTTAAGCCTAACTCAAGACCTAATCCTTAGTTTATCTCGGTCTAAGACTAATAAAATACTTAATTTTAAGGCTAAGTCTAACTAAAACTTCAAGCTTAACTTTTATACACGAGTTCTAATTGAAAATGTATTCCTAGATGCATTTAAGCCAAAGCCTAACTCTAGGTGTGTAATTCAAGATATAAGACTAAACCTAATTTTAAATCTAACGGCTAAGTATAATAAAACTCATGGATTTCACTACTAAGTCTGGATATACATTTTACTGGTAATCTAACCCTAAGCCTAATAGAACTCCTTCATTTCAGCTTAAGTCTAATCAAATTTCGAAATTTTGCCCAATTACGGTTCTAGTTAGAGGCATGCCACTAATTTTAATAAAATACTAAGCTTAGGGCTGATGTCTCTGCCTCAGCTTTAATTTTAGTGAAGATTAATCCTAACTGGGCATTGAATCCTAAGTCTAATAAAACTGCAAAATTTAAGTCTAAGCCTAACTTGAGGTCTCAGCCCAAAAATCTAATATTACTGCTAAGCTTAACAAAAGGCCTAAGTTTAAGAGTGTAAGGCTAATTCGAGGCTTACAACTTCCAAGTTTAAACTAAAGTTACCGTTCTTAGTCTAAAGAACTTTAATAAAAATAAGTTTAATTCTAAGTCCAACCCGTGGTCTCAAAATCGAAGAACTTGCCGAGGCATAATTCTAATTTAACTGGAGTTCTAAGATAACTACTAAGTTTAAGTTGAACTCCAGGTCTAGCTCGGGGTCTAAAAGCCATATTTGAGATCTTAACCTTACTCAAATTTATCTACTAGAAGGCTTTGTTATTCCAATCTCTTAATTTAGAGTTGCCAGATTCTAATAAATATCAAATCCACGAATTTGGCCATTTTAGCCAAACAATACTACAATCCACGATAAACAGTATATCTATCACCTGTAACTTCACCCTTGCCACGATCTTCAGTTACATATATATCCCTAAAATGATCACATGCAAAAAACTATCGTCAGTCTTGTATGATCGTGACAGGGTACCAAAAAAAAACAAAACCTAAATTCTCTAAATAAAACAGACAGACAAAAAGCTGTGTAGGAAAAACTTTACAGTAGTGTATGCATTTTTTTGTTTGTTTTTCATGTTTATAATTATTAATATTAAGTGCAGTGTACAGAATAAAATTTTGTTGAGTATAAACGATTTTTGAAAGGTATACTTACACGAATAATATCGAAAAGGAAATTTCCGGATCCACCACCACCAGCGGCAGCTCCTCCAGTACTACCACCAAAACCAAAATTTAAAAATCTGTGCGTACGAAATAAACAAAATACAAACAAATATTAATTATATGTTATAAATACACAGGGTGGTTACTTAATTTAATACCTTTTATTCCTATTCTCATCATCGATTGCTTCCTCATTCTCATCCAAACTTAGTTCGTCGAGCGCAGACGATGATTGTGCAGCTGATTGTGTTTCAGCCAATTGTTGATCTGACGATGATGATGCAACACCGGATGCTGCAGCTTGTGATGCATCATCTTTTGTTTCGTCAATGGCATTTGTTTGTTGACTGGCCAAATCACGAATCACACGTGTTAATTCTTCATTAAAAGCATTTGGATCCATTTCACCATCCTCCCCAGCTACCTACAAGATGAGATGAAATAATGGGATAAAGAAAATAATGATTTGCGTGAGAGGCTTGCGGTTAAATTTTTTTTGTTTTTTAAATGATTAAACTAAATGAAAATTATTTAATGCTTATATTAATAAAATATAAAATGCGGATTAATCACAAAGATCAACGATATGGCGCGTGAAACGTTTTTTTTTGTTTGTTTGTTGGAACCATGCTGGAACATTCATGTGATTTTTTGATGGTTCATTGTGACATACATTTAGAGAAAGAGAGAGATAGTTTTTAGATGATAAATGATTTTTAAAAATGAAGTTAGGATAGAGATGTAAATTAGGTATAATAAATATGAAGGTGTCTTATCTAATCAAGCTTAGAGCATAACTTTACATAAGAAGTGATAAGTAGTGTAAAACTTTCTTTTTATTATTTCTAAACTCGCTACTTCGCTAATTGTTTATAAATAGTGTTTAGTGTGTTCAAATCTCTACAACAATATTACATAATCCGCGATTGATGTAATACATTTTGGGGAAATTTTGGTTTATGTTTGGTTTATTTGTCAAATTGTTTTGTTTACTAAATGAATGAGCATCCACCACACAAACTATATACCTACATACAGAGATAGTGTCTAGTATATTATATAAAATGTGTAAAGTAGTAAAAAAAAGAGTATATCTAATGAATATTGTAATGATGAGTAGTGATGTTTGATGAGCGATTAGTGCGATTTGATTTTCTAGCGAATTAAGTTTTGATCATCATCTTTTAGTGTTGTTTTCTCCATATCAGTACTCTCCGACGACGAATCATTATCACCACCAAATCGTGATGGTATCGATTCTGATTCTATATCAAATTCAACTGTTTTCACTGTAGTTGTCGTTGTGGTTGATGAAATATTAACATCTTCAGCACTATCATCATCATCATCCATGTCTGGTGGAAATGTTGGTAGTGATACACTAACACGACGACCTGTATCGGATTCAGAACTATCATCACCAAAATCATCATCATCATCGTCATCGGTATTGGCGCGATTTGCTGGACGATTTGAGCTGAAACCGCGTAGCAATATTGGTCCAAGTGATCGGATCACAGCTGTTGTGATGGCTTGAATTTTTTGATCGATTATCTACAAACAAAATGTTTTTTTTTTTAGAGCATTTTAGATACACGGCAAACAAAATCGCGAACAAAACTCATTTTTTTAAATTATTTGTGTTAATTATAATGTTGGCAAATAAATTTTAAATAACTAATGTGGTTAATATTAAAGTGAGTTGCAGGCATGCAATATAATATGATGCCGTGTAACGAATTTAATTTGTGTGTATATGTATATATAGTACATGCAATGCATAATTTACTCCATAATCGATATAATTACGAATTAATTATATGTTAGAAATATTTTTTCTTAGAATTGTGCTACAGAGGTACGAATTGAATAATTGTTTTATTTCTCAGAATTACATACATATATTCACGAGTGAGATCACACTGAATTCAAATTCCGATCAAATCGGTTTACAACACTTAAAAGTTCCACTGAAAAAAATCGGTTTTTACAGTTTCGTTATAGTTTCAAGGAATCATGCACGCGATTGCAAAAGCTCCAATGGTGTATTCGGGATTTAGACAGAACTACATAAAAAGTGATATATTGCACAATGATGAACATGCTTTTTACATTTTTCAAAAAGTTTTCCAAAAAGCACAGAAATCTATTAAAATTAACCAGTAAATCCTTAAAGCTTTTCATAAAAATTAACAGTCTGTGCTATTTAAGTGCTAATTACCTAGATTGTGCATTTTGGTGAATAATAAAACTTTATATTAACAGCTTTTCATATTTTAAAAACGGAACTTTATAAAATGTTTAACAATATTTTTGAAAATATAGCATTTTTTGATTTTATTCTATCAAATTGTGACATCAAATTACAAAGTAACAACAACAAAATCAGATTGACAACAACAAGTTTTTTGCTTTTAAATTTTAGTGCTTTATTGGAATATCTAAACCTTATTAACAAACAATTACAAGAAATGTTGAAAACTTCGGTGAATGGAACCAAAATTATTTTTATAAAAATTATGTTTGTGAAAGCTTTCCTAATTAAATATTAAGAAAGCTTTAGATTAAATTAACATTTTAACTAGAAAATGAATTAACAATTTTTTTTAAATTTATCTCAATTTTAGCTTCATTATTTACTTCTATAATTTGAAGCTTCATTGCTTTTGAGCTTTAGCAATTAACACGATCCATATAAAGTTAAGGAACATCTTTCTAAGTGTAGAAACTATAAATAGTTTTTACTCTTTAGCTACATTTATTTTTAGCTTTACCTACTCTTTAGCGGTAAATTTCAAATTTTCAAAAAGTTTTTAAAAAGCTCTGTAATCTATTAAAATTTAGCTTTAAATCCATATAGCTTTTTGCAAAAATTCAACATTGTGCTATTTAAATAATTTGGACTAAGCCTAGTAAATAATAAATTAAGCGTTAATAAAAGCTTTTGTCACATTAATAACGGAGCTTTACAAAGAAAATGTTTAAAATTAATTTTAAACGTTTGTTTTATTCATAAAAGTTTAAAAGTATTCAAATAGAGAGTATGCACACAGGATTCATGAAATGACAATTTGTTAACAGAAAAAAACCTTTCAAAGCTTAAAACTTTCTCATTTTATTAAAATTAATTCAAAATATATTTCCGATTTGTGAATAAATTTAATTTTTCTTCAAAGCTTTCGTAATTAAATATTAAGAAAGCTTTGGATTAAATTAACATTTTAAGTAGAAAATCAATTATCAAATATTTTTAAAATTTATCTTAATTTTAGTTTCATTATTTACTTCAATAATTAAAAGCTTCGTTGCTTTTGAGCTTTAGCAATTAACACAGTCTTTAGCAAATTTAGGAATATCTTTCTAAGTGTGGAAACTATAGATAGTTTCTTACTATTTAGCTAAATTTATTTTTAGGTTTACCGACTCTTTAGTGAATAAATTTAATTTTTTATCAAAGCTTTCGTAATGTAATATTAAGAAAGCTTTGAATTAAAATAACATTTCAAGTAGAAAAATTATCAATTATCAAATTTTTTTTAAATTTATCTCAATTTTAGTTTCATTATTTACTTCAATAATTAAAAGCTTTATTGCTTTTGAGCTCTAGCAATTAACACGATTATATAAATAGTTTTTACTCTTTAGCTAACTTTGTTTTTAGCTTTACCTACTCTTTAGCGCTAAATTACAAATTTTCAAAAAGCTTTTAAAAAGCTCTGAAATCTATTAAAATTCAGCTTTAAATTCATACAGGTTTTAGCAAAAAATCAACATTGCGCTATTTAAATAATTTGGACTAAGCTTAGTGAATAAAAAAATTAGGCGTTATTAAAAGCTTTTGCCACATTAAAAACGGAGCTTTACCAACAAAATTTAAAATAAAAATAATATTCTACGTTTGTTTTATTCATAAAAAGTTTAAAATTATATTCAAAAATACGGTAGGCACACTGATTCATGAAATGTCAATTTTTAACAGCTAAAAGCTTTCAAAGCTTAAAACTTAATTGGTGGATGAACAACTTATTTTATTAAAATGAATTCAAAATATATTTTCGATTTGTGAATAATTTAATTTTTGATCAAATAAACATAAAAGCTTTCGGATTAAAGTACTAGAAAAGCAATAGTCAAAAAAAATTGTTTAAGCCAGTTAATATTCCTATTGGTAATTTGAAACTAAAACGTTTATGATTTACTTTAAATTTTCAATTTGGGAGGTCATTGAATTTATCGTTGGAAATACAATAATTTATTATTTTAAGCTTAAAAAGCTTTAACATCAAACTTTTTTCTTTCAAAAAAGTTAAATGTGTTTTAAACAGAATTAAACGAAATTCACAGGTTTAAGCCTAGCAAGTTTTTCTGAGAGTAGGTAAAGCTAAATCTCTGTGTAGGTTTGGTTTGAAGCTCAATATTAAAATAGAAAATATTAACTTAAGCCTTGCTTGCATTATCTAAAATTAACGTATTTAGATTAAACTTAATTGAAAATATCGTTTTACTAAGAAATGTAAAATGTTTGACTCGGAAAATCTGACTTCAGAAAATAGTGTTTTAAGCTTTGAGCTTCTTGTTCCTTTCATGTGCCATATCGCAAAATTATTGACTTAACTGGGATCTAAATGGCTTTATTCTGAAATTTTAAACTCATTTTGACTGGGTTTTTGCTTAAGCTATACACGAATTAAACGGGTTTAGCCTAATGTTTTAGGTAAATAGTAGGAGTAGCGATTTGAACTAGAAGACATTAGGCAAGTCACAGTGAATTATTTTGCCTAAACGTGATAGTTTGTCTAAGTGGTGAATTTTGGACTTAAGCCCTGGTTATGTGATATTTAGGTCACTATTTTATCATACTACGACAAAATATGTAAGGGGGTTGAAAAGTAGTTGGAATTAACAGTTTCCGCTGAATTGTTTTTCCCAACATATAAATAAGGGCAGATGGGTTGGAAAACGTTAATCCGAAGTGTAAATTTAATTAAATTAGGTTTGTGTGACGACAAAAACTTACTAATTTTACAGAGCTTTCAAAAATTAGTTTAGAAAATGTTTCTTTTGGTTCCAATTCTAGTTCAACAAGTTCTTTAAAAGTGTGTATCGCACCGAATAAGTCATTATCTCGATATAATTCAAAAATTATTATCAAAACCAAAGCAAATAGTCCATGAACTCAAAATTATTTGACATAGTAAGAATCTCTAAAAACTGTAAACATTTTCCACGAATTAACAATACATGTTACTGAAATTACCACAAAATATATGTTTCTGTTTGGAGGCAAATTAACTTTTTGTGAATTGCGTAAAAGCTTTCCCAAATAAATAGTAAAAAATCTTGTCTTTATATTTTGCTATCTACCAAAAAAAAACATTAATCAAAAAATGTTTTAGTGCCTGCTAGGCTATTTAACCTTCACTACATTTAAACGTGAGCTTTAATTATTTTTATGGGCTGGTAAAATTTTAAGCTTTTAATAAATAGTTCCTTTGATCAATTTACATTTAACGGCTTTGGTAACTTTCGATGTAACAAGCTAGTAACAAGCCTTAAAAGTGCCAGTGGAAAAGCAAGTAGAAAAGCCAGCCCTATAAAGCTTGCTTGAGCCTCTTCAATTAAAGCTGGAAGTTACAGTGTCTTTCTTATTTCTTTTTATTATGCAGGATCTTTAAAATAGCGATATATAAAATATTTGTAAATTATGTTCAATATATGATCAAAACCTGTTAAAATTGTGTACAAAATAATTCTTTAAGTTGTTCATGATTTAAAATCCATTTTTTAACGATACATTTTTGCAACACAAAATTTTTTGTTCGGATCTTAATAATCAAGCCATTCCAATGAAAATTTGTATGTGATTTTTGGGGGAAGTAAGGAAGCTTAGTAACGAACCTTTTTAGTAGCAAAACGAATTTTTAATAAGCATACAAACTAAAAAATTTTATGTTAAGCTAGATAGTGTCATATCGTTTTTTGAACACTACAATTTTCGTCTTCATTGTGATTCCAAATTTCCCAATGATTTATCAGAGCTAATTTTAGAAATACCTCATAAAAGTTACAACACCTTCCTAATCAATCAAATTATAGTTGGTGCACAGTATTTTTTATTTTATTCAAATTACACAATCTAATTGCGTACACAAAATATTTAATGTTTAGAGCCAATTTTTATGCCGCACGAAATATGCGCGATACATGCTTTGCAAGCTTAATTTAAACAATTATATCATATTTAACAACATTTTTTTGTGCGGTGTATGATTTGTTGATGATGACCATCGGAATTTTGAATAAAAATTTATTTTTTGAAAATTAGTGTTTTACAATAGAAAAAATAGATTTCATAATGTATTAAATTAATTTGTAAATCAAGCGTAGCATAATTACAATACATAAAGATTAAATACACCTGATTAATTTTGAAAAAGAAATAATTAAAAAATAAAATTTAGAATAAAATCCGTTTCTTTTTATAAAAATGGCATTGAAAATTGTAATTTTTTGTTACTTTCCAACATATAGTAAACAAATTATTTAAAAAGCTTCGAAATGCAGCTTTCAAAATAATTTTTTTTATTTTTTTTTTTTAATCAATTTTTGATGTCATGGTTGATTTATACTGCAGACAAAATTTGTATACAGTATTCGCAGTGTAACCAATTTTTTTTTGTTTGTTTTATTGGTGTTGTTATATCATAAAAAAAAATGAAATTCAACATTTTATTGCTAAAATTATGTTGTGTAAATTATATGCACGTCAGCACAGATTACATTTCTAGAATGTTGTCATTGCGATCTTAATTACACAGAATTTACACGATAAATTTAAAATAAAATCATATTAGCGCTATCTTTATGCTTTAATGTTGATTTAATCATTTCACATGGTGCCAGAAGGTGAGGGAAATGACATAAAAATTGTGTCTAGACAAAAAATACTTTCCTGTCACAATGGATGGGAAATTTGATTTTAGTTTTGGTTTTTTGATGTTTTGTCCCCGAGAGGCGCCAATTTTTTTATTTTTATTATATTAAGCTCGTAAACTATTTGTGTCTTGCAGTCTATTAAAACTAAAATACATGTGTGTCTCATAAAATTATGGATAAACCTGAAACCGAAGTCGGGCTTCAGGGATAGGATAAGGATTCAGATTTTATTCAATTAATCCCAGTATTGCTAGGTTTATAATACTTTCTGATTTGAGCACAAAAGCCTGAAACAGGATTAGATTAGAAATCCAAACGACTAACTTAGATTTACTTGTTGTTCATATTTCGGCCAATGGACATTTATATTACCTAATAATGTCGAAATGATCGAGAGTACAATGACCGAAATAATAATAAATTGATCGTTTTATCTTTTTGTTTATATTTTCGGCCAATGGACATTAAACCATATCCAGTTATATGTTTTTGATGTTTCATTATTAATGTATGTGAAGTTAGCCCGAATTTCAGCCTGAAATATTGTTTAGGATTGTGTCTCGGCTAAATTTGATTTATAAGTTTCGGGCTGGCCCGAAATTTTCCTAATATTAAAATAAACAAAAATGAGTTTAATTCTTCACATAAAATGCATTGAATTTAAATTTATTTGTGGGATATATATAATGTGGCATAATTGTGGCTACAAGGATTTCCAAACACAGTTGCTGATGCCAAATGGTAGTTTTGTCTATCCTGAGTACAACCTACTTGAGTTGGCTACAAGTTCCTTAGGAATTATCCAAGAAAGCACGAATCATGCAAAGCAAATGTATTTGGAAATTCCTGTGGCCACGAACGACCACGTAAGCAAATATTTCCATTCGTATCTCAGTACAGTTGTATATGAATCATGCTTTCTTGGATAATTCCTAAGGACCTTGTAGCCAACTCATATTGCAATGATAGTACATAGGTTGTACTCAGAAACTATCTTTCAGCATCAGCAGATGTGTTTAGAAATCCCTGTGGCCACGACTATTCGTGTCTCAGTACAATTTGATATGAATCGTGCTTTCTTGAATAATTCCTAAGAAACTTGCCAACAAGATTTTATTCAGTTACAGTTTAGAATTCATATTCCTTTAAACATTTTGTTATTGAAATCATGTTTCGTATTGCAATTTTTACTAATTTCAATTCAATTTTAGTTTGGAATATCAAACTTACACTTCTCGTATCATTTTAAAATGAAAACTGAAATTGAACTGTTTATTTTGTATTTTCAATTTCACTCAACATTAAAACTCAATTTCTTCTTCAATTTTGTTAAATCGGGTTTGGAACTTAACCTATTTGTATTCAAAGTATCACAAAATTTCTATCTAATTGCAACCAACATTTTAGAATTCAAAAACACTTTTTCTCAGAATTTTGCCCTCACTAAACACAAAATTTTTCTCAAATCTATTTTATAATTGTAACTAATATTTAATTATTCTCTTGCCAGTCCAATTCGAAATACAAATTCAACTTATAAACTAAAAACTACATTACAGTTATGTTTTTGCTCAAGTCCAAATTACTATTCAAATTCAATTTCTACTCAACATTTTACTCAGTTACTGCTTAAAATTCAAATACTTCGTCGAAACTTACTCAGATTTCTGCTCAAAAATCTGATTCAAATTTATCAAACCTAACTCAGCATTTCGAAAAATACTGGAATTTTTCTTATTTGCACTTGCAACTAATCAAGCATATATATGTAGAGACAAATATAGGTTGGAATTTTTACTTAATTTTTAAACATTTGTAAATTTTGTGCGTTAATCAAATCTGGTTTAATTAAATTGCATCCAAATTTTTGCTCAAACTGACGATTGAATTGAAATTGAATTTTTAGTCCAAACTTTGTTCAAATCTATTTTTATCCCGTTCTAAATAAAAATTTTGCTCAAATAAGTTAAACTAAATTTTTAAAATTCACTCAAACTTTTATTAAAGACAGTCCGGATTCCAAACTTAAGTTTTAAGCTAATTTAAGCTCATGTATTTGCTTAAATCAAATTGTAATTTAAACTCCATTGTTAATGTATGTTCCTACTTAAGATTTTATTCAATTACTACTATTATAAAACCAGAAGCATTAAGATTTTTGCTCGATTCCTGATTTTCTAGTTAACCTAAAAAATTTGTTGAAATCGTGTTTAGAATTTAAACTCAGTCAATTTCAGTCAAGACAATTTCTCCTTAAAATTTCACTCAAACTCATTATATCGAGTTTAGAATTCAAGCTAATTTTTTCTTATTAAAATTTCGTTACCTTAATCGATTTCCTCTTTGTCGAATGCAGTTGACCAATTTAGACTTAGATTTATGTTCAAAATTCCATTTATCATTTTGTTCAACTTCGAAAACAGCTTGGAACTAAATTTCTGATTAAAAATCTTAATTTTTTTTCGATTCCATTTTGATTTTAAACTAAGTTATTAGTCAGACTAATAACTTAGTTTAAAATCAAAATGGAATCACCTTATACCACTGATTTTATTTGGTTTTGGAATGCCAAAACAATTTTTTTAAATTTAAATTCCTAATTCAAATTTCACTCAAAATTTTCGATTCAAATTTCTAAACTAGATTCAAAGGAAATGTTGTTGGTTGTTTAAGATCAAATCTTGTATTGCAACATAATTATTACCTAATTGAAATTAAAATTATATTTAAATCTAGTTTGGAACAACCAATTTACACTCAAATTTTTGCTCAAAAACCAAGCAGAATATGCTAATTAATTTCTAATCTAAATTTCCAAATCAATTTTTAACCAAATTAACACTGTACAACAATTTGTACTATTTAAATTTCACTCAAAATGTTGGCCTCATAGTTGATTGTAACTAAATTAAAATTGTATCTGTTTAATTTCAAACTGAAAATTTACGGATTTATAATCGGATTTTTTTTTTTAAATCCACTCAATATTTAATCAAACCATCATCAACTAAATTTCTGCTGAAAAGTACATACAACACAAGATATTGTTCAAATCTAGTTTGTAATTCTAATTCAATTTTTAAATCCAATTTGAGTTCCTACTCAAGAATTTATTCAATTACATTTGGGAATCCAAATTCTCATTCTGATTTTTGCTCGAAACGTATATGTTGACTATTTTCACGTAAACGGCACTCAATATTTTACCAAAATTTATGAGTTATGAGTTATGAATTCTGAATTTTTTTGATTTCTAAATTAAATTTAAATTTTGCCTTATAATTCTACTTAAAATTTCATTCACAATCATTACATCTGATTCAAAATTGAAGCTAATTTTGTTACCTCTAGATTTTCCTATAATTTTGGTCAAATCCATCGTGTTTTAACTGTAAGTTAATCATTTAACTGTTCACACTTAATAATTAAATTTACATTCAACATTTCCATCGAACATATAATAACTTGAAACTTAGTTTTCGTTCGGATTAAAAACTAGTTTTAGTTGCTACGTTTTTATATAGTTAAGGAATGTTAACGCTTGTTTGATTAATTTAAATTCTGATGAATTCTTTTACGTACATTTCCATACTGTGTCCTAATCAGATCAACGTGGATTATTCCATTTCATTTATGATAAAGGCAGATACGTTAATGAATAAAACAATAATCAGAAAATTTGCTTTTCTAGAAGAACTCCGGATCGTCAAATGATGTGCGATAAACTATTGATTTATTTAAATTTGACGTTTATTTTGTTCTTAATAAAGCCTAATTATTATTCATTTACAACAACAATGTAAAACAACATTTCGGCAAAAAACCATAAATTCAATAGAGTTAAAATTTCCAGCTAGATTTGGTACAGGTTTAAGACAAGGCAAGACGAATTAAGTCTGTAGTGCAATGATTTTAAAATGGATTACACTGAAAGATATGCTTGGTGTTTTTAAACTAAATCATCATGAAAGAAAAGGGGCGTTATTTTCGAAAAACTGTTGATCAATTGATCATTCACAGAATTTAAAAAAAAAAAACATAAATTTTTTTCCGGAAAATGAGGTAATTTTCCGGGAAAATTTGGCTTCCACCTCCTGAAAACTGTAGATACTATAGATACACAGCTATTGAAAAATTTTCAAAATCTATACTCTTTATCTGATTTTCTCGATGTATACGTAAAGTAAACTTTAGCCGGGAAAGGTTTACAATCCAACATCATAACCAATCGACCGAACGAAATTAATGCGAAACAGGAGAAAAACTAGTTATGTGTGACTATCGACGAAGATAGACGTGTTTTGTCTTTCATCGTCAATTTTAATCTGGTTCATTTATTTGTTTATTGATGTTTGATTGGTGAAAATGTTTGTGAAAATATTTTGTGCTTTTTGTTAAACAAAGTGTTCTAATTTTTATGTACAAAATAGTGATACTTTTAGAATAATATAGTGAATTAATTAGTTTACAGTGTTTTTATGTGTTGTGCCAATCAATAATTAAAATTGTGTTAGTTTAGTGTTTTTTAAATATTTGACACATGAGACATGATTCTCATGTTAAAATTAACATAACTGTACCACTCAGGAATCGTTATAGCCAGGTAATCCCACGCCATATGCGCTTGTATGTGGTAGTGGAAATATTTATTAATTATATTGATTTTGTACCGTTGGATGTGTATTTGCAATTGATGGGTGTGCACACAAATATTTATTTTTGTATTGCTTGCTTGTCCGTACACTTAAACAAACACGTTTACTGTGTAACGGGATCGAGCGCAACCGTTTTGTAATTGTTTTTGGCATGGACTGAAAACAATTTTATTAAATGAAATGGGTTAATAAAATTTACATTTTATATTTTATCAAAAGCCAAAACATGCTAGTTATTTTCATATTGGTACTAACAGAAATATACTAGCTTTTGTGTTGTGATTTTTTACTTCACACAAGGAGGAAAAAGCGAACCGAAAAACGAACTATTAAAATACTAAGAAGGATTATGGCTTAATGTAATAATTTAACATAACCAAAATAAGGGCATTCGTAATGCTTTTATAAGGGTTTTGTTCCAATTCCCGCTTTCCATGATTATTTCTAAAGCTTACTGGAATTTATCAAAATTTCTAAGCCTCTAAAAACCACAAAATTTTTTAAAGGATTTTAATGTTCGTTGAAATATTAAAACAATATTTTAAACACAAAATTTAATATTGCCGAAAGTCAAACGACCGATAACACAAAAAAAACTCTTTCCAACTTTTCTGAATTTTTGGCACAAGTGTAAAATGCAATAATACAATATGTATGCAGATAGTCGGGCGGACAGATCCAACCTTAAATTTGTTTACATTGTACCACATTAAATCGATTTATTAAGGTCGAAAGACAAACAGCCGGTGGGTTAAAATCTATGAATGCGGACAACACACACAAGTGAGTGACCAAGTAAATATCTACCCAAGAAAAATTGCAGAGTTACAGAATTTAAGGAATTAAAATTTCCAGCTAGATTTGGTACAGGTTTAAGACAAGGCAAGACGAATTATTTTAATTTACGTATACATCGAGAAAATTATGTAAGGAGTATAAATTTTGAAAATTTTTGAATGTAGGATTGTTTATCATCAGTTTTTAGGAGGTGGAAGCCAAATTTCCCCGGAAAATTATCTCATTTTCCGGAAAAATTTACATTTTTTTGGTTTTTATTTTTTCAGAATAAGGTGAGATGTAAATTTTTTGATAATTTTTGAGGCTAGGATTGTGTATTAAATAATAATTATTGTTTCGTCAACCTTAAAGGCTTTTGTGAAAAAACAATTTTTTTAATGTTGCATACCTTAGAGGATGGGGCTGCCGCCCTCAAATCTCCGTTTTTCCAGAACTTACACAATTCTTCCTAATTTTAAACTAAGTAAAAAAAAAAATGGAAAAATCGCAAAATTTTCCCGGAAGAATTACTTGCATTATGGAAAAACTGTTGAGATACAATCCTAATATCAATTGATCATTCATGTTTACGTATTTTGGATAAAATAAAAGCACAAATTTTCCCGGAAAATGAGGTAATTTTCCGGGGAAATTTGGCTTCCACCTCCTGAAAACTATAGATACACATCCATTGAAAAGTTTTCAAAATCTATACTCTTTACCTGATTTTCGCGATGTACACGTAAAGTAAACTTTAGCCGGGAAAGGTTTACAATCCAACATCATAAACAATCGATGAACGAAATTAAGGCGAAACAGGAGAAGAACTAGTTTTGAGTGACGCTCGACGAAGATAGACGCGTTTTGTCTTTCTTCGTGAATTTTAATCTGGTTCATTTATTTATTTATTGATGTTTAATTGGTGAAAATGTTTTGTGATAATATTTTGTGCTTTTCGTTAAACAAATTGTTCTAGTTTTTGTGTACAAAATAGTGATATTTTTAGAATAAAATAGTTCGTTTACAGTGTTTTTATGTGTTGTGCCAATAAAATTGTGTTAATTTAGTGTTTTTAGAACATTTGACACATGAGACAGGATTCTAATGTAAAAATTAACATAACTGTACCACTCAGGAATCGTTATAGCCAGGTAATCCCACGCCATATGCACTTGTATGTGGTAGTGGAAATAATTATTAATTATATTGATTTTGTACAGTTGGATGTATATTTACAATTGATAAGTGTCTAAATAAATATTTATTTTTGTATTGCTGATAAATTTCCGTTGCTTTTGTGTAGCGGGATCGAGCGCAACCGTTTTGTTATTGTTTTTGGCATTGACTGAAAACAATTTTATGAAATGAAATGGGTTGATAAAATTTATATTTTATATTTAATCAAAAGCCAAAACATAAATTTTATGCTAGTTGTTTATCATTTTTTACTTCACAACGGTAGGAAAAAGTGAACTGAACGATTAAAATACTAATAAGGATTTTGGCATAAGGTAATTATTTAACATAAGGCAATCCTGGTGCTTTTATGAGAATTGTGGCCCAATTCCGGCTCATTAGGGTTTCTAAAGCATACTGAAATTTATCAAAATTTCAAAGCCTCTGAAAACCACAAAATTTTTTCAAGGATTTTTATGTTCGTTAAAAACGTCAAAATTTAATATAGCCAAAAGTCAAAAACTTTTTCCAACTTTTCTGAATTTTTGGGACAAGTGTAAAATGCACTAATACAATATGTATGCAGATAGTCGGGCGGACAGATCCAACCTTAAATTTGTTAACATTGTACCGCATTTCATAAAATCGATTTATTATGGTCAAAAGAAAAACAATCGGTGGGGTTAAAATTCACCAATGCGGACAGCAATGGTTTTAGAAACCCTTCGTATTACTGTTCTTAGTGCCAAAGACGGGAGACTATCGTTTAAACGGGTGATGTGAATAAAAAAAAGTGAAAGTTTTAGTTAAATTTTTTCAAGCTTCTTATTAAGTGAGTGAACAAGTAAATATCTTCAACTTCAATTTTTTAAGTTTTTTACTTGATGACTAATCATGTTTTCAGTATTTACTTGCAGGATCAGGAAACATTTAAGATCAAAGTAATGTTTGTCTTGCCTATGGGACGGACACAAGGAAAAAAATCGATTTAAATGGACGAAAAAAATTGGGTCAAAATGGAGGAAAATAAAATTCAAATACAAATTTTTGGAATGGTGAGTTAACAAAATAGATTCATGTTTAAGTTATTTGAACAGTTAAGGTTTAAACAAAGACAGTACTTATTGGAATTAGGAACATTTTTGACTTGAATTATTTTTTTTTGATATTCGTACACCAGTTTTTGGGTCTGTTGATTCAGGATAAGTAATTTTTTAACAGGTTGTGATAAATGTCGAGATGGAGGAAATTTTGGTATATGGTCCACTGAAATGGAATTAAAGGATATTTCTAAGAATATGAAAAATTTGGATGAAACTTGGGTATGCCTAAACCGATTCTTTCATGTTCTAATTCAGTTGTAATACAACTGGGCTGTATTTTTAGATTATCTAAACAGATTTTGATAAAATTAAAAAGTTTTTCACACTCTCCATTAATAAAATCACTTTTCAAACTGTCATAGTTTATTTTTATTTAACACAACACAAAATTATTTGTTATAGTTTAGTTTGTTCGTTTTCGAATCGCTAAGTTTATTTTACTTATCCTTTTGAATTTGTCTTAGTTATACAAATAGTAGTACTAAACAGGAAGAAAACAAAATGACTTATCATAGTTTTTGGAAGTATCTATCTCTATATCATAAAATTTTTTATTAAATACGATTAAATTTTTAATGTACCTCAACTTGTAAATCTTTAAATAGAAATAGAAATACTTTAGCACGGATGGCAGAAATAAATATTAAATACAATAATTTGTAATTCAACATTTTAATATTAATATTAGAAAGCGACTGCCAAGTGTCTCCATCCACTCTTGTCTAAGTACTTCCTTCATCTTCAACGTTGATTTTGTGATATTTGCATTCCGAAAAAGTGTTCACAACCCCAAAATTCAACGGTTAAGACTCAAAATTTGTAACAGTTAAAGAAAACAATAAAGAACATGTTGAAAGGACGATACAATTTTGGTTTCATTTAATTCGTGTGCTACTACTAAAAACTAATTTAAAATGAAGGTTCCATCGAGCAACTAGAGACCATTTTGAATTCTACATAAACTAAGACATTTTAATAAAGTAACATATTACTTTCTCAAGTAAAAAAAAACTTAACTATGATAAATCGATTTAAAGGCATAATCTACCGTAACCTAATTGGCATATAAATGCATACTCAGTAGATTGGTTTTCTAGTGTACATCACACCAGAAATCCCATTTTGGAAAACTATTTTCTATATATAATTCGCACCATTGTGTTTGTGCAATTTATGCCTGTAATTAGAAAATTTGTGCATAGGGCACTTTAGGAAATAGATTCTCATGTGATTATCACAACAGCAATCCCATATATTCCGTTTATCTAATAAAACAAATTTTTCGGTGTACGATGATTGTGCAAAATTGTACGTTACTAAACTTACCTTGAAAATAGTTTATATTGGCCAGAATCGGTCATATAACATCCTCAATTGATCAAAATCGCGAATTTTCGAATAGGTTATATGAGCGATTTCCAGAAATCCCACCTTTTATTAACTCCTCACTTATCTTCATAATGATGGGATTACAAGCAGACCACGAACAACTGCGTGACTTAGTCGATTGAATGTTACACAATCACTAAGTTGATTAATATTTTTTCGAACAAAATCATCTTCAGCGATAAGGCTCACTTTTAACCGAACGGTTTTGTATTAGCCATTTGGCTGATATCATTTTATGTTTAATGCCAATGTTAAAATTAAAACATCAACAATTTATTAACCCTTAAATTGAATCACTCTTTACAATAAATAAAATGAAAATTTCTTGAATTTTGAGATTTTTTAAAATTTTAGACTTCTATAATAACATATGAAGAATATAAACTTTAATATTTTGAAGAGCTTACCAAATCTGTAATTTACTATCGAGGATTTGCAAAAATTGGGATCTTTTAGAAATTTTACGAAAAAAAATGGAATTTGGCCAATTTACAAATTTCTTAAGGCATTTATAAGATTTGAAGGTTAAAATAATCAAAATTTGAGAAATTTCAAAAATTTTGGAAATTGAACGGTTCTCTGAAAGCGATTTTATACAATTATAGAAATTTTAACAATTTTAAAAATTACCAGAATTCAAATAAATTTAGGGAATTCATAAATTTTGAAATTTTAATATACTCACTAAATAGATAGAGGCACATCGGGAATTTTTGAAAAATTGTAAGGATTTGAACAAATTTCTGGAAATTGAAAGGTCGTCTGAAAGTTAGTAATTTGATTTAACTAGAAATAAAAACAGTTTTCTGAATTTTGGGAAATTTTAGAACTTTATGAATTTAGGGGTGTAAGTTTATAATTTCATAAGCAGCTTCAAGATCAAATTCAAGAATTCTATGAATATTCAATCTTTGGAAAATTTTCAAATTAAAGCAAAATTTTCGAAATATTATGAATTTTATTATTTAAGAATTATAAGAAATTTGATGAATTTTCTGAATATGAAAATTTGAAAAATCTAATGCCTCTATTCACTCGCTCTATAAGCGTAAAATTTCCGATAAAAACTAAAATGATATTCATAAAATGTAGCTAGACTCTGTAAATGTAGCGTATCTTGATTATAACGGCCCATAACATGGCAGATTGGCCATTTTTTCGACATAATGGCTGGGCGTTTCCATGAAAAGTCGGTTTTAATAAAAATTTGTGATTGCTTTATTTTTTTATTTATGTATCAAAGAAGGAATTTTTGTTATATTTTGCATTACGCTTTTGAAAATGAACCCGAATAGGGTTCGAAAGCTAAAGCTTTAATTAATTAAAAAAGAAATATAAAGAGCCCTAAACCAAATAAAATTTGTTTAATTGGCTCATAAAAATAAAACACTAGAATTTATGGGATTTCTGGTCACGTGAGAAATCCCATCCTATTTCCTAAAGTACTCTATGCATACATTTCCTAATTACAGGCGCAAAATTATACAATCCCAATGGTGCGAATTATATATAGAAAACTTGGGTTTTCCAAAATGGGATTTCTGGTGTGATGTCAAAGGTTTTCCAGATATTTTAGGCTAAGCCATATTCAGACGATTTAGATGGCTTAAAAAATATTTCAAGTTCAAAATCGTAACGCATTCCGGCCAATGAATATTTCATTCCGCTTTGCAAATTACGTGCACAAACCCAACAAATTATAAAATAGCAACGAAAAAATGTTACAAACATATTTTTTGAAAATAATTTCCAAATTTTTTTCCAAAAATTTAACAATCTAAATTATGCTTGATTGGTGTGTGCACATTTGTCAATCTCAACTTTTTGGAGATTATACAATTTACAACGTTTACAAAATTTTTGATTTCTATGAATAATTTTAATTATTTTTTTTTGTATATTTTTATTTCAATATTTTATATCGCGAAGGTCGATACAATAATTTGGTTTACACAAAACCACAAACATGTAGTACAGGTAAAGATTATTAATTAACATATTGCGCAATCGATGAGAAATTCTAAAAATTTAACACATTTGTGCGGTAGTCTAAGGCATACAAAAAATTTTAAATAACCGAATTACTTAAGCAAACCGGAATAATATCATTTTATATAAACGATGGTGTTTACCTCCCCAAAAAAAAAAAATAATGAAGTGGACACATTGTTTAATAACCAAGGTTGTTACACTATGTATGTTATATTATACCGTGGTTGTCATAAAATTTATAATCCACAACACTATATGTATATTGGTATATGCAAGTAATTTGCACTCTCGATTACGTTTATTATGATATCGGCCTCAATACGATATAAGTTTAGTTTTTATGTTCACAAAACCAACTTAACAACTTTCAATTTTTTAAAAACAAAAAAAAAAAAAAAATCGAAAAACTAAACTAAAAGTAAATAATCGTAATATTAATAATAATAGTAATAGTAGTAATAAATATAATTGTATATATTGAGTATTTATCCACACTTCTTTGAGACACAAGTCGCACGAAGTATTTTTCCATTATTCGCGTTCCATGTTATGAAAGTAACAAAAAAAAAAAAAAATTTATGTAAGCGACCAAGTTTGCAGAATTTTTTTATTTTATACTTTGCAAACGACTCTAATTATGTATATACATGTTCGGAACATAATTGATAAATTATATAACACAAAATTGGACATTTAATGTACGGAAGCACCGCACTAAATTTTCTTCAGAGCGATATGGCCTCGCCTCACATAAAATATTATTTATTTATAAAGAGATATATGATTTCATTAATATTAATTAAAGCGGTTAAAACAAATAAAAAATACAAAAATAGAATAAATAAACAAGTTTGAAAAATAAATAAATTTCCACTTTCAACAACACAACAAAAAAAAAAAAAAAATTGCAAAAAAGAAAAGTTCAACGAACAACATACCTGTGATAGTGCTGGAAATAGTTCACGTAACATTCCAATTGTTCGTTTATTTCTTTCATTTATTTTACCATCTTGATCGGCTAACGTTAGTATATCCAATTCCTGCAATGAAAAGTTTATATAATTATTTGTAAAACGATTAATTAATAAATTACAAGTAGTTTAGGGGCCTTGATATCGACGGCCTTGTTCAGTAATAATAGTTTTCAAATTATAAAATATTTTTATAAAGCGATCGATAAGATCGTGTACCTCTGATCGTTTCCTATTGATTAATATAATAATAATTGGGCGAGGTTGTTCCAAAACTTAGTAATGCATTCATTATACGATCACCACTATAAAAAATACAAATATTTAGGGGCGCAGCAAGTTAATTTCATCTGCCAACTCATCACAATTTTTACGATCGCAGTTTGATATAAGATTAATGATCGTTTAGAGAAATTGTGATCATCTTTATTGTTTAACCTTACCGATCGCGTCACGCGTATATTTGTGCAATTTGTTAGGAAGTCACACCTATATTAATCACTTATAATTGATTGAACTTGATCGATGTTAGTTACATAACGAAATAATACAAATTGTAATCACGTGTTCTGATCAAATCGCAGCTCAGATCGTACATAATTTCTTGATCGACAAAAATTGTTTTAAGAAGATCGAGATTGCAGTTTTCGCATTACAGTTTTATGGACCTGCGATTCAGTTTTCAGATAGACAACTTGTGACAATTTGATTAAATTAGTTTAGATGATAAAACGTTAAATAAATATTTCATTGTGAGATCGTTTTCATTTGATCGATATAATTTTGATTTTATTGATCGATAATCACAATACGCTTCTAACCTTACCGGCTAACCTTCATAAACCCGGATCAAACAGTGTCCGTCGATATTTTGTAGGCCAAGTTATCAGTTTGCTAATTGCAATGATCAGTTCTTTTGGTCTTAGGGGTTTTTAATATTAGATTGAAATATCGAATCGCGGTTAAGATCTGATGAATTTTCTGAAATTTTTCGGTCGATAAATTGCCCAATCATTTATTTATGAACTGGCTTTACATGGGATGGAGCATAGATTTGATTCATGTGATCATTATAGTGGTAAACAACTCGATCAATAAAATACAATTTCAATTCTTTTAATTTTTTGTTAAATCTTTTATTTTGCGATCGTTTTTGGTTTGATTATCATTTAAACAGCATTTAGCCAAATTTCTGATTTGCAAGTCACGAGATCGTTTAAATATGTTCCAAATCTGTAAATTAGCAAAATGAACCTATGAGGCCAGGTAAGTCAATTATTGAGCTTTAAATGGCTTTTGGTGCGATCGATAGAAATCAACCGATTTTGATTTTCTGGGAATTTCATTAGTGACCCATACAAGTCACATTTTTTTTACATTGTCGATCTCCATGAACAAAGGACAATTCGTATTTCAAACGCACGATCAAATCGATCAGAATCGCTAGTAGGTGGCACAGCTGGCTCAATCTATATATTGCCTATATATAGCTTTGGTGCATTTCATCATTGTTAAGGTTAAGTGGTTGGATTAAATTAAATTGAATAAGCCACAAATTAGGTTTCAATTAACATATTGAACTAAATAAATCTGGATCAATAAATTATTGATTTCTGAAATCAATCAATTCTGAAATCAAACAACGACTCGAAATAATTCTTTTGAAATTTCTTCACGCTATCGATCAGGATAAATCAACGAAAACCCACCGGTAAAGACAAATCGGTAGCTAATACTAATAATAAAAATTCCACTAACGATCAATCATGTTTTTCTAAAATATTAATTGATCGTTATATCATTCGATCGTCAGATTCACCATGTTTTTGATTGACATATTAGTATTTGATCATTCATTAAAGCTCCTAAAATGAATGATCGTTTGTATGTCAAGTTAGGTAACCACGATCGCTCAATCATCTCAATAAAGAAAAGAAAAAAGAATCGATCATCGATCAACGTTAGATCAAGTATCTATTCGCTTTTAAATAAATTATGAAAGAAGATCTCACAGATCAAATTATTTTTGAAATTTGCGTACATGTTTAATTGCCAGCGTAAAGATCAAGTGATCTTGTCTGTTAATTTTGCCCCTTGGTTAAGTAATGTTTTATGTTGGATCGTCAACTTCACAAACAGATCAAGTATAACTGATCCCATAACGATTCATCAAATATCATGATCAAGTGATCGTACAAACTATAAAACAAAATTCATTTATTTGCCAATTTTACATTAGATAGATGAGTTAAGCAATGTTTTATGTTAGGCAATAAATTATAATGTCGATCAACTTGTAAGTCAAATGATTGATTGATTTTTACCAGGTTTCTAATCAAATTATGAAAGATCCACCAAATTTCGAGATTAAGTGATCGCACATAATATAAAGAAAAAAAATATGTATTTGTTAATTTTATCACTCTTGACTTAATACGAGTTGATTGGGTAAAGCTTTTAGTAAAATTTCAAAGCGTTTCAACAAGCGAGGTAAATTCAATCGATCAATGGTTACGTCATCGGTTTAGGCCACACAATTTGCCCGACGAATAAATCAATCAACTACTTTTAAGTATTTTTCATATTTTGATTAATTGATATCTATTCGAATTATGAAAGATCGCCAACCATACGATCAATGTCAATATTACTGAGTATTGTGATCATTTTAATGAGATAAATATTCTTAAAAGTGGTTACGCGTGATGATCTCTATAATCTGATCGTTGTAATAATCGTGTGTCGTGAACAAAGGTCAACAGTATTTCTTACATAATTAAGATATTGTGGCCGAAGGTTAGTTAATTAGTCACCAAATATCGCGATCGTTTACGTATCACAGTTCATTTAGGATTGGGATAATGACCTTGTCAAAAAAAACGCGATCTTGAACTATACGATCGCGCGATAACACCATAAATTGGATCATTGAAATTTTGTAAAAAATTAGATTTATTTGACATAATAAGTTAAGCAATTGATAATTATAACACAAGACTCTATACAAAAAACTAAATATTCGAGCTCGAGCTAACTATAAATTCAAAGCTTAAAATATAATCAAATATTTTATAATCCCATCAATAAAATGCGAGGATGGTTACATAAGATGGTATAAAATTACGTGATATTTACAAAATTGGTATATGTTAAATGAAAGTGAGAGCACATTTCACCTTTCTCTTTTAAAAAACAAATTTTAATTTTTTTTTGTTTTTTTTTTTGTTAAATCGACCGATCGATCGACAGTCACGTTTTATTACATCACGTATACATCATAAGTGTGCGAAATGGTTTTTACTGTAATGGCGCACGATTCGACTTCCGAACGTCCTTGAGACGTATGCGATGAATATGATGTATTATGTACATGCATATATACTCGTGTATGTAGGAAGGAAACGTTAAAAAAATGATTTTCCGCAATATTTTCCATAATTTACGTTTTTTAATAAACCGCATGACAAAAATTAAATGAAAGTTTATTCATATAAAATAAATACTTTTAGACGCGAGAGTAGTTTGAATAGTTTTTTCATCGTTGTTGTTGTTGTTCTGTTGATATATCGAGAGTGAAAGTTAACTACTTTGCGCGAACACCAGACATGATTTTATGTATACAAAAAAAAAACAAAAAAATGGAAAAAACTGAATATTTACCTTATCACCATGTCCAAATGGTATTCTAAGCATATCAATAGCTTGTGGTTCGGGTATTGGGTTAGCGTACACCGCACATAATCCCACACATAGTACCAATAGGATCTTCATTTTATATATTTTATTATAAATTAATTTTGTATTGTATTAAATTTTAATTATTTTAAACTGAAACAAAACAAAAAAAAAATATTCCTTTATTATATAAATCCGTTATTTAATTAATTATTTAATTTTTGTTAATTATATTTCATAATTTATTCCAAAAAAAAAAAAACAAAAAAACAAAAAAACTTTCGCTTAATTCGATTACGTTATATATTGAGAGATATTTGATTGCACAAAATACAATATACAATTTTTCACTAATTTTATTCACTTTTTAGTATCACTTTAAATTCACTTTTATTTATTTATTATAAAACCAACTTTACGTACATCTTAAATTACTAGGCCTTATAATATTTATACAATATATATTTATATATATATATATATATTGTATATCTCGATTAAGCTTAGTATTTAGTGTGTAATAATATTATAGATGAGGTGTATATCTCAGCGCTTGGACGATAAATGGGGTATAGTCAGACTGAAAAACGCGAATAAACCACTTAATGATTTTTTATTATTTTCTCTTTCAATATAAGTATTATTTATAACGTAAGTAGTGTGGCGCGGCGCGACGTTGAAATATAGTGGGGGGGATCTACTATTGCCGATATTTTTTAATTTTTTATTTTTACTTTATAGTTAGCTATATACAAAAATATTATTATTACTTTTATTTTTGTTTGTAAATTTAAAATTTCTTCACTCGATACACAACACAACTGATTTAAGCTTAAAAAATTATGGAAATGAGATGCGATTGAAGCGTTGGGTGACATTATATATACGAGGATATTATTTTAGATGTTTTATCTCTCTACCTTCTGCCCCAGTCTAATATTTAGTTATAACATTTTGTTTTTGTTTTTGCTTAGCTTAATTAATTAACAGCAAAAGTTTAAAACGTTTTTTTTTTTTTTTTGTTGACTAACACATTAATTATTTAATGGTTCACTGTACTTGGCTTAAGTATAAACATAAAAAAAATTTAAGTATATAAGTGAAGTTGGTTCGGGGCTGGATGGATAATAAGTTATTGACCTTCAAATAATTTATGAGACATTTGTACAAAGGAGGCCACCAAATATGAGAGCGTTTTGACCTTTTATCATAAATGGTTGTTATGTATGAAGACCAGGATTTAATTTATATAAATGGGGATTAAGGATTAAAAATTATGAAAATTGGATAATATCTTCAAAACTAGAAAGGAGGAATTTCGTAATTTTTTTTAAAGAGTTTTTGTCTAAATCAAAATGAAAGTATGATGTATTACATATTATATAACTTAAGAGTTTAAGACGGGGGGATTTATGAAATTAGAATTCTATGAAGAAATATTTTACAACTAGTTCATTTTTAATGTTGACTATGCCACCGTTTCCGCAACCGTTTATTCAATTATTAGTTGGTAATTTAACTAGTCTAGATATGTAAAACGCTTACTGCAAATAGTTCAACAACTTTTTGTGGTCGTTGATCTCAGCGTCGTTTCTGATAGGTACAAGTCCCGCATAAATTCCGTTGCTTAATCCCTTGATATGGCTAATATCTCGATTAAATGTAGAATCCACCGAAACCCTTTGCAAATTTGATATAAATTGAAAATGATCATTATGATGGTTTCAATAAATTCTTAGGAACTTTAAGCACGTTTCGTATAGTGGGGATCTTTGACTGCGTGAAATGTTGTCTCTACAGCATATCATCATTCAGTCATCTAACCATCAATGTACGTATTCCAATAATGTGAAATGTTAAATCTTCCAATTCTTCAAATTCTTAGATCGTAAAATTAATTAAATCCTTAGATTTCACAGAAATTTGTTGGAAGTTTTTAAAATTAAATTAAATTTGTTAATTTTATGAAATTTTTGAATTCCTTGAATTTGATCAAATTCTTGAAATATTTATTCCCTAACGCTGAGTTCAGGTTTTTAAAATTCTTAAATCCAGGTTAAAATTTATTAATTTCATTAAATTCAATAAGTCTTCAAATTCTCAAAATTCTTAGGGTCGTAAAATTAATTAAATCATAAGGTTTCAACGGGTTTTTTAAAATTTTTTTAGAATTAAATAAAATCTTTTAATTTTTTGAAATTTCTTCAAATTTTTGAATTCCTCGATTACGGTCAAATTCTTGAAATAAATTAATTTAATGACGCTCTTAAAATTGTTGAAATTCCTAAAAAAAAAATATATTTATAAATTTCATGAAACCCTATAAACCCTATAATCGTAAAATTAATTAAATCCTTTGATCTTAAAGGAGTTTTTTGACGTTCTCAAAATTAAATTAATTTTCGCTTTTGGAATTCCTGAAATTCTTCAAACCAATTTTAAATATATAAACTTCATGAAATTATAGAAAAATTCCAATTAATTAATGGAAACCTTAGATTTCAAAAAAATTTATTGACGTTTTAAAAATTTAAATAAATTTGTTAATTCCTTCAAAATTCTTGAAATTATTGAATTTCTAAGAATTTTGAACTCTTTAAAAGTAATTTAATTCCATGATTTATTCAAATTAATAATATATTTATTTAATAAAGCTCATAAAATTCCTGAAATTATTAAAACATATTTGAAATTTTTGAATTTCATGAAATTCTACAAATCATACAATTTAAAAAAAAAAAACCTTACATTAGGGCTCCGATTTCGATGGTTGGTACAACTACCAATAGCCGTTGAGACCTGTAATTGTAAGTTACATATTTCGTACAAAATTCATATTTTTTTAAAATCCCCTAAATAATAAATAGGCCCTAAATTCATTCAATTTTTAATCCATAGATTTTATAGAATTTTTTAGAATTAAATTGAATTTGTTAATTTATTGACATTTTTGAAATTAGGCAATTTTCTTTAAGAATCTTGAACTGTTTATAAAAATTTGATTCTTTGAATATTTTAAAATTCTTGAATTATTTTATTTCTGACGCTCCTGATATTCTTGATATATTAAAACTTATTTAACGTTTACAAATTTCTTGAAATTCTTATATTGACATTGTAATTTATAAAAATCTTAAGATCGTTAAGTTGATAAAATCCGTAGATTTCAAAAATCTTATAGAAGTTTTTAAAATTAAATTAAATTTGTTAATTTCTTTAAATTTTTGATTTCGTGAATTTTGATGAAATTCTTAATATACTCATTCACTGATGCGTCCAATTCTTAAAATTAATTAAATCGTTAGAGTCAAATTATTCCTTGAATTTGATCAAATTCTTGAAATATTTATCCTCTAACGCTGAGTTAAGGTTTTTAAAACTCTTAAATCAAGGTTAAAATTTATTAATTTCATTAAATTTAATATGTCTTCAAAATCTGAAAATTTTTAGGGTCGTAAAATTAATTAAATCGTTAGAGTCAAATTAAATTTGTTAATTTTTTTGAAATTTTGTAAAATTTTTGAATTTTTTGAATTCGATATAATTCTTCAAATAATTATACCGGGAAGTTCCTGAAATTATTAAATTTCTTAGAACAAACATTTGTTACAAGCATTTATAAATATAATAAAATTCTAAAATTCTTCCAAATTTTAATAATCAAAAATGAATTGAATTTTAGTTAACAATTTTTGAAATTGTTGAATTCGTTCAATTTAACCAATTTTTCGAAACACTTATCCCCTGACGCTTCAGAAATGCTTGAAATTCTTAAAACATATTTTATAAATTCTTGAAATTTGTGATATATTTGAATCTCTTGAACTGGATCAAATTCTTAAAATTTTTCGTTCTCTAATGCTCCTAAAATTTCTGAAATTCTTAAAACAAATTCCAAATTAATAAATTTTTTGAAATTTAAAAAAAGAATTGTAAAATTAATTAAATCTTGAGAGAAGTTTTGAAAATAAATTAAATTTTCAAGTATTTTTGCTTTAACGGTCCTGCAATTTCTGAAATTTTTAAAACAAATTTTGAGAGATTTTTTGTCATTTTTTGATAAAATTTTTCTTTGATTCAAAATGAGTTTTATTAGAGTACATATTGACCATTATTATCCATAACCTTTTGCCATTTTTCGGAAGTTTCATAATTCCATCGGTGTAGAACTTCGGTGTTTATAAAAACTTTGCTAAGTGATTTTCACAGTCCTTTTATACAGCCAACTTTAGACCAATAAAGGGAGGCTCGCAGAGATCGTAACAAATGGTAGTCAGAGGATGCCAGGTCCGGGCTATAAGGTGGATGCATCAAAACGATTCCATTCCAATCCCACCATGCACAAAGCATTACCTTTCTGTGGGCGTCAATCCTGGTTTTGAAGAAGTTTGTCGTGATTTACATTACCTTGACCATGATATTTTTCTAAAGACATTCTCATATTTTACCCCCTTTTCAACGCCAGTAAGGATTTGCTTCAAAAATGGGTCGATTTTGTAGCGATTTGCTTATAAAATTTGAGTCAATCATCGATAATTCATGCGGCACCCAAACATCGAGCTTCTTTTGTATATCCAACCTTATTCAAATGGGTTCAAATTATTTTGTTATCATTTTTTCAATTCCTAATAAATGTCACGGCTGCTTATGTGTCGGTCTTTTTCGATTTTTTGTAAGATTTCATCGACTATTTCGGTTAGTGGTCGATCACAAAATTCAAAATCTATATAGTTTATGAAATTCAAAAAAATCGTCCAATTCTTAAAATCCTTCTGATCGTAAAATTAAAAAAAAAATGAAAATTTCTAAATTTTTTCTTGGAATGGTTATTCTCTGTTGGTCTTGAAATTCCTGAAATTCCAAAAATAGTATAATTCAACAATTTTTTATAAAACAAATTTAAAGTTTCTAAATTTCATGAAATTTTGAGATAGTTAGAATCAAATTAAATTTGTTAATTTTTTGAACTTTGGGAGGGAGTTCCTGAAATTATTAAATTTCTTAGCATTTATAAATATAATCAAATTCTAAAATTCTTCTAAATTTTAATAACTAAACTTGATTTTGAAGAATACGTGTGGTTTGAAGTTGTTAAAGTTGAATTTTAGTTAACAATACTTGAAATTCTTGAATTCCTTGAATTTAACTTAACCCCTGACGCTTCAGAAATGCATGAAATTCTTAAAAAATATTTTATAAATTTGTAAAAGATTATTTTAAAATTAAATTAAATTCGTTAATTCCATGAAATTTGTGATATATTTGAATTTCTTGAACTGGATCAAATTTTTGTAATTTTTTATTCCCTTACACTCCTAAAATTTCTGAAATTCTTAAAACAAATTCCAAATTTATAAATTTTATGAAATTTAGAAAAAAAAAAATTTAATTCTTAGGATTGTAAAATTAATTAAATCTTGAGAGAAGTTTTGAAAATAAATTAAATTTGTTAATCCCTTGAAATTTTTGAATTCTTGGATTTTGATCAAATTCTTGAAGTATTTTTTCTCTAACGGTTCTGAAATTTCTTAAAATTTTAAAACAAATTTAGTTTCATTCTGTCATCGGTGTAGAACTTCTGTGTTAATCGGTGAAAAACTTTTCTAAGTGATTTTCACAATCCTTTTATGAAGCCAACTTTAAACCAATAAAGGGAGGCTCACTGAGATCGGAGCAAATGTTAGTCAGAGGATGCTAAATCCGGGCTATAAGGTGGATGCATCAAAACTTCCCAGTCAAACTCTCTCAATTTTTGCGCCGGGTCATCAAATATGTATGTGTTCTGGCGTTGTCATGATGGAAGGCAACACCCATTCTATTGATCTATTCTGGACGGTATTTTTGAATTGCTTGCTTCAATCTGGTTAATTGCTGACAGTAGAGATTAGAATCAACCGTTTGACCATGTTTTAGAACCTCATAATTTACGATTCCCTTCCAATCCCACCATGCACACAGCATTACCTTATTTTTATATATATTTATTATGGCACTAGCTCCAAAGAAGGAGCCTTCTGGCCCGATTTCAAATTTTCAATTTTTATTTTTTACATATTTTATTATTATTATTATTATTTTTCATTTCAATCAACTTTCACACCGTTATACCACTCAACTTGATAAATTCATACATTATCTTGTACTCATTTTTCCCCATTCATAATAATTCATTCAAATTTCTTGCATTCATAAGAACATCGAACATTCCTCTATTTTGGCTAAATGTGGAACATTTTAGAATTAAATGTTCGATGTCCTCCACATCCAAACAGCTTTCACATAAATCATCCTCACTCAAATGACGCTTCTTTAAGCATTCTTTCCAATTACCATGATTCAATCTCACCCGTTCCATCGTTCGTATCATTGTAGTGTCTCCTTTGATTTCCTTAAAAATTGATTTTCTCAAAGGAGCACTACACCAATCAAAGTACTTCTTTCCTTTTACCCTACTCTTTTCCATAAATTCATTCTTCCATTTTCTCCACAGATTCTTCTGAAACATCCGAAGTACATCTATTGCATCCATGAATTCATAATCTGTTATCTCCTCAAGCATACAACCCCTTTTTGCAAGCATATCGGGTCTTTCATTACCTTTAATCTGTAGGTGTGAAGGTATCCATTGTAGAATCACCTCACTCCCACAAGATTGAAGGTTCTCATACATCATTTCTACAAACACACTGCCTTGAGTACCCCCTCCCTGTTTTGTTAATTCTAAACCACTCGGGGAATCGGATAATAGAACTACTCTTCTCCTCCCTTCATCCATTGCCAACTTGATTCCATCCATAATTCCAATCAATACTGCATTCATTATACAGATGCTACCATTCAATCTTAACATTTTCTGTTTTTTCATTGCCGGAATGTTAATTCCTACACCCACTCGATCCTCATTAACACTAGCATCTGTATATACTTCCACATGTGCAAAATAATTCAGTTGCATTCTTCGAAATTCTCTCTTAACCGATGCCTCCAAAATTTAAGCACACAGCAAGATTTTCGGGTGGAACTTTTGGACCCACTTGTCTAATTTTGGAAAATATATTCATATTTTCCTCCATTATTTTCGACTGTTGCGTTTTTTGGTAATCCGTTTCTCCTTCCTCCCTTACTTTTACCTCATTCACTAACACATTATCTTTGGCCAACATTTGCACAATCTCTCGCACGGTGATCCATTCTAGCATTACCTTATGTGGGCGTCAATCCCGGTTTTAATTATATCTACAATTAATTAAAGGAATTTGTTAATTTTTTGAAATTTGTGAATACAAATTCTTGAAATATTTATTCCAGGAAGCTTCTGAAATTTTTTCATGTGCGCAGGCAACATTTTCACTTGATACTTCGAAGAATAAGAACTAATTCATACAACGCTTAATAAAGTTCCCAAAAACTAAGATTTGTTTGCCTCGAACTGATTATGTTTAATTTATGATATTATGATTAATATAAGCTCATTTGTCACTATAAAAAATATTTTTTTTATTAATTTGATTAATAAAATGGGATTGAAATATATTTTGATAAAACTTAAGATTTCATCAATAAGCTAAATTCCAAAAAGAAATCCGGTTTATTGTTTCTCACTGGAGAATGAAGAAAATAAAAAAATAAATTACAATTTAGAAAGTTCTTTATGCAAAAACCAGTTATCTCCCAGACAATGAAATTATATTCTTACTATAAAACTCATAAAGCAAATGATTAATTCTGAAAAATTACAGCAACCGTTAATCTAGACTGATAATCTGTTGGTTCAACAACTTCTACCAATCCCAACTTGACCACCCAACAGCTAGCATAAATATTTTGTACGCAACACCGTCAGATTAATCCGTCCGTATAGAAATTCCGTGAGTGTGCGGGGGGGGGGAGGGTTAACGAAATCCCCAAAAAACAAAAATTCCCAAGAAGAAAGTTTTTTTAATAAAACAATTTTTCAAAAGTTATTTAAGTTCGTTTTATACCTCAAAAGAGGGGCTGCCGCCTTCAAACACCTCATTGGTGACAAATTTAGACATTTTCCAAAAGTTTGCGTTCCAATGCCGCAGCCCTCCAAAGCCGCTTAGCTAGAAGTGTAAACTCTCACAATCGGGCAGCTTTTAGCTTTCTGCCCTGAAACCGCTCGAGCAACCGCTCGTTTGATGTTTGATGACCCAAAGCCATGTAACCCAAAGTAAAAGGAAACATTTTTTCTTGCTTTCGGAAAAATTCTATATTGGACAAATTAAAAGATAATTTGTTCAAAGTTTTAAAGAACACATTAAAAATGTCGGTAAACCGTGCCCAGAATCGAGGTTTACCCTTTACATGAAAGCAACTCAACAAAAATACTTAAATATGAATTTTAATATGGGAAGGCTTTGTGAAATAAGGATCAGATGGAGAAACTCACAATTTATAGGTTTTTAAGGTTAATTGGGATGGAAAAATGTTAAGAAAAGAGATAAGGTTAGGGAAACAAGAATATTGTATTACCTTACAGCATCACATGACCTTACAACGTCGTGATCATGTGTTGTCGAAATATCTATATTCATGTTTGCTACTCTAGTTGACCGCCAACTTTTATTAATACAAGAGAAATTATTAATTCAAGAAATTTATGTTTTTATGTTACGCTTTCATCATATCTGCTCACCTGACGAAAAGCTTCTATTTTCATCTTTTCTTTTAATTAGATGTAGAGTAAAATTAAAGTCCCCCAATTTAGACCATACAACAGATAACTTAATTTTTTTCTGAATTTATTGGTTACTGCAATGATATTTAAAACAGAAGAGTGGGTTTAACGATTAAATTCACAGCCGCCTAAAAAACCTTCGCCTTTTGCGAAAGGGACCAACATAATTGATTGATAAATTATATTTTTGTTTATTTTTTATAAACCTTGAAATAAATCTTAAAATAAAATTTCACATTAACCAGCACAATAAATGAAAGTACATTCGAACAACAATAAATTTCATTGTTTTCAACACTCATATTATCCCTGTAGCGCACAAAATTTAACATTGAATATAGGATTTTCATTTAAATCTGTATCAAACTTATTAAATGAACAACAATTAAAGTTTATTCAAGGTTTTTGCACTTTGCTGAAAAGTTTTGTAATTAATTAACTAAACAGTTAATCCATAGATATACCTTTACTATACAAATACCTAAGTTCAATGAATTCTTGTAATTTGTAATCATTGTTATGGAATTTTTAAAGTTTTGAATAAATTAAGATTATCCGCCCAAGCAATTTTAAATTATGGCTTCATTCATTATGCCAAATACATTGCGGTTTACAAATTTCGCAAGTTATGATTTATCTTAACCACCGACCATTTAATTGCTTACGCACGCGCTTATTGATCTTGATTGAGAACCTCAATTTTCTTACAATGTTGATACTTAGTTAATTAACAATTTAGAACCAGTTTTATTGCTAAATAATACTACTACTTATGAATAATTGATTATTAAAAGCATTAGTAACTCAATAAATTAGTTAATATATTTTCAGTACTAAATATTCCCGATACCGAGTGAGGTGGTAACAACATAATAAGACATTATGCGTATTTATGCGGCCAACCTTGTTGAAATATTTTATATATGTACATAGCTAATAAATAGGAATTAATTTAAGTTATTACAATCAACCACAACTATAAAATGTGTATTTCTCAAGTGACCTTAAAATACCAAGTTTGTAATAATAATTATTAGTGATTAGAGAAAAAAAAAAATGGTGTAATGGTAATTTTGTTTGTATATTGGCCGGCGTTTAGCTTATTGAGGAATGTGTTAACTTTTATTTTATGTAGTTATACCTATAACGCTGGTCTGTGCATCTCATGAGATTTAACGTTGATATGTCAACTCGTCCTAGGAAAAGATGTAACGAAAAAATAAAATTCACTCATAAAATCCACCCTAAAATTTAGAACAGAATTCCTCGATTTGAAAATTCATCTTTCATTTCAATTTCTAAAATGTACTATGTCTGTCACAAGCGTAACCATAAAATCCACACCATAAAATTTACCTTAAATTTATCACTAAAATTTACCATAAAATTACCTAATTACATTAAATATAAAATTTCCCATTTTTATCAAATTTTATAAAATTCCCTTTAAACTTTACCCAACTGCGATAAAATTACCGCAAATTAAAAAAATCACTAAAAAAACACCTTTAATTTTACTCACCAATTTCACCACAATTTCTAAAGGTCACCGTATAACGCATAATATTTGCCTAAAATTCAGCATTCAAATCAATTAAAACATGCTCTAAACTTCATCAGTCTAATAAATTGCACAAAATCACCTTATAGATTACCCTGGTATTTCGACTAAAATTGCCTATAAAACTAACCCATACCCAGTTCACTTATAAAATTTTTTCAATACGGCAAAAAGTTTCCGCAAATTCTAAAAATGTTTAAATCCCTAGTAAAAATTAAAATTCATTCAAAATTCTCGGTAAAATTCACTCTAAAATTTACCATAAAAATCACCTGAAGCTCTCTTAAATTTCAAGAAATCTCAGTAAAATGCAATCTAGAATCACCCTAACCACCGCATTATTCACTATACATTTTCCCAATTACGCCTCAATTTCTAACAGTCAACCTAAAATTGACAATAAAACCCTGCCAAGCTGCCATTAAATTCATCAAGTGATCACTCATTCATTTCGCCCTAATTCTAAAATTCATAATAATATTCACTCTAAAATTTGCTCAATCTTTACCCTAAAATTCACAATTATTTCATTCTAAAATTCACTAAAATTTTCCCAGATTCACTCAAAATTCATCTGAGATTTACTGCTGAAATTCACCCTAAAATTCTTTAACTTTCATTTTAAAGAATGAATTTTTAATTATGACACCAAATTTCTGCTACAAATTTTTAAATGCTACAAATTTTTAAATTAAATTGTGAATATCAAAATGAATAGTTTTTAGAAGCTCTAACTCCAAAACCGATATAGTTGGGCGATTCACAAATTCAAAAGGAAAAAGAAAGAAAGAGAAAAAATTATCGGAATGGTTTTCCCAAACATAAAAATACTGGCATAAAGCTGCGTATTTCGTTTCTTATTACTGCTGCCACAAATAAAGCTGATCATGACAGTTGTCATCTTAACAAGATGTTTCTTGGTTTGAACTTAGAACAAATAAAAAAATCGGAAGAAATTTTTAAATTTTAAAAGCATGAAGATGAGGAAAGCTGGAGACTAGGTAATTTATGTACAAACCAAACTTATTTATCTATTTAAATTGAAAGATTTCTCCAATTATCTTTATTCTCCAATTTTGTCAAGTTTATAAACTTTAACGCTTTTTCTAAAAGACAGTTAAATATTAATTTTAATGAGATACTAAATTTACTTTCTCAAGGTGGTAAATACAGAAATTAAAATTTATTTTAAAGCAAGTGACAGTAGCATTTCGGAATCTCTGGCAAGTTGTCACGAATCCCTATAAAACTTTTAAAATCGTTGAAATTAGAAGCTTACTATATTGAGTGTTTCCCCTAAAGTTTTGAAGGAACAATAAAATTTCACATTATAACTTACAGGATTTTTGAATTATTTTAAGACAAACTGTTGCCAAACATCTGATTACAGAATCCTGCAATGATAAATTCTGCTACATAGTGTGTTGCATGTGAAGACAACAAGCAGAGCTAATCCATGTTGCACTAACCTTACATAATTTTAAATTATTAAAGAAAATTTAGAAAATTTCACCAAGTATATGCTGAAATTCAGTTTGCTTCTCGAGAATTCCTGCGAAATTCCGATTTAGAAGGTTTCTCAATTCTTAGACTTTTTCTCGGTTACATTTATAAAATTTTAATTTGTTTTAAAAATTTCAAGAACTTCTGGATGGATTAAATATTTTAAGAATTTGATTAAATCAATGAATTAATCTTTTTTTTGTAGTTCTTGGAAATTGAAGAGTTTCAAAAATTTGAAGGAATAAGCAAATTTAATTTAATTTTAAAAACATTTTTCTTTGAAATCTAATTAATAAAATTGAGTTAATTTACTGATCCTAAGGACTACAAGGATTTTAAGTACTGTACAAGTTTTAGGATTTAATGAAGTTTAAAAGTTTTTAATTTGGTTTTAAGGATTCCAAGAATTTCAGAAGCGTCAAGAAATGAACCTTGCAAGAATTTGATTAAATTCAAAAAATTCAAAAAATTTGAAAAAATTACCAAATTTAATTTAATTTTACAATCTTCAACTTTACGATCCTAACAATTTTAAGTATCGGAAAATTTATCATGAAATTTATAAATTTTGGATTTATTTTAAAAATATCAAGAATTTCGAGGGCGTCAGGGAATTTTAACAATTTTATCAAATTTTTAGGAATTCAGAAATTTAAGGATTTTCAGGTAATTAATAAATTTGAAATTCTTTTAAGAATTTGACGATTTAAGTTGATGACACTGATTAGTGTTAGGCGATTTTCTAAGATTTTTAAATTTTAGATTTATTCAAGAGTTTTGTGTTCAGTGTTTTGAGTCTACTTGAGATTTTCGATATGATTTAAATGTTGGGTAACTTTGAGTTGCGAATAACGTTGTGATCTCAAAGAAATTAGGCAAACTATTATTATTTGGCATTTTTCAAGATTTTTCTGCAATTCTAAGATTATATGATATTTTTGAAGTTATTATGCCATACAATTTTAAAATTCATCAAATAATCACCTATTAATTACGTCCTAATTTCTAAAATTCACAATAATATTCATTTTACAATTTACCCAAAATTAATTAACCTTAAAATTCTTCATGAAAATCTCCTAATCTCAGAAGTCACCGTAAATTTAAGAAAACTTCACAATTTACCCAGATTCAACCAGATTCATCCTAAAAATCGTAAACAAAATGTTATAAAAATTTTCCGAGATATTTGAAATAGTTCAAGACGTTTCATAATTTTTCACTAATAATGTGATCACCGTAAAAGCTCTGACAATATATACATATATATATATATATATATATATATATATATATATATATATATATATATACATATATATATATATATATATATATATATATATATATATATATATAAAAGCTCCACAACCGTTAAAGTTGGGCGATTCACAAATTCAGTACTAGGATCAGCGGTTTATATTAAGCTCTCAATTTTATCGGAATAAACTTACGATAGCGATGCTTAAAGGGAAAATATTCAATCGGGAAGATTCTCGCAACAATTGTTAGAAAAATACTGCCTTACAGCAGCGCGTTTTTTCTATTTTGTAATAACGGTCTCCACAAATTAAGGAATGATCGGTAAAGATGAATCGAAGGATTTAAAACTCAAAACTGAAAGTGGAGTTTGCATCTCGCGAATTTTTGAGAAATACCGATTTGCCAGGTTTCACAATTCTTTGAGAAATTCTAATAAGCGACTTTCGAGAATTTCAATTTTCAGACTATATCTCGGGAAATTCCGGTAAAGGTTTAAGGATTGGAAGCTTTCAGAATTCTAGGAAATTATTAAATTTTGAATTTCTTTTAAAAATTTCATGAGTATCATGGAATAAATATTTACTACATTAATTTATTTTAAAATCTAAATACATATGTTACATATGTGGTACATATAAAAGAAAGAGAAAGTTTTAGAATTTCGTGAAATTAATTAATTTCGAATTTGTTTAAAGAATTTCAAGAGTTTCAGCGGAAGAGAGCGATAGGGAATAAATATCTCAATAATTTCATTAAACAAATAATTAAGTTTTTTGTTAATGAAAAATTTCGAGAAATTAGCTAATTTAATTTTATTTTAAAAAATTCAACAAAATTCTAAAAATGTTAAGAGCTTCAGGAAATTAACATTTGTAAAGTTTGGTCAAATTCAAGGAATTCAAAAAAATTCTTTGAAAGTTACTAACGACCGTAATAATTTCAGAATTGAAAGATTTATCATGAAATTTATAAATTTTGAATTTGTTCCAGGAATTTCAAGAATTTAAGGAACATCAACTGAAAATTGTTCAATGAATTACTGGGAAAGGATAGGAAACGTACTGAAATTGATGAAATGGTTATTGATGATCAGCATATAGTTGACTATGGCTATGAAAATGTTGAGATATTTAATATTGTTGGTACTACAACAAGCCGGAACCAATAATTTTTGTGTGCTACGAAATAGTTCCTCTTGAAGCTTTGAAAGTAATACCTTCAATAAAACCTTCTAATTCTACTGGCAATGATAAAGTTTGTAATTATGTGGGTGAACATATTGCAATATGAATGAGCTTTTTGAATCGCACAAATTTTCGACATCCGATGCAGTTAGGTTTCAGAAAATAAAAAAGTACGGTTCTTATCTGTTGGATGGGCCTGAAGAATTTCCGCAAGGTTCCGTATTAGGACCTTTGCTACTTTGTACTGAGCTATGTTATACTGAGTTCAATTCCAATCATTCAATGATTTAAAGCTCAAAAACCAAACCTAAGTGTTTTTAGCAACTTTTTATGTGCGCTTTTTCCTTGTGTGCATTTTCCGTTGGGTTTGTTTTCTATGAGCAAAAAACACAAAATTTGCTCTTTATGATTTCGATAACAAATCGTCTACGAGATGAAGACTGATAAAGTCGTTCTGAATTAATGAATAATCTCTTACCTTAACCCGATAATCTCTCATTAAAATATTGAAAATAATAGATTATCATCCAATTGTCAAACCTTCATTGAAAAAATATAATCTGATGGTCTTCCTAAATTAATGTTATGTCGTTATTACATAAGATTGGTATAAAAACTATAAGAATACGAAAGGGGATTAATTAACATCAAATTATTTACAATGGATAATTAATTGCACAAATTTGTTTTAAATTAAATAAGCTCACCTCTCACTACCACACAAAATTATAGCCTTAATCTGTTATTATCGATTAATAAATAGTAAATGTTTTTGGCTGAGGATAACTGTCATTAGAATATATTAAAATGTAACAAAAGGTGTTAATAGCGTATTGAAGAGTTTTTAGAAAGTCAGGCTCGATATTCCAGTGTTTGCTTTGACCTTTAGAATTTTGCCTCTTATTCAAGTTCGACTTTCCAATAACCTTTATGTTTCGTTTTATTCTTATACGAAGTCCAATAAATTTTACGCGATCATCTATTGTGCAATAAGCATTTTTCCTGTATAAAGATATTAAAATTTACATAATAAGTCACCTCTTGTCAACCAAAAAAAATTGTAAACATCATCCGACCATAACAAATTGAATGAACTTAAATTATCAACAATGCGATCTATAAAATAAGTTGTCATCGTGTCTCGTACATTGTGTACTCCTCTTGAAATACTAATCACTTTCTATTATTTGATGGCTTACATACCAAAGAACTATGTAGGTACATTATTTGCCTCTCGATCTACAACATTTATTTTGAACCTTACATAGCAATAAGTCACATGTTCAATAAACCAAATACAAAATATAAAGAAAGTTTGGTTTAACTTCTGGATTTTGTTATATAATATTGACATTAAAAACATTTACCTACAGAGAGCGAGAAGTTTGTCTTTATATATTATAGACGATCGTAATGATCACATGAATACAAGAAGTACATCGTCTATTATTCAAATAATCATTAAATATAATCGTCTGTGTACAATAATTATCTACTCTAGCGTTATACTTTGTTTTTTTATGATGCGATGTTTGTAAGATAATTAAAATGCGATTGTAACTAAGATTTGCATGCACAGATAATTCGTAACAATAAAAACAAAGTAATTTTCTTGAATAATCTTATTGCAATAACTTTTAAACCAATGAAATTCGATTACATAAATATGTTGCAGTCAGGCGACCATCAAATATATCATGATGAAGCACACCCGCAATTACGATTATGTAGATATCGTATCGCATACAATTTTTTATTTTTTTTATCTACATTGATATTAAAATCAAATTATATCCACAATAAAAAAAAAAGTTTTTATAATTTATGTACAAAATGAACCATATACAAGCAATAAATAATATTATTTTTAGATATTGTTGTTAGCACAAATAGTCGCGGATAGTAAGCAAATCAAGATTATTTACTATCGGCCAGCGTGCGGCGACATGCTTGAAATATTAATTTTATAATAAAACTCTTTAATTATGACGAATATATGAACAAAGTGTTTTCAATAAAATACACGGTGTATTTATTTATAGTGGCAAACCTTAATTGTATTAAAATTTACACCTTCACTAGCCATATATACGTGTATACGCACTTATAGTAAACGCGGTGAATGAGGAACAATGGCATAAATCAAGCGAAAACCGTATGAGCTCAAACAAAAACAAACAATAAAGAAAAATTAGTGAACCGTAGATGTTATTGTGATGCGTACGTGAAGCATATTACGATTTGTTGCAAATCAGGAGATGATCATAGGGCGTGGTGGTTTCAACTAGACATATTTGTTACGCGTATTAGTTATGAGATATTGTTAAATTGGGAAATGGTTCAGAAATATATTGAGATTGACCGTTGGCGTCTCATATATTTTTTTTCTTCTAAAATAAAGTTAATTAATAGAAAGTGTCGGAAAGCTAAAAGTTTGACTGATTTTTTCGAATTATCACGTCCCTTCACAGTGCTGTGTATTAATTTGTGCTCAGGTAGCTGTAAACAGCATAAAACAAGAATTAGTCGTCTATTTTGCTCAACATTTAACATAAGAAATACAAATTTTTTGCTCAATTTAAAATTTTTCATTCAACAACATTTTTGCTCAATTTTTTTTTTCATATAACAACATTTTTCTTCAGTTTATCTTGTTGGAATAGTAGTTCAAGATTAAATAGTAAAAAAAAAACCTGAAAAGATCTACAGGAAATAAATGAAACATTATGAGTAACCTAATAGTTGCTCAAAATTTAAGTAAGGCTTTACTATCCCTGTTTTAGATTAAATGGAAATTTAGTAACAATAAACAGTTGCTTATTTAATACAACTAGTGAGTCGACTAATTTTTTCGAATTATCACGTCCCTTCACAGTGCTGTGTATTAATTTGTGCTCGGTAGCTATAAACAGCATTAAACAAGAATTAATCGTCTGTTTTGCTCAACATTTAATTTTAGAAATACAAATTTTTTGCTCAATTTAAAATTTTTCATTCAACAACATTTTTGCTCAATTTTTATTTTTTTGTGTGCAATAGTAGTTCAATAAGTAATATTCTTTTTTGCTCAATATGCAATATTAAATAAAAACCAACAAAATAGTCTATAGGGAATAATAATTGCTGAAACTTTATGTAAAGTTTTACTGTCTCTGTTGTAGGTCAAATGTATTTCCCTTAATATCAATACATTTTAATTTAACTCGTAGCTCGTTTAGTATACAATATGCCTAGAATTTATTGAGCTTTTACTTCTTTGAAATTTAAAATATTTTGCTCAAATGATATTAATCGTAAATTGTTTGCATCGGCTTCATTACCTCAAAACTAATTTATACATTATTTCATGCTCAATTTAAATATTTGACATAACAAAATTATTGCTCAATTTATTTTGTTGAAATAGTGGTTCAATATTAAGTAGTAAATAAAAGACAAGGAAAGGTCTACAGGAAATAAATGAAACATTATGATTAACCGAATAGCTGCTCAAAATTTAAGTAAGGCTTTACTATCCCTGTTTTAGATTAAATGGAAATTTAGTAACAATAAACAGTTGCTTATTTAATACAACTAGTAAATTGCTAAGTATACAATTTGTCGAGAAATTATTGAGCTACCATTTCTTCGAATTTTAAAATATTTTGCTCAAATTATGTTAACCGTAAATTGTTCGCGTAAAGTTCTGTTGATAGTTTTTACTATCTACGTTGTAGGTCAATACCAAAACATTTTAATTTAATTAGGCATGTTAGAGTACACAATTTATGTAGAATTTATTGAGCTACCATTTCTTCGAATTTTTAAATATTTTGCTCAAACTATATTACCCGTAAATTGTTTGTATAGAGTCATTTGATAATTTTACCTCAAAAAATATAATATACATTTTTGCTCAATTTAAAATGTTTCATTCAACAATATTTTTGCTCAATTAATTTCGTTAACTAATTTTACATTTAAGAAAAACTGATGATAATTGTTGTTTTGAAATGTTTTTTAACGAAATTTTAAATATTGTGTCGTTTTAAAATTTAGCTCAAAAGAAACTACGATTTGTTCATTGCAAGTGTCTTTCAGGGAAGGATTTTTATTTTTCAGGACCTGGCTGCTATCCGAAGCTATGCACTACATCGGTGATGCACATCGCTGATGTTCATAACTTTACTGAAGATTTTGTTTTGTAGTTGTTTGAATAGTTGCCCAATTTTTGTATGAAATGTATGGAAATAATGAAGCAATTTAAATGCGCGTTGGCACAACAAATACATGTCCGCCACAAAGAAAAATTTTGGACTTATTGGCTCAGAATTTACTGATTTTTAGTAAGCTGATTTTCGGCAGCGGATTTCTACCTACAACATCTTCTACAGTAGTTTATTACTTTTCAAATGCCATCCCCTATTCCTAGTGGTCAATGTGTATCTGGTATTCATTCCGATAAACGAATAAAAATGAAAAAATGTCCTATTTTGTTTTGTAAGTTGACCTTGAAGTGTTTAAATCATGTTTTATTAATGCTCCATTTATGATAATTGCTCAGTGCATATAGTAATCCAAGAATATATATTTGTTATTTCTAATGAAATGTGGACAGTATTTTTCCAAAATTATTAACTTTGTTATTTCTAAGAGATATTTATCAATAATTGGTGCAAGTAATTTTTGTAAATAACCATTACTTGTAACTGATTACATTTTGTGACCATGGTTTAGGTAAACCGGCTAAATTTTTGTTATATCGTCAATAATTAAACTGAAATCACCTTAGGCTTTCTATCTATATATATAAATATATGACGCTGATCATTTGCCATATTTTGAAGCGACGATTATGGTAGGTCTACTTGATAACTTTATCCGCCTAAATCACGTAAAATATTTATTACTTCTATTCAGCAATTTTATTGCAAAAGCTCAAAAGGTTATACACTAATTAGGGTAAATAATTTTATTACATGGGGTATTACAATTGCGTTCGTTTTTATAAGAAACTGACATAGTCTTGCATCATTTAATTACTCAGACTTGCTTTTATATGTGTAATATAGATCTCTTTCATTTAAAAATGAAAGTAAATAAATAAGATACGATTTACATTGTAGCCATTAATGTAATTTAAAATTTTCTAAAAAAGTTGTATTATGCAATTTATATAACCAGACCACAATTGGAATTCAATTTAAGGAAGAATGCCCATTTCATTTATATGTCTACAATATATAATTTATATTTCGAGAAAGACACCGTAGAACATCCGGCACATCGAACTTTCAAAAAAAAAAAAAAAAGTGAATTGTATAAGATGCTGTCTTGTGATTTACAGAAACAAATAAAACATTAACAGTTTTAAACTTTGTACGCATAATTAAGCGAACGTAATTTTTTAATAGCGCTTGTAGCCGTAAAATAGATTGTAATTAAATCTGGACAATTAAATGGTTTTGTAATACAACCTTAATTTGTTCAATTTGTATGTGAGCTAACAAGCAACGTAACATATGGACGTATGGAATACAATTGACCACGACATGGAACATAATTTTTGATGTATAGGAAATGTTTGTTCGACAAGTTGATATTGAAAAATTACATTCGCTAAGTACTAAATGAATACAAAATACACAATGAGATATTCGGCTCTATACAAAAATTTGATTAGTATATGTAAATGGGATTGTTCGGTCGATTAAAAATAAAATTCCCTGAAAACATTTTTTTTTTGTTAACATTTTAGCTTGATTAATTCAAGCATAAATTGTTGCTATTTTTTTTTTGTTATTATGTTTATTGACAATGAACATTACTCACTATACATATTCATACTTGCTTCATGGTAGTCGTGTCGATTGTTCGCATATTGAACTTTTACTATATAAATAGACGGAAACTGTTCTCTTATTGACGATTGGAGCATCACAGATTCCACCTAGTGGACAATTTTTAAACTGAGGTAGCTGCTAATTTGACGTTCGAAATTGTTGTAAAGAATTCCAATTTTGAACTGTAAACACAATTTTTACCTACCAGATTGCTAATAATTGTAAATAATTCATATTTTGGATTATAAAAACAATTTTTAACTACCGGATTGCAAAATTTCCTTTCATCGCATTTATGAGAAATGTCATTTTAGCAGTTGCCTCATTTGAACTTTTTTCCTCGAGAGGCGCTTTCTCTACTTTTACAATCGTCAATTGGATATGCTTATTGCGTTTAACGAGACGACTAACAATAACACTAACCATGTGTGTTTAATAAACTAGAATCTTCAGTGACATGGGTTTGTTATATCACAGCGGGTAATGAAGTATTGACTTGAAGTTTGGCAAAAACTAGAGTTCCCGGCTTGTAGTAAATTGATTTGCAATAATCTGAATTGAACTTGGTTACGTCTTGAGCGATTAAGATAAAATTTGTTTTCAATATTTCAGAACTTCATGTGCAAAATTATTATAGAATCTCATTCCCATTGCATAAGCCGAATTTCGTCATAATCGGTTATAAGGATCTCACGGTTTCATTAGAATTTCAAATAAAACCGGAACTAACCTTAGCAACATTTGAAAAAGTTTTATCTTTCAGACCGTATCTATTATGCATCGTATTTAGCCGTTGACTTAATTTGTATTAAACGATGAAGACTGGAGCATCCAATAACGGTATACTGGAAACCGAAATACCAGTATACTGACCATTTTGATCATTACCGATATTGAAAGATCAATACCGGTATTTCGGTTTTAAAATCTTTATTGATTATTCGCCCAATATTCAGTGAATTAATACATTCCAATTGCAGTCCTGTTCAAAATGACAAAAAGAATTGTTATAGAAATCGTATAAAGTCAAATTTTTTATAAACTCTGGAAAATTTATAAACAATTCAAAGTTCAGCAAGAGCAACGCAATATGTATATCAATTTTAATTTTGTGAACGTTGGTACAATAACTTGGTTCCAGTAATAAACAAAATTAGAAAGATTGTATAGCTGTTTCGACGATTCCAATATCTGTAATCTTAGATACAAAGTTTGAAGGAATAGCTTACTTTTTATGCTGGGGCGGTTTTATAAATTAAGACATTGCATCTTAAAGGCTCTGGTCAAAGTCAAATCGACTATCAGCTTTACCGAAAAGGAGTTCCAGAGTCTCAAATCAATGGTTGCTCTCATTTTACTAGTCAAACTGGCTGTACAAGCGTTGTGTCGAAGGGATACCATTATTCTGTCAGCTGAGGCTACCCTGGCATTCATGCTTCAACATTTGGGAGAAGGACTATTAGTTGATCGAATGAAAACCTCTTTAGCCCGAGAGAATCGTAGAAAGACGAATTTATCTTACCTTTTGCAATATTTGTGCAAAGGTAAGCAAGTGCAAAACATTTTTGGTTTGGGCGTCAACTTTAATCGACTAACTAAACACGAAATAGTTAATATAACTGTCCATCTTATACAAAAGCTTTCTTGGAGGAGGGAAAATCATTTATCGTTAAGATTGCAAGAACGGCTTGATGTTGCAATCAATAATGAGGTCAATAAGAAAATTGTACAAAAATGAAATCGACGTTTGATGATGTTATTATGTATATTATTTAAATGATATTTAACCCTCCGTTAGGCACATGTTCGGATAGTCACATTCGTACCTCATGAGTCTGGCCAGACCCATATACATTTTCATGTATTTGTATGTAAATATTGGGTTTTTGGTGGTGCATTGAAACGTATTTATATACCATGCAGTGGTTTACTCAGGTTCTCGGTGGTTTACTCATGTGTTGAACTACCTGCGTAGGTAAAAATACAGGAAAACAAAACTGCTGGAATGTAGAAAAAATCTTTTTGTTTTTCTTATTTTTTATTCTTACGTTTTGATTCTTATTCAAGTAACTATAATATGTAATACGGTACGAATACTTCTACTTAGTCTCTGAGATACAATGAAAACAAATATAGTTAACTTTAAGTGCTGCTGGCATACAGCGTTTGAGAATTTTGTGCAAAAGAAACGAATTTTGCGGTGCTTTTTTTCACTTCCCTCTGAACACATTTTACAACTTTTTCTTTTCGAATGTATCGAAGCCGCTAACGCCAGTCACTATTTCTGGTTTAATCTGAAATAAAAGAACGAAACAAATGAAGCAAAGTGAAATCAAAATGAAAACGGAAGAAATGATACTGAAACGAAAGTCAAATGGAAGCGAAATGAAAACGAACGGCAAATGTAATTTCATTCAAATTTCAACTCAATGGCCGAACGCGTGCTCCTCTGGAAGAGCCAATCTGTTACATAACGTGGTTAGGTAATTTCGTCTAGCGTCACATCTTTTGTTGGCATCGACTTCTTTGCAAATGTAAAATGCAGCCAATGCTGTAACATCCAACATGTTGCAGAAAAAAGCAATAGTCCGCCTTTTTGTTGGTGGTTTTGATGTGAAACGAGTGACTATTTGATCCATTCAATCGATGCCTGCTTTATTTGGATTAAAATACAAAACTGCTTCGGGTTTCATTGCTTAGCCTTGACCACATTTTGTGTAGTAACCGATTCACTTTCGGTCACATCCTTCCAAACTTTTGAACAGATAATTTTGTTCCTTGGGTCCAGCTCGAAAACGTATAATAGACACAATAGTGTTGACACTAGTGTTGACTTTTTATTTCATTCTGTGCCATCTTTACCGTACAAACAATCTTCAGCAGTACTCTGCTGTTGAGTTTCGGATTTCATTTCCTCTTTGTCATTATCACTGGTAAATGTTTCATTTGGTCCGATGACCATTTCGTTCCCAATATCAGAAGCATCATCTTCGTTTGGCACATAATCTGTATCATTATTATCGTTTTCGTCAGCGAATTGATCGATTTCTTCCCACTCTTCAGTAGCTCTTGCACGCTCTATGTTACTGGCTAAAGCTGCTGTCAATCGTTCATAAAATGCAGAATCTAAATTATCCGTTGTCGCGTATATAAATAAATTCTACTTAATCACCCAATTCTACTCAATCTCCTTAAATTCTACTTAATCATAAGAATTTTGCATGTAAAATATGTTTTATTAGCACTATGCTCCAATGAAATGTCCAACGTTTTTATAAGTGTTAACTAAACAATACCGGTATTAATACCGGTATCTCGGTTTTGTCGTCAAGTAATACCGAAATACCGGTATTCATATTTTGGACAGAAATTGGATTCCCTAATGAAGACGCACAGAAAACACCAATTTACATAATTCCTTTATTGATTTCTAGACGTTTCCAATAATGAAATCTCGCTCCGTAAGTTATCTGATTCTAATGTATACCATATTCGATAGTTTTAAGACCACGCTCAGTTTAGTAGTTCATTTTGTACCAGAAGTGACAGATGTTCCTCCCAGAAGGTTCAAATTTGAGCAATTGTAGAACTACCTAAATATGGATTGCAAACCCGTTTTAATTGTGCAAAACAAGTTTATCAGTTTATTTGAAGGGTTGCTCAGTTTAAACTTGTTCGAAAAAATAAAGTCGTGAAAAATAATGTTGGGGGGGGGGGGTATATATTATACAAATTAACGCTTCTTAATTTGTCATATTTTGTCAACGTCAAAAGCTTTCACCCCATGTCTTATTATAACCTTTGACTTCAAATATTTTTAAACCCCAGATATGATAAGGTGAGCTTATGGAGAAATCGCATTTTATAAGTTGAGATTTCTATCCTTACCAATGCTAAACAATTTTAGATTTAAAGCTCACCATTTCGGTTCTATAGAATAAAACACACGTGATTTTGTAAGAAGTTTGATTTCAGATCAGAATAATATGTCATTATAATATGTTGAGCTGAGCTTTCAAAATTACCTAATGCTTTGCAATGGCCGACCATTTAAATTGACCGTTCCTTGCAAATATTGACATCAAAATGAATCATACTTTAAAGAAAGGTGTTTATAGCTTTTTTAATATTCAGTTTAAAGTGAAGCTTTTAAAGCTAATTTGTTGAACCCAACCAATTATTTATTTAGGACGGATAAATTTCAAAATTTCGGTTAGCCTTGATGTCATGCTATTCATTAAAGTAAAAGTAATGGGTCTTAGTTCTAGAGATGTACTCGAACTTCTTTTCTTTATTTAAAGAACTAATTCTTTAATCGTTTACTAAAATCAAGCTTTGTAAGCACCAAAGTCTTTAGGGTTCAATGCTATTATAAAGTCACGTTCAAAGCTTGTTAATACTTTTAAAATTCATTAAACGTTTGTTTGAGACATAAATTGTACAAACAATTTTGGTCAAACTTAAGACTTTCAGTTTTCAAAAATCAGGTAATGACGTAGCTTTCAATTTTTGTCCCCTGCAACTAATATCTAAACCATAAAATAAGTCAAAAATTAGTAAAATCGAAATTAATCAAAATGGTCAAATCTCAATCTTTCCAAAGCTTGCAGACATATTTTTTTAGTTTTAGCTATCTCGAACTAAATTTGCTAAAGCCACACCAAAGTAATAAAACCAATGTATTTATTGGTAAGGTTGGAATATTTATTAGCAATCACTGAATCTTTTTTGGTTTCCAATTTAGAGTACAATTAGTGTATTCTTTGGTATACTTATACTTATATTTTGCTATTTGACATCTCATATTTATTTTTTTCATTTTGCTATTGAGTGAAGGTAGGTGTTATTTGCATTTGTTATTATGGCACGTAATGATCATGTTACACTTTGAGGTTTATTGTAATGAACATCTAAGACTGTCTCCAAAAACCGTGATAATTATTTGATAATGAATTTTCCATAGCGAGATTTGAATAATATTGAATTAATAATTAATTCGATATGCTTTATAAAAAGTTAGGTATCCATGATGTGTGATTTTACTGAAGTCTAACGCGAGATTCTCACTTAGAACAAAATCTCATTTTTCAAAATTCAGGGGCACGAATTAACTCCGCGAGAATTAATTCTGCCGAAAATTATAGTATGGCGAAATTAATCCCATTTTCAATATGAATTAAATCCGCAACAACCAATTACTTGAAAATGAAATAATTTTGTGAGGATAAATTACAGTAGGTGTAAGTTACTCATTTTCCAAATAAATTTAACTCCGCCGATACATATGAATTTATTCCGCTACAAAAATTAAAAGGTTGTATCACAAAAATTCTCATAAATGCTAAGCATTTGTCTTGGACGGATCATGTTGATTCAGTCTGTTTGTTAGTCCAGTTTTTTCATTCCAATTCATGTCTTACAAATAATTAATTTTTTGCATCATATATAAAGACTTCTATCGTTACAACCAACATTTCATTTGTATTGTAACATAGCTCAAGGTGTTCTTCAATTAATGCGTTATTTGTTCTCTATTTATCTATTTAATATATAAATGTTTGAATATGTTCTCATCTTTATGTAACATGAAATATGAATATGTAGCTTAAAGATATGGAACTCGATCTTCAAATCACTTGACCTGCTGTACCATAAGAACAGAATTTGGAAGAAAACCTATATCATTTATAGGACCTCATGTTTATTAGAAACTACGTAACATAATTAGAAGCCTGATAATATCTTTAAATTTAAGATAATCTTTAAGATAAAATTAAATGTTTTATTTTTCTAATTGTTCTAATCTAATTAGTACAATGATACTGTTTTGAAGACCAAAAAATTTCAATTGAATTTTTTACGTTTGAAACCCAATTTTACGATTATATTTCGGAATTTCAAACTTTTGTAAAGCTTCTGAAACTCTGGCTGAACAACCATAGGATGTGTTTTAAAATTAATTGAAACACCTTTCACAGGCCTGCCATCCTTCTATGGGGGAAAACTTGTGTAGTGGCCAAAATTGAAATAAATAATTTATCGATAAAAAATTCTGTAAAATAATAAATTCAGCGCTAATTTCGAGTCAGGCAAACCTGCGAAGGTATAGCCAATTAAATAAATAAGCCCACATGAAATTTGCTTACTGAAAAATACTCGCCGACATAAATGTGCACAAGAAAAAAGCGTACATGGAAAATTATGCACTCGGTAAAATGCCCACATAAAAAACGCCCCAGAAAAAAAACGGACAAAAAAAAAACGCTCAAGAAAAAAATTCACAAGAAAATAACGCACAGTCAAAAATATTTGAATTCGTGTTTTAATTTTGTTTTGAATGAGAATAAAAAGTTTTAGTGTTGATAACGTCTAGTTTTATAACGTTGAAACAATTATATGATTAATCTGAATCTACCAAACAACTAACTTAAGACATTTTATCTATTTAAAACTCTCTAAGAAAATTTTAATTCATTTGGCATCTTAAAAGATGGAAGCTGCCGCTCACAACCTTCGCTTTTCGAAAATTTTAAGATATTCTAGTATTTGTAGATCTGTATCCCTCCAAAAGTTAAAAAGTTCCTGTGCGTTTTTTTCTTGTGCGTTTTTTTTCTTAAGCGTTTTTTCTGAGCATTTTTCCGGCTGCCCATTTAATGTGCGCTATTTTCCGTGTGCGTTTTTTTCTTACGCGTATTTGTATCGGTTGATTGCAAATTTCGTGTGCGATTTTATTCTCACGCGTTTTTCTTATGCGTTTTTCCTTGGGCCTTTTTTTCTTGTGCATTTTTATCCATGTGACCATTTTTCTGTGTGCGCATACCAGTTGCACCTTTTCCTTACGCATATATATGTCGGTTGTGCACAAATTTCGTGTGCACTTTTTTCTTGTACGTTTTTTTCTGGTTACCATTGATTACATCAAAGTACAAAGTATTATAAAATTTCAATGAAATTGAAAGGTGTTTAATAAATTAAATTAAGTATGCTCGTAAAACTATCGTAAAACTAATGATTGTTCACAGGTCATCACAAATCTTGACATACATATTTAGGTATATACATAAAAAAATTGTATTCCTTCACCGCAGTGTCTTTTGTAAGAGGATACAAGAATTCTTCATTATATAATATTCCAGTTTATAGTTGTCTCTAATAACAAAATTATGAAGATTTTGGTTGCTCCAATCATCGGAGTTGCCTTACGTCAAAAAATTATATAAAAATTTAATTGTGTTGGAAATTAAATTTGGCATGAAATTCATGCGATCTTTATATAATTAAATGTAATGTTTCGAGTCATGTAATAAACTCGCACCTATAGTTACAAAATTTTTGGTTACAAATCGAAAGAAAGTTGGTGAACCGACACAAATTAAGTACTGTAAAGGTTAATTAGGTCCGAATTAGTTAGCCAAACATTGAATCGACACCTTAATCTAAGTAATTATCAAAAAATATTCTTCCTTGTAATATTTAGCATACCAAACAAACATGATGTCTATTACAATAAAATGCCAAACCGATTACCATCTTTATTACGGTTATTGTTCATGTTAAACGTATTTTTATAATAATATGGATCTATGAAATGGAAAGTGAAATTTATTTATAATTTATTGTTTAGTGAATTAGAAATTACTTACTACCGAAAATAATAATCCATTTCCCCTCCGCGTTTCTTTATACATTGCCCTTAATACGATGAGCAGAATATTAATGAGCGGATATATAAAATTATGTAAATTTTGCAAAAAAATCCAAACACGCTATCTTGTGTCATTTCTTATATATGTGATAAGGAAATTTCGAAAGAAAGGTCATTAAAAAAAAATGTTGCATAAACTTCAAAAAAATTGTGCAGCTGTACCAACGAGAGAATGTCTAAAAAATTCCGGTTTTATATTTTATTAAATATTTTTATTTTATGTATATAGTGAAACCTCAAAAATTTAAAATGAAACTGCATTATTGCATACAATGTCGGCATTGAACATTTTATTCATAAATCTGTAAGGTTATATGTATTATGTACATGCTTTCATTTGCTTTTGAAATTTGGGTGTTGAATTATTTTAATGGATTTGGATTAAAATATTGTGTCTGATCGTAATACTTGACGCGGTTCCGCTTAAATACATATTTAGTTTAGTTCTCTTTACAGTGGTATGCGCAATATGTATAATCATTTTTCGTGTAAATAAATGATTTACTGGCAGCGGTGACGCTCGATTTCATTTTGTATGCGGAATCCGCAATATTATAAAATAAAATAAATTTTAAGTATTATTATTCAAAATAGCGTGAAATTGAGGTAATATTGGTGTTTGATTGTATAATACAGTGAAATATACAACACAGAATTGAATGACTAAATAATATATAGAAAAATCCCAATTAGATTATATGATGTATACCAAAAAGTGTATGACATGTTTGTCTGTATTGTTGACGTGATAAATTACAAACAGATTCCACACCAAGTTTTAAAAACACGAGTCAGCATAGATTACGTTTCGTACCATAAACATACAAATAGTTTCCACACCAATTTTGATAGTTCTAAATCTATGCAAACATTAATAGAACCACATAATTTTTGAATAATACCCTAAAGAAGTTTCAAGTGAATAAAACAACGTCCTTGACACAAAAGTGTAAACAGATTCCACATTAAAAGTTAAAAATTCAAGAACGCAGAAACAAAATTTTTTGTGTTGTGTGCAGTGACTTTATTATTAAAATACGTCGTAAACGACGTTCCCAGCGTAAAACTACAAATAGATTCCACATGAATTACAAAAGCTCCGAAACGGCGCATGCAAATTGAATTTTTATTTTAATGTAGGTTATTTAATAAAGTTAAAAAAGGAATGACAAAAAAATCGGTTCTTTTACGGCATAAATAATAAATAGATTCCACAAAAAGCACGATACGAAAATGATCTGACCACAAATTCAGAGCCAAAAAATCGAAATCTTCAATTGTGCTCCGATTTCGATGGTTGATATCTCTATCAATAGATGTTAAAACCTTACAATGTTATTCGAAGCGCCATTTGAATCGCTCGCCATTTTCTACATTTTTAGACATTTTTAGAAAATTCAATTTTATCCATCATCCTCTGAATATAAATTAACGCAGCTCAAGACTTTGCGAAAATCTCCAGAAAACCTTACCCAAGTATTCACTATACAGTAAATAATTTCCATTCGTTGCACCTGTTGTTTTGATGTTGTCAAGTTAAGTTGCCATGTTACATCTTAGCCATTTGTAAGCAATTTTGATGAAACTTGATGAAAAGAAGCGCAATAAGCTTTTACCATATTAAAAAAAAAAGCTTTCAAAAATGAAATTCAATTCTGAATAATAATTTTTTGAAAATAGAAGTTATGATAAGTTAAATTAACTTTTTTTTTTAAAAAGCTCAATAAGCTTCTAATAGGAAAGCTTTGAAAATTAAATTTATTACTGGAAAATAATTATGTGAAAATAAATAGCAAAGCTTATGACTTTTCGAAAAGCTCAAATGGGTTCAAATATGTTAGATCTGTGCCATTTTCAACCGATTTTGGTAAAATTTCTTTTATTTATATACTTTTAATGAAAAAAGCTTTTTAAGATTTAATAAAAAAATCTTTCAAAAATTAAATTTAATTTTGAATAATAATACTGTGAAAATAAAAGTTAAAATATATTACCACAGCTCAAGATTTTTCGAAAAGCTCCAGGAAATTTTAATTTCCCTGACTTACAACCCTAACCAATTTCCAGACGTTGTACTACCACCAGTCTATGTATTTAAATCTACAAATAATTCGTCTGAAATGAAATCTGTTGGCGTTGTTGTCATTCAGGATTCCGGTTGTTGTCACAAACAATCTCAGTCTAGATCTGAGCCATTTTGTTCCGATTTTGTTGCAACTTTATTTACGTAAATGTTTTTTGTTAAAAAAATGCCTAGTAGGTTGGCTTTTAATAAAAAAAGTTTCAAAAAACAAATTAAATTTTGAATAATAATTCTTTAAACAAATTAACGCAGCTCAGGACTTTAAGAAAAGCCTTAGAAAAGTTTAAGTTACCTCACCCGAGTATTCGCTATACAGTGAACAATTTTCATTCGTCGCACCTGTTGTTGTTGTTGTAGCCATTTGAAACCAATTTTGATGAAAGTTTGCTTATTTAAATGTTTTTTCAAATGACAAGAAGCGAAATAAGCTTTAAATAAAAAAAAAGCTTTCAAAAATGAAATTCAATTATGATAGGTTAAATTAACTTTTTTTTAAAAATGCTCAATAAGCTTTTAATTAGAAAGCCTTGAATATTTTATTTATTACTGGATAATAATTATATGGAAATAAATAACAAAGCTGAAGTTTTCTTCAAAAGCTCCAGCAAACATTTAATTTTCCTGACCAACCATACACTATCCTAGACAATTTCGAGGCGTCATGCGACTACTACCCTTGGTATTTATATCTAAACCGACGTCTTTTGAAATGTAACCTGTTGCTGTTGTTGTTCTCAAGTCAAGGTTGTTATTTAGTCACGAATAATATTAGAATGGTTTCAAATATGTTAGATCTGGGCAATTTTCAACCGATTTTGATAAAATTTCTCCTATTTATATACTTTTAATGGAAAAAAGCTCAATAAGATTTAATACAAAATGTTTCGAAAATTAAATTAAATTTTGAATAATAGTACTGTGAAAATAATAGTTAAAATAAATTACCGCAGCTCAAGATTTATCGAAAAGCTCCAGAAAAACTTAATTTCCCTGACCTACTACCCTAATCAATTTCCAAACGTTGTACTACCACCAGTCTATGTATTTAAACCTAAAAATAACTCGCCTAAATTAAACCTGTTGGTGTTGTTGCCAAGTCAGGATTCCTGTTGTTGTCCCAAACAATTTCAGTCTAGATCTGAGCCATTTGGAACCGATTTAAAAAATAATGTTTTTTGATTAAAAAAATGCTTAATAGGTTAGCTTTTAATAAAAAAAGTTTCACAAAAGTTCCAAAAAAGTTTAATTTTCCCGAACTATTTTGTTCCGTTTTCAGCCGGTTTTGATGAAACTTTGTTTATATAGATAATATTTTTATTTAAGAAAGCTCAATAAGCTTTTTTTAAACAAGCTTTCACAAATTAAATAGAATTCCAAAAATTTACCCTTCATAAAAGCTCAAAAAGCTTCGTATCACAGCTTACAATAAATAATAGACCTAATATGTTCCGTTTTCAGACGGTTTTGAACTTTATTTTTGTAGATAATATTTTTATTTAAGAAAGCTCAATAAGCTTTTATTAAAAGGCTTTCACAAATTACATACAATTCTGAATAATAATTCTTTTAACAAAATTAATGCAGCTCAAGACTTCTCGAAAAGCTACAGAAAAGTTAAATTTCCCTGACTTACTATGCACTATCTCCGATAATTTCCAGGGGCTGGGTCTGGACTAGTCTATGCATTTATTTTTATAAAAAGGCTGTTTCGAAATGAAACATACTGATTTTAATGATCTGACTTATGTAGCAGCGAAAATTTAACCCTTCATAAAAGCTCAAAAATCTTCATATCATAGCTTACAATAAATAATTTGACTCAAGTTCAGTCCCAAGCTACTAGTAAAAATAGGATAATGCAAGAAAGTTTAATATCTCCTTGAATCAATGAAATATTTATGCTATATGAAAAAAACTTGATGTTAAGTTTTAAAATTGATATTTGCGTATAGTGTACATTTGCAAAAACACAAAATGCTACAAGCGTAACATAAAATCATAATTGATCATAAATCAATGAAAGCATAATTTAATTTCTTTTTTATTATTTAAATCGGACAGATCTGACGGGTTTGTAGCTATTAATTAGAAGATGATATAATCTACATTATTTGTTTTCCTTTCTATTTGCATAATCTGCATCCCATTACTTGCCAAATTGTAAAAAAAGTTTGCAACAGAGAGAGATCATTTCCAAATACTGACCATCACAATAAAACTCGCATAACAAAAAACAGCAACGTTTAAATTTGTGAAAGGTGTGGTGTATATCTGTAACTTTATACTTTTAAACGGTGAAATGTTAATTAATTAAATAACTAAAAAATTCAATAACATTCTTTTTATTTTTTAAATCGATGTACTTTTCCCAAATTAAATTTTAGAATGTGCATTTTTGACGTAATTGGCAGATATTCGGTAATACCGGTGTGGGCGCATTTCCACGAGATAATTTTCAGCAAACACATGTTCCAATTACATATTTATCGAAATATGCATATGAGATAAAAGTCTATGTACCTCATGAAATAATGACTCTTATTAAACGACATAAACTAGTTTTGAATACTTTATGTAGTGTATAGGTTTAGTTATAGTAAAATATCGGAATCATGACAAATTTTTTATATGTTCACCTTAACATAATAATTATATGTATATGCATTTGTGGTAAATGATGTGAAAATGTATAATTGTAGCAATTATTTATGCAATTTATCTGTTATGTTGTATAATAGATTGGATATAGGTTATATTAGATAATTGGTTTATACATACAAAACGGAAGTGAAGATCGTGTTAATTATTTGTGAAATATTAGTAAATCATTTTGTTATGAGGTCGATTAATTAAAATGTCACATGATGAGGCGGGGTCACGTACGCTTTATTTTAGTAAATAAAATATGAAGGGCTGAAACCTCACGAGGTGATCAAAACTTCGGTCCAAAAAATTACGTGCATACGTAGAGTGAATTCATTTTTCGATTTGCTGGAACAAGTGAAAGGTAAACATAGTAGCTGAAGCTAATATAGATAAAAATAATATAGCTAACGGCCTTTGGTCTAGAAGTCGAGCCACTAGCTGTGACATATTTAGCGATGTTGAATTTATGGCATCAGCAGTGGCGGAATGTCCCGAAGTTACACCCATCGCAATCGCATTTAGTAAGATTAATTTGATTGTGCTTGTTTCGTAAAATATTAATTTATTTAATTTATTCTAGATTTTATGTGATTTTGAAATTCATGAATGAACCAATTTATTGATCTACTGGAAAATTTAGACAATAATCAAATTAAGTAATTCTACAATCAACCAAAGGCGATAGTTTTGAAATATTTGGAAGTACATAAACTTCTTATTTAATAAAATTTCACATAAAACCATTGACCTTCGAACAATGTACTGAACTTACATAGTAATACTGCTTGCAGATATATAACGTTCACTTATGTGTTATTTTAGATTAACATACCTTTCGACTAATTCAAACAAAGTGGAAACCAGCCCCAAAATAATTGCTTTCGGCACAAATAGAGCAGCGTTATCTTGGTCTTTATATCTATATATTTTTATTGATAAGGGCCTGAACTTTGTTAATTATATGGGTATCTAAATTGAAACAGCTTCAAGCAATTTAATTGAAGTGTTTTTTTTTGTAGATAACAGAAATTGTTTAAAAAAATAAGATGTTTTATACTTTGTTTGTACTTAGTCGAGCTTAAGATCTAAAGTACAAGCAATTTCATTCCTCTGTTGTTAACCAATTTTGAAAAATTCATTTGCAATCATTTACAGACTTTAATTAGTAGTATTGGTACACATTTTATAACTAGTAACGATATAAATTTATCGCCTGTAACTAGTAGGATTTCGTAACTCTGCTAAAGCCAATGTCAAAATTTTGCGGTCTATCGAAAATAGCTGTAGATGTTTGTTATTGAAATTGATAGTAACCTGTTTACTGTAGACCGTTCTGTTGCGCTTTAAACAAATTGTCCAATGGTTCGTACATCTTATTAAAATATTTGCCATCTTTTTTGACTTTTTGAATATTTTCCTAAATTATTGATTATAACGTCGTGTGTTTTATGCTTATCGGTAATGAGAATTTAACAATTAAGAATAAAATATGTTTTATTGCCCTTTTCTAATCTTTAGAGCTTTTGGGTAAATAAATATGATTAAGCGGATGTAGAAAAAAAAAAGGTTTTCATAGTTTTGAATTAAAAACTGAATATTTTTGTGCGTGAAAGAGAGCTTTCAAAATTTATTTTAGCTTTTCCATTCAAATTATCAGCCGTTAGTTTGCGGATACTACAATATTTTTTAAACACAATTAGAAAATTTGAAAACAGCTTGTCCAATGGCTTTATAAATTAATAAGAGCTTAAAGAAAAAATGATAAGCTTTTACAAAAAAATTATGTTACGAAGTAAAACCAAATTGACATATTGTTCGTCTTTCGACTATTTAAATAAATTTTATTTAAGTTGCTGAGCTTTCGTGAAATTTATATAAAATAATTTTTTATATATTAACAAAAAGCTTTTAAAACTAATATAGTCCTAAACATTGCATCAAGAATCTAAATTTTTTTTAAACGGACTATTTAATTGAGCTTTAAAAATTTTTTAGCTTTAGAAAAATGTAAAAAATTGAACTGAGGTTTTGCAGCACATTATCGATTCCAACAAAACTGCTTGCTAATGGTTAACTGTGCCTGATTTAGAAAGTGCAGAAAAGCTGGTAAATTTAATTCGATGTATAGCGTACCATTATCACAACATTTAGAAGGTACAATACAAACGTGGCAAACTTGCGGGACAGATTTAGTTGTTCCATTGCCAAGAGGAAGGCAATCACACATAGAATTGCTGCATAGCATTCCAATTTAGATGTGTAATATAGTGTTTCAACCACATATCAAATTTTTTGTATCTTGAAAGTACATAACGACCTGGAGGGGCAGGAATCTATTTGTGCATAGTCTTCGACGAATCTTAAGTTTTGTTATAATCGATCATTTAATTGAGCTTTTAAGTTTTTTGAGCTTTCGGAGAAGCTTACAATGATTAAAATTAACTGGCGATTTTCGAAGTAATAGTTAGTTTAAATTGTATTTTGTATTATTTTAGTTCAACATTATTGAACTTTAGAAAAACAAGTGGTCATTAAAATAAAATAGAGCTTTTATGAAATATATGCGGAGTAAGTATTGGAAATGTACCCAAATTAAATTTGTTACGTATAGCTCTCAAGATGTTAAGCTTTTTTCTATTCTTTTGTTTTCTCAACAAATCGATGAATGCTACCAATCGTAGGTCGGGTTTGACTTACTCAACTTAATGACTTTTTCCGACCTGAAATTAGATTATTTTACGATTTAAAGTGATTTTTTGTGTTACGGATGATTATTTCCTGTGCTTTTCTCATCATTTATATTTACAAATTAAATGATTTGGTGTCATTTTGTTCACTTTATACTTAAAGAAATTTAAAAGTATTTTATAAGCTTTCACCTTTAGTACATTTATGAGCTTAAAGCTGTACTAGAAAGCAATCTTCACTAGCAAAAATACTTTTTTAAGATTTTACAATTGAGCTTTTACAAAAGCTGTTTAGTTTTTCAAAATTAACCAAATTTGTTTTTCCAAACAATAGAAATATGTATTTTCCTATCATGTCAAATTACAATAATTTAAGCTGATTTAGGAGCATTATTTTTTAAAATTGTTTGAAAGCTTTTAAAATGTAACAAATTAGAACTTAAAAGATCTGTAAAATTGGTTTTGCTCTTAAATTTTGGATCCTTAACAGAACACACTTCTTGACAGAATACCCTCTACACTAGCCATAATGTTCCTGCTAAGAAGCTTCCTATAGTTTCAATTTACAGAATTTTAAACTTTATGTGTGTATCTTGTTTATATTCTCGATTTTCTTACCAAAGCAATCGAAAATATTTTTTTTTACCGCTTTTTGGCACCCAAAGAATTGCAGAACTGCCAATTTCGTATTTTCAAAGTACTAATTTCCAATTATATCTTTATATAAAGATTTTTAGCTCTAGATGTAAATCTGCCTTATACTACCATAATTTGAGAATGATTAATAACGTAAGGGACCAAAAAGAGGTCGCACTGGTTCCTAAATCCAGAAAATTGTTTGTTATAAACTGCCAATCTCGTAACATTTCTGCCTTTGGTGTTTAATTATTAGAATTTTCAATTGAAAAAAAAATCAGAATTAGCCTGTACCGTTTGCTTAATGCTCCCAAAAATGACGTACAGCACCGTAACTGACTAGATTCTATTATTTTCAAAAGTTACAGCATAATAAGTTTTTCACCGAAAAAAAATTAAATAATTTTTTTTTCAAAAGCCTGTCTAAAAAATAGGCTCACTCTCAAGAGAGCCAACACTAAAATCAGAATGAAATCGAACACTTGAAATATTAAAACTCTTTGATAGAATGATACTATATGCGACAGTCGAATAAGTCCATAAAGTATTGAACCGTTAATTTTGGTGTACTAATTGGTACAGAAACATTTAGTTAACCTACAAATGAAAAATAAAAGCAAAACAAATCATTGACGATTACAAATATTCCAATTTGAGATTCGTAAAATAAACAATACGAAAATAACCAGACTGTGCCCGTATTGTGCTAAAATTCATGCTGATTTATATTTAAATGTTACAAATCTCATTTCATCAAAACACAGACTCATTACATAAAACACATAAATTTCATGAGAAACAATTAATCAATGAAAACGATACACAATTAATACTTTAATTGCCTCAATTCATACCGCCTGCGATGTTGCATGAAAGTTCGGCATGCAGCAATATCAAATATGTGCACGCTTAATAAGCAAATTTGAATAAAAATTATTTCCCAAACGTTTTACGCATAGAAATAATTTTCTGTCTGTATCTTATGTCTATCTTAATAAAGATCACTCGTCTCAATGAATAATAGGATTTCAAAATAATACAGTGTGATGGGAAGCGCATAAAATGAGGGCAATCATATCAAATCGAGATTAATATGATATATAGTACCAGTTTTAATGTATTATGATATAATGTCGCAATTATTAAGCCGCTGATTTTCTAATAAAGCGTATAGTTATAGAGTTTGATTGAAAGCCGATAAAGTAATATGAGTTCACTGGGCTGTTACATAATTAAAATTCCCAAACTTTCTGTAAACAAGTCTCTTAATACGAAGAAATGTATAAAACTGTATTTTTATGATGATCGTTTGAATAATTTTTTTGTTTTGGATTTTTTTTTGCAATCCTGATTTATTACACGAATCATTCATTCACAGTGTATATAGCATATATGTGTTGCCGAGATTATGTTGCATTTCTATTTAATTTTCAAGACAATCGAAATGATCGGAAAGATTACGTTTTTAATTCATTTTTTTTTCTTTTGAAAAGGGTGTTACATCATTTCTCATCATTTTTTGGTGTTCGATTTTTATTATAATTATTTATCGTAATTATTGACAGTTAACAAATGGGACGAGTTTATCATATCGTCAGGCACTGAAAAATAACATCTTTAGAAAGCATTTGAATGGCGTTAACCTCAAACTGTACAATTGCTTCAGTCCTATTGCAACATGCGGTTATTGCTTAATTTTATATATAAAAACTATAAAAGCTTTGTGGATCAATAACATTTCAAAACTCATTAATTTTCGCTTACAGAAAGGGTCGCTAGAAAAATACATGAAGCTAACGATAAATCACAATGAAAACACTGACAAACTTCTTCGTGCTTGCTACACCAAATTAAATTTAAGCTCGTAAAGTTGGTTTGATTGAAAAAAGTTAAAAACGTAAAAGCTTCGATTTTGAGAATATTTTTCCAAGCCGCCAATAGCCCATGAAGCTTTTCAAGCTAATTTAAGAATGTTGAGAAAAATTTTTAATTAAGTAAACTTAAAAAAGCTTCGAAATTTTATTATAGTCGAGAAGCCAATTAAATATAAACATAAATAACATGAAAGCTAATAAAGTATGGAAAAAGCGCAAAATCTGTGCACTAATAAATTTTATTTTTAATATAATTATTAAACTTCAGAAAAGCTCAAAATATCACTAAATGTTTAACAAATGAAATGTAAGTTTTGCAACGTGCAAATTAAGAAATATTCCAGCTTGAGATGGGTATAAAACATTTTATTTATACACGATTTATTCTTGTACAGAAATATTGAGTTCTAATTTGTTATATTTAAACGATTTCTCAAAAATTAAAAATAAGAAACTGTATGAAAACTTAAATCAAATTTCACCAGGATCCATTTACTCTCTTAAAAAGAGCTGAAAGCTTGGTTCTAAATCGAACAAAAATTGGCCAAAAACTTTAAAACTTTTAAACTCTTGTAACACAAAAAACAAAATTGATTACGAATTATATAAAATTAGAACATCATGCTTTTTCGATCAGCCAACAATTTGGTGGATTTTGAAAAACTAAAAAGCTTTTGTTAAAGCTTGATTGTAAAATCTTAAAAAAGTGTTATTACTAGTAGAGATTGTTTTGTAATATGGCTGTAGGTTAATTCTGTTGCGCGGGTCGAGCTTAACCTATGGTTAGCAGCATTCATCGATTTGTTGAGACCTGTAACTAAATTTTTTATTTAGGTACATTTTCTATAATTGTTACGTGTATATTACATAAAAGCTCTATTTTCGATTAAGGCCCACTTGTTTTTCTAAAGTTCAATAATTTGAAACTGTAACGTTTGAATGACATTATATAACTTTAAACTTATGTTTACTATAAAAGCTTAAAGCTTTTTTAAGCTCATTATGATAAGTTATAAGTTTTGAGGTCTTTTTTAATCCGTTTACAGATATTGTTTGGTTGGTTATTTAATTTGAATAATTGTCAGTTTCGCTGAAAGGTAAAAGAACCTAAAAGCACAGTTAAAGGCCAATTTAAAAACAAAAATGTAAAATTCAAAATTTTTCGTCAAATTTACTAGCTAGCGTAGAAGTACAAACCAAAATTCAGAAAATTTAGTCAATACCAAAATCGTTGAAAAAGTGTGTTCTGTTACGAATGCGGCAGATAAGACGTTTACTTTAGTATAAAAAACAATAAAAAACTCATAAAGATAAGGAAATAAAGCACAATAAATATTTCTAAATTCTGGGGTGTCGATAAAAGAGACAAAATCTATTCGTTTATTGGAGTAAATAACCGTAAAATAATTTATTTCTAAAAGTTCAGAAAAGCTTAATGAAAAATCTTAAAGCTTTCACAAACATGAAAAATACATAAGTTAAGATTTACAATGAGCAAATTAAGAAATATTCCAGCTTGAGATGGGTATAAAACAATTTATTTCTTCAAGATTTATTCCAACAATTAATATTGCCGAGCTTTTAGATCCAAATTAGTTGTATAGAAATATTGAGTTCTAATTTGTTAAATTTAAAGGCTTTCTCAAAAATTAAAAATAAGAATCTGTAAGAAAACCTTAATTAAAAATTCACCATAATCAATTTCTTATCTTAAAAAGAGCTGAAAGCTTGGTTCTAAATCGAACAAAAATTGGCCAAAAACTTTAAAACTTTAAACTCTTGTAACACAAAAAACAAAATTGATTACGAATTATATAAAATTAGAACATCATGCTTTTTCGATCAGCCAACAATTAGGTGGATTTTGAGAAACTTAAAAGCTTTTGTAAAAGCCTGATTGTAAAATCTTAAAAATGTGTTATTAGTAGTGGAGATTGTTTTGTTTGTGTTTTGTGATTGGCTGTAGATTAATTTTGTTGTGCGGGTCGAGCTTAACCTACGATTAGTAGCATTCATCGATTTGTACAGAAAATAAAAGGCTGGAAAACCTGACAGCTTGAGACCTGTAACTAAAATTTTTTATTTAGGTACATTTTCTATAATTGTTACGTGTATATTACATAAAAGCTCTATTTTTGATTAAGGCGCACTTGTTTTTCCAAAGTTCAATAATTTTAAACTGTAAGGTATGAATGACATTATATAATATTAAACTTATTTTTACTGTAAAAGCTTATATCTTTTTTAAGCTCATTATGATAAGTTATCAGTTTTGAGATCTCTTTTAACCCTTTTAAAGATATTAATTGTTGCACAAACATAGTACCTACTCGCAAATTGGTCATTTAATTTGAATACTTGTCAGTTTCCCCGAAAGGTAGGTTCTTTTAAAAGCACAATTAAAGGTCTTAAAAAAAATTTAAAATTCCAAATTTTTCGTCGCAAACTATATTTTGCTAATGAAAACACAAATGACACAAAATCTATTCGGTTTTGGAGTAAATAACCATAAAAAAAATTATTTCTAAAAGTTCAGAAAAGCTTATTGAAAAATCTAAAAGCTTTCGCAAACATGAAAAATACATTGGAAAAATTTAAAAATAGGAAACTTTATGAAAGTTAAAATTAAAAATTCACAATAATCAATTTATTATTCTAAGAACATGAAGCTTTATTCAACTTTTACTTTTTGACCCAACCTATCAAAATCGAACCAAAATTTGCCAAACCATTTAAAATTTTCACAATTTTTGCAACTCGAATAGCAAAATTGATTAAGCTTTATATGAACAAGGATCATCATGCTTTAAACCAGCTTTTAAAGCATCCTAACAAGTTGCGTTGTTTGTAAAAAAAATGAATAATTTTGAAAAATTAAAAAGCTTTTGTAAAATTTTGAAAAAGTATTTTTACTAATTATGATTGTTTTCTAGCAATATTTTAAGCTCTAAATGTGCTAAACGTGAAAGCTCATTAAGGCGAGCCTAGCATTTTAATAAATATTCTGAATTTTAGAAGGTAAGAAATGAACAAAAAAAAAACTATAAAAGTTATGTTGTATCAGAAAGCTCAAGAAAGCGTTACATATAAAATCACTTAAAATAGTAAAATATATGTATGATATGTTTCGGAGCATAAAATAGTTGATTATTTTGAAAACCTTATTATAACTCAGCGAACTCCGAACCATAAAAATCCAAAATCTGCCATTGTGCTCCGATTACTGTTCTTGCTGGTGTCTAAGCTGGTGTCTAATGCTATTAATATTTTTGAATGGAATAACCGGATATTTAACTGTACGTTTTCTTAAAAATCCTTGCTTAAGTATGAGATTGATCTTGTTCCAGTTTTAAAAATATTAAACCGAGCCACTGTACAAACTTGTTATAAAATGAAAATTTCAAAATTAGAAGGTACATCAGCAATAAAAATGTCAACAAAGGTGCTCTTCACCATAAATCATTTTGCTAAACACCTCATAGACAACATCAAATTGATTTTATTGACATATGAATCGGAGTATGTACAATTATGAAATTATTGGCTCTTGAGTTTGCTGCCAAGTATTTTTTTTTTTACTAAATCTTATTTAGCACCGAAGGTCATACGATACATTAAACTGACAAATAATTTGTGTTAGTCGGTTAACATAATAATTTTTTAAATATTTATATATTCTAAACTAGTAAGTTGTAATTATCTTTGAATTCGTACTGTGATTGGAAAAATTGTATCGTTTATATATTGTACAGGCACAAGATAAACTGGTCACCGTAATCTGCAACTTTCAGTTTACTGTATACATATGTATGAATGTATATACCAACAAAAAAATATTAATGTTACGTAATTGAGTTCATTGATATTTTAAAATATAATTCAGTCGCATATGCAATTATTTGATTCGACCATTATGAGTAATAATTTATACGCTTAACCAAAGCGACAACTAACTGTACGAGACTCATAAAACCTGATTTAATTCGTGTAACATTTTATCAAGATAATTATTTGTAACTGGCAACTTTTACTATTTTTTATCCCTAGAGGGGTTTTGTGCGTGCCGTACACTCACCTAATCTGATTCATATATATATATTCGCGGTTTATGTGACGATGTGTTAATGAAGATAAGAAAATGTTCATACAAGTAGCGAATTATGCTAATCGGTGTCACATATTTTATACAAAACAAAAAAAAAAAATGTCGGTTAGTACGGTGAAAAACCTTTTGATAAGCGGCATAAGCTTTCTATTTATCATGCGATGATTGTGTAACACACACACAAAGTAAACAAACAATTTCGACCGGACATAAAAATGTTACACCAAAAACCAGTGTATATGGGTTATTTAAAGGCAGTTTTTATGTAATCATCTGTCATATCATAATTTCACTGTCGACCACTTAATAAAAAGCTAAAAAAAAAACATGTGAGAATATTTTGTGATTTTGTTGTAATTTAACAACACTTTTAATATGAGAAAGTTATGACTGTATAATGACAAAAATCATCTTGACGCGGTTATGTTTGGATTTTTGGACAATTTGTTTGTTTCTGTTACGTACAGTAAATGTTTCCGGTGTACAGCACTTTTGTAATGTGCGCGTGTGAAACTAGATTTCAATGTGGTCAGAGGTTAAAAAAAATATTATGTAACGAAAGTATGTACTTTAGATGGTACAAAATAGATTAAGCTCAAATTATATGTCGTTAATTAAAAATATTAGCGCATACGAAGAAATTCTCGTATACATATACCACTTACTTTCCCAATTTATTTAATTTTATACCCCAACATTCGAACAATCAAAATTATATAGCCGCAGCTACATAGAGTGCTGCAACTTTCATTATTGTTATACATACAACCAGATCGAAGATAATACCTGTTAAATTCTAATACATAATACAACGCGCACCGATTTAGGTTACATAAGTGTGCGCGCGCATATACAACCGAAAACAAATAAATAACCGCACATCTGTGATTTATATATACATAAGAAAAAGCTGAATGCAAAAAACGACGAACCTGATTTATATACTGTGTATAAGATGCATGCACATCCGCGGTAATATTTGTCATTGTGGTGATTTTCTAGATCATTAATAATTTATTAATCCAAAATTAAATTTAAAAGTCACGCAAATGAAAGTGCACACAGCTCATAAAATAATAAATTCTGCAGCTTTATGTAAGAATTATTATGATTTCAAGGAAAATGTAATAAATTGACATCCCACCAACAAAAAATTTTTAGTTTTGAGTTGGTAAAAATAAAAAAATGGCTACGTAGGTAGTATGGAATTGACGTGGAAATTTAATTTTTGGAATTTAATGTGGTTTGTCAAACCTGATGCTGGGGATTATTTGTGTTTACTTGAGTGCAACATTTCCAGTTTCGTTTTTTTCTTGTAGCAATTTTCACAGCTGAGTAAATAAAAATAAATTTTGTGTTGAGAGTTGTTTGTTCAAGTTTGTTGTTTTATATAGACTGCAAATTTCATTGACCCATTTGAATGCAATTTCAGGCAAAAAAAAAATCTGAATCTCGTCTTAATGATGAGAAAATATAAACCTCACGAGTTGATCAGAACTGGCTGAAGAACTACGGTCTTCTGGAAATTAACTCAACTCCATTCAATCCAAAATTAAGCCTTAACAAGCTCAACGTTCAATTATGAACTCAACTTAATCTAATTTCCATCTCGATCCCAACTCAACTCCCATAATTAATTTGTAACTGAAGCCCATCGCTTAACTCCGACTCAACGACATACTCGACAACAACTTAAACCTCAACGTAACTCCTCAACTAAAGGTCCAACTTAATCGTCAAATCAATACTCTATAAACGCCAACTCAACTTCTACCCAGCCATAATCAATCATTCACCCCACAATTCAATCCCAAACTAAACGCCTTGCCTAATCCCAAAATCAAATGGCCAAAATACAAGCATATTTCGGGTACATATGTTTATTTCTCGTGCTGGTTAATTATTTGATGGAGTTTGCTACCTCAATCAGCATACAGATGGTTTGGTATTTATAAATTAATTTAAACCTAATTAAAAAAGTTATAAGATTGAGCTCAACTCAATCTTAACCCAACCTCTAATATAACCTTCAAATCAACCCTTAACTTAACTTAAACCTCAACGTTTAGTACAATTGTCCAATTAGCGCTTCTTGAAAAAGTTACATTCGTACATGAATTCATTTCAAAACAAGTCAAGCTAACTTCCAACTCAACCCCAAATAAATTAGTAACTTAACCGCCGACTTCTACTGAACCCAAACTAACTCAACTCCGGCTTAACTTCAACTAAGCCCTAGTCCAACCCGAACTCAACCTTAAACCGTTTAACACTCAAATAAATCCCAAGCCACAATGCTCACTAAGCCATAACTTAACCCAAACTCAACTTCAACAAACCCCAACTTAACCTTCAACTCAACTGCAAAATCAACGCTCCACTCAATTCTCCAACCAGCATTAAAATTCGTATGGCTAGTACACAATCTTCTTGACATACAGCTTTTAAAAGCTTTCCAAGTCTCCGTCTTGGTCATACAAACAGTTTGGCGAAAAAATATTCCAAAGGAAACGTACAGTGTTCGTTCAGTGAAGCCCAACATAATCTATGTCTTAGGTATAATGATGTTAACATGTTACAAAAAATTGTACCCAAATCGGATATGAACTCCACTCTGTCAACATCTTTATTAAAAAGATGATATTGATGGAAAAGAGGTGACCGGATACGATAAAATGAAAGAGACGAAAAGAATGGCACTTACGTATGGCCTCAGCAGTGATCTGCCTTATGAATGTGATATCCAGGAAAGTGATTAATTATAATGATTTGTTTTATTCACAATTTAGCGATTCCAACCTTGTTTGACAAGGCAAAAACGTAACAATATTTTGCTCTGAATACAGAGATTTCACCTTGAAAAGGTTTATGGTATCCGACTTTTTTTTGGTGAAAATTAACCACAACGTCTAACTAAATACTTAAAATTGAACACAATAATTTTCGAAATTTCTTGTGTCGATCTATGTAATGTCCCTCTGAAATTTCATATGGTTTGCGACTACTTAATCCGTAGACAATTTAAAAACCGAATCCTCGTTGAGAAATCGTTTGGGTTATGGAGTGGAAATTAACCAGCACTTCTTTACACTTAAAATAATTTAATGCGCCGATTTAAGATATATGGTCATAAATACCGGCAAAGTAATACTCAAAAATCCTTATGGAGCACCTGATAAAAATGGGCAAAACCAATTTAAATTCTTAAACAAGACGTTTTGGTTAATTTTTACCCAGTGATTTCTTAGTGCGTCTCGCATTTTGCTATGGCCATACGCCATTTGTGGGAGACGCAAGAAATTTTGAAAACCATGTTTATTTTCCAGTATACCTAAAATATTTTGTGGCTAATTTTAACCCTTAAGCCTCGTTATTTTTTAATGATGCTATGGTTTTAAATTGCGTAATTGTTAACCAGTAGGGATGATAATTTCGATATCTAAAGATACATTTTTGAGGTCGGTATAAGGAATTTCAAACTTAACCATATCTGTGACGTTGTTTTTTTTTCACACTTAACACCCGTTATTTCTTCAAGAGGGTTGGTTTTCAAATTGATTAGGGTTCTTAGAAATCGGGTATCATAGGTTGAGGGAGAAATCCTTAGTCATCATTAAAAAAGCTTTCCGATATTACGAAATTTTTTTTCTCTATATTCCTTGAAATTACAGATGATTTGGATGCATCTTGTTACAGAATTGATGATTTATCGAGCATATAAATAATATTTGAGGTTCTCTGAGCTTCTGTAAATAATATTCGATTATTTGATATTGCGAATTTGAAGAACATTTGGCTGCTTGGTTGAGATTTTTAGATATTTATCTGTTTTAAGGTCTCCTGAGTCCGAAAAAGTGGGTTTCGAAATGGTGTCTGTCTGTCAGTCTGTCAGTCTTTTTTTTTTTTTTTGGTGGTGAAGGAGATCTTCAAAAGAGCTTACACGTGAACCGAAACTGACATGTAAGGCTGTTGGATTTTTACCAACTAAAACCATCCCCCAATATCCGTGCCATACAGCCCCGCGGAACCATCGCTAGACATTACATCGCAAGGCTGGCGGTTAGCAATGCTGCCCTTCTAATCCACGACGATTGGCACGAATCGACTACCGCACCTCTCCCTTTCGAGCTTCCTAAGTTGCTTCATCACTCCACAGATAATTTCACTAGCAGCAATCCAATTCTCTTCAGATTTTAACATGGCATTCAGCACATTCTCGGGAGTAATGTGCTGCCCCATGATGTGTTCGATATTCTCCACTACACCAGTGCATGTCGGGTAATATTAACTGTCGTCATGTTTATACTGGAACAAGTATTCTCTAAAACAGCCATGACCTGTTAAGAATTGGGTCAGGTAGTAGTCGACTTCCCCGTGCTTCCTGTTCTCCAAGTTGTTAGCTGCAGGATCAAACGGTACGTCCATCGTCCTTTGTTTGATTGACTTCATTTATTTTGCCACTCGACCATAGCTGTGTCGCGAGCAAGCTTCCGTGTTGTCTTAGCATTTGCATCGCTTCCACGTTCTGCGTATACTTTTTTACGTTCGGTAGCTAGCATTTCTATGGGAGGCATTACTGCAATAACACACACTGCGTCATCCGAAACTGTCCGAAACGCGCAGATCACTCTCAAAGCGCTGAGTCGATAGACGGAATTCATCTTGCGCCCATACGAGGTTTTCGCTTATATCGTGATCGATGAGACAACATTAGCCAATAGCACTCTTCGTTTTTGTCTTGCTCCACTTGTGTTTGGCATTATTCGGGACAGTGCGTTATTCACTGTAGCGGCCCTCACGGCAACGGTTTTCATACGCTCCTTGAAGTTTAATCTGGCGTCAATGGTAACACCCAGATAACTAATTGTTGGTTGCGAAGTGATAACAAATTCCCCTACCTCCAAATTTATGGTCTCCTTAACCTTCCTGCTAGTAATTAGTACTGATGCGGTCTTTTGCTCATCCAGTTGTAAGCCAAAAGATTGTAACCAGTGGCAGATTGTACGTATAGTCTCATTACATATCCGGATTAGCTCTTGCTTGTATTTCGCAACTACTACAATAGCAATATAGTCCGCGAAACCGATCACCTTGGCTTCTTCAGCTATTCGGAGGCTGAACACGCCATCGTAGTGGACCCAATACAGCACCTTGAGGCACACCTCCCGTGATACTGTATTCCTTTGTACCATCATCCATTTTATATAGAAGAATCCTATCATGGAAATAGTCTTTGATAATATTTAGCAATTAATGTGGAACTTTCCTTCGATGTAATTCCCCCAATATGCAATCCCATCTTGCCATGTTGAATACATTTCTTACATCCAACGTAACAATTGCACAATATTGCTTGTTACCTCCCTTCCATCTGCTCCCGGAAATCGCATTTTGTGCAAAACCCTTAACGAGATTAACAGCATCAATTGTCGAGTGCGCCTTTCTGAAACCATATTGAAGTTTTGCAAGGTTACCGGAGCGTACAATTGCCTCCTGTAATCTGCCCGAAATCATTCGTTCCCGTACAATTAACCGCAGTGTCGAGCATACATAAGGGTCTGTATGACGACGGATCTTCAGAAGGTTTCTTGCCTTTCGGCAACCGCACTAGCCTTTGCTTTTTCCACCTCGCAGGAAACACGCCTTCGCTTAAGCATGATTCGAAGACATTAGCAAACAGCTCTGGTATCGTTCGAGTTGCTAATTTGAGTGCCAAATTCGGGATGTTATCGGGGCCATGTGCCTTATTATTGCCAACTTTGGGCACTTAAAATTTCCCATAACATGCTTGGCATTGCCAATATAGTCTTCTTTCTCAAGACACACCATGCATCTTGGCTACTTTTTGCAGGCTTTTGCAATATGCCCCTCTTCACCGCACTTATAACAGAGTTTTGATCGGTCAGCAACTTGGGTTCGACGATACGCGGCTGTTAATTTCTTAACAACAAACACGCCTTTCGCGTCCTCAAACTTTTTTTCTCGTGCCTCTCGCACTTCATCCGCCGTGGTTACCTCATCAATATCCTTGATTTTGACCATAACTTTGTGTGTAAGAGATCTTAATCGGCCTCTTGTCCAATAACGTCCTCTAGCTTAGCTCGGTATTCTAGAGTAGTTTTTTGGTCTTCAGTGTTTTGCAGCTCTAATAAAAGATCTCCATGTGTAGTTTTGCGGATATGTTTAACCTTTTCCCCCCAGGCTAGTGAGATTAAGATCCAGCTTCACCTTGCGTAATATGTCCGCGTATGAGATATCTGTTTTTGCTTTAATCAATAGCGCATCTGGACGAAAATATCTCCTGTGTTTCTTAGTACGCCGTTTGGGTTCAACTTTCTTCCATTCATCAGTTTGGTCGGTGTTCCCGTTTTCCTTTTCTTGTTTAGCTCCCTCTATGATGTTTGAGGAGGCAAAACATTTTGAGGAGTATTTTGTAGAGTGTCCTTCGTATTCCTCTTCTTCCATCGAGAGCGTTCGGCACTCTTTGGTGGTGTGGACAACCTCTTTTTGTTGGATTCGGCTATTGGCGAATTCTCCTTATCGCCTTTTTCCACTTCCTTTATGTCACGAATAGTACGTTGATATGCGGGAACTTCCGTCATCTTTCTGCCAATCGGTGAAGTTTGGCACTCCTTTTCCGACCGTTCCATCTTGCTCATAGCTGAATCATAGAGTGTGCTGCAAACTGGTAATCAATGTGTTTCTGTGCAACGCAGTACTCAAGTACTTTTATTTGAGAATCCCTTATTTTAGGGTTGATATTGGCCATCAAAGGCCTAAAAGGGAGTTTCGGTTTGCAAAATTTTTTTCCCAACATTTTCGAATATTTTTTTCATTTGTTGTCCACCTCTTTCGTCGTAAGTACTACATCGAGCGATGCTCGCTATTCATTACTATCTTTAATTTTGCTTCGGCAGTATGTTAGATCGTTGATGAACCATATAGCCGAAATGTTGCTTAATTTGTTACCGTCCAATTCATTTTCCCAAAGGTTTAGTAAATTTATTTAGGTCAATAAAATAGTTGCCCAATTTTCATAGTTTTTACATGCTAAATTGAGCTACTCTAAATAGTCGAATTTGACTAGTTTTACGACGATTTATAGCGGGTTTTGCACTATTAAATAATAGAAATTGCTTTTAGCGAGCTTTTGACTTTTAATTATTTTTCATATTTCTTCTTAACAGGTTTTACTTACTACCTCTAGTTCTAGCCAATAAGGAACAACTTCTATTTGCTTCTGAAATTGTTTTTGTAAAAGTGAAGGGTTAAAATTAAAATACAGTTTGATGCATAAGTAGTTGAACGTTAAATTTTTAAAGTAATTTTGTTTACTATTTACTGAGATAGTAAGAGAGATGAGCTTTTAGGAAAATTTCCCAGATTTCGGTTTTAACATTTTATTTTCTTGGAAAGCTCCAGATTTTGATATACTTGGTTTGGTTATACAATATACAAGTTAAAGCCCTCTCTGCATCAGTAAAAAAAAAAAAATAAAACTAATCTCATGGAAATTTTTGCACCAACCCAATAATAACACTTGCATAAAATTCTTATAAATCATAAACTAGACAAGAAATACGTTAACATCTTATAAAATTAATTTCAATTAAATCGTCGTCGTTATTTTGGATGTAGATGTCTTAATAAACGCAGTAGGTAGGTAGGTAGCGCTCGTGCTAATCATTGATATTAAATGACAAATTGTTATTTATTGTGATACATACAATATAACTAATGATCATACACATGAGACCGTTTCAAGGTGAATTACTTTATGCGATCATATAAATTCAAAATGTTTGTTGTATGTTCCAAAAGGGTCAATAACACAGATATTGTCTGATTGATTCGTGATTGAGTTTTTTTTTTTTTTTTTGTGTAAAACACGTATGCGATATTTTTAATGATCCAAATTTAGCAATCACATGCACAGTTAAATATACTAAAAACTAGATGTGTGCTGCAATTTTCTGCAAATTATTATTGCTAAGTTTTTATTAAATTTTAATTACATATTTTTAACTGCATAAAGTGGATATATGTGTACGTACACATTTATGTGTAACCTCATTATATAACAAAGTTTTTTGATCAGGTTTTTGCGGTTGAACGGATTTAAGAAATTTATTTTTTGTTTCTTCTTAAAAACTTTCCAAATATATCAGCTGTAATTGTATTGGTATATACGATTAATTAGTATATGCACTTAGTTTAAAGGTTATAACATCTGCGTATATCACGGAATTATATTTGGAAACTAATATGCTATTAGGGGTTGTTTCTTAATGACATCTTAATTAACAGATTTTGTTAATTAGGAATTGTGTAAATTCGACATTGGATGCGAAAGACCTTACAATATTTCATATAACAATATAAAATAAAATGTTGTATGTTGCCTCTGACAGACTGACATTTTTGAATACAACATAATTACACTATTTTGTGCACTGGTTCCAGCCATGTCACGCGCACATACATAATTTGATTACAATCAAGCAAAAAGTAATTACAGCGCACAGTGATTAATATCATTTAAATTTCATTGGTATTGGCATTTCCCAGCAGCGGTGTAGAGTAGGTTGTTTTTATATCTGAATATATATATGTAATTCTTGTTTATAGGGTCAAGAGTACTAGACTTAATCTTAATATGGCTAAAAAAATTTGGTTTACGTAAAATTTAAATCTCATATCATGTTTTACTGTAGTTATATGCAAAAAATGAGCGCACGATCTTATATCACGCCAAGGTAGAAACTAAATGTTTTCAATAAACGAATATGAACTTTAGATCCATGTGTCCATATATCTATTTGTAACTTTTGGTTAAACAACCCAAATTGATTTAACAAATACGACCAATATTTAACCAATTTACATTATTTTCACTTTCAATTATCTAAATAATGTTTTGAATATTTTGTAGAAAACCCCAGTCAAATAACTTTCGAGCTGATCGCTTATTGTGTGAATAAAGATGATGTTTCAATAAAAATTTAATTTTTGGAAAAACAAGATTTTATTGCCCTCTTATGAAATGTACACATATCTTAAATAATAAAATTAGGGTTTGGCTAGGTCGTAAATCTATTATAAGAATGCTAAAATTTTTTTGTTTTTTTTGGTGAAATGTGTTGGATGCGATAATTGGTAAAAGTAAAAAAAAGTTTCGTAATTTAATTGCAGTTATTAAACCAATGTCCATTTAAATAATTTTAATTAAAAAAAAGAAAATTACTTAATATCGTAAGACGTTAAATAGTGATTTCTGTGGTAACTTAAAATTCGTCAGCTTTTAGTTTTAATATTATTAATGATGTTCCAAAATTCGTTTTGAAATAATTAAAAGTTTGGTTAAAATGCAATGACCTTAATTGGATTCGGTTTGAAAGGAGCTTAAGTGGACCTTTTGAACAAAAATCAGTTTTGAGCTTCAAAAAATTTATCAAGCTTTATGCTTAGATGACACCGGAGTCAATAAAACTAAATAATAACGAACAGCCAAGTAGTTTTGTTGAAACGCTTATTTTTGAAATTTTTTAAATAAAATGAAATCCGAAGCTTTCCTGAGGTTTTAATTTTATATTTACAAAAAAGCATCATACTCTAAAAATTATGCTTACTCTCAGTATCTATAGTAAAGTTGTTTTGCTTAAAATAACATAAAATATGATAATTTGAGCTTTTTTAACATAAAAAGCAAAAGCTCATTTTAACTAGAAACCAAAATAACTAAGGTTTTCAAAAGCATCTTATTTAAGACCATTTAATGTACCGTAATAATATTTTAATAAACAAAGTTTTTTTAACTTTTAATCGTTTTATCGGCTAGATATCCATAGTGACAAAGAAAAGAAAAAGCTTTGTTACAATAATTTTAATACATAACCTTTTAGGGCAACATGTCATGTCAATTAAAATATCTCGGAGCTGGACTAATTTTAAAGGTTATCAAAATTTAGAGAAACCAAATTTTTAAGCTTAAAGCTCATAAAGTAATCTAATTAAGGTCATTACTTTAGTAAGTGTTTATAAAGATGTATTACTTAAAATAAAAGAAAATAATATATAGTATTTTGAGCTTTATAATACAAAAAGTTAAAAGCTCACCTTAAAATTAAAATCATTTTGTTTCCAAAAGTGCTGAATTTAAGCCAATTTTGTGACCAAACAATATAATTTTTGATCATGTTGTCTAGTAAGTTAATACATCATAAAATTCTAAAAGCTCCGATTAAATAATTTGAATATTTTGCCTAATAACAATTTTAGAGCTTTTTACTATAAAAGATATTGATAGTAAGCATAACTTTTAGTGCATGAAACCATATTACTTTACAGTTGGTTTATTATTCAGTTTTATTGGCTGCGGTCGCATCTAAACCAAAAGCTTGATTCATTTTCAAAAGCTCAATTGAAAGCTTGAAAAAGTATAAGTGTCTGGGAGAGTGACACTTGTTTAGAGAAATACAATTTGTAAGGTAAAAGCTCAAAAAATACACTTTTTGCTAGTTTCAACCCGAATCCATTTAACGTCATTGCTTTACCATGTGAATAGTAAAGACGAATGATAGCACGTAAAAAAAAAATATATTATATTTTGAGCTTTACGATATAAAAATCTAAAAGCTCTGAAAAACTTAAATATTTAGATTTCAAAAGTCTCTTATTTAAGTTAATTTTAATACATAGTAAATCTTTTTAAGCTTCTAATCGTATTTAATGGCTAGATGTCCTTATTGACAATTTAGTAAATAATAATTTTAGTATTTTGCCATTTAAAAATATGTAGAGGTTCCGAATTTACTTACAATTTCGCTCACGATGTTTTAAGCAATACTTCTTTACTTTTCTGATAATGATAGTAAGTATAATTGATAATGCATGAAGCTTTTGTACAGATTTAAAAGCAAAGCCGCAGGAAAGCTCCAAAATGTATTTTATTCAAGAAATACCAAATATAAAGACGTAACCCTTATCATATTCACCTGCTAATCGTTCATATAGACAGTTTCACACAAACACATTGAGATAATTCTAAAAGCTCTGTTACAATAATTGTAATATCTTGTCTTGTTAAACATTTAAAGCTTTCGAATATTAATTTCTATTTCGTTCATGATTTTCTAAGCAATACGCCTTTACTATACATTTCTCAATAGAAAGCATAATTTTTATTTAACTAATCTTGTTAAAAAATTATAAAATTAAACCTCAATAAAGTTGCGGAATTTATTTTATTTACAAAATACGAAAATGATCATTTCAAACAAATAACTTTACAGTTGGCTATTATCCAGTTTGATTGGCTCGAGTATCATCTTTATTCATTTTTGACAGCTTTAACATTAAAATGTCTGGGAAACTGACACTTATTTTAAAGATTTTCATTACTTCAGTATCCAATTAACGTCATTACTTCAGTATCTTTTGGTGGAAATAAAAGTACATATGATATTTTGAGCTTTATAACACAAAAAACTAAAAGCTCACCTTAACCAATAATTAAAATAATTTAAGTTTCTGAAGGTATCTTATTTAAGTACATTTTAAAGCACAGTAACAATATTATTATACACAGAGCTTTTAAAGCTTTTAATCGTATTTACCAGTGTTGACTAGCAAGGGAACACATTGAAATTTTTTAAAAGTTTTTGTTGCAATAATTTTAATAGATTTTGTCTTGTAAAATTAAAAGAGCTTTCAAATATTAATTGTTGTTAGGTTAATTATTTTCTAAGCAATACTTCTTTAATATACAGAGAGTAAGCATAATTTTTAATGCATGCAACTCTTTTATAGAAATTTATTTTATTTAAAAAAATTACGAAAATGAGCGTCGCATTCAAATTATTTTACAGTTAGCTACTATTCAGTTTTATTGGCATCCGGCAACTGGCCCGTCTGTACTAGTTTGAAAGACTTTCAAAACAATAATATTGTAGGTTAAAAGCTCATGCGCTTTTTATTGGTTTAGTTCGACGTATTTACGTAAGTAAAGGAATCTTGCAAAAATCAAAGAAAATATGATATTTTGAGCTTTATAATACAAAAAGCTAAAAGCTCACCTTAACTAAAAACCAAACTAATAAAAATTGCCAAAAGTGTCTTATTTAAGTTCACTTTACGCACACTTTCCATATTGACTAATTATATTACATTGGCTAGTAAGGAAATACATTTGAAAATACCAAAAGCTCTCTTGTATTAAAAATGGTACATTACGTTGTAAACACTTTAGAGTTTTTGTAAGTGAATTGCTATTTCTTTACTATACAGATACTGATAGTAAGCATAATTTTTATTGGAAATTTTTTTATTGCAAGACGCTTTTTTATAGATTTCAAAATAAAACCTCAGAAAAGCTCCGGTATTTATTTTATTTAAAAAATTCAGAAAATGAGCGTTTCAATCAAAATTACCTTACAGTTGGTGATTATTAAGATTTATTGGCTCTGGACTCATCTAAGAAAGCAAAAGCGCGAAGCTTTTCATAGATTTCCAAATAAAATTTTAGAAAAGCTCTGCAATTAGTTTTATTTGAAAAATTACGAATATGAGCGTTTCAACCAAATTACTTTACATTTAGTTATTACTCAGTCTCATTGGCTCAGGTTTCATCTGAATATAAAGCTTTATTAGTATTTGAAAGCTCTATTGAAAGCTCAAAAAATTAAAATGTCTGGGAAACTGTACTTGTTTTATAGACTAATTGTACAGAAACAAAAATGAGTAAGTAAGTCTGCACACTAACCTAACAAACATCATAATATGTTGAAACATTTACAGCAAACAAACGTTATAACATCGATTTAACTGTCTGTTTAGTATATATGAGTATACTTAAGATATTTGTCCAAAATAGTGGTGACGATTAAATTAAAATCTAATTTATAAGATTGTTAACGTTTTATTTTTTTTTTATATAATTTTTGATTTATAAGATTTTTTCCAAGTATATTATTAGGTTGGGTTAAAAATTCAGTATACTTATTTATATTTTTTTCAACCAAGGTAGGCGTCAAGTCGAGGTAATCAAGAAAGTTTATTAAAATTAATCAAATGAATGAAATTTTGACAATCAAGTACCAATAAAAAAAAAGCAAGGTTAGCTTTTAAATTTTTTTCTTAACCTTAGCTCTCCGGTCAGCAAAAGTTACAAATTGAATGAATTATTTTGTGAAATCTTAAATTTCCATGCGATTTCGTCTCAACAAACGCTAAAATATTATTAAATTCATACTAGAGAAACTCTGCACGGGAGCGGCAGATAGTAAATCAAAATTAAATTTTTATATCAAATACGAGCCTGTTAATAACCTGCATAGCACCTCACCTCGAGGTGAATAAAAAAATATTTTCGATCTATTAAATATTGCTTGCTAGAATATGCGCAGCAGTTTTAGCTTCCACTGTCGATATTCTTTCTGATAACCGTTCCAAAACCGATGTTGAAATGGAAGACCAACAAATGCGAAGTTACATGCTTTTCCCGTATTCAAATACTGCATACATGACAAGTCCAAAATAATTTTATGGCGGTGGTGTTACCTAAAAGCAAGGCAAATCAAGCTACAAATTTGGCAATCAGTTTACGAATGAAAATGCACAATGAACATGGCCTCTAAATAATAAGCAGCAAAATTAGCCACTAGTTTGAATTTATTTATGAATAATGTTCGAATTTAAAGAGTTATATCTCCTGGATGTGCTTGGGCAATAGGCAAAACGTAATAGCTTCTTATCGGAGTCGCTAGAATGTGTCCAAGGAGATAGAAATTCGGATGAGTGGACCGAAAACCAGCTAACACACTAGATTTGGTAGAAGCAATGTTTAAAATCAAGGTGGAAGAGAAAATTGCTGCGATTTTCCATAAACTCCCTTAATGGCCAATTTCCGTAATGTCAGAGCTGACATTTGAAAACGCGCTTTCATTAAATTGTTTAGCTCTATACTTTATGTAAAAATTCTCTGGTGCTTAAACGACAAGCAAAACCATGCGAACGAAGGAACCGGAGCAACAATTAATAAACAGCCATATTAAACACGGGACAAACAAACAAAATGGTGAGCAACTTTACCACAACCAAGTTATTTTGATGATTACTTTTGAGTCTTGGCTACTATTACATTACAACTGTATACTCTCCAATTTCCGTCAATCTCATTACACCAATCTAATATTGCAAACATCAAACGACCATCATTAGCAGTACAAAATGTAATAACGTTAATAGTTTTTGTTCGATATGTTGGTATAACAAACTATGCCTAAATGAGTTGTGTCTTCACAAAACAAATAAATTTGGTGCCACGGTGACAAAATTGATTGATTATATTTGCATAGTGTTGAAGTTCAAATATAAGTTTGATACTCGACTCAAAATATTTTTGTCTAAAATTTATGTTAATGTTTTCAACTTGTAGTTATGATAAATCACATACAAATTACAAGATAACCGTTTACGATCTATGTAATTATGTAATCATAAATTTCATTTGGCTCATAAAATTTTTATTGAGCGTTTGGCGGCAATACTCCAGGTCATAGTGTTAAATGTATTATGTTGCTATATGGAAATGTCAAGTAATTTGTCAGATTTTGATGTTTATGCGATAAACCAATTATTTTGCATTATGCGAGATTATGTATTATACTTACAAAATTGAATGCATGTTGTTATTGTATAATATATATGCATCATGCCCGACTTACAATTAATTTATGCTCCACTTCGCTGTGTACAAAGAAAATTGTTTGTCATCAATCTATTTATTCAATTAAATAATGTTATGCACAAAAGTTTTACAATATTATTTTAGTCTACGTTCATCAATATTTTCTGTGTCACCATTGTCATTAGGGTGATGACCGGATGAGCCAGCAGAAGCGTCCGCCGAACCTTGCGATGAACCGCCCGATGAACCGACCGATCCCTGTACAATTACACTTGTGCTACCCGACGCAATACTCGAAACGATATGTTTTATAAAACCGAATGAGTCGGATCCTTTATATTCACCATCATCCTTCATTGGACCGCCTTTCCGGCCGGCTGCTTTATACCCTTGGAGGAAATTTTGAATGAATAGACCCGGTTTTGGAGGCAATTCTTCTTCGGATTCTTCGTCGGGGTCCTAAATTTATACAAATTAATTATGTGTTAACAAAAGAAATCAAAAAAATTGTAGCGTTTACGAATTAATAGATTTTAGTAAATTCAATGTCAATATTGTTAATTAGTACCGCACTTAATCCAGCCAGTAAGCCACCTACGAAGTTGCCCAAAAATAATCCGTTAGCTTCCTACAAATATGATATTAGTACATATGTATTATGTTAGGTTAGAAATATTTAAAATAAGACTTACTGCACCTCCACCGCCTGAAAATCCATCCACCGCTACTGTAAGTAATCCGGCTACTACTTTTCCAAAATTTTGATCACCCGATAGCAGTCCCGAAATTAATGATGTTCCAGTACTTAGTACCGATGTTAAATCTAGACCTCCGGGGCCAAATAAATTCGTGATTAATGTGGATAGGGCACCAACTAAGGCACCGACATCAGATCCTTCATCACCCTTGCAAAAAAAACCAAAAACAATTTGGTATTTGGTCTACAAAAAATACAAAAATTCTTACACCACTTAGTGTCGCAAATAGACCAGCTAAACCACTCGGCGCATCTTCATCGTCGTCATCATCATCATCCTACATTTAACATTGACATTGAAAAACTATATTTATTTGGAAGCTACTTAAAAAATGTATTATCTCATTTACCTCATCGTCATCTTGTCGCCGGCGCCTATTAAATCGTTCCATCCGTTTTATTTCCTATAACACCATAAAATAAAAATATTTTCATACATAAATCATTTCATTTAATGAGGTCAAACCTTAAGTAATAATTCATTGAAATCTCGTCGAATTAAATCATCGTCATCTGGACCAATAAATTTCGAATTTCGCAATTTCCCATTTGGCTCATTATCATTATAATAGTTATGACTGCTGTTGTGGCTATACTCGAAATATGTGGGATCAGTGCCATTCATTTTATTACTATTATTGGGCATCGTTTCATTCGACAAATATTTTTCGATTCGTGTCCGTATTTCATGTGGTGTAACATTTTTAATTGATTTCAAAATTTCATGAATAAAACGTTTTACGATTTGCTGTCGCCTCTCAGATTCTGTTTGATTTATTGCTGTTGTGTTGGCATTTCGTGAAAGGATCTGAAATATTAATGAATTTGATTGTTTAGACCAAAAGGTGTAGTTAAACTTTATTTTAAGAAAAATAATTTGTGTGCACTGTCCTTGACTATTGTACAAAGCAAAAATTCTTGTTATATAATCGTGTTTCATATTAGCATTCATAAGATACCGATTATTCATGGAATTGGTTCAAAAACTTGTTTTTTGACTTTTTGTTTGTTGTTTTCTTGTAAATTTGAAAAGTAACTTTCACTTTTCTTTTAATAATGAAAATGAATAAAATAAATTGTAAAAATATTAACCGCATGCATGTACCAACAAAAAAAATTTTACTGTAATGAAGTGTAAAATCCATGAGTAATTCTTAATCTTATTGCTTACTTATGTTGTATAGACGGTTTTAAAATACACAATGTGTTATAACAATTTTAATTAATTGTGTTTTGGTTGAAGATAAAAACATAACAGGAAAATTTCTTTTTTACCATTCTACCGCAATTTTTATTTTTATTTTTAACCTGCCAAATCACTAAACCGAATAGGAAGTTTAACAGTTTAAACGCAGTACTAAACTTTATGCCCTTGATCGGATTAATCAATTTTGTAAAGTAAATGGAATAATTTTTGATCGGTGATAGGTTAGAATGTTCGAAAAATATATTCCCTTCTCCTCCATAAAATACCTTGGAATTTTAAAAGTACGAAGGTTAAATGTTATAACAAAGGAATTGAGGTTTGGATAGTAGAACTGGTCCTGTTATTAAATTTTGTTCAAAACAGAAGGTAATATATGACCCATACGTGACATAGATTCACAAGCAGGGGTCGATCACCTCACATCAAAAAAAGTCGCGAGTTTTGGAATATTACTTTTGTTATCGAACTTTATGAGCTTTTCGGAACCCAACTAAATTATCGTATGTAAGCACGATAGACTTTAACCAAATTGAAATGAATAATTCGGGTACATTCCAATTTCCATTTGAAGATGAATTCTTTGTAAAATTGTGGGCCAATATTGGGGAAAAAGAGTTCATCATTTGTTAAATTTTTGACGAAATCATGTATTCGCGCAATTTTTTCGACAAGGGCATTTTTTTGTGCTAAACGGGCTTTTAATTTTTTAAAGTAGAAACGACTAGAAAAATTGGCTAAAAACACTCATTTAGCTTGGACAAGCCTGGTTTAGATGGTAATCGATATGTTGAAGGTATTAAAGATTCTTTATTGTTCAATCATGTCGCTTTTACAATATATTACTACGTACATGATCTAAACTTCTGTGCGATGTTTCTCAAATAACGCCATAATCCAAATTCATAGCCCATCAACACAATGAATTACAGTTATCTAAACAACGGTCCGGAGTATAAAATAGCCTCTACTTCATTTTTGAGGAATCTTGAAGATTTTATTGCTGCCTTACAGATACATCCAAAATGAGGTGAATATGGAGGAATAAAATGCCAAGTTAAGCGGTTACTTGACAATTTCCTTGGCTTTAGATTTGCCATTAAGTACACAAAGTTCCCCTTTCACGATTGAAAAGGGTTACGATGGTCCAGTATGCCTCCGTGCACATTCACTATAATGAATGCCATAACTTTAGATTGAAGGAATGTAGGAATATTGGGTGCTTCATAGAATACGGAGCGCGACTATTCTGCAATTTTCCTCCAACACTGAATAAAAATGGAGTTTTACCATCTTTATAACGATTTAAAATCCGTCTAAAAATGTGTGAAACGATTTAAGGATTCTGTTTTTCTGACTTCTCCGTTGGCTTACAGTACCAATTATACCTTCATGATAATATTTACGATATTTGTTATGTTCTGGAAAATAGAAACTTTAATAATTGAGGACTTTGCCGTCAATAACAGAGGTATATTGCAGCTTGTTAGTATTCTGTTTGTCTTCTTTAGTGTGCATTAAGTATTTGGTTTCAATTTTTTAACGGAAAGTTCTGTTTTTAAAATGAATTGTGAAAAATGTATTCTCCTAATATATGGACATTTCTAACCACAACACATTCCACTCTACGTGTGTCTCGATATCGTCAGCACCTGTAAAACAATGTAACAACTCCAAAAACGTTAAATTTGTTTGCGATACTTGTATTTTACGCAATCGAATGTTGGGACCAATGGACACCTTTAATCAATTCATGAATGTCATGATTAATGATTTTGTAAGCGATACTACCGACTAAGCGGTATCTGTATCAACAAATGAAACAGCTTTGAAGTTAAGTGACGTTCAGCGTAATGTTTTGATTGGAATAACTCCTAGTGTTTATACAGTCGAACCACGTAAATGGATTTTTTATCGCATTCTGGACTAACCGTTAATGAAGGCAAAATCATCCTTTACTGGAAAAATTAACTCAACTTTACGGATGTCACCGTTCTTAGAAAAATTAGGTTTAAAAATAAACTTTGGTTAAACCTAAATAATCATTTATATGATTCAGGCCCTACAAACCTAGTTAAGGCACTAATTAAAGCTGTAACAACATTAAGCAAAGGTAACGCTCAAGGCGGAGATTTGGAAAGCTTTTTGATCCTGTACGTCAAGAGGGTCGGTAGTTGCCATACGAGTTGGCTCAAAACATCTGGTTATTCAAATATTTAACAATTTTTTATATATGCTGGTTTGAGTATCGAGTTGGGCATTTAGTTTGGAGTTGAGTTGAAGGTTAAGTTAATGGTCAATTTTCGGGATGAGTTGAAGTTGAGTTGGGATTGGACTAACATATTGTGAGCAGTTGGCCAATTTTTTATACATGCTGAGTGTGCAGGTTGAGATAGCCATTTGAGATGATTTTGAGGATTGAGTTGAGGGCCATTTGAGTTTTGATTTGAGTTGAGTTGGGGTTGGATTAGTGTTTAGTGAGCATTTGAGCAATCTATATAAGTGAATGTTTGCATATATGTATGTACACCATATGTGTATGATACTATATTTCAACCAATCTACACGCCTTGACTGATTTGAACCAAACTGTATACAAATATGGTTTAAGACTTAAGAAAGGTTACTGTTAATATCTCCCCCCCCCCCCTAAAATGATGGTGGGATAGTATGAGGGTATGACGGTACGACGGTACAATGTTATGACGGTTGGATGGCATGATGATATGTTGGTCTGACAGTATGATGGTATGATTATTTGATGGTATGATTATGGTATGGTGGTATGGTGGTATGGTGGTATGGTGATATGATGGTAGGATGGTACGATGGCATGATGTTACGGTGATATGATGGTATGAAGGTATGATTGATTTATGTTAAGATATGCATCATAGTGTGATGGTAGGATTGTTCGAGGTTACTATGGTACGATGGTATGATTGTATGATGGCTTAATGGTATAGTGTCATGATGATATGATTGTATAATGGAATAATGGTGTGATGGAATGATTGTTTAAAATTAGAATGGTATGAGGGTATGCATGCTGGTAATTTTGCACGTTGCTATTATGGTATGATGGTAAGTAGGGTCTGAGTTGAAATTGAGTTGGATTTGAAAGAGAAGTTCGGTTAGGGATTAATTTGAGGTCAAGTCTATGGTTTAATGGTAGGTTATATTGAGTTGGACTCATAGGCACATGAAGCTTTCGAATCGAGTTAATTTTGGAATTTTGTTGGCCAATAAGTGGGAAGTTGAGCAGAGGGGAATTATTTAAGAATTGACTTGGAGTTATGTTAACGGTTGATTTGAAAGTTGATTAACGATTAAGTTGATGGCTGGGTTGGCCGTTAATTTGGTGATTGTGTTAAGGATTGTATTGCGATTGAGATAGAGGTTGAGTTCCAAATCAAGTTGTAGGTTGAGCTAAAGATTGACTTATTTCGGGATTGATTTGGGAGTTAAATAAATCAAGACCGAATTTCTGATCACCTTAAGAGGTTTCAGCCCTTTATATTTCTGAAATAAAATCGAGTGCGCTCTTAGAAACTTTTCCGCTTGTAATTCTAAATATATTATTCAAACTGAAAATATCGCATTCATCTGGAAATGATCTATTTAGCAACTTCCTCGTTAAAATAATCAACATTTATATTGTTGATGTTTTTTTTCATACATAGTAAATTTAATTTTTTATACCGGTGCTTACCTTTTAAACTAAAAGTAGGTGTTGTTAATCCAATATTTAAAAGCAGCGAAAAAAAGATATTTCAAACCACAGACCAACCTCCTTGCTTTCTGTGTTTGGTAAAATCATTGAGATGCTCATCCATTCGAAGGCTACCAGTTTTTTGGACAACACCAATTTTTAACATGACAGCCAGTTTGGCTACAGAAAATCCAGAGGCACATAAAGTGCTCTATTAGAATTCACTATTTTTTATATGAAGGACTTAATCAGAGAAATACGGTTACAAACGATTTGAAATATGGTTAACCACAAAGTTCTATTGAAAAAGATATTTTATGCTGGGTTTCCTGGGGTCACTTTGCATTGTTTTTGTTCATATTTATCTCTCAGGTTGTTAAGATTAAAGGTATTAAGAGTCAGTTCAGTTTTAGGTCCATTGTTGTTTTTGATATATTTGAATTTAATTTTTTATATTGACTTTACTTCTTAGTTGATCGCTTTGGCGGATCACCTGGTGTTCATTACAATCAACCTGAATGTAACACATGCAATCGGAATGCATCCTCCTGAAGAACTGGTGCTCCACGCATGTAAACGCATGTTATTTAAGATTGGCGACGTTTTTTTTTGTAGACCCTAATATTATTTATCACGTTCGTAACTGCGATCAAATTGAATCCGTTGAATCGTTTAAGTACTCAGGACTAACTGTGGATAACACTATGCTTTGGAGACACCATATTGATGACCTTCGTAAGTAGCTATATCATAATGATTATGCGGAAATTTTACTTACTATATAGGGCATGCCCGACTGCCGTTTTAAGAAATATTTACTCTGCATTAGTGACACTAACCACATCAGAATTCAACCACTCATTATTGCGCAGAAGCATATTATTAGGATTAATCTTAATGCACATAGAACTTCTGCCCCTTGGCCTCTATTTCAGCCCCTGAAGATATTTCCACTTAGACATCTATTTGTGCTCAAAATTTTAAAAGCTTTTTTTGTTATTATTGCGAACCAGTTAAAGGTCAAAATTAGACAGCAAGCAGTCGATTGTATAGCCCCGACTAAATCTTAAACCGCGAGTCGTATTACTGATCATACATATAATTTCATATTTACTTCATATGTAGTAGTCCAGGATGGTTTAGCCCAAATTCTTTTAATAACCGTATTTTTGCACTTTAATGTCGAACTTTTTTCACGCTTTCGTTGTTTGATGAATGGTGGGATGCTTTTTTTTTAATTCCACGTCTAAAAGTCTACCTACATTCAGAATTTTAAGATTAAAGCTAATGTCTCTTGTTGTTTTTTGCTTTTTGACTAAGTGGCTGGGCGAATTAGTATTGCTATCGAGCTTTCAATAACTTTTCCTAACCGAAATATTCCGATTTGATCAATATTGATTTCAATTAATTACCAAATTTTATAAGAGCTGTTAGGCTTGCGAAATATTTTATTTTGTTGAAATTTTAGTTTAGTTTTTCTGGCCTAGAATGCAACTGCAAGAATAATTTGTCTGGTGGGCGCAAATTTCAAAATTAAATTAAAAATCATCGTCGATTTAATTTAAAAATCTTTCTTGAAACGTATGCCTGAATGTCAAAAGGATGACAATAGTAGGAATAAAAACCACAGTTTTAGAAATATCCCTTAAACTGAATTTGTAGTCAGGCTAACTGTGGAATTAGTTGTATATTTTAATATCACTAAGGAATCTTTTCTTCTGATAATAATCGTGTATGCTGGAGGATCTTATGTTTTGTAATCAGGTTTAGGTGAATACCTAAATTTCTTCCTTTCTGAAATCTCTGAATAAAATTTTCTTTTACTAATATCTAGAGTAAATAAACTCTCTTTTGTGATTGTGACTTTAGTTACGAATATAAAGTTAGTCCGGAAAGTATTTTCAGCCCGATAAGGCTTTTCAAAATGTGTACTCACTAAACTATAAGAAAAGCCTTTTAGTAGGAAAAGGTAAACTTACACTCGAGTTACTACGAGTTCCCAATACTCGTACCCCGAAATAAAAGGGTTACAAAACAAATATTTAGAGTAAAGAAACTCTATTTTGTGATCGCAGCTTTAGTTCCGTATGTATAGCTAGCCCGAAAAGTAGTTTTAGCTCGAGAAAAGTCTTTTCAAACTTTGTACTTACTAAATTAAATAAAAAGGCCTTTTCTGCGTAGAGAAGTAAGACGTTTAAAAAGAAATGTTCGGCAGCCTCACGGTTGGGCGAGTAAATTACACTATGAAATTTACACAGTTTTTTACACGTAAAAAACTTAGAATTTTAGCATGATATATCGAATTTTGATATGAGATGTCGTATTCCGACATCGTAATTACAAATTCGAATATTATTTATCTAATGATTTATAGACCTATCCTGTTGTAGAATTCTGTTATAAAAATTCAAATTCTGGAAAACATATCGAATTCAGACACGATATATCGAATGTTGCAATCAATAGCACAAAATGTTATGTCACAACGTCATGTATGATTATCGAATTCGGGCATGCCATTTCGAATTTTAACATCCAAAATTTAAACTCTGACATCATAAAGTCAGACGCTGAAGAGATTTATCGAATTTTGTCATGAGATATCGAATTATTTGATATATTTTCTCAAGACTTCAGAATTTGATATATCATACCAAAATTCAAGATGTTATGTCAGAATTCGATATACCGTTATCAAAATTCAATAAATTGTGTTGAATTCTGGGATGATATATTCAATTCTGATGAGATCTTAAATTTTGCGATGATAAATATCGAATTCTGAAGTCATGAGATGATATATCAAATTCTGACAAGACATGTCGAATTTTGACCGAATATGTCGAACACGGAAAAAAGTTAAAATATCGATGTGATACATAAAATTTGACTTGTGATATTGAATTCTTACGTCATATGTTTAATTCTAAAACCAAAAATTAAAATTCTGATATCTCATCTCGAATTCTGGGATAACATATCGAATTTTGAGATTATATGTGGAATTCTGAAGGCTTCATGAGAGATTTATCAAATTGTGACAAGATCTTTCGAATTTTGGAATGACATTGAATCAAGATATAAATAACTCAAATTCTACGACTTCGATAAACATAACCAAAAATTCAAATTCTCACTTCAGACATATCGAATTTAGACACAGCATTAACTCTAATTATGACAGGACAAATCGGATTATAGCTTGACATATTAAAATCTAAAATTATTTATTGAGTTTTGGCTTAGTATATCAAATTTTGACATGATATACACATTCTGACATGACATATCAAATTCTGATATGATTTACCAAGTTTTGGCATTATATTTCGAATTCTGACACGATTTAACGAACTCTGATATAATAAAATCAAATCCTGACTTGATATATTAAACTGTGCCATGATTGGACACTTGTGATACATACACATATTCCGACAACAAAAATGTAAATTCTGACATGACGTATCAAATTCAGACGTGTTATATCAACGCTTACATCATAAATTTAAATTCTGACGTGATAACTCGAATTCTGGCATAACCTATAGAATTCTGATATCATAAATACAAATTCTGGTATTGCATATCTAATTCTGACTTAAAGTATGGAATTCTGACGTGATAACTCAAATTCTGGCACCAAACGTCTTATGTAGAATTCTAATACCTAGAATTCCGACACCAAAAATTCAAATTCTGACTACAGAAATCGGATTCTAGCTTAACATATTGAATTTTAAAATTATTTATACAGTTTTGACAAATTTTGACATGTTATACACATTCTGACATGACATATAAAATTCTGGTTTGATTTACCATGTTTTTGCATGATATTTTGAATTCTGACATGATATGAAATCAAATCCTGACTTGATATTTTGAACTATGCCATGATTGGATAGAATTCAAATTCTGACGTGATAACTCGAATTCTGGCATAACCTATAGAATTCTGACATCATAAATACAATTCTAGTATTGCATATCAAATTCTGACTTAAAGTATGGAATTCCGACGTGATAACTCGAATTCTGGCATCAAACGTCTTATGTAGAATTCTGATACATAGAATTCCGACACCAAAAATTCAAATTCTGACTACAGAAATCGGATTCTAGCTTGACATATTGAATTCTAAAATTATTTATTGAGTTTTGGCTTAGTATATCAAATTTTGACATGATATACACATTCTGACATGACATATCAAATTGTGATATGATTTACCAAGTTTTGGCATAATATTTCGAATTCTGACACGATATATCGAACTCTGATATCATAAAATTAAATCCTGACTTGATATATTGAATTTTGCCATGATTGGACACTTATGATACATACTTGTACCATATTCCTACAACAAAAGATGTAAATCTAACATGACGTATCAAATTCAGACGTATTATATACGACATACCATAATATGTAGAATTCTGACATCATAAATACAAATTCTGGTATTGCATATCTAATTCTGACTTAAAGTATGGAATTCTGACGTGATAACTCGAATTCTGGCATCAAAAAATTCAAATTCTGACACGTCATATCGAATTTTGACATAACCCATCGAATTCTATTATGATATGTCGATTTCTAACATAATTAATTTTATTCTGGTATAGTATATTGACATGATGTATCGTATTCTGACAAAGGTAGATCAAATTTTGATGTGAAGTATCGATTTCCGGCATGAAATGTTGATATCTGAAATTCAAATTTATACTTGATATATCGAATTTTGAGCTCACAATTTCAAACTCTAATATTTTACATCGAATTCTGGCACATGATGTACCGAATTCTAACAGACATAATATATCGAATTCCGGCAACACAAATTCTAATTCTGGTATGACTTGCCGAAAATCTGAAACGATGATACATCAAATTCGATTTTTGGCATCACAAATTCAAATTCTAACTATGGCAACTTACGTAAGATATGGAATTCTTAGATAAAATTTAAAATTTTGACAACATAAACACAAATTCTGATATTGAAAATTTAATTCTAATATCAAATAATCGGATTCTGACATGATAATTCGAATTTTGTATCTAATTCTAGCATGAAGTATGGAATTCTGATAAGAGACATCGAATTTTGACACCAAAGATTCAAATTCTGACATGCCATATTGATTTTTGTATCGGAATTCCATGCAGTTTAGTAAAATTAACTAAACTGGAGCTTTTGTCAGTTATTTTATTCCTTCAATGATCATTTTAAACATTATCGCATATAAAGGGTTTTCAAAAGCACGCTATAATTTTTATTTTAGTATAAATTGTTCATACTAAATTCGCACGGAATCCCTATACTGATATGATTTATCAAATCCTGATATGAAATATATCTTTCTGGAATAAAAATTTAAATTTTGACATAACATATCGAATTTTGACATAGTACCTCCAATTCTGATATGATATGTCGATTTCTGGTATAATTTATTGAATGGTGGTAGCTTGCTTACATATACTTTGGGTTGATATAACTAGTAGTTAATTTCTGTTGGTTCTGCAAACGCAGCCGCAGATGGATATACAACTTAATTTTTACATTAAACGTCCAGCCAAGCAATCCAAAGAAAAGAACCTTTTGATTTGGACGTTACTCCGGTGAGGGTGTTCGGTTATACGAAGGTATATTCATGTATTGATAAGAAGCTTTTTCATAAACTGTAGCTATATTCGAAAAAAAATAAGAAAAAGTAATTATCTGGCGAAAAAATCATGGCAGTCATTTTACGGTTGAAATGACACGTTCCATAACAACTGGCCATATCGATGAAAATGGGATTCTAAAATGAATTAAGATGGAGTTATCGTGCATTAGGTCAATTAGGATATATGCGAGGAAAAACTGGCTTTTTACACGGATGTGCCCAACTGTGGGTAGCCTCAGAATACTGTTAAAGGATGAGGCACAATAATTCGATAAATATCTTCTTCATTTTAGACATGCTTTTCGCTGTCAAATCAATAATTTTCTTCTAATTGAAGTTATCTGATTTTATTACATGAATTCATATTTTTCGAATGGTTCACGGTTGATTAATCTAATGCTGCAAGATGTTAAGTCATACAGAAATTTGTTAAACAATTTATGTTCGATCTTTAATGCTTTCAAAATATATACACCTAAACCTGTTTTTACACGGTTCTTTTTACACGTTTTTTTAATGATCATGATCCACCGAAACCTGTTTTACATGGTCCTTGTTTTATGATTTTTTTACACTAAGGGAACATATCTACCGTGTAAAAGGAGGTTTAGATGTATTTTGCATTTAAACGCTAATACTTTTTAAAGAGCCTCTCGTGTTTTCTTTTCGAAAAATGTGTTGTCGAATGTTTCTTGTAGTTTTTTTTGTTTCAATAGTTCAACACGGTTTCAAACTGACAATGTGTTTTAACCACCCCAAATATTCTTCCTTTCTCATCTATCTTAACATGCGTTTCTTCCCTCCTGTCGGCCTTTCATTTCAAAACTGGGCTCCCTCTAATTTTCGACAATGGCCCTCTCTCATAGAAGGAATTCGAAAAGACATCAAAATTTCCGAAAAATCTCGAAAAATCTCATTTCGAACATTGCCTTACAAAATTTGAATTCATGTGAAAATCTCGAATATTCCTGAAAATGTCGAAAACTTCGGAAATTCGATTAATCTCTGTACATGTATTGAGAAAATTTGAATAATATCAAAACTTTCAAAAAGTCTGTAACAAAAATCAAAAAAAACCTAAAAATTTCGAAAAATTTCAAAAAGTCGTAAAATTGTCGAATTATTTCCCGAATTCAGTGACACTAAGCAAGCAAGCTAAGGTTGAGCTCAATAAAACGACAAGCAAAATTCGAATAAGATCTCATGCTAAACTCGAATAATCTCCAAAAGCTGGAGAAATCCCTAAACTCGGGATAAGGAAATTTCAAATCGGGGAACGACGAAATTACTTTAGATTGAGGAAGTACCGGCAAAATCAAACAAAAAAAAATCATCATCACTAATTTGCTAAATTAATTTGGAAATTAAACCGGCTTAACTGAGTGTACCGGTATATGTTATTTTTATATATCGTTAACCGGTAGAACCGCTCTTCTTTATGCCAGAATTACCGAATTTTTGTGAGTTAGAATAAAGTTTAAGGCCAACAGAAGTTTACCTAAATTAGGCAGTAAAAAATAGTAAACTTTTAATATTCATCGAATAAATAACACGACGCTTGCCAAAAAAAAAACATTATAAATCAAATTTAACAGCAAACGCATTACCAAAAAATTGGAAAAACTAAAACAAACACAACAACACTTACCAATGAAGAAAATGAATTAATCAATGGTGGATAAATTACATCATTTCGATTTTGTACCACTTTACTAATTCCAAACGATTTAGTTGGTGACTCGATAATTTTTTTCTTCTTAAATTTTGAGTCCAATGGTGTTGAAATCACTTTGTTTATTATTAAAACCGTTATTATAAAAAATAAAAAATATTTTGACATTTGTGATAATCTCATATTTCGCGCGTGATTTAACTTTTGAATTTTTTTTTTTTTTTTGCACAATACACTTAAAAGCACTACACTTGAATAGATTATTCCTTGATGATTAATTGATTGCAGCCAAATGATTAGCTTATCATGTTGAATGTACTTTTTATACCTAATACAATTACGATTGTTTGATCATATAGAAAATTGTTCAAATCCTGTGTTCATATAACTGCAATCATTTCGACATTTTCGTTGTCGTATATCAATTTCTTGTTATGTAATTTAGTTCGCAATAAAATGAAAATGAAAACTTCTTTGCGCTTTATGAAGTTATATAGAATAACTAATATTATTAAACTCAGTATTAGGTAAAAAAAAAAAAAAAATCAATCACGTGTGTAAAATCAATTTCATAATTTTATAATTGGAACAAATATAATTAATTTAATTAATAGGTGTGCTTAGTAAAATATCACAGACTATTTGAATTCGATACGAATTCCGACTATCGAAAACAAAATTAATTTTTATACAAATACTTTTAACAATCAACATCTTAAACAATATATTGACAGCAATCACAAATTTTTTTTTTTAATAAATTCTATAATCAGATTGTTATGTAAAACTGATTGTGGTTTTTGGTTGCGTTGCTGCAGTACGTAATAATGCAATGGATGGTTTCGAATCCCTTTCAAAAAATTCCGAAATATATAAAATTGTGCACACCTTTCCAATTTTTGGATGTTTCAAACTCATATAATAGGTGATAGTAGTTATCTCAGGTGAATGTAGCTCTTTACATTTTTGTTTTTGGCGAAGTGCTGGCAAATACAATCGAAAAACTCTTTTTTTTTTGTTTTGTATGTATTTGATGAATATCCAAAACCCACCTTATCATTACGGTCATTAATTGTTAAGGGAAAAACGGGGAAGGAAAGTTCGGTTCCGTAACTTGAGAAAAATTATGTTCCATCATTTGGCATTTTTGCTCCTGTTCCCTCGAGAAGAAGAAGACACTTTTAGAGACTAACACAATATTTTACAAGCGCGACTCCACTAAGGAAATTCTTAAAATCTTAAAAAGGCCAATTTTTGGATCTAAGGAAAACCTTATTGCTTTATAATCTAAGGTATAATCAATATTAGGTACAGTTCACTTATTATCCTAAGTTATAAAAAAAAAACTTCAACCTGTTACGTAAACAGCAAATCACCTAACTTGACCTCACAAACATTTTCTAGACAATATATAAGTAATCGTGCTTCATTTATGCATATATCATAGTCCAATCACATTGAATAATAGACAATCAGTGATTAAATTTAATGACCGTCGATAAATGTCAGTTAATTAAATTGACTGAGAATTGTATGAAACAAAAAAAAAATATTTTAAATTATGTACATATTTTATAGATGAAGACGAACAATTAGAAAATATTATGTGACATGGAAAATATATTTTACAATAGAAAGAGTATCCAGCCGGAAATTTTTCCGGTATTAAATGTACTCTAGTAGATGTTAACAATGATCGATTTTTTTTTGTTTAAATCAAGCTTTTTTCATTATGCAATAAGCGCCTAATATTTAGTTTGGTTGGGAGAGATAAGTTTTAAAAAGCTCTCTGAAAAAAGCTCCTTAAATTTTGCCAACTTATTATTTGTATAATCAGAGGCATTTTTCCCTCAAATATACACTTTTTATGTAATAAAGCTTTTATTTGAGTTAAGAGCTAGAAAGTTATAAAAGCTTAAACGAGAAATTTTTAATTTTCAACATAATCCGTAAACTAAACAACCTACGCTTTGGTTAACTTTATTTTACTCGAAAGCTCTTGCACTAAATCTTTGGTTATAAAGTTAAGTATTTTGCAACAATCATCAAATTCGCGTATAATAATTGCAGAATTTATTTAAATTGAGCTTTAAATTGGTTTAAAAATCCTAAGCTCGATATTGAACTAAATTACAAACTTAAGTTCATAAATAGTTCATATATTCAGTATATCGTTTGAAATGATTTAGATGAAGCTTTTGAAAAATTTTGTGTACTAGTAAATTTAAATGTTCAAAAAGCTTGATTTTCCAAAATAAATATTTATAGTAATATGTTTTGGGTTTTAATAAAAAAAAATATATTTAAGCTTTATGGAGTCTCTCTTCAAAGTTTATTTCGAAGCTAAAAGTTCACAATTTTGTAACCCAAATGGTAACGACTTTTAATAAATTACTTTAAAAGGTACTCCAAAAATGAGCATATTTCGTTAGAAAAAAGCTCTAGTTTGATTCTAGAGTTAAAAGGTTATAAGCTAGGAATTGATATTAAATAAAATATGTTTTGGTTAATTATTAAACGGTTGCCACAAAATACGTCAAATGTTTCTTAAGCAAATTAAACCACTAATGCTTTTGTTGTACATTATTTAACTCGCTCTTGTACTCAAAGTTTTATTACTAAAGTTCAACATTCCACTACAATCAATAAATTTAAACATTTAAGCTTTAGAAGACTTATTTGATCTAATGGAATAATTCCAGAATTTATAAAAATTGAGCTTTAAAAGCAATATAATTTTACAAAATTAAATTAGCATAATTGTTTTCCTTTATTGTAAACAAAGCTGCCTCTAGCTGCTTTTAGCAACTTTCGTCTTGAAAGCCTCATACTTTAAAATTTCTGGAAAATTTTGTGTAACATTCTGGCAATATTTAAATGTTCTGAAATATGAATATGAATTACTAGTTTGAAATAACAATTTAGAACAGGCAATAATTTAGCCACCTTTGTGAAAAACTCTTAAAATGCCGTATACTAGAATTTGTTCAGAACTTCTTCTATTAAACTTCAAAATATTCAACTGTTCGAAAACCTTAGAAGATCCACTAAAATTGTATTTGCACCACATTGCATAATGAAGCTTTCTTAAGCTGTGTTTGTCGCTAACATTGGGGCTTAAAGTTTGGCTTACATTAATATTATCCTCGATAAATAAAACGGGCAATTTAGTCATTTTGATTTTCACAAGTAATGCAGATTTACTTTGAGCTAAAAAATACCCATAGAACTGTTTACTTAGCAACACAATCATAGAAGTTATTGTTTTGATTATTTGAATTGAAAAATTAGTTAATGATTATGTAACAATCTAAATATCAAAATAAGCATATGGAGCAACTTTTAATTATTTAACACTCTAAAGACAAATTTAACGAGGTCAAAGTTGCTTAAATATGATATTGAAGAGAAATCGATACTAACATTTCTAAAAGCTTGAGTTTCATTGCTTAGAAAAGATTTTAGATTAAAATCCTCCTTGTATGAATACTTGAACATATTCTTTCCGAATTAAAACTTTTAACTTTGTAAACATAAGCTTTAAAAGTAAAATTTTATGAAAAAAAAGTTCATCAGTATTTGGTTATCTAACTAACTTATTAGTTAGAACTGCGCCTCCAGAAGCTTCGTATTAAATTAAATAAAATTTAGCTCTCAAGGGTCAGAGCCTTAAATTTTTTGTTCAATCCACATTGGTTTCCTGGTATTTTATTTTTGAAGGGTGAATTTGTTGTAAGCTTTTTTATTCCAATAAACTCAATATTAATATTGGCAACAACTGGAGCTTCTTGAAGTTCAAATTAAAATAAAGGCATAGATAGTATACAAAGAGCTTTCTGATAATTTTTTTTTTAGGTAATTTAAAACCAAAGGTCTAACCCACAATTTTTTTGATAAGTTTGAGTACATTAAACATTTCATCCTAAAAATGGTTATACATATATGTATATAACATTTTAAAGCAGAAAAATGTTCTGGCCACGAAAATATTACGAGAGCCTCTGATATTTCTCTTAAATGAACCTTAAATGGTTTCATATGTAAATAAATCTAATGGCGTGCCTCATTTTATATAAAACTTTATGTGCTCACAATACGGAAATATTATCTCAAGGAGAGTATTTCCGACGTGCTGGGGATGAAAGTTAGTATTATTAAAAATTCTGTTAAAATTATTTAGACTGTGAAGTATATGAAACAATTACTGTAAAAAACGTCTCTGCACCAACATGTGTAAAATTAGAGAGGTGCTAATATAAAAGGCGCCACCATAATAAATCATTCCATCGATGGTTAATATGAAATCAACTTGAAATGTCAAGCTAATTTCCAACTCAACTCTTCACACAACCCTAAATTAATTCCCATCTAAGCCGCTGACTTAATCTTCACTAACGAAAATCAACTGAACTATAGGCGACACAATTGTGCTCCGATTTAGTTGATTACCCAGGTTGATTTAAATCCCAAAAACTTTACGACCATTTTAGGGACCTTCAAAACGTTGATAAATGTGGTATTGGACCAAACTGATGTTTCGACATTTTTGGCAAGATTTTTTTAACTTTCTTTCTTGCTTACTAAATTAATCAATCAAAAAGCATGCACAGCTTAAAAACACTCAAATTTAAAAATCACTCAAATTAAAAATTTAACATTTTATTACGATTAAATATTAAGAGAAGATTTTTTTTTACAATAAACGACCAAAATCACTTTTTGAGTGAAAAACATCGTTTTGACATATAAATAGTTTGAGTGAAAAAAAAATTGTATTTTTTGTATTTGATTTTTTTAAATGCTCCGAATTTTAAATCATTACTTTGTGGGTTATATCACGCTAATTTTTGCTAATTTCTTGTTAGGTCACTCAAATTATATTTGATATAAGTTTCGTCAAATTTTACAATTTACTGTTAAAGAAACAAAAATAAAATTTGTGCGACATATTACGATAAATAATCTTTGAGTGGAATTTTTTAACTTGCATACATACATGAAAAGTTTGAGTGAAAAAAAATACTGAGTAATTTTTTTTATTGCTTAATATTAGGATTTCAACAAAATTAACTAAAATTAATACGCATTACGCCTAAATGAAGATATTTAACATAATGTATTGTACCCATTTGGGCTGAAATTTCATCATATTGATCCACTCTTACCGCATTAATATTGTTTAAATTCTATTTGGCCTCAATAAAAGTTAAAATATCTCCTCCGCATTTTATTGATCACAAAGTGTACCCTTTTACTGACACAAATTCAAACCACAATTACGCAATCATTATCCGAAACAATTACAAACATCTGACTCATACAAAATCATTATCAATGTTAAAAACAAACCATCGCGAATTTTATACCGATATAGTTTTCTCTTTTAACTATCAAAGCGACGCCTATGTATATGTATAGAAAATCTTCATTCCATCGATTACCATTATAAACATCTTTCTACACACCACTACACGACGTTCGCATTTTTTTTTTTAACATTTCTTTGTGTGCTTCGTCTTCCAAAGAGAATTTATTTTATAAACAATTTTTTTGTAATAAAAAGAAAAGAAACAAATTTATCCAAAAGAAAGTGGGAACACGGCGGTTTATTATTATACGGTAGTTTTGGTGTAACATTTTTTTTACTAAGTAGTTGTTTATTATTTATGTTGTTCAAAATATTTAAAAGAATTACACAAAAAAGTTTTGTACAAACATTGTGTATTACAAAATTTGTGATCAAAATTCTATAAAATAATAATAATTAATTGATTGTATTATTAAGACTTTAAACGAACCTAATTTAGTTGTACGGTGATTGAGAAAAAAAAAAAAGTTAAATGTTAAAAAATTTCTGGTATTTCAGTGAGTTGTATTAAATATTTGTATTTTTGTCTGTGATATACGGAAGTAAAGTGTGATTTTTGTTGTTGTTGTTGTTGCCATTGGTCTTACAAACAAATAAATGAAATATTTTTTATTTTTGATGGTGTCGTTTTTAAGTGAAATCAATAATATCATACAGTATTAAGTAATTTAACAATCAAGTGTTAACAAGTAAGTAAAACGCACGATTATTAACCTATTGAGATACATTTTTGTTGATAATAATATATCGGAGGCTAGATATAGATAGATAGATACATACATTCGTAATTAATGTCATTTTCGACACGACCAATTTTTTGTTTATTATAAATATATAAAAGTTTTTAGCGCAATCCAAATTTGTTTTCCTTGACCTCAATTAGCTGATTGTAAAAAAATAAAACTTTGTATTCCAATAAAATATCAATTAAATTGTGAACAAAATACAAACTACTCTAGTAAATGAATGAAATGTATAAAATTACGTTAAATGTGTGTGTGTGTGTGTGTCTGTTTGAATGAATATGTTGGGGTATATACACAACTTGTAGTAGTGCACCACGTAAATTGTGAAATAAAGTATCAATATTCAGTTGCTAATTAGATTTTTATGAATGTACTGCTTTTATTTTTGTAAATTGTTCCTTTCTGTCGACCTTTCTTACATTAGTTGTTCTCGAACAGTGGATTCTTATGTACAATTGCTTGTGACGCACTCCATCTGGTTATTTTTAGAGGTCAGGCTTTTGCAATCATTTTATTTAAAATTTTATTGCACTTTGTTGCATTTTCAAATCAGTCTCAAGGTTATACATTAGTTTGCCTAGTTTGACGTTAGTTTATAGCTTTCAGAATAATTCTGTACTTCAAAACTCACCTTTTCTCGAACTTCCGAAAGCTCGCCTTTAACTTAAATTTTTAGCGTAGCTATAAGCTTTGCTAAATAAAGTTTTAAAATAAATTTTATTACACCCTGTTACAGCAACCTAATTGAGAACAATTAACAAATGATTTTTATTTATTCCATTTCTCGATTAAGGGATACTGTTTTTGCATTGATTCATCATATTTAAACAATATATTTTATTTTTGCAAATTGATTTAACTAAAATAATGTGTTAGTCTATTAAAGTTAGCAGTTATAACCTACAATAAAAATGCAAGACCTAATTTAGAGCTTTTAAAGTCTAGTCTGATTTTTAAGAAATATAATTATACTACGATTTGCCTTAGACCGACATAAACTAACCAAATTTATTTGAATAATTACATTTTAATGAAATATTTAATATGTAACCAATGGCAAAAGCTCATTTTTTGACCTAAGTATTTTCAAATAAATTATTTTGTTATTACAGTTTTTGTTATTCTCGCTAGGCATTACAAAACAGTATTTGTAAATGTTTTAATAATGAAAATAAATTTAGAACTTAAAAAGCTTCGTAAAAATAAATTAAAACTAAACTTTTCAAAATTAAAATTCCAACAAACGTTCTGCTTAGAATTTTCGTTAAAATTATATTTATGACTTTAAATAATTTGAGAGAAAGCTTAATAAATGTACTTTACTTAGCTATACGTAAAGTCTGAAATATTTAAGTTTTTCTGTGTCATTTCAGAATTCCACAAAATTATATTTAGGCTTTTAAAATTCAGTTTTCACAAATAAAATAAAAAACAAAATAAGTTTTAAAGCTTTCAAATTTCTCAAAGATTTAAGGTTAAAATTTTAATCAAAAGCTTTGCTAAATAAAGTTTTACAACATACATCCTATTTAATCTCTTGATTGAGCTTTTATTTAATTTTTAAAATTTAGCTTTTAAACTCCCAAAGAGCTTTCTTAAACTTAAGGGTTTGTTTATCAAAGCACATTACTAATCTAAACTTTATTAAAACAAAATAACATGTTATTAGCTGCTTTTGTAATTTTGGGGCTTTCTAAAACTCCATGTAATCAATTCTAGAAGGAAACTGTTTGCTACAACAATCATCTAGTTTACCGGAGCTTAATTTTCGGTGATCTATGAATTTCCTTGCTTACTAAAAAAACTATTCGTAAAGTTTTGGGAAAAGAGTTTTCGGCAATGATTCATTACCTTAAAACAAAATAGGGTTTTATTTATGAATATTCGGATTTATGCAACAGCTAATTTAGAGCTTTTACAATTTGGAATTTTTTAAATATATAATGTTATTACTACATGCCTTAGATTTACCTAAACACAACATTTTAATGAAAAGTTAAAAACAAAACGTTTTAATCCTGAAAATAAATTTAAAGCTCAAAAAAGCTTTGGTAAATCTAACTATTACAAAAAAAAAAAGCTTAAGTTTAAATTTTAAAAATGTAAATTAATTCCAATTCAGAAATTGTTGTATCTTCTAATGTATCTAATATTTTCTGTGCCATTACAATCTTTGTATTTAATTGGTTACATCAAATTAAGGTAAAGCTCAAAAGCTCAAATTATTGAACTTAATATCGCCAATCAATACCAAAACTTGACTATTTTACATACATTTGCGGTTTTAGAGAGCTTTTCCCTGAATTTCAGTTTGTTTAAATGGGTTTTCATCCAGAGCTATTAAGAAGAAACTTATTCTATGTTTTATTAAAGCGGCAAAAAATACAAAATATTTACTTTGTAAAAGTTGATTTAATTTTTAAAAAATTCTAAAGCTTCAAATTAAAATTTAATACAACTTGAAAGTCTAACTGGGAAGTTAACTAATTGATGTTTTTTTTAGTTATTTCATTATTGAATTTTACCAATATTTTCTTTAAAAAATGTATATTAGTGATGTAGGTTTAGCATTTTCTAAAGCTTGCTCAATAATTATTTAATCACATTAAATTAATTTTAAAAATGGTTAAGTTACTTACTCTCCAATGTTTTGGCCAATTTAATTTAAAACTTTTTGAATATTCCTTTGCTTTCCGTCATATTCATTCCATGATAGTAAAGTTAAACTTTTATTTCAGTTAGATCATATGAAATTAAAATAATATTTTTTGGAGTATCAAATTCGATGAGCTTTTTAAAAGCTTCTATTTAACGAAACTAGGTTATACCAGAGCCTTAAATTAAGTTAAGTTATCCCAAAGCCTAAAACCACATTTAATACAAATATTTTAGTATAATTCACTACAAAAACCATACCATAAAAGATCTTTGATTTGTTCCTTCTCTGATTTATTCGGAAATTAGTAGTAGAAAGTTAGAATTTTATTCAACCTGAACAGTATAGTGTTTGTGAATTAAATGATTAAATGTTAAATACAATTCCTTTTGTTAAGCTCAATATATCTCAATGGTATGGTTTTGTCAATTAACTTGGAAAACTTGTTTAATATTTTGTGAAACTGTGGAAAAAAAATCCAAATCAAATGAAATAAAATGTTTAATTTTAAGACTGTTGCATATTTTAATTTTTAAAAGCTCCTAAACTTTCGTCCAAAGGAAATTTTGTATTATTAAAAGCTTTTTTGAATAACCTAGAGCTTTTAAAAAATGTTTAAGACTAATCAAAGGTTATTAAGGAACATAAACCGTTCAAATTTGTTCTTACAAAGAGGTCAATAAATTTAGAGCGTTTAAATGCTTTTTTAAGTCTAAGTATTAAACTACTTTAAATGTTAAAATTAAATTTTAATTTAGAAGTAGCTATAATTATAAATTTCAAGAAGTTTTATCTTAAAATTTCTCAACTTATTATTTAGAATAACTATAAATAATTTATCACAAAGTTTAAACCTAGAGCACTTTAACGATTTTAATTTTTTTCTGCATTACTCTAGAACTAAATTCTAGTATGGGCTTATTAGTAACAAATAAGTTATCTCAGCTATTATTTAAGATTTGATTAGGCTTTTCCAAAGCCACAATGATAAATACTTAAATAAATACAACTAATTAGAACTGTTAATATTTAATTCCTCTTTTATCTCTCTGTCTCTCTCAGAATTTATCCTCGTCCCACAATGAGCAACTTATTTATTGTTTAAGTACCGTATGTTGGGCTTACAAAGTATAAATACAATTTTTCAGAAATGTTCACACGAGTTTCAATAAAGGTCGTATTCAGTTAAAAATCTGATTGTGAAGAAATATTAATACTGAACCAATTTTAAGCTTTTCTGTGATAAGTACAATTAAATGCTGAAATTTAATAAAATAAAACTGTTGTAATTAAAAATCTTTGCCTCATTATTTTAATATTTAGACAAAATTCTACTGTTGAATTAGAATCAAAGCTTTCAAGCTTTATGACATTCACGGCAAATTACCAACAATGTTTATTCAATGTCAAGTTTTCGTAAACATTAATTCTTTCCTTCTTATTCCAATTTTTTTTTTTATTAATCCAAAATATATTTTGTAAAACCGCGATCCTGTTTATTTAAGGAACAAACCATAGTGTGGACTAATTAATTAATTTAAAGCTCAATTGACTTTACGGGAAATTTAAATATTTAATCTTAAAATCTAATGTACTGTTTGGCAATTAAAATACTACCAAATTATTCCGAAGTAATATGTTATCCCAAGCCAATGTGCACACCAAAAAAAAAAAATCTATGCGCTACAATTTATTTTAAGAGACCATTACATTCAATATATTTCCATTTTTAATTATTAGCTGTACATATTCACTACTACACTATTCATTTAATTGCCATTTACATAACTTCAATGCTTCTGTTCGTTAACACGAAGGTCATTACTTTATTTACTACTCTAACTAACCACATTATAGTGTACGAGTACACTAGAGTTAAACAAATAATTTACTTTGATAAGTAGTAGTCAAATTAGTTCCGCTTATGGGCATACATAATTAATATCCGCGTCGATTATTAATATTTTAGGCTGATTTGAGCCCTTTCTAAATATAAATATGCATCTCGATTAAAACATTCACTGTGAACCTAAAAAAATGCAAGGTTATAATAGTAAACCAAATTTTTAAATATATTGTATCAATATAAAGACAAAAGAATGAAAGCTTTTAGTTTTGAAATAATGAAAAAAATTGGATTAAGACAGACCAAATATTAATCACCACCAAAATTCGATATTGTGTATTACTATTGTTTGAAGTGTACAAATGGCGATTCAATTAAAGTTTATTAATAATTCTTTTTTTTTTTTTTGCCGATGGTGAAAGCATTAAATAACGAAATTCCAATTCTTACGTATACCCCTGGGATATGGGTTTTGTGTTGATTATTATGATTGGGCAAAAAAAAAAAAAAATTATTTGTTATATTACGTCAAAATTTTAGTGATTTTGCTGACCAGATAAATTTGGTTTAGGTTAAATGTCACACAGCGTTTTTAAAATTCAATTAGAAATGGTATATTTACAGTCGCAACGTGGGTGAAGGGATTTACAATTTTATTGCTGCTTAGCTAATTCGATTTTATTTAATTTGCCCTGATTTTAGATGTTACACAACATATTTGCCGTGTTTTTTTGGGAATGCTTAGTTGTTAAGCCAATAAAGCAATTTGCATTTTATTTTGCCTTATAGAGATTATAGAAAAAAATCACTTTGAATCATTCAGATTGGATGGGTGGGAATAAAGAAATACGATTGTGTTTCAAAATGTATTATTTGAACAATAAAACAAAAACCACTAAATTATATTTTACAACTTATAACAATAAATATACCGTTACCACAATTATGATCAATTAAACCTCGAAAACTGAAAGGAAATAATTTCAAATATATCCTGCAGAAGTTTGAGGTTAAATTTATTTACAAATAGTTTAAGGTAGTGATATAGTGTGATTTGTATGATTTCTAAACCACAGATTTATTGAAAACTTGAAACAGTCAGCAGCTCATTTCAACTGAGTTGGTTTGGTCAATGGGGGATAATTTTTTTTAAAGCTTCCGCTTTCTGTTTTCCACAAAACACATTCATTCACCTTTTTTAAATGAAAAAAATTCAGTTGCTCAATTTTTAAATTGGAGTAAAAGCTGTTAAATATTTTTAAGAACATTACAAATTTGTTAATTGAATCGAAAGCTCTTAATTTTTAGTAGTCGTAAAGAGATAAAAGAATTAGAATGAAACTATACCTTTGAGCTTTCACTAATAAATTAAATAATTGAGCAAATTTGATTTTATATTGTATTTCAGAAAGTTGCTCAATATCAAAACTAAAACAAAAACTATTATTTTAAAAATTATTTCTGGAATAATTGAAAGCTTAAAGTTGTATTTGTATTTTTTAGAAAAAGGTTAAGAAAAAGTTTAAAGAAAAGTTAGAAATCAAAAACCCTCTATTCTCAATTCGGTTGAAGACGTCATCATTTGATATTATATTAAAAAAGCTTAATACTAAAACTATACTCAAACTTCAATTAACTAACCCCAAAAACAGGAACAGCTGATGTTAAATTTAAGTTTCAAAAATATCAAAGCGTTATGCTACCTATGCGATTGTTGCTGTATAATATTATTATTTGTGTTAAGTTGTAATACAATGTGTTAATACACTGAAAGCCTTATTTTACTTGGCTAGAAGAAGATTTGAAGTACAACCAAACTTCAAAATTTTGGAATTCGTCTTATTCGTCTAATTCTGCTAAAAAAGCTTTCATTAAGAAAATATAATTATAAATTATAAATTGAGTATTTGTGGTAAAAAACAAAATATAATGAAAGTGGAATGATAGCAATATCTGTACTAATGTGGTTATTACAAAGAGGAGATAAACCTGTATACGTCTAAAAAAAGCTTTACGGCTAGAAAAAAGCTTTAAATATCTTAAGTTTTTTAAACGTGTCAGAATATAGACGTCAAGATTCATAAGTAGTTGTTGGTTTAGGGGAGACATTTCAAATCAAAGCTTAAAGCTTCATATTTCAAACCTCAAACTACATTCGAATTTATGTAAAAAGTATGATTGATTAGAGCTTTAAGGAAGCTTTTATTGAAATTGAGACTGTACGAACTTGTTTAGAGGGTATTTATTGCAATTGATATTAGTTGGTTTACATTTCACAAAATCTCGAAGATATTTTCTCTAGAGCATACTATTGGTATTATTTTTATTTATATACAGCCAATTCTTTATACTAAAATTTATATTTATTTATACTAGTATTTAAACAAATTATTTTTTGGTATTTTAAGGCTAGGTTTAAGCTTAAATCTGCAAAAATAAAGAGCCCTATACCAAAAAAAATTTGTTTAACTATTGGTATTGACATATTACAAAATTTGTAGAACGCTTTTGAAAAGAATAACAAGTTTCTAGAAACGTTTTGAAATTTTTTGGAACTTAGACACTTACAGTACTTTCAGTTTAACAGTATGGTACAGAGTCAGCATCATGAGCTTATCGCATTTAAGCGTGAAAATTTCTTAGCCTAAATAATTAAATTTTTCATGCTAGAAACATTATTAAAATCTCAAAAATAATTTACAATTATTTTAGCTGCTACATTATGATTAATCAGAGTAAGACTTCAGTTCAGTTTTAAAAAGCTGGAATTTTATTTGGTCACTTAAAGCTGTGAAGCAGTTAGTAGTCATAGTATATTTTGTCGTTACATTTAGACATACCATTTTTGTAAACAGTTATAAAAGCTTTTATTCGGGAAGGCGACAAAAAATGTGTTATGAACTCGATTTCAAAAATACAAAGTTTTTTAAAGTCAGTCTGAGTCTTATAAGACGTTTAGATTTGTTTATATCACAAGTCATTTAATGAAATTTAATCATTTTAAATATTGATCGGGTAAATCAAAGTATTTTAAAAGGTTAGATGAATTATCCCTTTATAAAGCTTCACATTGATGCCTCTTTTCCGGTTGATTATAAGTCCAGAATTTTTAAAAAAGCTCGTAGATTATTTATTGTCACTTTAAACTATGCAACTTTAAAGAACGAAAAGCTTTTAATAATTTTTTAAGCTTATATTACAGATTCCGAACCATTACTCAATAAAAATATTTCTTAAAACTAGTTTCAAAAATACCAAGCTTAACTACAATTGAACTTGTTTCGTACTAATTTTAACATTTTCCGATGAATGGAAGCTTTTCAAAAAGTTTGTTAAAGATATTAAATTTGATAAAGAAAAACTTTAGGATAAGATAGGAGTAAATCTTGCAAATGGTTAGGCCGAACAATAGTTTTGTAAAATTTTTTACTAAAATATCTCATTTTTAACTTAAAAGCTTATCTAACAACTTCCATTTATAAATGCAGCGCTAGTAATTTTTAATATGTTTTTCATGTTTCTTTCAAAAATACAAAGCTTACATATTTATTAGTAGCTTTTTTATGAATAGTTTTTATTATTTCTGAGCTTTTGTGGAAGCTTCCATTTCTTTTAACTGGTTTGTGTGAAGGTCCATTATTTTCAGATGAATCGATGCTTTTCACAAAATTCTTACAAAATTTAAATACAAGAAAGCTTTATTGCTCAAAGCTTAAAGTTTTAATCATGTTCTTATTCATGAACGTATTTTATTGTTTTAATAGAGCTTTATTTAGGGGGACGCTAAAAATTTTTTAGACAATTTTTTTTTTGAACCGGTTTCAAAAATGCAAAACTAACAACAGTTATGTGAATACTTTCAGCGTTATCGCCTTTATATAGTCTTCGCATTGAAACTTCAGTATCAATTTTTTTGTAAAAATCTTAATATTTATGATAAAATATATATTTTTGACAAATTTTAAAAGTGCAAAAAAGAGCTTTATAATGTTAAGCCAATGTTTTATATTTTCAGAATTTATCAACATTTTAACCATAAAAGCTCATTAAGCTAATTGATCTTAATTAGCAAAAATCTGGTTGCTTCAAAAATCTCGTAAATTTTTATTATCGCCTTAAATTGTAAAAAGTTTAAAACTGAGGAGCTTTCCATTTTTTAAACCTATATCAAAGCTTCCATTTAAAAAGGCAATACTACAATTAATTTATAAAAATATTTGTAAAAACTGGTTTAAAAAATGAAAGCTTTCAAATATTGAACTAATGTTTTTGCTAGTTATTAATAATTTTTGTATGAAGCTTTTAAAAAAAAAAATTATTCGGGATCATATTAATGATATAATCTCTATTAATACATTTGTTTGGTTTAAATCTTTAAAAAAGCTTTAATTTAACAGCTCATTTTAAACAAATAATGACAAGAGTAAATCTGGCATACGGTCTTAGTTTTGTAAAAAGTTTTTCTAAAGTGTTTTATTTTTAACTTAAAAGCTTTTATAACAGCATAAGTGCAGCGCATACAAAAACTTAAATGTAATTAAAAAGCTTTAGTTTAGGTAAGCCAATTAGAAAAGTGGTATTAAAATTTATTAATACTATAGTTTTCAAACCGGTTTCAATATATAAAGCTTACACATTTTTTAAGTCTGAATTAATGAAACTTAATCATATTAAAAAGTCACTTAAATAATTTCAGAATTACGGCTGCTATTTAAGATTCACATTGAAGCTTCAGTATTACATTTCTTATAAAACGCTCAATATTAAATTTGGCAAGTAAATTTAATAACATTATCTTAATACCTTAAAAATCGATGAAATTATTTGTTTTAACTCATTTTAAAATAGTGGATCAGTGCTTTATGATTTGTAGATATTGTCTTGTATTTGTAAAAGCTCATTTAAGGGATTTATGTTTTAATTGATCTCAAATAGATGTTGTGTTTTTACTTTAAGCTGTCTACATCTCTTAAGAACGAGGAGCTTTTAATTATTATTTAAAAGCTTAGTTAAAAGCTTTTATTCAGAAAGGTAATGCAATAAATAGTTTGTAAAAAAAAATGAATAGAAGCTTTTTAACAAATCATTCAATTTGTATTATGTAACTCAATATTTAATTTTAAAATTATATTTACTATCAAAAACTTAACATTTTTGAACCTGTTGCTTTTAACATATTTTGAAATATTTAGTGAGGTCCTTACGATTTATGTTCTTCAAATTCGTTTTATAGAGTGCCGGTATTGTTTTGTTTTGCCTCCTCAAAAGGACTTACTATTTAATGCGTTATAAATAGAAATATTAAGCATTTTCTTTTCCATTAATTAGTTAAGATATTTATGTTCAAAACATCTTGTTACGTTCGACAAACAATTTAATTTTATGACCTCTTAGGGCTAAATACCATTAGTTTAAAATCATAAAACATTTAATTAATTTTTAAAACTATATAAACATGCTGTTACGCTGCTAATTGACCAACGTAAATAATTTTCTTAGAAACCAGATTAGGTCAAATTTCAAAGCATAATAAAATAATTAACAAACTTAAACCGAGCCCCAATAAAAAAAAAAGGTTGGTTACAGTATTAAATGTCAAATGTACCTAAAAAAAAGGTTATAAACCGTGCATTAAATTGTCATTAATAAAAAAATTATTTATATACAACCACAAAAAAAAAATCACTTTCTGCTGTCTCTCTATTATAAATGTTACTTAATGAAATAGCGTTAAAGAAATGATTCTTCATTTTGCGCTTACACAGTGTCATTCACCTTCGCACATAAAATAAACATTTCAAGTGCTATGTTAAATCGTTACGAGTTAACTAATATCATGTAAAGTATATAGATCAAATGCGTATATATTAATAAGGGTAATTGTTTCTTGTAAAACATCGTGTGATAAATAATTCATCTTGCGTACTCGCAGTAATCAATTTTGATCGTTGCAAAATCAAATTTTTTCGTGAAAATCGTATATAGAAATATCAAAAGTGCGACGGTATACTATAATCCAATCTCTTCTGCCCCGTAACAATATCATCTCACCACCATCTCATAAGACTTGTATAGATGTATATATTATATATATATGCATTTACTTTTCTTTTTATTTATTTTGTTAACGATATTTATAAAAAATAATATTTTGTTCAGTTTAGTTTTCTGACAGCCTCGAATAACTAACTATACACGGCGATATACTCTATCGGGTTTTTATTATTTTTTTTTTTTTTGTAAACATTTACATTTTTATTTTTCACCCTACCCCAAAACATTATATTTACCATATTACTACTTCTAAGACAACGATATTAATAGTGAGATTGGTAATTTTTATATAAGCGCATAAAAATAAAAATCCATGCACAAATAAAATAAAAATTTTTATTTTTATTTTTTTGAACAAAAGTTAGTAGCGCACGAAAGGAACTTTCGATTACTTTGGTCATTTCGTTTGAGATTGGGCATGTGTTAATATATTTATTATTTTATTTTTATTAATTTAATTAAGTGAATATATTATTATTTTTTTTTTTTGGTGTTTTAATTAAATTAATTTATTTTATTTTTGTTTTAATTACAGATTTAATTGATTAATTTGAAATTTACAAAAATTTTGCGCGCGCTAATTATTAAAAACGAACACAAAATAAAAATGTTTCATACAAAAATTACAAGTATATTTTTAATATTGACCATCCTGTGCCAATTAGTATTCAGTGCCCCTGGATTACGTTTTAAAAGGGCCGATGGTCTTGATGGCAATACAGCGGATTTAAATCCAGTTGAATTAGAGGTAAATATATATTATATCGCGATATATAGTGAAAGTATTACTTTACATAATTTTTTTTTTTTGGTGCATAATTTTATGAGTGTGTGTGTGTGTATGTGACATATATATTTTCTTAAGTGAATTACATAATGTATATGTAAATTTCCATAAAATTAAATTTAATTAAAATTCATAAATTGATTCGAGTGTGTGATGAAATTTATCGGTTTGTTTACGTTTTTTTTTATGTTTTTTAGGAAATGCTAAACGATGGATTAGACCGTGAAAAAAGGAAATTACCCGAAGCCAAGTTCGCCGCTAAAAATGCCATTTTAGGATTTGTTTTTGGTGTAAGTATGCACATATTGAAAAATTGTACAATAGTTTTGTAAATGTTATTAACAAATTTCACTTGTATACGATATAAATATTGAAAGCGAAAGTGATTGTCTGCTGAGATAGAGTACTAATACTTTTATTTATTAACCATGATTACCTTTTACTCTGTCTCTATCTCTCTCTATCTTTTAACATATCTCTTTTGCATTCTATTATTTATTTACTATTAAATAATTTTTCTTTTATTTGTTTGCACGATAAACTATTTATTTGTGTAAAAAAAAAAAAATGTTATTTGTAAATATTGAAATTTCGTATTATATTAGCAAATCGATTCGTTGATCGATTCAAAAACCCGTTTTATCGATGCCTTGGATCGTACCAACATCGAAAAAAATCGGCAATACGGAATCGTTGCCCCAGCACCAATAAATGATTTCCAATCACTGGTGACCGCCATAATAACACCAAAAATTAATGCCATAACAACAAAAATTGGTTCATTGAGTGGATCATTTTTGGGTGGATCGTCCGGTGGTGGTGGCGGTGGTGCCGCCGGTGGTAGTGCAGGCGGTGGATCAGCTGCTGGACTATCTGGAATCCTTGGATCATTCCTCCAACTTTCTGGACCAATTCTTTCGTCGTCGAGTGGGGCGGTGGCTCAAGGTGGTATCGCCAAAACAGATGATTCGTCCGAGGATACAACCGAAAAAGATGCTTAAGCTAAAAAAAAAAAAATGTTATAAATTAATAAAAACAAAAGACAAAAAAAGCTTATTCATCCATTTTTTGTTTTGATAAATTAAAAAAAAAAAAAACATTTTATAAATTTTATAGTTTCGAAACTAAATCATTTTCATAACTCCCGCGCACTAACAATCACACAATATCATGTCAAATCAATCGATCGAACATAAGCTAAACAATTTTGGGGCTGTGATGCAATTTCCTTAATACTACATTGATGAAGTGACATACAACGACATATTTTGAAACTATAAAATTTAATTTTTTTTTTTTTTGTTGGGGGGGTCGTCTCTTCATCATCCGCGCAGCATGCGCGTCTTAAGTTATTTTCTTAAACATATTTTGAATAAAAGGTATATATTGTTACTGTATCTAGAGTATATGGGTTTCAAAATTACACGCTACATGTTAATTATTTTGTAAATATATTTTGTAAATGTAATTGTAATTTGTAATAAATTTAATTAATCTAACTTGTATATGTCTTTCAATTTATTTTTTTGTGTTACACTATTTACTGATTCAAACTTCATCCATATGACTTATATAATTCACAGGCGAGTCAAAATTTGGCAGCAAAAAAACTTGGTGTTGACCTACCAAAAGTGGTCGAACCCGTCGAACCAGTTGTTATATCGGAATTCGATCGTAATCGTGTTTCACTTGATATATCCGGTCAGCTATTCGCCAGTTCGATTGGTACGGTTCAAAATGTATCAAAATTATTTGGAAGTTTGGTTATGGTAGGTATACACTTTGCACTCACTTACTACAACGTCTAGTCTGGAGTGTCTTCAAATAATTTGTAAAATATTTTATGTGTGCCCATTTTTAGAATTCATCACGACGATTTGCTCAGGTAATGGAATTACTGCAACCTTTAATTGGAAAAAATTTAATAATTCGAGGTGCACGACCGCCACCATCGACAACAACCGAAAGCTCGATTGAACTTGTTTAAATCTTTTTTTTATTTTGTTTTTTTATTTTGTAAATAGATAATTAAATTTGTGGGTGATTAACACCTACACAGTTTGTGTAGCCATGTTAGTATTTAAAACCAATAGTTATTTATTTTATATTTTGTACTAAATAAAAATATTTTGTTGTATTCTGTGTTTTATTATTTTTCATATAGATGGAGGGGCAAAACGTTTTATCTGGCTGACCTTGGCCTAAATTTCGCTTTTCTTATTTTAATGCAGTTTAGAAAACTTTTTTATCTGTATAGTTCAACTTTTTAATTTATGAGTTCAGAAACCAAGGTCTGTGATTGCCTGAGGTGCATTATATTATAAATGAATTATCATTTAGAATTAAATATCGTTCAAGATTTTCTATGAAATTCTTTTAATTAAAAACCAACAAAATTTTTTCATTGTACTTACCACAAATGAGGACTATCGCATCTAAGATGCTCTTCTACCTTCTAGCATGTTTAACTTTGGTTAAATATATCGATTATCTCAAATACTAAGCTCTTCCATGTCGTTAAAAGCCAACAAATAACCAATAAAATTTAGGAAAGCTTTTGGATAATATTTTCGATATCCTATGTACCCAGGAATTTGTTTTCAAAGCGAAAAAGCTCTGAAATTTAATTATCACAAAAACTTGTGCATTATATCAGTTTTTATAATGTATAAGAAGACGCCATACAGAAAATTTAGCAAAAAACGCCCGAGTTCTTATTTTATGGAAGATTTTTCTAAAAGCACATTTGCTAAACTTTTAGGCGGTTTTTTAAAATTGCGAATACCTCAAATAGACTCTTAAATAATTTCTAGTATGATACACATCTACTCAAGCAAACCAGTTCAAAAGGCCTGGCAAAAAAAATTGATAACCGTTTGTTTAGATAAACGAAACAACGTGCAGTTATTGATAATACAATTTCGTTTCCACACCAAATCGAACTGATTATTGGAGGCACTCCAAAAAATTGGTCTTAAATTTGGGAAAAAGTTGCACAAATGTTAAAAGACAGATGTAGGACCAACAATCGATCTTTTCAGAAAGCCTTCTAATTAAAGCTTCAATTTATTTAATTTTATCCAGTTAAAAGTTACATCTGTTGAATATAAAAAGATTTATTGAAAGCTCCATATTTGGGTCATTTATGAATGTTGAAAATGTCTAAAGCCCAACCGATAAGGTTCTATTTAGAAAAACAAAAGCTCTTTACAAATTAAATAGTTGATCTAATGCGGTAATCAGTTAAAATCGTTTATGTTAAATTCAAATATTTTAACTTCTAAAACTTCAAGCAAAAAATACATTTTACAGCTTTTGAAATTAAAGCTTTCACTAAATTTAAAGTTCGAATGCTAAACTCAATGTAATTTGATGTTGCTTATTTTGGGATTATCAGAGTTTGTAGAACACTTTATGTTAAGAAAGCATTTTACACTAGCAAATTATAAAAGCTCTCACTCAAATCGGATTAAAAATGATTAAGGAAAGTTTTACGAAGTTAAAGATGTAGGACCAACAATCGATCTTCTCAGAATGCCTTCTAATTTAAGCTTCACTTTATTTAATTTTATCCAATTAAAGTTACTTCTGTTGAATATAAAAAGATTTATTGAAAGCTCCATATTTGGACAATTTACGAATGTTGAAAATGTCTAAAACCGAACCGATAAGGTTCCAATTAGAAAAACAAAAGCTCTTCACAAATTAAATAGTTGATCTATTGTGGTAAGCAGTTAAAATCGTTTATGGTAAATTCAAATATTTTAACTTCTAAAACTTCAAGCTAAAGTTACATTTTACAGTTTTAAAAATTAAAGCTTTTGCTAAATTTAAAGTTCGAATGCTAAACTCAATATTTTTGATGTTGCTTATTTTAGGATTATCAGAGTTTGTGGAACACCATATATTAAGAAAGTATTTTACACTAGCAAATTATAAAAGCTCTCACTCAAATCGGATTAAAAATGATTAAGAAAGTTTTACGAAGTTAAAGATGTAGGATCAACAATCCCACTTTGTACGATGCCTTCTAATTAAAGCTTCAATTTATTTTATTTTATCCAGTTAAAAGTTACATCTGTTAAATTTAAAAAGATTTATTGAAAGCTCCATGTTTGGACAATTTACGAATGTTGAAAATGTGTAAAACCGAACCGATAAGGTTCTATTTAGAAAAACTAAAGCTCTTCAAAACTCTTTCATAAATTAAATAGTTGATCTACAACTTCAAGTAAAAGTTACATGTTACAGTTTTTGAAACTAAAGCTTCCACTAATTTTTAAAGTTCGAATGCTGAACTTAATGTAATTTGATGTTGCATATTTTGGGATTATCAGAGTTTGTAGAACACTTTATATTAAGAAAGCATTTTACACTAGCAAATTGAAAAACCTCTCACTAAAATCGGATTCAAAATAATTAAAGAAAGGTTTACGAAGTACAAACATGGTGCGAGCTTTCAAAATCTTAGAAATGTGCCACATAACCTTAAGATAACTATGTAGATAAAGCTCTAAACAATCAACAAATTAGTTTAACAATAACTAAATGTTTTTAATTTGGTTAACCTTACGCTAAATGTATTTATAAAAAGATGACCACGATTTCATAACGAAAATATTATTTAGAATCGTTCAAAAATTTTGCTTGCCATTTGATCACTAAGAAACGCTTCTTACTTGTATCAAGTTAAACATTAACTAAAAAGTTAGTTTGATTGATTCAACTGAATTTCAGGTTTCAATTGCTTTAAACCAAAGTAAAACTATAAAGAGCTTTTTCTTATCGTTGAATATTCTATAAATTATTTTAAATTATTTGCTTAATTAATCTAATAAGTTTAGTAAATTATTTGGCATTCTGTGTACGGTTTAATCGAAAAAGCTTTTAATCTTTTGCAATAGTTCAAATTCGGAAATTATTAACTCAAAAGTTTTTTAACAACAAAAATGTTTAGGTGGTAATAATTGGGATTATGCAGTAAACATTTCAAGGCGTTGGAAATATAACTCGAATATTTTGAAAGACTTTCTAGCGAAAACTCTATTCAAAAGGAAATTTGATGTGGTATTAAGTTTTAATTTTACAATATTTTAGATGGAATTAAAAACTCAACAAGTACAAACATAGTTTTTATTACAAAAAGAGTGAATTCGTTTTTCTAAACTTAGGAAATGTTGTTCGCTAGTTGCAATTTTTTGGAAATTATTAAAGTTTTTAAATATGAAGTTTATAAATTCTGAAAATATTAGCCAACCAGGAAGCTTTTATGCTACATTTTAGTTGGAAAATAGGTGTAAATTTTTAGTTAAAAATGCAAGCAACTTAATTAATTAGTGAGCTTATATATGTATATCTTTGACGTACCAAGCCAATATAAAGCCGTACAAATATTTTGTTTTATTGGTAATTCAAACAGTCGTTTTTTGTGTATTAGATGCATTTTTAATATTAAGCACCGCTACAAGTTTGAATAAGATCTAAACAACTCAATTTTCCTAAATGTCATTAGAATAGTGATGCATTCCCACTTAGTACTATTTTAGTAAAATATTAAAAGTAATTTACTAAAATATAATTTTAACTATATAGGCATAAAAGCTCAAATTAATATTAATTTTTATGATATGAGCTTTTGCTAAGCACTCTTTAAATAAAACGGTACAGAAATGACTAAATCTAAGCTTTATTTCACAAATCAATAAGTTTATAATAAGCATTTAAAAAAAATCTTAAATTGGTACTCTTGATTTTGACGTTCCAAGATGTGCTTTCACAAATTTTTTGAAAAGGAACGTTTTAATTACTTTAAGTTTGATCAGCCTCGCTCAAATCAAAAAACTTCAAAAGTTTTAAGATATCTAAAATATATCAACAAATTATTAATTTAGAGCTTTTAATAAAAAAAAAATAAATATTAGAATACAGAGAACTTTTATTTAATACACTTGATGTATTGCGAAACTTTAAAAATTTTATAAATTTGTAAAGCCCGGGGGATTTTGAGGAAAAAATGGATAGTTTTAAGTAAGTGTGAAAGCTTTATTATACATTAATAATTTAATATACATTAATTATAAGCTTCCTCGGGATAGAGCTTTCAAAAGTTTTGCAACGTAAGCACTGTTTTTTAAAATAATTTGGGGAGCTTACATCTTTTCCGTATTTTTACTTCCTGCATGAAATAACACATTGCATATTCCACTATAAGCTTCACTAAATACATTTTTTTTTAATTTTCACAAGGATTTTTAAATATGTAAGTACATATGAAAGCTTCATAATTTTGATATTTATATGTTAATCTCAAGAATTGGTGTTGATTAGTTAATTAATGTGATTAAATGAAAGCTTAAACAACATTGTTATAGTAAAAGAAAAATTCAATTTTCGTAAGGTTTTGTTGTAACACTTTCGTTTAGTATTAAAGGTCACTTTGAGAATGTCTGTTCGCATATTGTAAAATTATTCTACATATTAATTTAACAATTTTTCATAGGTCTACTATCTACTGTTCTAATAGATATAACTATTAATTAATTTCGGTAAATTAATAGAAAATTGAGAGCACACAAATGCTACGTAAAAATAATTAAAAAAAAACATTTTTTCCATAATAACACGCTACAGATTTTAATAAAATTACAAAAAAATTAATAACATGAAACTTGAAAAGTGTAACATAATTAGTTTTGTTCGTCTACGAGTAAGTATGTACATACATGTTACTCTACTAAAAAAAACTATATAATGAACTTAAATAATAATTATTAATAATTATAACAAAACATCGTAAAAAAATCTATTATACGTTTAGGTATTAAGTGAAAATGTATACTTGTGGAACATGAATAATTAACTTTTAGATGAAAATTAATGTAAACCCATTAAAAAAGTTTGCATGTTTATGATATACGACGGTTGATGTTGTCAAATTTGTACGACATATAAAACGTTAATCAACACTTCTGGCTAATTATTGGGTGAATATATGAACACCACCCAACATCATCAATATTATAAAGTGCTGTGTGGCATGAGAAATTTATTCTGCAGCTTCTTTTATGTACAAAAAAATATCAATTGTTTATTAAACTCATTATAATCGTTAACAGATGTACAAACTATACAAAACCAAATATATTTTCGTAACAAACTATGTATGTATGCATTTTGTAGCAAAACTATTATTTTTCTATGCTTTACATGATTGTGGTACGAATGCGGTTAAGAATTATTTTCTAACATCAAAACCACTTAGTTTGGTATGTAATTGATTTTGAAATGTACAAAATGGAAATTGAAAAAAAAAAAAAAAAAAAAAAAATTTAATTTAGTAATTCAACAAAAAAAAAAAAAGTATTCAGATTAAATTTATCGATTTCCATTGGCATATTTAGCGTATGTACCGAAAATAATAAGATTTTTTTTATTGACACATGTTTAACCTAAATTTGTCTGATTTTTGTACTATCAATTTTGGTTTTTGTAAGCTTTTGAATTGTTATATCAAGGAATTGCGGAAATTCATGTCTTTAATTGACATAAATTGACGATCGTTTAAATTTAATTGAGTTTTTATATACGGCTTGTAATTCGTTCGACGATTTGTCTGTCTTTACGGGCTTTACGTCGTAAGATGAGACGTTTTTAATATGTATTATTCGATTTTTTATTTCAGTCTAGTCTATTCATTGTATTGGAAGTTGCTTAAACTCGTACTTTCCTCCAGCAGCTCGTCACATATTTGAAGTAGTATCCGATCTACTAAAGCAACTACGAAACTTCTGTTTCTGTGATCCAAAACCCTCCGACATTTCTTTGAAAAAAGTCCTAAAGTTAAGCTAAGCTTAAATCAACTATCAGATGTCTATGTTACTTCTGAGCTTCTGACAAACTTTTTCTAATCCGGCTTGGATGTTTATTAAGGAAACAATTGGAAATTTTGGTGAGGGTCCCTTTTTTGTTGATTGATTAATTATTCAAAGTTTTTAACGCTTTCAACCTATGTGTTGTAGATATTCCTAAACTACGAGCTTTCAAACACATTTTTTATTTTAGTTAGAACCCATACAAAATTTATTTAAAATAAATAAAATAAAAGCTTTAGAAAAACGATTTTTGTGAGAGGTTTTGATTTAGTTTGCAGTTGATTTGAGCTTTTGTCCGAATATTTTTGCTTTTCTTTATATTTCCACATTTTATGTTCTCATTATTTACAGTATTATTTTTCGAGCTTTCAAAACACAAATCATTGGTGTAGAGCTTTTATTTTGTCTGTATAGAGCTTTATTTTTCATTTTTTATTAAAGCTCAGGTAAATGTTCTATGTTCTTGGGGTGGGATTCCCAAGCTTAAAACCCCAATTCACGCAATTTGTAATTATAAATTTATTATTTAAAAACGTGTTAAGTTACCGAGAAGCTGTTAACCATTGTATTATGTGTTCCCTTATCGAAAATACAAAATCTGCAACTTTCGGCGTGCAAAATTCTAAAGTGAAGCAACGCTTAAATCAATTATTAAGTGTCCAATAATGTTTTTGCAAAAGCTTTCTCACTTGTGAGATTCTAATTTTGGTTGAAATTTTTTCAAATAAAAGAAATTTCGCTGAGCACTCCCGTTTCGCTGTTTGACTAATTATTTAAAGCTTTTAATTTGTATTGGATGTAAAGTCGAAGTTAATCAAAATTGCCTTAATGTGATTTTGGCTTAGAAATTTTTAAATTAACAAAACTTTTATTTGCTAAATGTCAACAAATTTGGTTAACTTGTTAAGTCTAAAAAGTAAAACACACATTATAGGAGCTTTCAATAAATTCACTGTTGTATTATAGAGTTTTAATAATGAAATGCTTGAAAGTTATGTACAGAGCTTTATATGGACGAAGTTGTAAATTTTTTAAATCTCCACCTCCCACTTGATGGACGGCTTAAAAAATGTATCTAGAACTTTATTGAATTTTTCAATTTTAGATTAGAACTTAGTATATCATGAGCATGCCTGAATGAACCTGAAATTGAATTTGCTGGTAAATTTAGTATAAGGTTAACATTTGTAGCTCCTATAAAACGTTCATTAAACCCACTGATAAGAACAATTAACTATGATTTTAAGAGAGCTTTTAATGCAAAGATTTTAAAGAACTTTTATTACGAGGTTTATAAATGTTGAGCCAAATTTCAGATTTGTATGATTCAGAGTTTGCACTTCGAAAAAATTGAGTTTGGGGATTTTGTAATACATAAAATGCTAGTGACTTCAATTTGCTTCTAGTATAGTATTTAAACTTTAAAATTAGAGAAAACCTTTAACAACTAATTTGCTCTTAAATTTAGCTTTTACTTTTGATTGTAAAAGTTGGAAGACTTTCATTAAGCGCTTTGGACGCATTCCCGGCATTCCCGGAATCCCAAATTAGGTGGTTTTATATTTCGTTTTTGAACACTTTCGATATTTTATGGATTTTTAAAAGCTTTTCAAAATTTACTATGCTCTGAGGGTGACTTCATACCTCGACACCATTTATGATTGTTTGCGATTTAACAAACCGGGTGAAATTAATAATTTTGAGTTAAGTCGTAATATGTCAACTTCCATTTTAGCTAACTCCGTTTTATCTCATGTATTAACTGATCGAGCTTAGCAAAATTACAGTCTGTCTTGAGTATGTTAGAGGTAAGGCTTATCATGATAAACCTTAAATAAAGTATTAGTTTTGTTAATTTTACTAAATTCCAGATTTCCATTTCCCTTCTCCGACTAATTTATTACAATAATCACAGTTAAAACGGAATAAATCAGTGTTTTACTGTGAATAGCTTTTAGTTTAGGAATAGTTTAGTAACTTGTTTAATATTCTGTGTTCATTGTAAGCTTGAAACTTATTATATCTGAAACAAGTTAAAACGAATATTTAGGAAAACTTTCTAGCAAAAGCTTTATGCAAACAGAAAAGTAACTCCAAAATTATTGTTAGAGCCTTCTCGATGGTTAATGTGATTTTGTTTATAACATTGAGGTTAATTTTAGGAATACCACTTTCTACGGTAATACAACGATTATATGATAATAATTAAATTTTTATACAAAATAGCTAAAGCTTTTAGAAAATTTTCTAGTTGAAGCTCTACACACAAGAAAACTGTACACTATATCCGTTTTTTCGAGTGGTAGATAAGCTAAAATGTTAATCAATTTAAAGGAAACTTTGAAATTTTGCAACTACAGGTTCCATTGTTTTCGGCCGATAGTCATGCTAAAATGTAAATAAAAGATATTTAAATGAATATAGTAAATTTGTTTTAAAACCTCTCAAAAAATGTTTTTTTTACTGAAATTACATTTCACATAATGCCATTTGTCAATTTTTCTATGGATAAACCAGCTAAAAATAAAGCTCTGCAACATGCTTGTGCGAGAATAAAATAGATATCAATTTTATTAATTCTAATAAAAGCTCTTCACAAAAACAATTCATTTATCCTACAACCGTTGGAAGCTTTGAAACAACAATTAGATAATGACCGATCATGTAAAATATTATTTGATTATGGAAAACTTCGAAATGTCGGTTTACATCCTCACTAGCAAATAAGTTCTTGAAAAACTTTTAGGCCATAATGTTTGTTTTTACCGTGTAAAGCTCACTTAAATTACTAAGCGTATTCACCGAAGTCGTTTCTAATGATAAAAATTTCTGCCTTTTCAAATTAGTAAGCTTTTCGTAAAAAAGCTCAAGTTTTAGAAAGCACAAAAGCTGCTTAATCGTCAAGATTTAATGAACGTCCTGCATATTTGAAACTTTCTCGTCGATATGTTCGGACTTCACGCCTTTAGTAAAGTTACAGATTTGTGACAAGTAATTTCACTTTGTTAAATAAATGATTTGTGAACTGTTTTCCCCAAGCCAACGGATGCTTTGATTATTGTTCTTCGTTTTGGGCAGCTTACAAAGTGTGGTGCTTCATCTAGTAGAATCAGCCAGTGGCATAATCGTGCTCATTTTTTTGATCGCCTTAGTGGATATACATTTTTTTCAAGCTTTCAGTTTTCTTTGTTTCCGGACATTATTTACATCTTCGTCATCGCACATTTCATCGAAATCAAATTTATTATCTCTTGTCACTAATTTATCAAAATTCTGTATCCATTCAAAAAAATGCATTTATATAACATTGAATCTATCTCGAATTATCATAATCTACAATATTTTAGACAATTTTATTGTCGGCATCTCGGTTTTACAATGTTTCAGACGCGTGTGCTATAAAATGTTTCACGATTTCATAATCACAAGACACGAAATTTATTGTTGTTGAAAGAAAGGTAAACATTTTCATAATCTCGACTTGCTGCCGGTATTTTTTATAATACATGAATGAAGTCATAAATATTTGATCATAAATCTAAACAACTAAGTACAAAAGTTAAATTTGATAATTTATTTGTTTTTTTTTCGTATCTTGATTAATAAATTTAAGTGCAATCCGCGCAATGTTTAAATTGTAACGCAAGATTGCATAAGTTTCTTAAGTTTGATGTCATATTTTGTATACAGTCAAGGTAAAAGAATTGTGCGGGAGTTTAAGATGATAGTGCATACTTAAGTGTTATGCCCTATTTTTGTGCAATTTATCAAGAAATTGGACATTTATATTTAAGTAAATAAATTATTCGATAGCCGGTAAAAATTGTGGATGATTTCAAGCAGTTCTTCAGTTTGTTCAGTTTGGTCCAAATTGGGTAAGGTTTAAAACGAAAATCATATCACAGAGCGAACTGAATATAGAGCACTTGTTGACTGTAATACATTCTAGTTAGGACAAACGGGAAGGTCATTTAAAGCCAGATGACAGTTGTTGATTCAAATCACCCCAATTCTTTGACGAATTGATAATATCGAGTAAACGAAATGATAATATCGAGTAATTTTAAATACTAAGTAAACTTATAAGTACTAAGGAAAGTAAACTAAGAGAAAACCTATCAGTCTGTCCAGTATAGCACTAATCCCAAAAAGGAAGTTATATTGGCACATCAAATGCAGCCATTTCTAATCAGTGTCTAGCAACTTTAATGCATTATTTCTCAGTATTTCTGCTCTACATGTTACTCTACAAACAAGTTATTTTCATTCGCTACTTCATCATAAACATAAGACTTTAAGTTCACTACTAACACTATGACTTAATTTCATCAATTAAACGGGGAAGTATCACATATTAAAAGAGCTTTTTAATAAAGCTTATTTTGATATAAAAGCATAATATTAATTTCATTGAAATAAATTTCATCATCATAATAGAATGGATTGCAACATACGTACTCGTATATATATAAAAAAATATCCTAAAGCTTTGAAAAGCTTTTTTTTTTTTTACTTAATCGATTTTTTATATAATTACATTTTGCCACTCAGCTCTATTATATAAAATAAATTAAATTAAGTGTTATTAAGAGACCAGAACAGCAAAAATCTGTATAGCCTGATTTTATCTGTTTTAATCCTTTTTATGTATGTATAATACGATTATAATAGAAAAAGGATTTGTAATTAGAAAAGCTTTATATTATTGAAAAGCTCGATGTAGGTAATTAAAAAATTAAAAAACGGTAATAATTCAGAATGGTGACATAATTTAATATAATTTACGAGATATATACCAGTTGGGTACATAAAATTTACTAATTGTGCCAGTCACACAAGAAGTGTCAAAATAAAAAAAAAAAAGTTTTACAATAAAATTTTATTTTTTTATTTTTTATTCAACTCATCACAATTTAAACTTTTTTTTTTTTTTTGGTTATTTATTACGTAATAAAAACATAAAACAAAACTTAGCATTAAAATTTTAACTTTCGCAATAAAATATTTGTTGTTACAGCTTTTACGTAACTTTAGTGTTCTGTATTAAATGGGAGAGTGAATGAAATTTAACTGACTGGCTGTGCTAATTAAATTTAAGAAACATAAATCAGATGTGTCGCGCGCGGTAACCTTGCAAATATTTAAACAATTATCGCTAATTATTTCTAAGTAGTTTTTGGCATAACTAAATGCGCTTAAAATTTTGATGTTGTAATTATTTAAAACGAAAGTGGCAATGAAAATAAATTGTATGATGTCAACGTATCTTCGCGGAGTCGGGTTTATTGTACCACGTTGATTATATGTATAAATAAAAAAATTTGCAAATTTCATGAGATTTCAAATATTTCGACGAAATCCAATTATCTCAATTTCACAAAATTATTTTAATTGGATTAGATCCATCGACTAGCATTTCCACCCACACCAAAGCTCATTGATTTCCTATCAAAAAATTTCAAATTGTAATTAATTTATAAAATAAAGCTAAGCAAAACAAAAAAGAAAAAAAAATAGTTTAAAAATGTTAAAAAATAAAAAGCTCTAAATTAAAAGTTTTCATTTTGTTCTCTACATTCTTCTCAATATTCTTTCGTATTTTATTATGAACCAACAAGAAATTGTTAAACTTTGTTTTGTTAATTTAAACTTTGTTCTTGAAACATTTTTTTTGTTCTATGTATGTTGTGTATGTTGCTCTCCTATTCTCTATTCGATATATTTTTATACACACAAAAGCAACATATAAGTTCAAATTGGGAAATTAAGACTCAGAACAATTTATTGTTGTATATCGATAAAAAACCAAAAAAAAAAAACTGAAATAAATTTATTTAACCTTAAATTAGTATCTAGATAACAAAGTTTAATAGGAAATGCAATAAATAGAAACAGAGATAGGGAGGTGAAGATACATAATATGTAGAAAATTGAGATAAATCGAATTTATCTAGATGGACAATGAAACGTGAGGAGACTACGTTCGATATGTCGGTATATTTGAATTAATGATACAAATGGTATTGGAACGTTTGACAGTTTTGGTCAGTTTTATTAAGTAATATTATTTTAATTAGAACTTAATCTCATTTAAAACAATTAAGTTGTTAGCTTTGGAACTGTACGAAAGCCAAACTATTAAAATTATCTAGATACGATTTTTGAAGTTTACGGGGAAAAAAGGAAAAAAATTCTAAAAATTTTTATTTCATTTAAAAAGCTTTCAACTTTTTTGCATTTCGTTAAAAATTCTGACTTTTCGGGAAATAATTCAAAAACGTTAATCAACATTTTATGACGATTTCCGATATTTTATTGGAAAGGATGGAATCATTTCGAAGCAATTAAGACGTTGTCTAAGTACACGAAATAGGATTTTAAACCCAAAAGCACCGAAACCATCAGTCATTTGAAAGTTTGCGCAGCATTCCTTAACCGAAACTTATATTGATTGCTGCTTTTGGAATATTCCTTGGTTCAATAGGAATTTAGTGGTACACCTGAACAAGTTCTAAAGTCGAAAAAATATTGCAGCCTACTATCCCATTTTTTTAGCCACTAAATGAAACGACCTTGACCAGAAGCTGCTATTTGCGGGACATATTCTTGGGCGAACAAGTGCTCAAATATTTTGACGATTTGTAGGTAATCTCTGTAACTTTGATATTACATTTTTTAGGTCGGATCGGTTTGTAGCGAAATAGCGCCTTTGTGTATTTACCAGTGTGTTTTAAAATATTCGCACCTACCATTGGTAATGATACATCGACTCTCGCCAAAATATCCAATTTCATAATTTTGGTGCTGAAAGCTCTTGAACCATGTCTATTAAAAACATAAATTTTGAATAGATTTCAAAAATTAAAAGGCGTCTCTTTAACAAATTTTCTACATCTTTAACATTACCGAACTTGCATCCTTGAATACATTACTGGGCTTTTGTTTCAGACCGAGAACGTGAATTTTTAACTACCTTACAAAAATAATTTAGCGTTAGCTAAAATGTGCGTTAGCTTATCTATTTTCAGGTCTGTCTAGTGACTTCTCTATTTTGCAGCTCTATTCGTTATCGCTTTAATATTGTTTTGTGCCGTCGTTTCCAAAATGTTGTCGGCTCTAGGTAGTGTTACTTAATTTTTGAAAGTCGTTAAGATCATTCGTTGTGTAAGGAATCCATACCCTCTCTCTTAAAATGTGTTCCGCAAACGAATCGAGGCGTCTTGGTTTTAACCCCGCAAGAGCACTAGTGTATTTGCTTTTTTCGATTCGTACGCTTGCTAACTGGAATGATTGCTTCAACTGTTGACCAATACTGTAAGTTTTTCGTTGTACAGGGCCTGTGGTTTAAAGCAACATTACCACTCTATATCGGATTGCCGATTGTTTGGTTAATTCTCTTGTGAGGAACTTACGAAGTTTTAATTATTTTGTCTTACGTTGGTCCTTTGTCTTCATCTTAACAGAATTTCAATAACCAGTTTTAGTAATTAGTCTGTTGGAATCGGAAGCATTGTCCGGTCTGAAACTCATATTGCATGATTCTTATAAACGGCCTTAGTGTACGTAATTTACCCAAAAATTTAAAACAACGGTCGTACAACAATATTTGTAATCAGCGAAATGACCATTGATGCATATACCATAACCAAACTTTTTAATTCCTCATAAAATAAAATTTTAATAAAACATTTACTAACTTTCCCTGCTTGAAGCGCGCCTTTTACAAGAATGTAACTGCGTTTTTGATGATGTTGTTCCAGAATTTTCCCTGTTGCGGTTAGTTACCCTATGTGTCTGCTTGGTTCCCCTAAAAGATTTCCACTTATTCTGAGCTTAGCATTAATGAGGACTAGTACCAGAATAATTCTTTGAACCTTATATTCCATTATTCTGAGCTTAAACCTGTTTAAGACAACCGGACTAAATGCTGGAAATTTTTTCAATTATTCTAAGTCTTGCTCTGAATCTGCTGAGCTATAGTAGGGCCATTTTCTTCAAATCGAATTTTCTGTGAAATGTATGGAAATAATCAACCAATTTAAATGGGGTTTGGTATAGCAATTACAGATCCCGAAACCTATCATTAGAGGTATCAGGAACCGCAATCGGAGTACAATTGCAGATTTTGAATTTTTACAGCTCTGAATCGGCTGAGCTATAGTAAGGCGATTTTCTTTAAATCGAATTTTCTGTGAAATGTATGGCATAGCAATTACAGGTCCCGAGATATATCATTTGAAGTATCAGGAACCGCAATCGGAGTACATACGGGGGCTAGTACCAGAGATGCTAAAATTTTGTTTTCCATTATTCTGAGCTTACCACTGATTGCAGCTATTACCAGAATGATTGTTCGAACTTTTTTTCAATTATTCTGAGCTTACCAATAATGAGACTGGAACACAATAATTGCTCGAGTTATATATTTTTAATATTCTAAGCTTACCACTGATGGGGCAAATTCCAGAATATGTTGTGGAACTTTTTTCCACTTTTCTAAGCTTACTACTGATGGGAGCTGGTACTGAAATAATTGATCGAACTTTTTGTTTTCAATATTCTGAGCATTATTCTGAAAATAATTGTTTGAACTATTTTTTCAAATTATTCTGAGCTTGTCACTGGTGGAGGCAACTACCAGAATAATTGCTCGAATTTTTTTCCATTATTCTGAGCTTAACACTGATGGAGGCTAGTACCAGAATAATTGCTCGAATGTTTTTTCTATTATTCTGAGTTTACTATTAACGGGGGCTACTACCAGAATTGCTCGAACTTTTTGTCTATTATTCAGAGCTTTCTACCGATATGAGTAGTACAAGATTAATTGCTCGAATTTTGTTTTCCATTATTCTGAGTTTATCGCTGACAGCAGCTACTATCAGAATAATTGTTCGATATTTTAATTATTTTGAGCTTACGACTGATGAGGGCTAGTATCCGAATAACTGCTCAAACTTTTTTCCATTATTCTGAGCTTACCGCTGATGGGAGCTAGTACTAAATTAGTTGCTCGAACTTTGTATTTCCATTAGTCTCAGCATTATTCTGAGCTTACCACTTATATGAACTAGTACTTGTATTTTTTCCATTATTTTGAGTTTACCACTCACGCGGGATAGTACCAGAATTGTTCGAACTTTTTATTCCGTTATTTCCGAATATTGTTTTTCATTATTCTGCGCTTATCACCGATGGCAGCTAGTACCAGAATAATTGGCTGCCAGACTAAATGTTCCAACTTTTGCCAATTATTATTTTATTACCACTGATGGGGTTGGCAGAATAATTACTCGAGCTTTTTGCCATTATATTCAGCTATCCACTGGGGGGGGGGAGAAACTTTTATTCATTACTCTGAGCTTAACACTATTGGGAGTAGCACCAAAATAATTGCTCGAACATTGTTTATTTCTATTATTTTGAGCTCACCACTGACGGGGGCTGGTACCAGAATTGTTCGAACTCTTTTTTCATTATTCTGAGCTTATTAATGTTGGAGCGATAGTACCAGAATAATTGCTCGAACTTTATTTGGCTTTATTCTGAGCTTACCACTAAGGTAGCTAGTACCAGAATTATTGGCTACCGGACTACATGCTGGCTAACTCTTTTAGAAACTTTGAATGGGAAGTGTTTAAAGAGGAAGTATGGGTTGATATTCGAAGTGATAATAGGAAATTGCTTTATATTAATTTTCTCTACATATCTAATGCCAAAACTGGCGACTATTATCGTTATTTTGATAATGTTTCTTTTATTATTAATTTAAATCCAAACTCTGACTTTATTATAGTTGGTGACTTTAACCTTCCTATGGTTCCTTGGAGTAACCTAAATAATTCAACCACGGTATCTCTTTCCGGTACTGCTGAGTCTCTCATTAATATGATAAATTTCACGGGTACTAAACAGCATAATTATATAAAAAATGTTAATGGTAGAATGTTAGACTTAGTTATTTCAAATATTCAGAATTATATTCATCATCCACCGTTAAAAATTAATGTAATTATTAAACATATCAAAACATCGAAAGGTTCAACACGATTAATTAGGCTATGGAAAAAGGAAAATTATGATCGCATAAATTCCATAATAAGTTCGATTGACTGGTCAAATTTATTTGGTTCTTTAAGCATTAATGATTCAATCAGAATATTTTATAACGAACTGAATACTATTATTGAATCTTGAAAGGACTATCCAAGTTGTAATTCAAGAAACTTAATTAAATTAATTGAATTTAAACATTTAATTTATAAAAAATCTAAAAGAATCAATGATCCCGAGTATTGTAGTTTATTCAAATCCTTACGTACAACAGTGAGGAAGAAAATAGAATCGTGTTACGCTAGCTACCTCTCTTCCATCGAATCGAACTTCCAACTCAACCCAAAACGGTCTTGGTTAAATAGTAAATCGATAAAAAACACAAGTATTTTCCCCCAAAGCATCCGAGATAATACTAGCATCGCGAACAACAATACTGATATCTGTAATATGTTCGCCTCTTATTTTAAATCAGTTTTTACATTTGATAACCGTACCCATTTGAATTCACTTATTTAGGAGAACACTTTGTCTTTGAACTCTTTGTCTTTGATTGATACACTTGATAATTCTTTTATTTCCCCTTCCATAGTTACTGTCCAGTTGAGACGTTTAGATCTAGGCAAGGGTGGTGGACCTGACGACATTTCACCTTACTTCTTATTTCACACAGCTTAAACATTAAGTTTCCCACTCTCTTTATTGTTCAATAAGTCGCTAAATGAATGCGTATTCCCCAAAGTTTGGAAGAGGGCAATTATTGTACATATTTTCAAATATGGTGGTAAATCACTTGTTTCAAACTACAGACCTATTGAAAAAACGGGACATTTAATTTCTAATCATCAGCATGGTTTCTACAAATCTAGGTCTACCTTGACTAATTTATTGAACTTTACAGAATTTGTTTATGATTCAATGAACTCAGGACACAGCATTGATGTAATTTACACTGACTTTGCGAAAGCTTTTGATAAAGTTAATCACAGAATTCTTTTATCGAAACTTTCTAACTTTGGAATCGATAACAAAACCATCCAATGGACCAAGTCATATCTAACCAAACGATCACATTATGTTCAAATAGTAGATTCGAAATCTGAAGTTTTCATTCAATCGTTGGGAGTTCCACAAGGCTCAATCTTTGGCCCACTCTTGTATTTTATTAATGATATATTTGTTGGTATTGATAGTGAGGTACTAATGTTCGCGGAAGATTTAAAATTATTTCGCACAATTTGTTCTTTACAAGATTGCATTGTTCTGCAATCAGATGTTGATAAATTAGTGCGATGGTGTAATAGAAACTGCACGGAACTAAACATTAATAAATGCTGTATGCTCAGAATAAAATGTAAAGATTTGTTTAGTGAATTTTCGTACAAAATTGGTAATAGATCGGTTTGTCCATTTGTTAAAGATTTAGGGGTCTTTATAGATGAGGGTTTTTCGTTTAAGGTTCATATATCAATTAAACAGCAATGCTTATAAAATGCTTGGCTTCGTGATGAGGACTACAGCACAAATTCTCATAACATTGAACGGGTACTAAAGAAGTTTACTCGTTTCCTCTAGCACACAAAAAATATTTTCTATGAAAGATATGATTTGCGTTTGTCTCGGTTTAACATTACTTCGCTGCATAATAGAAGAATTATTATATTGATGAGATGGTGCTATTTAAAATTGTCCATAAAATGATTGATACTGTTCTTAATGATAAAGTAAATTTTCGGTGTCACAGTCATTACACTACTCGCAATCCTCCTACATTCACTATTAACACTTACCGCACTAATATGAGAAATAACTCGCCATTAATCAGACTACAAAGCAAGCATAACAATTATTTCAATTCACTTGATATGTTTTCGTTCGGCAACCTCAAGAATTTCAAATTAACGATTGAAAACAACCTGATTCACTTATCTGTTTAATTTTTATTCTTTATTTTTATTTTATTATTATATTGTATTTTATCACCTATATGGGTTTATGTCAAATTATTATTAACCCTTTGTTTTTGATATTGTACTACCTTCACGTCCAACATGTAATTGGATCATTGAGATCTGTTTGTTGGTGTTATTTTTGAATAAATAAATAAATTAATTAATTAATTGCTCGAACTTTTTTCCATTATTCCGAGCTTACCATTTATGGCAGCTGGTACCAGAATAACTGCTCCAGCTTTTTTTGCCATTGTTCTCGGCTTAATCCTGATGGGAGGCTACCAGACTAAATGCTCGAACCTTTTTTTCAATTATTCTTAGCTTACCACTGATGGTACTGGAGCAGTATAATTGCTCGAACTTTTTTCCATTATTCTGAGCCTACCTCTGATGGCAGCTATTAACAGATTAATTGTTTGAACTTTTTCTCCATTATTCTGAACTTACCAATGATGGAGGCTAGTACCAAAATAACTGCTCGAACATTTTTTCCATTATTTTGAACTTAGCACTGATGGGGTTTAGTACCACAATAATGGCTCGAAATTCACTAGCTTACCATTGATGGGAACTGTTACCAAAATACTTGCCCAAACACTTTCTTTCCATTATTATTTTGAACATTTATAAATTTTAAAAAATGTTTACGAAAAAGGACGAGAATTTAAAAAAATTTTTTAAGATGAAAATCTTTGTTGAAAATTATCCAAAATTTTGAAAATTTAAAGATTGAATATTTTAAGGGCTTTCAAAACTTCAACGTTTTGAAGATATTACAAAATTTTAAAAATTTAAAGAATTTAATTAATTTTATTAATTTCCATTTGCTTTATTTGAAAAATTTGTAGTAAATACTCCTTGTAAATTTTAAATTTTTGAAGTTGAGGGTGGGTGATATGAACAAATTTTAGGAATTACCAAATTTTTAAAATTTGAAAAAATTTGAAAATTCCAAAAATATTGACAGAAGCTTCATGATATTTTACAGAATTTGATTAATTATTATACTTAAAAAACTTGGAGTTTTTAAATAACATAAGGAATTTTATGAAATTTATGAACAATTTTAAGTATTTGATGGGATTAAGAAAAGATACAACCGAGAGCGCTATTGGAAGTTTTATAATTTTTTAAATGATTAACAACTTCATAAATATTAATAATTTGGGAAATTTGAAAAATTTTATCAAAAACGATTTTATGTTTCAAGTTTATACGGCACAAATATTAAGCTAAATTTATTCTGCCAAAGCATGGCCAATAGACTAATCTAATTTAGTAAAAAAGCTCCCTAAAAAGCTCAAAGTATTTTATATTTTGAAAATTCACGAGGTACCCAAAATAAGTTCGTTGAATGAATTGTGTGATAAATTATTGGTAGTAAAAATAATATTCAATGGCAGCTCTGCAAAACGAGACCTGAAATAAAATTAAACTTGATAAAGCTTACAAGAAAATTCATTATTGATTTTTTATGTTTATTTTCTAATTCTAAATTAAACCAATTTTGCGATTTTAATGATTTTTAAACAAATTCAGAATTATGGAAAATTGAAGAATTTGATCAAGTCTAATGTACTAAGATATTCAAATGTCATGTAATCAAGATTTATTTATTTAGGTGTTTAAAGAATTAAAAGCTTTAAAAATTATTACAAATTTGGGAATTTAGTCAACAATTTTTATAACCTTGATAAATGTCAAGTATATTGAAAACTTAATTTTTTTTCTAATACTAGTCGAGAATTAAAACAGTTTCGAGTTAATAAGTCCATAATTGCTTATACTGTACATTAAATGCTTGTACTATACAAAATAACAATTTGAAAGCATTTGAAAAGGGTCGCAACCTGAGAAATTAAATAATTTAAAAGTTTGATGCAATATTTAATGTAGAATTCAATAAATTTGACAATTTTTATAGATTTGAGAAAAGATTAGAATCGATAAAGAATTGTACGAACTACGATGATTTCAACAAATTTAAGTATTTATGGACAGCTGAAAACGAAAGAATATATATATAAAAATTTGTAAAATATTAAGATTTTTAAAGGTGTTTAGATATTAAATCAATTTTCAAATCTTTCGTTCGTTCGAACCAGTTTCGAAATTTCTCAAATTAATTAAATGCTTTAATTTAATTAATTTGACAAATTTATTTTAACAATTCCAGCAATTTGAAAAATTTCATAAATTTAATAAACTTGAACACTTTAAGATTTTGAGTAGCACGAAAAATGTAAAAATTGGTTGAACATAAATCAAACCAATTTTAAACATTTCCAAATTTTTAAAATTGCAAAAAAAATTTACAAAGAAGTTTGAGAATTTTAAAAATTTAGGGTCATTTCTAAATTTGAATTCCGAAGACGAAGAATTTGGTTGAAAATTATTAATAATTTTAAAAGCTTAAAAATTTTAAGGGTTTTCAAGAACATACATTGGTAATAGTATGTTTTGAAAATATTAGAAAATTTGACAAATTTGACAAATGTTTGCGATTGACAATTTTGTGATTCTAGATTTATTACATATGAAAATCTAATCAAAGAATTTGAAATGTTTGCATTTTCGCTTGATTAATTGAAAAATATTTACAGTTTGATAAAATTTTGTAGTTTTATGCATAAATAATCCTAGGAGAATTGCACTAATTTAAAGAATTTCTAGAATTTTAGCTTTTTGGATTTTGGTTTGGAATTCAGTAGCAAATTTTAAGAATTTCAAAATTCTAAATCAAGGTAAAAATTTATTTACGTTATCCAGAATAGCTAATTGTTAGAACGTTTTAAAATTAAAATAAATTTAGAAAGTTTAGGAAAATTTGAACAATTTTTAGGAATTACTGGTTTTTTAAAATTTGAAAATTTCAAAAATAATGATTTAAAAAATTTGTTTGAAAAATTTTGGCAACCTGACGAACTTTAATAATTTTACAAAATTTGATGAATTTTAAAATTTTTAAATTGGAATTTTTAAATTTTCATGACGATAAGCAAATTTAGACAATTTAGCGCTATTTGAAAAATTTGAAAATTCCAAAAATATTGACAGAAAGCTTCATGATATTTTACAGAATTTGATTAATTTTAAAACTTAAAAAATTTGAAGTTTTTAAATAACATAAAGAATTTTATGAAATTTATGAACAATTTTAAGTATTTTATATGGGGTTAAGAAAAGTTACAACCGAGAGGGCTATTGGAGGATTTACAATTTTTTAAATGATTAAGAACTTGATAAACATTAATAATTTTGAAAATTTGATCAAAATCGATTTTATGTTTCAAGTTTATACAGCACAAATATATAGCAACATAACTGCTAAATTTATTCTGTCAAAGCAAGGCCAATAGACTAATCTAATTTAGTGAAAAACCTCCCTAAAATGCTCAAAGTTTTTTTTCTGTTGAAAATTCACGAGCTACCCACAATAAGCTTGTTGAATGAATTGTGTAATAAATTATTGGTAATAAAAATAATTTTTCAATGGCAGTTCTGCAAAACGACAAAAGAAATAAAATTAAATTTGATAAAGCTTACAAGAAAATTGATTATTGATTTTTTATGTTAATTTTCTACTCTAAATTAAACCAATTTTGCGATTTTAATGATTTTTACACAAATTCGGAAATATGGAAAAATTAAGGAGTTTGATCAAGTCTAATGTACTACTACTACTGTACTACTTGCGGTACTAAGCTATTCAAAGATTTTAAAATTTATAAGTTTATGGATTTTGAATTTGAACTTTAAAAATTTGGCGTTTATTACAATAAAAATAAAATTAAGAATTTTAAATTCCGAAGAAGAAGAATTTGAATTATTACGTATTTGAATTAATTATTTTATAAACAATTTTGAAAAAATGGAGCAAGGTTTTAATAACCTTGAAACACGGGAATTATTCAAGAAACAAAAAATTAAAAAAATTTAAAAGATTTGTAGATTCCAAAAATAAAGAATTTGAAAAGATTTTAATGAATTACAAAAATTTGGAGAATTGTGAACTGTAAATAAAAATGTGCATTACATTTTTTAAAGTTTGAAATATCTAATTAATTTGGCAAATTGGGACAATTTGACTCGCACGAAGGATCGGAACATAGTTTAGCAGGTTTAAATGTGAATGTGTTTAATCGACATTTTGAAAAATATTAAAATGTCATGTAATAAAGATTTATTTATTTAGGTGTTTAAAGAAATAAAAGCTTTAAAAATTAAAATAAATTTGGGAATTTAGTCAACAATTTTTATAACTAAAATAATTTTAAAAATATTTAATTTAGGAGAATTAAAGCAGTTTCAAGTTAATAAGTCCATGATTGCTTAAATGATAGTACTGTATAATAACAATTTGAAAGCATTTGAAAAGGCAACCTGCGAATTATTAGATGTTATATCTAATTTAAAAATAATCAGCAGTTTTATGCAATATCTAATGTAGTAGAATTTAATAAATTTGAAAATTTTTATAGATTTGAGAAAAAATAAGAATCGTTGAATAATTTTATGAACTACGACGATTTCAACAAATTTAAGCATTTAAGGATAGTTAAAGATATCCAAAATTTTGAAGAAAACGAAGGATTTAAAAAATTTGAGAGGGCGAAAACTAAAGATTTCAATTAATTAAAAGAATTTGGAAACTTAGAAAGATTGCCAATTTTCATTTGATTCATAAAAATTTTGTAAAATATTAAGATTTTTAAAGGTTTTTAGATATTAAATAATTTTCAAATCATTCGTTCGTTCGGATTAATTAAATTCTTAAAATATAAACCAGTTTCGAAATTTCTCAAATTAATTAAATGCTTCAATTTAATTGATTTGACAAATTTATTTTAACAATTCATACAATTTGAAAATTTTCCTGAATTTAATTAACTTGAACAATTTAAGATTTTGAGAAGCCGGAAATATGTAAAAACTGGTTGAACATAAGTCAAACCAATTTTAAAGATTTCCAAATTTTTAAAATTGCAAAAAAATTGTACAAAGAAATTTCAGAATTTGAAAAATTTAGGGTCTTTTCTAAATTTGAAAGATTCAAAGAATTTAGGAAATTCAAAGAATAAAATAAACTTTAAAAAATTTAAATTCCGAAGACGAAGAGTTTTGTTGAAAATTATTAAGAGTTTTAAAATCTTAAAAATTTTATGAATGGTTTTCAAGAACATTATGTTTTGAAAATCTTAGAAAATTTTAAAAATTTGACAAATTTCAATAAGGGTTACATATAAAAATCTGATCAAAGAATTTGAAATGTTTGGATTTTCGCTTGATTAATCGAAAAATATTTACAGTTTGATAAAATTTTGCAGTTTTTTGCATAAATAATCCTAGAAGAAGTGCACTAATTTGAAGAATTTCTAGAATTTTAACTTTTTTGAATTTTGGTTTTGAATTCAGTAGAAAATTTTAAGAATTTGAATATTCTAAATCATGTTATCCAGAATAATTGTTAGAACGTTTTAAAAATAAAATAAATTTAGGAAGTTGAGGAAAATTTGAACAATTTTTGGGAATTACTGGATTTTTAAAATTTGAAAATTTCAAAAATTATGATTTAGAAAATTTGTTTGAAAATTTTTGGCAACCTGACGAACTTTAATAATTTTACAGAATTTGATGAATTTTAAAATTTTTGGAAATTTGGAGCTTTTAAATTTTCATGAAATAAGCAAATTTGGAAAATTTAGCGCTATTTGAAAAATTTAATCAGTACACAGCGCAAGTACTTAATAATATTTCCATTAAATTTGTTATGCCAAAGCATGTCGAATAGACTAATCGAAATTATTGAAAAAGCTTCATATAAAGCTTAACAAATTTTATATGTTTTAAAATTCAGGATGAACACACAATAAATTCGTTACTTGAATTGTGTGATCAATTATTAACAAAATACCAAAATAATTTTTCTACAGCAGTTGTGCAGAACTGACTTGAATTAAAATTAAATTGGATAAAGCTGGAAAATAATTTTTTTATTTTCCCATTTTAAATTAAATCAATTTTGCGATTTTAATGATTTTTCGGAAATTTTTCTATTTCGTTATTTATATGATTTCCCTTCCTTCGTGTAAATGTGATTTGCTTTCCAAAAAAATAAAACATTCGCCATATTCTCGTTTAAATAAAATTTATTACAAAAAAATCTGTTGTCTAAAAAAACCAATCCCTTTATCACAGGTTTTATCTTATTTATACTTAGCGGTGCGGTAGTCTAGAATCAAAATTTAAAAACTTTTTTTTGATCTTGACTTTGATTGTACTCCTTTAGCTCGGCTATCGAATATTGTGATTGCTGTAAATATAAATAGCGTACATTAAATTCTATTAATTCAATTAAACTCTGCGTAACATACATTTTTAGCATCTTCCAACTCAATAGCAAGTAATCGTTGCAATCCCAAATAATTTCGTGCCAATATACGCCCATACTCATGCCGGGTTTCACGATATTTTTCTGTTGTCGTACTCGTTGTCACATTATCATTCATAGTATCGTTGGACGGTAATAGAGTCTCGATTCATAAAAAAATAGATAAAACAAAATGTAAGGGAAAATATAAAGGTGGGGAAGAAAAGGAAAATTTAATAAATTATAATGTGTATATGATGTTATATCTCTGTGATAACAACATATCATCGTGATAAGAAAATAGGAAAATGAGATAAACTTGTTATAGAATAAATGTGTATACCTTTTGACTTGTCGGTGTGTACGTGTCAGCAAAACTGTCCTCTAAAATATCATATGCCATACGAAGTGTAAACTCGGTATCATTTTTTTGCTATAAAGAAAACACAAATAATTTGATTTAGAAGCAAATCGATTTTTTTTTTTTTTTTGACTATACGTACCTCCTGTTTAATTCGTATCAGTTCAAATAAGGGGCCAAAAAATCCACCAAAAGGTTTATCAAATGCCCTTGGCTTCCGTGATAATTTACGATTCGAATGGTTATTGCCGGCGATATTATCCTCGGTGGATGTATGTGTTGTGGCCAATGTGATTATGTAAAACGTGATTACCAGTTTCCATTTCATTTCGATGCCGGATTATATTACTTCCTGCAATAGATAAATAAAAAGAAGATGTAATAAGGAACAAAAAAAATTATCGTACCATGTTAGATATGTATACGGATACAAAATAGCTACGTTTACAAAGAGTATATAGTACGAAACCAAAAGAATTTTATACGCGAATCATAAAAATAACAAAAAGTTTTTTTTTTGTAGAGATGAAAGGAAAAGTAAAATTATTTCGATGTTTTTTCATAAGAAGGTAACAAGATGAACGTAAACATAAAAGCGTACAACAGTGGTTTCAGCAAACAAACAAAAAAAAAAACGTATTTGGTTTTGTTGTTTACTTGTAAAGTGTCTTAGTTTATTATGTGCGGTATCTGATACTTTCTTCGTACTCTTAATACGGCATATGGAGCACTGCTGATTTAACCAATTGAAAATCGCAATTTTTTAATATTTTATCGCGAGCGAAGGCTTTTCGAAATTTCATTACAGTTTTACGTTTCCGTTGATGACTCTGTTGATGGCTCAGCCATCTTTATATAAAATCGGCCTCTAGAATGCTATGTCTATTGCAAATTTCAAATCTGAGGAAAATCTGTGAAAAATCGATTTTCCAACGATCTTTATAAACATAACCTCTAAAGCCTGTTATATTGATGTAATTTGTAAATACGAACGCTAAAAGAAAATTCAAACCAACTTGCATGTGGAAAATTTAGGAAAACGGTTTTCCAAAAATCATTAGTAACTTTGTTAATAGGCTAATTTTATACCAGGTTTCTAATTCAACTGATTTTCTTTACAGTTCAACTATTGACAACTCTGTGGAGGCACATTTAATACTAATTTTCAAAAATTTTGGATTCCTCGGATTTTCCACAATTTTCCACGAGAAAATGGAATGAAATTTTTTTCGGTTGATAACAACTAACTTTTGATGTTTTAACAAATCGGCTTTACCTACCAGGCTGGCGGCCCATCTAAAAATGCCCAGCCATGCATTATGTCGTCTGGGTAACAAGCGACCTCCATTTGTAATTAGCCTTACTTGCGTATAATAAAATTTGGGCAGGTGAAGAATTATTTCTCCGAAACTTGTAGAATCGCCGTGGAAATTCGGAGAGGGACTTTGCGTCGGCAACCATTCTTATTTCGCTGCTTGCCTACTGGTTAGGCCTAGGGTAAAGTATAAACCAGTATGGTTATTCAGAGAATAGTTGACCTATCGTAAGGTTAATAGGAAAGCTTTAATAGAGGCAAAAGTTTAAGTGAGGTTTGGGACAGGGAATCCTACAAGGAAGACGTTAAGGAAATAAAGTCCGCAGGAGACACTTCTGTGATAAAACGAAAGAATTCTTGCCTTAGGAAGCATTTAGTATTCGTTACCCTATTCCCAGGGAGTTCTGATTTCGTAATATAGTATAGGAAATACATTTAGTGTGCATAGAGGTTATCATAACTACGAAACGAATCCAAAGGGCGCTAAAAGGTTTAAATCAAATCATGCCAGCGGAAATCCAAAACAATTCTGCAATTATTCTACCATATTTGAAGGAAACTATTACCTTTTTGAGTCAAAGGGTGATAATACCTGGTTTTAGCCCTCGGAAATGCCCTCGGGGTTAATTTAGTTTTTGTCCCGAAAGTGGGGAAAAATTCACATGTACACTCATAAGACCTAAGACCAATAACTCTATCATCATTTCTAGTGAAACTTTGGAAAGACTATTATATCAAGACCCAGTAAATAAGAACTGTCTCAAAATGCGTACATGAAAGTACGCACGATTTAAAAATTCCAAGAACCTATGTTCAATTATAAATTAAAGTTAACGAAATTTTTTGAAGCTACATCCAATAAAAATATACAACAAATTTTTGGGTAATAGGTACATAGTCTTAAAAAGCTTTGTGCTTCAATTTACCATGAGTATTGCATTTGCTTGTAGAAATCCTTGGGGTATTATTTGTACCAATTTTTCGAAATTATTGTTAGAGCATTAGAACAGCCGAATGAAATACAATAAAATGTCATAAGGCGTTTCCCAAGATGAACGCCATTTTATCCTTATCATCATCGCCCGACTTGCCATGTAAACGTATTGATTTAATATTTTGTCATTGATCTTTGATCCAGAAGGTTATAGGTCCCTTAGTAAAACGCAGCGAGGACGAGAAATTATTTTAGGGGAAAAAATTTGGTGAAAATATATTAAACCGAAACTATCCAGATATTTGCAGTGGCATTAACACGATAACTTATTCGTATAACTTTGAGCACTAAAACATGTTGATTATTTTCTTGTTTTTTCTATTGAGTTCCGGATAGCCTCCTATGTGCATGCGTGGGTTCACCCACGTATGCTTTGACATACAATTCATTTTTATCGTCAAGGAGATAGGAAATGTCAACACATGTGAACTCTTGTTAACACATAGAAGCTACGTGGAAGTTACCAATCTCCAAGGTAAACACTTGTCGTGGCAGGATTCAATAGGTAGTGGTCACTAGCCTTGCATGTCAACGCCGCATGTGATTAAAATGGTTTTGACCAAATATCAATTTAAACTAGTTATAGCTTGGAATTTAATTTAACATCTTCAACTAGCCTAAGGTCTAGCGGCTCTCGGTGTGCTTACAGATTACTCCGAGTAGTCCAGGTCGCCTGTTTTAATGCCTCAAAATCAACAGCTTTCGTCAAATGATCTGGAAGCAGTTATAAATGGTAGGTTTCCTTTTGTTCTGAAGGCGGATAAAATTAAATCAGAAATGTCAAATTTAATTTTCGATTTATGGTATCGATCATAATTAGTATGAGTAGTGTTGTAAAATATTTCTTGCCGTTGGGCCGTTATTTTGAAAATTCTCAAACCAATCATATGGCTGAAAAATTCCTAAGGTCTAGAAAAAATCACTTTTATATTAGGAACAATTTATAGGATCTACAAAATATTGCAGATAGAAAATTTCACTAAATTCTATTGACCACAATTTCAGAGCTCCAAAAATCAAAAATCTGCAATTGTGCTCCGATTTCGATGATTTATACGTCTCTTATTTGGTTTTGAGACCTGTAACAATCATGCTAACGTGTATCTTGTAGAAAATCCAAAATTTATTGAAAATTCACTAAACCATAAATTACAAATTAAGAACTCCAAAAATCAAAAATCTGCAATTGTGCTGCGATTTCGATGATTTATTCGTCTATCAATTGGTGTTGAGACGTGTAATGATCATGCCAACGTGTATTTAGATAGCCCGAATATTGCTACAAATTTTGTAGAAAATTCAATTTTATTGAAAATTCCCTAAACCATAGACCACAAAATCAAAGCCCCAAAAATCAAAAACCTGCCATTGTGCTCCAATTTCGATGATTGATACCTCTATCAGTTGGCATTAACACCAGCAATTGTCATGTGAATGTGTATTTAGATCGCCCGAATATTTCTACAAATTTTGTAGAAAATCCAATTTTATTGAAAATTCCCTGAACCATAGACCACAAATTCAGAGCCCCAAAAATCAAAAATCTGCAATTGTGCTCCGAATTTGATGATTTATACGTCTATCAATTGGTATTGAGACGTGAAATGGTCATGCCAACGTGTATTTAGATCGCCCGAATATTTCTACAAATTTTGTAGAAAATCCAATTTGATTGAAAATTCCCTGAACCGTAGACCACAAACTCAGAGCCCCAAAAATCAAAAATCTGCAATTGTGCTCCGATTTCGATGATTTATACGTCTATCAATTGGTGTTGAGACGTGTAATGGTCATGCCAACGTGTATTTAGATCGCCCTAACATTTCTACAAATTTTGTAGAAAATCCAATTTTATTGAAAATTCCCTGAACCATAGATCACAAATTCAGAACCCCAAAAATCAAAAATCTGCAATTGTGCTCCGATTTCGATGATTTATACGTCTATCAATTGGTGTTGAGACGTGAAATGGTCATGCCAACGTGTATTAAGATCGCCGAATATTTCTACAAATTTTGTAGAAAATCCAATTTTATTGAAAATTTCCTGAACCATATACCACAAACTCAGAGCCCCAAAAATCAAAAATCTGCAATTGTGCTCCGATTTCGATGATTTATACGTCTATCAATTGGTGTTGAGACGTGTAATGGTCATGCCAACGTGTATTTAGATCGGCTTAACATTTCTACAAATTTTGTACAAAATCCAATTTTATTGAAAATTCCCTGAACCATAGACCACAAATTCAGAGCCCCAAAAATCAAAAATCTGCAATTGTGCTCCAAAATAGATGTTTTATAAGTCTATCAATTGGTGATATGACGTGTAAAGGTCATGTTAACGTGTATTTAGATCGCCCGAATATTTCTACAAATTTTGTAGAAAATCCAATTATATTGAAAATTCCCTGAACCATAGACCACAAATGCAGAGCCCCAAACATCAAAAATCTGCAATTGTGCTCCGAATTCGATGATTTATACGTCTACCCATTGATGTTGAGACGTGTAATGGTCATGCCAACGTGTATTTAGATCGCCCGAATATTTCTACAAATTTTGTAGAAAATCCAATTTTATTGAATAGTCCCTGAACCATAGACCTCAAATTGGGACCCCCAAAAATCAAAAATCTGCAATTGTGCTCCAAATTTGATGATTTATACGTCTATCAATTGATGTTGAGACGTGTAATGATCATGCCAACGTGTATTTAGATCGCCCGAATATTTCTACAAATTTTGTAGAAAATCAAATTTTATTGAAAATTCCCTGAACCATAGACCACAAATTGGGACCCCCAAAAATCAAACATCTGCAATTGTGCTCCGAATTTGATGATTTATACGTCTATCAATTGGTATTGAGACGTGAAATGGTCATGCCAACGTGTATTTAGATCGCCCGAATATTTCTACAAATTTTGTAGAAAATCCAATTTTATTGAAAATTCCCTGAACCGTAGACCACAAACTCATAGCCCCAAAAATCAAAAATCTGCAATTGTGCTCCGAATTCGATGATTTATACGTCTGTCAATTGATGTTGAGACGTGTAATGATCATGCCAACGTGTATTTAGATCGCCAGAATATTTCTAAAAATTTTGTAGAAAATCCAATTTTATTGAAAATTCCCTGAACCATAGACTTAATATTCAGAGCCCCAAAAATCAAAAATCTGCAATTGTGCTCCAAAATAGATGTTTTATAAGTCTATCAATTGATGTTGAGACGTGTAATGATCATGCCCACGTGTATTTAGATCGCCCGAATATTTCTACAAATTTTGTAGAAAATTCAATTTTATTGAAAATTCCCTGAACCATAGACCATAAATTCAGAGCCCCAAACATCAAAAATCTGCAATTGTGCTCCAAAATAGATGTTTTATAAGTCTATCAATTAGTGATATGTCGTGTAAAGGTCATGCCAACGTGTATTTAGATCGCCCGAATATTTCTACAAATTTTGTAGAAAATCCAATTTTATTGAAAATTCCCTGAACAGTAGACCACAAATTCAGAGCCCCAAAAATCAAAAATCTGCAATTGTGCTCCGAATTCGATGATTTATACGTCTATCAATTGATGTTGAGACGTGTAATGATCATGCCCACGTGTATTTAGATCGCCCGAATATTTCTACAAATTTTGTAGAAAATTCAATTTTATTGAAAATTCCCTGAACCATAGACCATAAATTCAGAGCCCCAAACATCAAAAATCTGCAATTGTGCTCCAAAATAGATGTTTTATAAGTCTATCAATTGGTGATATGTCGTGTAAAGGTCATGCCAACGTGTATTTAGATCGCCCGAATATTTCTACAAATTTTGTAGAAAATCCAATTTTATTGAAAATTCCCTGAACAGTAGACCACAAATTCAGAGCCCCAAAAATCAAAAATCTGCAATTGTGCTCCGAATTCGATGATTTATACGTCTATCAATTGATGTTGAGACGTGTAATGATCATGCCAACGTGTATTTAGATCGCCCGAATATTTCTACAAATTTTGTAGAAAATCCAATTTTATTGAAAATTCCCTGAACCATAGACCATAAATTCAGAGCCCCAAAAATCAAAAATCTGCAATTGTGCTCCAAAATAGATGTTTTATAAGTCTATCAATTGGTGATATGTCGTGTAAAGGTCATGCCAACGTGTATTTAGATCGCCCGAATATTTCTACAAATTTTGTAGAAAATCCAATTTTATTGAAAATTCCCTGAACAGTAGACCACAAATTCAGAGCCCCAAAAATCAAAAATCTGCAATTGTGCTCCGAATTCGATGATTTATACGTCTATCAATTGATGTTGAGACGTGTAATGATCATGCCAACGTGTATTTAGATCGCCCGAATATTTCTACAAATTTTGTAGAAAATCCAATTTTATTGAAAATTCCCTGAACCATAGACCATAAATTCAGAGCCCCAAACATCAAAAATCTGCAATTGTGCTCCAAAATAGATGTTTTATAAGTCTATCAATTGGTGATATGTCGTGTAAAGGTCATGCCAACGTGTATTTAGATCGCCCGAATATTTCTACAAATTTTGTAGAAAATCCAATTTTATTGAAAATTCCCTGAACAGTAGACCACAAATTCAGAGCCCCAAAAATCAAAAATCTGCAATTGTGCTCCGAATTCGATGATTTATACGTCTATCAATTGATGTTGAGACGTGTAATGATCATGCCAACGTGTCTTTAGATCGCCAGAATATTTCTACAAATTTTGTAGAAAATCCAATTTTATTGAAAATTCCCTGAACCATAGACCATAAATTCAGAGCCCCAAAAATAAAATTTCTTCAATTGTGCTCAAAAATAGATGTTTTATAAGTCTATCAATTGGTGATATGTCGTGTAAAGGTCATGCCAACGTGTATTTAGATCGCCCGAATATTTCTACAAATTTTGTAGAAAATCCAATTTTATTGAAAATTCCCTGAACAGTAGACCACAAATTCAGAGCCCCAAAAATAAAAATCTGCAATTGTGCTCCGAATTCGATGATTTATACGTCTACCAATTGATGTTGAGACGTGTAATGGTCATGCCAACGTGTATTTAGATCGCCCGAATATTTCTACAAATTTTATAGAAAATCCAATTTTATTGAATAGTCCCTGAACCATAGACCTCAAATTGGGACCCCCAAAAATCAAAAATCTGCAATTGTGCTCCAAATTTGATGATTTATACGTCTATCAATTGGTGATATGACGTGTAAAGGTCATGCCAACGTGTATTTAGATCGCCCGAATATTTCTACAAATTTTGTAGAAAATCCAATTTTATTGAAAATTCCCTGAACCATAGACCACAAATTCAAAGCCCCAAAAATAAAAATCTGCAATTGTGCTCCGAATTCGATGATTTATACGTCTATCAATTGATGTTGAGACGTGTAATGATCATGCCAACGTGTATTTAGATCGCCCGAATATTTCTACAAATTTTGTAGAAAATCCAATTTTATTGAAAATTCCCTGAACCATAGACCACAAATTGGGACCCCCAAAAATCAAACATCTGCAATTGTGCTCCGAATTTGATGATTTATACGTCTATCAATTGGTATTGAGACGTGAAATGGTCATGCCAACGTGTATTTAGATCGCCCGAATATTTCTACAAATTTTGTAGAAAATCCAATTTTATTGAAAATTCCCTGAACCGTAGACCACAAACTCAGAGCCCCAAAATTTAAAAATCTGCAATTGTGCTCCGAATTCGATGATTTATACGTCTATCAATTGATGTTGAGACGTGTAATGATCATGCCAACGTGTATTTAGATCGCCCGAATATTTCTACAAATTTTGTAGAAAATCCAATTTTATTGAAAATTCCCTGAACCATAGACTAAAAATTCAGAGCCCCAAAAATCAAAAATCTGCAATTGTGCTCCAAAATAGATGTTTTATAAGTCTATCAATTGGTGATATGTCGTGTAAAGGTCATGCCAACGTGTATTTAGATCGCCCGAATATTTCTACAAATTTTGTACAAAATCCAATTTTATTGAAAATTCCCTGAACAATAGACCACAAATTCAGAGCCCCAAAAATCAAAAATCTGCAATTGTGCTCCAAATTCGATGATTTATACGTCTATCAATTGATGTTGAGACGTGTAATGATCATGCCAACGTGTATTTAGATCGCCCTAATATTTCTACAAATTTTGTAGAAAATTCAATTTTATTGAAAATTCCCTGAACCATAGACCATAAATTCAGAGCCCCAAACATCAAAAATCTGCAATTGTGCTCCAAAATAGATGTTTTATAAGTCTATCAATTGGTGATATGTCGTGTAAAGGTCATGCCAACGTGTATTTAGATCGCCCGAATATTTCTACAAATTTTGTAGAAAATCCAATTTTATTGAAAATTCCCTGAACCATAGACCACAAATTCAGAGCCCCAAAAATCAAAAATCTGCAATTGTGCTCCGAATTCGATGATTTATACGTCTATCAATTGATGTTGAGACGTGTAATGATCATGCCAACGTGTCTTTAGATCGCCCGAATATTTCTACAAATTTTGTAGAAAATCCAATTTTATTGAAAATTCCCTGAACCATAGACCATAAATTCAGAGCCCCAAAAATAAAATTTCTTCAATTGGGCTCAAAAATAGATGTTTTATAAGTCTATCAATTGGTGATATGACGTGTAAAGGTCATGCCAACGTGTATTTAGATCGCCCGAATATTTCTACAAATTTTGTACAAAATCCAATTTTATTGAAAATGCCCTGAACAGTAGACCACAAATTCAGAGCCCCAAAAATCAAAAATCTGCAATTGTGCTCCGAATTCGATGATTTATACGTCTATCAATTGATGTTGAGACGTGTAATGATCATGCCAACGTGTATTTAGATCGCCCGAATATTTCTACAAATTTTGTAGAAAATCCAATTTTATTGAAAATTCCCTGAACCATAGACCATAAATTCAGAGCCCCAAAAATCAAAAATCTGCAATTGTGCTCCAAAATAGATGTTTTATAAGTCTATCAATTGGTGATATGTCGTGTAAAGGTCATGCCAACGTGTATTTAGATCACCCGAATATTTCTACAAATTTTGTAGAAAATCCAATTTTATTGAAAATTCCCTGAACCGTAGACCACAAACTCAGATCCCCAAAAATCAAAAATCTGCAATTGTGCTCCGAATTCGATGATTTATACGTCTATCAATTGGTGTTGAGACGTGTAATGGTCATGCCAACGTGTATTTAGATCGCCCTAACATTTCTACAAATTTTGTAGAAAATCCAATTTTATTGAAAATTCCCTGAACCATAGACCACAAATTCAGAACCCCAAAAATCAAAAATCTGCAATTGTGCTCCGAATTCGATGATTTATACGTCTATCAATTGGTGTTGAGACGTGTAAAGGTCATGCCAACGTGTATTTAGATCGCCCGAACATTTCTACAAATTTTGTAGAAAATCCAATTTTATTGAAAATTCCCTGAACCATAGACCACAAATTCAGAACCCCAAAAATCAAAAATCTGCAATTGTGCTCCGATTTCGATGATTTATACGTCTATCAATTGGTATTGAGACGTGAAATGGTCATGCCAACGTGTATTTAGATCGCCCGAATATTTCCACAAATTTTGTAGAAAATCCAATTTTATTGAAAATTCCCTGAACCATAGACCACAAATTGGAACCCCCAAAAATCAAAAATCTGCAATTGTGCTCCGAATTTGATGATTTATACGTCTATCAATTGGTATTGAGACGTGAAATGGTCATGCCAACGTGTATTTAGATCGCCCGAATATTTCTACAAATTTTGTAGAAAATCCAATTTTATTGAAAATTCTCTGAAAAATCAAAACTCTGCAATTGGTGCTCCGATTTCGATGATTTATACGTCTATCAATTGGTGTTGAGACGTGAAATGGTCATGCCAACGTGTATTTAGATTGCTCGAATATTTCTACAAATTTTATAGAAAACCCAATTTTATTGAAAATCCTCTGAACCATGGACCACAAATTAAGAGCCCCAAAATACGAAAAAATCGCAATTGTGCTCTGATTTCGATGATTGATACCTCTGTCAATTGGTGTTGGGGCCTGCAATTGTTACGCCTACGTGTATTTAGAACGCTCAAATATTTGTACACATTTTGTAGAAAATTTAGTTTTATTGAAAATCTCTTGAAATATAGACCATTCAGAGCCCCAAAAATCAAAAATCTGCAATTGTGCTTCGATTTCGATGGTTCATACCTCTATCGATTGGTGTTGAAACCTGTGACTGTCATGCCAACTTGTATTTAGATCACTCGAATATTTCTACACATTTTGTAGAAATTCAATTTTATTGAAAAAACCTTGAACAGTGGACCACAATGGATAGGTTCGATTTATAGTATCGATCAGAATTAGTATGAGTAGTGTTCCAAAATATTTTAACACTTTATAGGATCTACAAAATAATCCATTGACAAATATGTCTGTTCCTTTCTGGTTACGTACATAAAAAAAGGAATTTCGTTTTGGCAAATTTAGTTTTTTTGATTTAGGGTCAGATTATTATTAGGGTTCCGCGAGCTTTGTTTAATTTTTGGTCAAGTTTTATTTAATAAAATCTATCCCTGCCCCAAATGGAACTTCTGCGATTATGCAGCAATTCCATTAAAATTTGGTGACTGACTTAATCAACATATTTGATGATCAATGAATTAGGTGGGGGACATCCAAATGATGAATCAAGGTAGCGATATGTCACCACACATCTGTTTTTGTGTGACTTAGCAGATCGTCGCCACAAAATAAATTTTATATATAACAAATTTCGAGACTTAATAACTTCCCTGGTTTTTATATGTCGAGATATTCTAGTTTTCTCAACTTTTCCAGACTTCGTTCAGGTTTAGTCGTTTTTGACCTGGCCTTAACTTTTAAATGCTTTAATAATAATTTTTGATTTCTCTCCAGTTTTGAAATATTTTTGCTGCATACCTCTACAAATATGAAATTTCATGAAATCTAATCCAACACATTCAAGTATCTATAAACAAAACCAATCGATTTATCGAAGCACCTATTTTTAGACTCAAAATTTTACAAATCTACCAGCCTTAAAACACGCGATACCGTTTCGATTTTAATTATTTTGTGTATACACATCCATAACGTTTTGTATATAATACATAGGATAAAATATACAAGCATGAAACTCTAAACATTTTTTTGGCACATAAAACAAAATTTTATGTTTAAACTGTCAATATGAAAATTAATTTACATAAAATAGATTAGGATATGCCATAGTTAAGTATGTACATAAAAGTTTATTAGGTTTTAGAGTATGTATATCGATTTATAGTAGGTATGGGCCGGAAAATATTTTTTCCGGTATGTGCATTCGTTGCTACTTCAATAAAACATTTTTTTATTCAAGGTGTGTTTCTCACCAAAAACTATTAAAACAAACAAAATAAAAATGTCTACTATGTAACTAATTTTGTACCAACAAAACCCTGCATATTTGTGTTAAGCTAATATTAGCCTAACACATTGCTCTTATGCAATTTAGTCGATGACCATGATATACTTTCTTCTTACATTAAACAACTTTCACGTCATATTCATTTTTTTATTTTTTTTTTTTATTTGGTGTTTGAAGAAGATCAACTTTTTATTACTTAATCAGATAAATTACATAAATCGTTTAAATTAGACATGTTTGGTATTTAGGTTATATTATTATGTAGTAAAGTTCATTGTATGCACCTCATCATGAAATAATATTCTTGAAAAGGCTTACAAAATTTTACGGGTACATATGAAAAATGAATCAAATTAAAATGAAGTCAAGGTTGTGTTCATAAACATATAAATCATTAAAACAACATAAAACATAATTGCAATTAATATTTTTATATGTGTGTACACATATAAACTAGAATAAGCTTTATGTTCACCAAACGAGTGTTTAATGTGACTCAGTTCTTATATTCTTACATGTTAAAACAATTAAAGTGAAAAATGGATTTTTAGATGAAGGCTATGTGAATGCGTAAGACAATTAATTATCTCATTATCACGCACACACGTTGGCAGGTAATTATATAATATTCCATTTATTTACTTAATGAAGTCTGATGACATTTTAATATTTTTTGGGTTACAATAAAATCTTTTTTTTTTTTTTTTTTTTGAGTCTTTTGGGTATATTTTTGGTATTTTCAACGTGTGGCAATATGTGAAGTAAACAAAATAATTAAGAGTCTAAAATAAGATGGAAACATATATAATCAATATTCACTCGACCCAGAAGTCGTCTGAGAAGCAAGATATTCATACAAACTAAACTAGAGGCAATCGGTCGTTAATCACCGGTCATGGGATTAAAACTATAAATATGGCAGCGAAGGCTATAAACAATTTCAGGGGAACTGTCAATTTAATTTATCGAAAACTAGGCTTAAACCTAAAATATTAAACTGGCAAACAAAAATATCGCATTTTCCAATTCGATTTACCGTTCAACACTTTCGTCTGTTACAGTAACAACAGCAGGTACAATTTTTACAATTTTTTTAGCAGTATCGATTGAGCAATGTTTTTTTTTGCAAAATCTATTTTTGTATAGCGCTTACAACACTTAAAAAGCCTAACAATCTTGAATAAAAAAAGTTATGTAAGCTTCCGTTTAAAAATGCACAAAAATAAATTAATTTGTATAACATGCAAATGTAAACTATTTTTCCGTTTAAGGTTTAGTTAAATGTAAATTATATAGTAGAGCTTTTTCGCACTATTTATTTGCGTAGGCTTTTACTCATTTTCAGTAACAATAGAATTATTTTGAAGTTGAAATACATTTTGTGCTTATTTCAGTGTTATTTATTCCTGAAATAGGTTTAAAGCTTTTAAATCTTTTTTTTAAATATTCGGACGAGATAATACAAATAAGAATTAGAATTTTGTTCAAAAATCATTTTGTCAATTTAAGCCGAGAATAATATACTGAAACATTTTTAAAAGCTCTAAATTGGTAATATGAAAAGCTTTAGATGTAAGCAATATTTATACTTAAGACCAATGAAGATCGGCATTAGAAAAATATTGTCAAGGTTTGTTTTCTAATTTGAAAGCTCACTAAATTTTCCAAGAACGAAGCTTTTATACTACTTAACATCTGGGAAACATATTCACGCAATTAATATTTGTAGGAATTATTGTGCTTTCTGCTCTATTCTGGGCGGTCTGTTTTGGTAAATTTTGGTTAAGAGTTGTATGGATTTAGTCCTAAATTTTAGTAGATTCCAGAGCTTTTCGCAAAAGTTTTTGAATATTTAAAAAAAAATATTTCAAATTTTAATCTAACTTAAACTTTAAACAAAGTTTCGACAGCTTAACTTCAGAAATTGAAAATATTTTCGTTAATCACAAACTAACAATATTTTCTCCTATATGTGAAAGCTTTAACGAAAACAACCGTCTAAGTTACGGTAGTAAATAATAAAACCATTTGGACAGCACTTCACAAATCAAACAATAAAGTACTTAAAGAATCAACACAGAACATTTAAATATTTGTAAAAGCTTCTGCTTAGCTATAATTTCGGAAATATTTGGTATTAGAATAATTTTGCTGATTATCGAATATTAAAATTGTGTTAAGCTTTTGTATGACAATCGACCAAATCAGCAAATTATGATTAACAAAACCAGTCCACCACTCCAGTTTATGAAACCAATCCGACCGATACCTTAGTTTGATATAATCAATTGAAAGCTCTCTTGAAATTTTGTCAAAAAACCGACTAAAATTATTTATATCAGTTTTGTTGCTATTTGGTTTCAATAGTTTAAACTGAAAGTAGTTTTTTCCTGGAAAGCATTTTACTGTAAACTTTAGTAAGTTTCATCTTAAAACCTTTTCTTACTCGATAAAAGCTTTCCGTATGTTTTACATTTAATTTTAACAATAGATCTTTTACCTATATGTTTATAAGTTTTCTCTAATAAACAGGTTTCAAACCAACAAACTTTTGAGAACAATATGGCTTCCTTTACTACAATAATATACAGATAAAATCATCTTCATATTTGGAAGCGATAGCTTTATTCGCAAAAGCTTCAGATTAACTGGTGAGAAACATATTAATGGAAAATTTGTAAGTTCGTTTCAATATTTTATACTCAAAGCTTTTACAGTTAACTTAACATCATTTCGCCTAAGCTTTTGCTTTTTATTTACGTAAACTAAAGTTATGGTACATATCCTTTTTATAAGGACATTGAATACTAAAAAGTAAGTTTCAGCTAGACCAATCCGGTTAAAATCAATCGATATGTAAAAGCTTCGATTTATTATTGAAAAAATTTACAGAAAAATTAATTTAATAAGTCAGTAAAGCTACTTGATGTTACCATTTTAAATTTAAAGCTACTTTTAATATGAAAGCTTCATAATAATATAATAGGCAGCAAAAGCTTTTAATTATTTTATATTCGGTTAATTTTGAAAAAAAAAAAAAAATTTAGTTCCAATCGAATATTAAAGAATTAAAAAGCTTTTGGGGAAATTAAATCTCGTTTTTTATATAGCTAAATTAGTTCAAGCTTTAAAATAAATTTTTTATACAGTTTGGGAATTAGATTATATTTTATATAAAATTGAGTTATTGACCTCTGAAAGCTGTGTCAATAAATTATATTCAAAGCTTTTTTAGGTTCACTTAGCATTAGAGCTTTTAATTATTTGGAACGCTTCCGAGTTTTTTCCCATTATGAAAACATCTTACTTGGAAGGTTCACATAAGCTTTTACTTTATATTTTCAAAATTTTATGTTAGAGTAAACTTGTTGTACATACATCAACTACTAAAACGCAAGTTTTTGTTTTGGCCAATCCAGATAAAATCAACTGATATGTAAAATCTTCGGTTGAATATGCCAAAAATTAGAGAAAAATTAATTTATTAAATTCATAAAGCTACTTGATGGCAACATGATTCACTTAAAGTTTTTTTTAATGTAAAAGCTTTACAAAATTACAACAGTATTTCAACAAAATAATTTTTTTTGTTGAAATCGAATTGTAAAAAGTTAAAAAGCAATTGGGAAAACTAAACTTTTAAATCAAGGAACAAATAGGTTTTAAGTGTAAGAAGGGTTTTTTGTTTGGTTAAATTAGGCCAAGCTTTAAATTACATTTTTGCAAAAGTTTTGGAATTAGAATATATTTTTGTAAATCGAATCGCTTTAGAAATATTTTTAAAGACATAAATTATAACTCTAGACTTGGCTCGGTAATTTAATATGTAGAAGCTTTCTATACATTTTTTATGCTTTTCATACAAGTGCAGAAAATTTATTTAAAATTGAGCTAATAATCGCTGTAAGCTCATTTCGATATTTTATATAGAAAATTTTTTTTAGTTTACTTAATATCAGAGCATTTAAAAATTTTGAAAAGCTTATGATAATTTGGAAAAAATATTAATGGAAAATTGGTTAGTTCGTTTCAATATTTTATACTTAAAGCTTTTACAGTTAACTTAACATCAGAGCATTTAATGATTTGGGAAACTTGCGAAATGGTTTCCCATTATGAAAACATCTTACTATGAAACTTAGCCTAAGCTTTTGCTTTTTAATTACGTAAATTAAAGTTAATTACATATCTTTTTTGTAGGGACATTGAATACTAAAAAGTAAGTTTCAGCTAGAGCGATCCGGATAAAATCAATCGATATGTAAAAGCTTCGATTTATCATTGAAAAAATTTACAGAAAAATTAATTTAATAAGTCAGTAAAGCTACTTGACATTACTTGCTTATGAAAGCTTCATATTAATATAATAATAAGTTAGCAAAAGCTTTTAATTATTTTATATTCGGTTAATTTTGAAAAAAAAAATTTTAGTTCCAATCAAATATTAGAGAAATAAAAATCTTTTGGGAAAATTAAATCTCCAAATCTTGAGACAAATAGGTTAAGACTGCAACATAGTTTTTATTTAGCTAAATTAGTTCAAGGTTTAAATTAAATTTTTTGTACAGTTTGTAAATCGAATCAAAATTGGGCAAAACAAATTCATTTAAAATTGAGTTAATTACCGCTGAAAGCTGTTTCAACAATTTATACTAAAAGCTTTTTTCAAATTTTTTCTTTAAAATTTTATGTTAGATTCTACTTGTTGTAGACTCATTAACTACTAAAAAGCAAGTTTCTGTTGGACCAATCCAGATAAAATCAACTGATATGTAAAATCTTCGGTTTAATATTGCCAAAAGTTATAAAAAAATTAATTAATTAAATTAATAAAGCTACTCGATGTAAACATGATTAACTTAAGGTTTTTTGAATTTAAAAGCTTCAAAATAATACAACAGTAGTTCAGCAAAATAATTTTTTTTGTTGCAATCGAATTGTAAAAAATTAAAAGGGAATTAGGAAAATTAAACTTTTAAATCAAGGAACAAATAGGTTCTAAGTGTAAGAAGGGTTTTTTGTTTGGTTAAATTAGGCCAAGCTTTAAATTACATTTTTGGAAAAGTTTTGGAATTAGAATATATTTTTGTAAATCGAATCGCTTTAGAAATATTTTTAAAGACATAAATTATAACTCTAGACTTGGCTCGGTAATTTAATATGTAGAAGCTTTCTATACATTTTTTATGCTTTTCATACAAGTGCAGAAAATTTATTTAAAATTGAGCTAATAATCCCTGTAAGCTCTAATTAGAGCATCTAAAAATTTAGAAAAGCTTGTGAACTTTTCCCTAGGCTCCCTGTAAAACTTATTAGAAAAGTTCACCTTAGCTTTGCTTATTATTTTCATAAATTACAGTTTAAGAACCTTTGTTGAAAATCAACTGATATGTAACAGCTTCGATTGTACATTGAAAAAAACGGACAGTAAAATAAATTTAATAAGTATGTAAAGCTACCTGATCTCAATATTTTAAATTTAAAACTTTTTTCAATTTGAGTGTTTCATATTAATACAACAACATCGCAGTAAAAGCTATACTTATTCTATATTCGGGCAATAGTTACAATTGAATATTCAAATATTAAAAAGCTATTCGGTTAACAAAAATATTTCAAGTGAAAAATTTAAGGTTCAGTTGTGAAATATGTGCAAGCTTTAGTGGAACTTTAAAAAAAAATTAAAAATGTGTTGTGCATAAGCTCATTTCCTTATTTTATACTCCATTCCCTGATTTTTCTTTTCACTTAACATCAGAGCAATTAATTATTTAGAAAAGCTTGCGAGATTTTTCCATTATGAAAACATTTCTTTATATTTTTATAAAAGTTCGCCGAAGCTTTTACTTATTATTTTCGTAAACGTAAAGCTGAACAATCCTCGTTTTAGATACATCGAATTTTAAAATGAAAGTTTCAGTTTTACCGATCCGCATAAAATCAACTGATATGTAAAAGCTTCGACTGAACAAAAAAATTTAAAACACAAAAGAGCACAGTAAATTTAATCAAAATGTCCATAAAGCTTTTTGATATCAATATTTTAAATTTAAAGCTTTTTTGAACTTGAAAGCTTACTCAAAAATATTTTACTTTAGATTTGAAGCGCTTTAGAGACCTTAAACACATTTGCCCTATGAAAATTCTACTTTAAAATTATCAGATCACTTTCAAATTAGAGCTTTAACTTTTGGTAAAGCTGTTGGGATATGCTTTAGAGACATTTCAAATTCGATATATAGTTGCCCCCCAGTATTGCAAAGATCTGATCATCGTTAATAAGATATTTTTAAAAACGATGCTTTATTAAAATATCTTCTTATTTTGTAAAAGCTTTTCACCCAATTAATCAATTATTTTACTTTGAATAAGAAATATTTAGGAAATCAAAACTTGAAATAAGTGAAAGCTTTCATTGCACTTTTGGTAAAAAAGCAAAATAGTTGAAATTTTATTTAAACTTTTGAATTTGAAAGCTGTCTTTAAAATTGTTTGCATCGGTTAATCTAAACCTAGACCTAAAAAGCTTTAGAATTTATAGTTCACTTTAATTTAATCAGTGTACTTTCCAGATCCATCCATCGTAAAAAATTTTTAAGTGCTTTAACGACCAGAGCTTTAAATTATTTGGAACAGGTTCGGTGCTTTTTTGCCAAAAATTAATTTGAAGTAAAACATTAAATTTTGATTTTACTCTTGACAAAATCGTGCTCATAAAGTCCGCGTTAAGCTTTAGAAAAATCAAAGCACAAATCTATGAAACTGGAATAGTGTATCAGTTTTGAAGCTTATTGAAAATAGTAACTACAAATGTCAAACGCACTCTTGATCCGATTTCCAAAGGAATGGAGATCAATACAGATCAATGGTGAAAAGACCCGCTTATTGTTTACTTTGTCACTTTTGATGAGCACAGCGAAAGAATGTAGAACCGGTTTTACTTCAATTCTCAAGAGCATCGAAACTGAATTTTGCTAATTCGTCTTAATCAGTGAAAGTTTTCTTATTTCACACAGCTGTATCCAATGTAGTAGTATATACAAATTTCAATATCAATTTCTGCGGTCAACACTCGGTTAATTTCAATAACAAATCAATCTAATCTCATCTAAGTTTGGAATATTAAGTAACCACCTTCAACCAGTAGTTAAAAATATTATGCAAAAAACATAACACAAAATTACCAAAAATTTCGTAACATTTTACGATAAATAATAATAAATTATTTCGGTAATGTTGCGGCGACTTTCTCGAACTAAAATAAACCGATAAAACTGTGATGTTTAATGTAAAAATGCGGTAAAGATGCACACAGTGAAATTTATAAACCAACTATTTTATGACAACAACGACCCACGTTTTTTTAACTCATATTAAAACTTTAAATCTGTACAATTTAAGAACATAAATCGTACACACACATTGATTAAAAATGTAAACCACATAACCCAAATACAACAAAAAACTATAAAACTATCACTTTTATTGGTTAAAACAAAATTTTATGCAACATACAAATTACAACAACAAAAATAAATTTACCAGATAACCAATGAACCAACCACTCACTTATTATTTTAACTATCGGCTAAATGTAATTAACGTTTTAATTATTTTACTATTAAAATTGTTGTTTGACACTGATAATGGATTCGAAGCAGTGTAGTTGTAGTGTACACGATTTTATCACACTCAAAACTATTTGAAAACTGCAAAATCTTTTTTATGAAAAACAGAAATTCGTTGCTCTTTTACACTTTACTTAATAGATTCAAAGATCTCCCCACTATTTTGTATATTTTATTACTATGATTACTATTATTTCGATTTGTAATCATTAATGAACAATACCACACAAAAAAAAAATGTACTAACTTGTGTTCAGTATAGGGTTAAAATATGTATTTAACAAAGCACAAATGATCATCGTAATGCATTAATTCAGAGTCGAGTAAATATTTTGTGTACATATGTGTTATGTCACACCAATACATCGACGATCCGGACTATGTGGTTGTGACCAAGAAATTTGTTGCCTGTGTATATACAATAATACCACCAACTTCTTATGTTTTATAAGACAATATTATGTAATTGCTGCTTGTATAGTTTTGTGTAATTGTTTACCTTTTTATTTATTTGAGATATTTTAAGGTAATTTTGTACTATTTTGTAGTTGGTATACGTTATGGAGTATGTAATGGGTCTACATTTTGATTTAAGTACGGTATAAATGCAGGTGGTCGAGTTGTTATATAAATTCGAGGGTCATTTTAGAAATTGGACTTTATATTTGGTTAAGGTTCTTGGAAGTGGAGGAGGTCAAATATTATTTTAAAGTGCTAAGTGTGTGAGATACCTACATCAAAAATGAATAATAATTCCAAATTCATGAAGGTTGACTATAATTTGTGGGGATTTTCCACCATCAAAAAATTAGCAATGATTTGGTTTGCAAAGCAGATGATTTTCTCTCGGCAAGGAAATTTGCGGGTTAAATTGGGGGCGAGGTATAGTTAAGTTGGGGTTGGATTAGGGTTTAATGATCAGTTTAGATTTTTTTTTCATATACCGGATCGAGTATTGGTTAGGGGATTTATTTTTGTGTTGAATTGATGGTTGAATTAGAGTTAACTTGAGTTCATACACACATCTAATTTTTAAGACAATGTTGGTTTGAGAGTTGAGTTGGGTGTGAGTTTGTGGTTAATTTAAAGGTTGGGTTGCAAGTCGAGTAAAGATTTAATTGGGATCGGGCTAAATTGTCGTGGAGTAGCATTTGAGCAGAGATTTAGTTGAGTTGGATTAACCGGTTAAGATGGGAATTTGTTGGGGATTGTATTGAGAGTTGAGTTGGAGGTTAGTTTGATTGTTTTGAGTTGAGCCTCGTTAATTTGAGGGTTGGGTTTGGCTTTGGGTTTGGGGTTAAGTGTCAGGTTGAGTTAGTTAGTTGAGTTCATCGGTTGCATGCAGACTTCGGATCGCTTTGGTTTAGGGGTTGAGTTTGGGGTTGAGTTTAGTTATGGGTTTTTCAAACCCTGTTGATTTTTCTGTTAAGTTGGACGTTGAGTTTAAAATTGATTTAAGGACTAATTTTAGGTCGAGTTGGGATTATATAAGCATACAGCGGTTCAGTTGGGGATTCATTTAGTGTTATGTTGATGGTTATGTTGGAAGTTACCTTGAGTTAAGTTCGGTGATTTTTCTGACTATGCTGATTTGATTATTAAATTGGGCATTGTTAAGTGGGGGATAGAGTTGGAGGTCTAGTTATGATTGATTCTAGTTCATTTACGAATGCCGTTTTCAGACCGTGTTAATTTAGAGATTGACTTGAACGTTGAGTTTGGAGTTGAAGTGATGGTTGAGTTGGAAGTTCAATGAGGGATTCAGTTGGTGTTTAAGGGCCATGAACTATTTTTACTTTTGCAAGGATCATACAAATTTTACCAATTGAGATTTTACCGAGATTTTTCATCTGAGAAAGTGGATATCTGTTGCGCTTTAGCTCAAAAATCATCACTTATAGAATTATGATCGATAAATGTAAACCTCCCATTATTATTGCAGATCGGACAAGAAGGTGAAAATGTATTCTATTTGCCAGGTGACGCCACTTTTTGTTAAAATTCTAAAGTAACGCAATTCAAAACCCCAAGACTGTTGTGTGTTTACGCATATTTCCAGATTGTCTACATAAAAATGTCGACAGTAGCGTTGAGAATTGTTTTCGATGTAGAGAATGTGGACAATATCTAGAACATTCGTTGATCATGAAAATATTAGTTTTTTGGTTCGTTGTTTCATTTTTATAACGAGGTTCTAACATCTACGAAAAACATCCACTAAAAATATTATGCTCAAATATTGCAACATAAAAATATTTAGCTTTGTTAACTTCGGTAAACTTCGATCGGAGGCTCAGAATTTTGGATCAGAATTTCCTGATTATAGTCAGATGGTTTCCAAATAAATCGGATTGTCTATGGTCTCGTCCCGAGACCTATCATTAGTATTTGGTAGTAATGTTGTAAGTACTTGAGCTACATATTGATCAAATTTTTGAAATTTTCAAAATTCTTAATATTTATTAAGGCATTCATCGTTTAAAAAATATTAAATTTTTAATTGCGCTATAGTTTCTAAATTTGCTTAATTTTATTAAATATTTAAAATTGTTCATAAATTTCATAAAATTCTTGATGATATTGAGTAACTTCAAATTTTTTAAAATTTGTCAAATTCTGTAAAATTTCATCCAGCTGCTAATACTTTTTAATTATTAAAATTCGTCAGGTTGCCAAGATATTTCAAATTTTTTTAATCAATTTGGAATATGCAAATTCTTTAAAATTTTTAAAATCCAGTAATTCCTAAAAACTGTTCAACTTTCTAACTTTGTTTTAATTTTATAAACTTTCATACAATTATTCTGCAAAAAAGATAAATAGGGATTAAGTTAATAAATTTTTAACTTGATTTAAAATTTTGAAATTCTGAAACCAACTTATTTTTGAAATCAATCTTCAGAAATTTAAAATTCTAGAAATTCTAGGTTTATTTATTCTATATTTTTCAAATCTGGAAACTACATAGACAAATTATTAATTCTTCAAATATTCAAAAATTTTCTTATTCTGCAAAATTTTATTAAACTGCAGAAAATCCAAATTTTCATATTCTTTGAGGTCATTAGAATCGTCAAATAATTTAGATTTTCATGTTTAATAGAATCTACAAATTCCCAAAAATGTCAATCATAATCTTGTTATTCAATTTTGTCAAATTTATCAATTTGTTCAAATTTTTGAAATTTTTAAACTGTACAAAACATACTGTAATATTCTTGAACAACCCTTAAAAGATTAAGTTTTTAAAATTCTTCATAATTTTCAAACAAATTCTTCGTCTTCGGAATTTAATTTTTTTAAATTTTATTTTATTCCTTGATTTTCCTAAATCCTTCGAATATTTCAAATCCCGAAAAAACCCTATTTTTAAAATTCTAAAGCTCTCTTGTACAATTTTTAAAATTTGGAAATGGAATATTTTGGCAATTTTTAAAATTTGGAAAAAACTATTCATTTTATATAGTCTTCTAATTCTTTCAAATTTTGTAAAATTCTCCAAAAATTAAATTTCGAAATTCTACTTTCACAAATGTTTCATTTATGTTCAATCAATTTTTAAATTTTTCCTTCTCTCAAAATCTTAAATTTTTCAAATTTATTAAATTCAAGAATTTTTTCAAATTGTTCTAATTCTTAAAATAAATTGGTCAATTGATTTAATTAATTTGAGAAATGTTCAGACTTTTTCTGAATATTTAATGAATTTAGAAGAAGAATTTGAAAACTGATTTAATAATTTAATTTAAAAATCCTAATATTTTACAAATTTTTATGAATCAAAATGAAAAATATAAAGGGCTGAAACCTCATAAGGTGATTAGAAATTCAGTCTTGATAATTTCAATCGCAACACAATCCTAAAACGCAATCAACAAACTAACGGCCAACCCAGTGATCAATTAAATCTTCAAATCAACCCTTAACCTAAATCCAAAACAACCCTTAAAATAATTCCCCAACCGAAAAACTTACACCTCAATGCAAGCTAACTAATTCCTAATTCGACGTCAACTCAACTTAGCTCGACCCAAATCTCAACCCTCTGCTCAACTCTAAAACTTATTTTCCAACCCAATCCCAAATGTAACTTGATTCGAAAGCTACATGCGTGTATGAACTTAACTCAATCAAACCTCCCACAAATCCCTAAACTCCCTGAAATGAATCCCTAACCGAACTTCTCTTTCAAATACGACTTAATTTCAACTCAAACCCTACTCACCATGATACCAGCATACGTACCGTCGCACAGTCATAACCATAAACAATCATTCAATCATACCATTATTCCATAAGTTAGGTACCATCATGACAATATACCAATAAACCATCATACAATCTTACCATTGTACCATAGTAACCTCACACCATCCCACCATCACACCATGATGTATATCTTACCATCAATCTACCACACCTTCATACCATCATATCATCTTGCCATTATACGATCAATATACTATTTTTATTTTATTTATTTCAAAATTCAAATCAATCAAAATTACAATTAAATTGTCGAAAAATCGTCGGGACCGGAGCATTATGTGCGTAATTAGATTTAAATGTCGGCAAATATATAAAATTCCTAATCCGAGTAGGTTTACAGGGCACATGAATATCAATCATTGCAAGTAGTTTAGGGAAGTCAATCGAACTGTTAAGCAGATCAGCGATGAATGTTGAAGCAGCACATCTACGTCTTACAAGCAATGAATCCAAATCAGCAATTCTATAGCGGTCACCGTAGGATGGAAAATTCTTTTTTTCAGCCACATTGGAAGATTGGGATCAAATGGCAAATTCAATTTATGAAGATAGTAAATAATAAATTGCTTCTGTATTCGTTCAATTCTATCGATATAAATATTGTAAGCAGGATCCCAAATAATCGACGCGCATTCCAAATTAGACCGAACAATGGAACAATACAAAGTTTTAATTGATTGTGGATTACGAAAATCTGTTGTGATACGACGAATAAAGCCAAATAGAGAATTAGACTTAGATACTATTAAATTAATATGGTCTCGGAAATTCAATTGATGGTCCAGAACAATACCAAAATTTTTAAATGTTATAACTCGTTCTAGATGGTGATTACCAATAAGATATTGATGAATAATAACTGCTTTTTTCCTGGAGAAGCTCATAATCTTGCACTTTTTCAAATTTAAGTTCAATTTATTCATAACTGACCATTTATACAGCAAATCAAGATCACTTTGCATTTCATTACATTGTTGCGGGGTACATACACTTCTTGATATTTTCAAGTCATCTGCATATAATTCACAGTCGCAGTACTGAAACAAAGAAGCAATTTCATTGATGAAGATATTAAATAATACAGGCCCTAGGTGGGAGCCCAGAGGCACTTCAGAATGAACTTCAATCATCTTCGATGTAAACCTGTTAATTTGCAGTACCTGCTTCCGATCACGCAGATACGATCCAATCCAATCCAAAAACAATTCACTCACTCCAAATCTGTCCAGTTTGGCAAGAAGTAACTCAAACTGAGATGAGTCATATGCTTTCGCAAAATCAGTAAAAACCACATCAAGCTGACATTTAGAGTCAAAGGCATTGAATACTTTAGATGTTAAACTTAAAAGGTTTGTAGTGGTAGAACGATGCCTGACGAATCCATGTTGTTAAAGTGATAATAAAGGTTTAACAATGAAATGGGAAAACAAGAATTGATGATAATATAGATATGCCACGATAATTTTTAATGTTGCTCCGTTTTCCGGATTTAAAAATGGGAATTATAATTGACTTTTTCCATACCAACCGAAATACACCACTCTTCAGAGACGCATTAAATATCAGAGATAGTGATAATGTTAGCGAGCTGTTAAGATCTTTAAGTATTTTTGCAGGTATGTTATCAAACCCATATCCCAATTTCATCTTGGATATACCAAGGCTGACATCTTTTACTGAAATATAAGGTATTCCAATTAAATTTTAATGATGCGAACTACGAGGTCCTAATTAAATATCAATAGCATTATCATTGTATTTTTGATAGACTGATTGATGTCCTCAGCATTACAGGCAGTTACATCATTTAATGACATCATTTGTGGATAACCAGAACATTTTCTTTTGACATCAACAAAAGGCCAAAATAGTTTTGGGGTTAGAAATTAAATTATTTTCCAGCCGTGAAATATAGTTCCTATAGGCTCGGCGTTGTTCCTTATCAAATGCCCTGCGTAGTTGTAGAAAAGCATTTAGACAATCCAAGTTATCACCAAATTCTTTGGCAAATGTGTGTGCCTGATTCTTTTTGTTTCTTAAATTGACCAAATTGTTGTCAAACCATGGAGGATGGTTATTCTTACATTCATAGCATTTAGGTACATGTTTGTCGAAAGCATCAAATAAAACCAAATAAAATGAGTCGACTAGAGCATTAACAGCACCCCATTTAGAATTGAAAGTTACTTCCCAATCCTCCAATTCAAAAAACTCCTGCAGACCGGCAATATCAGCCTTATTAAAATTGTAATTTAACCTTGGTTGTGCATTGTTGATGAATTTACAAAACAGCTCCTGGCAGTCAAAGTTAATTTCCCATCCACTGTGGTGAAATCTATCCGGAACAAAAGGTTCCAACGACTTAGTAACCAATCCACAATTAGGATCATTCAATAAAACTAGATCCAGGATTCTACCATTCAAGTTAGCAACTTTACAAATTTGATGTAAATTTAAAGACAACATGGCATCAATAAAAATCTGTTCCACATCACTCGAAACATTGGATGGAAAAACAGAAGCAGTTTCATCATCATCAGTACACCAACATAAACCCGGAAGATTGAAGTCACTCAATACACATATGGTGTCATGTGCGTTACACTGTGATACAAAATAATAAATATTTGCACAGTGTAAGCTATAAACCTCAGCAGAGCTTAGAGGTGGGACGTATGCAGCTATAAATATAATGATTACTTTGTCCAAGATAATTTCACAGCAACATATTCCACAGTAATATTCGGACATACTACATCACAGTTTATAATTGAATTATGCACAGCTACAAGAACTCCACCACCATCAGATTTATCACTTGTTACGCTGGAACGGTCACATCTATACGCTACATAATTATCATCAGAAAATGCAGAACTTAAAACAGCAGGTTTCATCCATGTTTCAGATAAAACATGTATCGGATACCATGACGACGATAGAAATAATGAAAACTGCGTTGATTTTGTACGCATATACCACCAACATTTTGATATAAGATATTATAACATCATACATGTTTTACACTTCAAACTGAACTTTTTACATTCCAAATTTGACCTTTTACATTCAAAATTTAACCTTTCACATTTCAGATTGAACCCCTTAACAAATTGTATGAATGGAAAATTAGGATGGAGCTTGGCTATTCCTTAACCGATTATGATGAAAATTGACATGTGCGTTGAAAATGGGATTCTAAAATGATACTTAAATAAAGTGCAATAAGAATATAACTTAGCTATTTCCGTCCTACTTGGCCATATTCTTCATCCCTTTTCATACACTTTATATAAAAGGCATTTTAAAATTTCATTACCATCGCATATTTAAAATTCCATTGAAATACGTTTAAAAATAGACAAATTCTATCCTAACTGGCCATATTCCAGAACTTCCTTTATCGGTTGAGAAATAACCAAGTTATATCATACTAGGCCATATTCCCGAACTTCATTTAAAAATTATTTTAGAATCCCATTTCCAATGCACAAACCGAATTTCATCATAATCGGTTGAGAAATAGGCAGCTTCCATCATACTTGGCCATATTCCAGAACTTCTTTCATCAATTTAGATTGCCATTTCCAATGTATAAGCCGACTTTCATCATAATTAGTTAAGATATAGGGAAGCTCTATCATACTTGGCCATATTCCAGTACTTCACTCAAAAATCTTTTTAGAATCCCATTACCAACGGACATGTCAAATTTCATCATAATTCGTTGAGAAATAGGCAAGTTCCATTCGTATTGGCCATTCATTTAATTTGCTAAAGGTTTAATTTGAAATGAAAAATCGGTTTATTGAAGCCTAAATTTGTCCAATTTGTACAATCAATTTTTGCATTAAAAAAAAAAAAAAAAATTATCACCCTTTAAGTCATAACAAAAATTAATATATACATTTAAGGCTATTTCATGTAAAATATGACTTTTGATTAATCACCCGATACACAAACCACTAAAAATATATACCGATTTTACATGAAATATCCTCTAGTATAAAATATTGGTGTTACGTAAAACCGGCCTTTTTTCAATATTAAATCGTTTTTGTTTTATTGAAATGTCATTTTAGTAGTGATTTTGATTGTGTGGTGTGTGCATTGGTATCGTGTGAATTTATGTTAGTACGCATATTTAATAATTAACAACAGTAGTAATTTGTTTTAATATTATAGTATACTTAATTGACTTTTTTGTGCAATAATTGTCCGTGCAAATGGTGACAAATAATCTACAGGTAAATTTAAACAATAAAAAAAAAAATGTGATGCAAATGACGCCATGTTTATTCATGTTGAAATTATTTCTGTAAGTAAAATTTGAAAATTATTTTTTTGTAGCAAATTTAATAGTTTTACATATTTTAAAAGAGTGTTAATCCTACCACAAGGCTTTTATTTGATTAGCGTAACTATCTAATTAAATTACCGCTTTGAGAAAAGCGCACGGAACGCAGATTCCAGAAAGCTGTGCATTGTACCGAAGAGAATGGACACTTTTTTCCAAGTAGTCGTGTTTCAATGTATCCGAATTATGAGTTCGAACACGTGAGGTCATGAAAAAAAATCGATTTATTTATATTAACAATTTTATTTTACAATTTTTACATGTTTTCTTTACGAAGTTAAGATAAGAACTGACTAAAATTTATTAATTTATCTTAATGCTAAAAATGATATGCTTATTCACAGAGAGAACACTTTGTTTACGGCAACCGAATTTTTTGCCTACCGAATTAAGCAGTTGTAGTAAATGAGATCATATTGTTGCGATACCAATAATTTGAGGTTGATATACATAAGTTGATTAATGATTGTTATAAACCCATTTTTGGTTGTGCTAACTAATAAAAAGTTTCTGTAACCTTAATATTAGTATTTTCAACTGAAAAATCGATCGTGTGAACTAGAAAATCGTTCCTGTGTTCACAATTACCGCAAAATTTAGTTGCGTCTACTGAAAATTAGTTGTCACAACATGTCCGGGAAGTACTTACTTATTTTCTTACTAAAATATTTAGCAGAACATTTCTCAAAAACTTCACTGTAAGACGAAAATTATTATCCCAAGAGCATATTTAAGGAGTTTTACATGTCGCAATACATAAAGTGTTTTAAACAGAAGCTATTCCATAACAAAAAATACCTCTCTTATTTTTGCGGATCGTTAGGGGCTCACAAGTTCATTTGGTACCATATCATTCTAACTAAAAATTGGTTAAACAAAATATTCTGTGGAGCTAATCCTAGAGATTTTGCCAATTGGCCACTTACATAATAAAGTAACTAGAAGCTACCCCAATATCAAAAAACTTCCACTAACTAGAAGCTATCTCAATATCAAAACATACATCCCCTATTTTTACGGATCGTTAGGTTGTAAGCCCCTTCCATTTGGTACCATGTCGTTCTAAACAAAAATTGGTTAAACTGTTATCCCAGTATCAAAAAATATCTCTCTTACTTTTGTGGATAGTCGGGGCTTACTTTGTTTTATGCCATACCGTTCCCAACCATAATTGGTTAAATAAAAAAAATCAGTGGACATGGGCATAGCTATGTCAAGTTTTATTTTTAGGGTTCTAAAACATTTTTAAAAAATTCATTCAAAATGTCAAAGGAAATCAATTCCATTGTTTATTTCTTTATTGAATTTCATTACAATCTGTGGAGAAACAACAAGTTCCTTGTCCTAAATAGCTCTTCACCTAAAAATCTTTTCAAATTTCATCAGTTTAACCCCATTTGTCTAACAAAATCTCTCAAAATAATTTGCGCAAATTTCGGATTTAAACTTGGCATGAGCAAAATTATATAAATACGAAAGCAAATTAAAATGTAGCAGGTAATATCCCAATAAATCAGTTAAACGTTATTGCCCTTCCTCAAGTGACATTAACTTAATAGAGAAATTGAATTGAACGTACAGAAAAGCAAGTTTTCTGCACAAATTTCCATGAACCAAAAATACTGTGGAAACTATTTGAGTGTGTCGACCCACCATTAGCAATTTATTAAGTACATCTGTACATAGCACGTATATTCGATTTTATTATTTTTGATGATTATGTGATCACGTTTGTTTGATACTAGAAACATTTATTCTGGATTAATTTTTTAAATGTCGTTAAGCCTCTTCGCCACATCAAGGCCGTAATCATGAAGGGGTTTTCTTTGGTTTTTTTTTGGTTTTTGTTGGTTTTATCAAATAAGGTTAAGCAATAACCAGACATTGAATCCGTATTTTGAATTAAAACATCTTTTAAATGTTCCCTGTAATCGTGGAGAGCTTCTTTACATATTGATTCGTTTGCAGAGTGAATATTTTCTATTACATTATTATTAACTATAAAACCAATTGCGTATATAATTAATACCCCACAATTAAAACCATCACGTTGTTGTGGTAAATATCTACAATGCGCTGACTGAAGCTTTGTAAACGGCCTTTGATAAAATGTATCTAACTCCAGAGCAAAATTTTTTCCTTTATCCAATAATTCTTTTTGAATTCTTTCTGGATTTAATGGGTCATAAGCTAATATCGTTTTATTAGACAAATCTATGACGCAAATATTCCAGTGACTATTTTCACAGCTTGGTAAAATTAACAGGCTCTTGTTACGGCAAAGTTCGAACTCTGGTTGCTTACGTGCTTTGTAGTTTTTGTTATGCCCTATTTGGAGCATTTGGTAAGGGTCTAAACATAAAGCTTTACCATTCAGTTTTAAACTTATTGAAGCATACACAACTTCCGAACTCAAAAACTCCCTATTTGACAATGAGCTGTAACAAGTGTTAGTGATAGCCGTATCCCAATTGTCGTGAAATGAAAATTTCTAAATTTTTAAATTGAATCCAAGTTTTGTTATTTTTCCAAATGATTTCTTTTTATTGTCCTTCAATTCGATGTCTGTTTGAGTGTTTGAATTTAAAAATTTTTGAAAGCAAACTTTACCAGAATATTTAGGACATCTTTTACTAATTTGCTTTTTACGCCATACTTCAGTGTTATTTGGACTATCCGGATTGTTTTTGGATATTTTTGGGTAATTGCGTTTATTATTATTAGGTAGAGCCGTTAGTCTACAGGATTTAATCAATAATGAATTAATCTCTTTAATTTCGTCTAAAAATCTCCCCAATTTCAAGTTTCTATGGGAAACCAACATATGTTTGATTAGCCCGAAGAAACTCTCAACCAATGAATTGGAAACCCTATGTGTACATTTAAATTTTTTAAAAAAAAACCTTGCCCATAATGGTAAAAAGGACATATATTGTTTTGTACAAAATAGCAAAAACTCATTGCAAAACAATTCATTATTGTCTTTCACAGACTCATAAGAGAACAATAGGTCCTCTAAGGTAGCATCTCGTAGAATGGCGACGCTTCATAAATACTGCTATCTGTGTCTTCAAATAAAACGGAAGTTTCCTTTCCATCCTCTTTAGCTTCAGATTCTTTTTCTGGATCAAAACTTAATTTTTCGTCGTTCGTATTCCATTTATTTTGAAAAGAATAGATTTCAAAAGTACCCAAGGCCAATCCGTAACAAAAACTTTAGGAATATGAATCTTTCGTTTATATTTAGAAATAAAGTTAGATTAGTTCCATAATGGGAACTATAGTATCTCCGTATTTAGTTATTAGCCCCTGACGATCCGCAAAAATAGGGAAGGTATTTTTTGTTATTGGGATAGCTTCTAGTTACTTCATGATGTATGTGGCCAATTGGCAAAATCTCTAGGATTATTATTCGAAAAGCATTTTTCTGCTCACACCTCACACCATACCGAGTCCGGAATAGCCTTACATTCTCCTTATATAGAACATAAAATTCGTTTTTTTTTCGGATATTTGCAATTTTCATACTCAATTTCAATTTGATTGAATTTTAACAAAGATTAATGAAAGTGTCCATTATGAGCTGTACATACGTCCATATATGTATTTATACGACATGTAAGATGTGAAAATCGTCGGTTTATTGAAGCCTAAATTTGTCCGATTTGTACAATCAATTTTTGCTTTAAAAAAAAAAAAAAAAAAATTATCACCCTTTAGGTCATAACAAAAATTAATACATAAATTTAAGGCTATTTCATGTAAAATATGACTTTTGATTAATAACCCGATACACAAACCACTAAAAATATATACGGATTTTACATGAAATAACCTCTAGTATAAAATATTGGTGTTACGTAAAACCGGCCTTTTTTCAATATTAAATCGGTTTTGTTTTATTGAAATGTCATTTTAGTAGTGATTTTGATTGTGTGGTGTGTGCATTGGTATCGTGTGAATTTATGTTAGTACGCATATTTAATAATTAACAACAGTGGTAATTTGTTTTAATATTATAGTATACTTAATTGACTTTTTTGTGCAATAATTGTCCGTGCAAATGGTGACAAATAATCTACAGGTAAATTTTAACAATAAAAAAAAAAAATTGTGATGCAAATGACGCCATGTTTATTCATGTTGAAATTATTTCTGTAAGTAAAATTTGAAAATTATTTTTTTGTAGCAAATTTAATAGTTTTACATATTTTAAAAGAGTGTTAAGCCTACCACAAATTTTTTATTTGATTAGCGTAACTATCTAATTAAATTACCGCTGTGAGAAAAGCGCACGGAACGCAGATTCCAGAAAGATGTACATTGTACCGAAGAGAATGGACACTTTTTTCCAAGTAGTCGTGTTTCAATGTATCCGAATTATTAGTTCGAACACGTGAGGTCATGAAAAAAAATCGATTTATTTATATTAACAATTTTATTTTACAATTTGTAAATGTTTTCTTTACGAAGTTAAGATAAGAACTGACTAAAATTTATTAATTTATCTTAATGCTAAAAATGAAATGCTTTGCGATACAAAGAGTCGAAAACTCATGTTTTGTCTGACAACACGTTGTTAGGTTGACTATTATTAGATGTTTAATTTTAAAAACGTCTAAAATGCAGCTAAGCATTTTGTTGGAATGTGAAATGCAATTATGTACCTTGTTGGAATATAATTTCTCCAGGGGGTGAAGAAAGAGCGTCCCCGTCCTTTAGTTACTGGAAGATTCTTTTATGAGATTTGATAATTGTTTTATTGTGTGTTGACCTCCAACTTCAGTCTTGATAGTGCGTCCGCTACTTTATTTGTAATTCTGGGTTTGTAGACAATCTCATAGTTGTACTCCTCTAGCCTGGCCTTCCATCTTTTCAGTTTGCTGGTTGCTATTCCTATTGCTGAGAGCGAAGGTCAGTGGCTGATGGCCATTAAGAATCCTGATTTTCTTCGCTCCATAGAGCTAATTCCTTCTTTCTCGTTCGTAGCGTAGTTCTCGTCGGTTTTATTGAGAGATCTAGATATATACGTTATAGTTTGGTCCTTGCCAATATCTCCTTGCGAGAGTACGGCCTGATGCTATGGTTCGACGCATCCGTTGTTAGTATAAACGGTTTGTCGAAGTCCGGAAATATCAATAGGTCAATCCTATGTCATCAATATTTGCGAATTCCCCCTTCTTGTAAGATTCATCAAAGGTTTTGCTACCTTTGCGAAGTCTTTGATGAATCGCCTATAGTATGATGTTAATCCAAGGAAACGTTTCAATTCCTTAAGATTTTCAGGTGGTTTTAGTTTCTGCACAGCCATTACTTTTTTTGGATCCGTTCTTATTCCTTTGTTCGTTATTATATATCCTAGGAATTGGGTTTCCTCTTTTAAAAATTCGGTCTTGTCTAAATTGACTCGGAGATTGGCTTTCCATATAGTCTGTCTAGAATTTTGTTGACATTTTTCAGGTGTTCCTCTTGGTTTTCTCCTCCAAATATGATAATATCATCGATGTATACATAACATATTTTACCGATTTATTCCTTTAACCGATGTATCGCTGGCGCGTTTTTCAGACCCAACCGGTAGTCTGGTTAGTTCGTATTTCCCGTTCATTGTCGAGAATGCTGTCTTAGGTATATCCTTTTCCATCATCTTAATATTGTGGAATCCAGATGTAAGGTCTATCGTTGTGAAGAATTTAGAGTTTCCCAGATTTGCGATGGTATTAGATATGTCTTGTATTGGATAGGTATCCAAGACGGTAACTGTGTTTAATCTTTTATAATCTATGACCATTCGATACTTTTTTACTCCCGATGCATCCATTTTCTTCTCTACAATCCAAGTGGGTGAATTATACGGACTTTTCAATGGTCTTATAATACCGTCGTTTTATTTGTTGGTCCACTTCGGCTCTTATGCTGATCGGGTATGGATACGATTTTGTGTAGATCGGGTCATTGGTATTAGTTTTGATCTCCGCCCTCACGTTCATTTCAATAGTCGGTTGGTCTCCAATGGCTCCGAAGAGTGGTAGATATTTATTGATTATGGTTTTTAATTTTAGCTTTGTTTCTTCGTTCAAATGGTTGTCTCTCATTTCAATGTTGTTAACTTGGGTTGAAATCTTCTTTTTGTATAGGATTTCGATGCCCGAAGAAGTGGTTTTTGTCTCCTGTCTATCATCGCCTCTACTTTTTTTAAGGTATCATCCCCAATTATACCGTCAAATGAAGTTAGGTTTGGTAATATAAAGAAGTCTACTTGCATATTATTCCCAAATTTTTTGAATATAAGTGCGGTTATTTTCTGTTTTATTTGTATATCACCTCCCGCTGATTTAACGATAAATGGTTTATTTACGGGCTGATCACCCTTAGCGAGTTCCTTTTTTACTAAGTTTAAATTTGCGCCCGTGTCTATGAGGAACGTTAATATTTTATTATTGCGGCACTGGTATTCTATGTAAGGTAGGCTAGAGAGGCCCCTCTATAAAATTTATTTCACCGTTTACATCTGAGTTTTCTTTCTCGTTGTCGTCATAATTTCTAATATATTCTTCATACGGGTCCTAGTCGTTTTCCTGTTCCAGGTGAAATACTCTTAATTGTTTCTGAGCTTTTTCATTGATATCCGACTTTTATTCTCTCTTGAAGGTTGGGTTCGGATAATTATTTGGTCGGTTCATGTAATCGACCTTCCTGGTTTTTATAGATTCGTCCACCTCCATCGGTGTTGATGGTTTTGGATGTTGCGGCCTTACTGGTGGTTGTACAAAGTAATTTTGTTGTTGCTGGTACGGTTGTTGATACTGCATACTGTACCCCATATTTCTCTGTTACAGCGATATTCTTGGTAGCGGTATCGGCTTCGTGTATTGTTGAACTCTATTCGCATTGATTTGGTTTACGGGAATCGTGATTGAATTGTTAAAATTTCTATTGTGTGTGTATTGGCATACTCCGATAATTGAGATTTTGTATCTCCAGACATGATGAATAAGCCTCTGGGAGATTCGTCGGTTTCTGAATAGTTAGCATTCTTGATGACACATAATGTGATGGATTTCCGTCAAAGACTTGTACTTCTTTGACGTAGTCTGGTAGTTTGCCGATGTCTTTAAGCTCCTGTTCTGTTCTGGGTGCCACGAGTGCTGTATTTTTTGATGTGTTGTTTTCCACTTGATTTTCTAACTGGCCGATTCTTCTTTCCAACTTTTTATTTAATTCGATTTGAGCGTTGAGTGCCCCCGTCACAATAGAACAAAAAATAAATAACACAACAGTAACTCAACACAAAACCGAGAGTAATGACTGTCAAAATCATCTCACATTCTCCACACGGCCACACTGATTTGTCATCCGGCCTGGGTGATATTATCATCTTCGAATCCAGCAAACCCAGACGCGCCACTTGAGAATTCTATTTCAAAATCGGGATTAGCACTTTCAACGTCATCAATATTGGCTCCATCATTATTTGACATATGTAGTAGCAGCCTTATTAAGGACTGTAGCATCTTCACAGTCATCACTATCATCAGACATGCCAGTGTAGAATGGCTTCATGTAAGCAGCACAAGTCGACGTTAAAATAGGGCCTTCAGTTTGCCCTATTTTTGTGACATCAAATCTCTCGTTATCCTTCACCTTTATGATCTCATACGGGCCAATGTACTTCGACTGAATTGCCTCCACTAAACTGCGTCCTCTTTATGAGAACCATTTCACCCTTTTCGTATGTCCGAGCTTTCTTTCGTTTTCTGTTGTAGGTACGGCGATTCTCATCTCGCACTGTCTGGATGTTTCTCTTGGCCTCGTCTCTTAGAATCTGTCGATTTTCAACAAAAATACTAGCTATTTCTTCTTCAACAACTTCCAAAATTTTAACATCTTCCGGAACACGCATCTTTGTTCCAACGAGTAGCTCAAATGGAGTCATACCAATACTACGTTGATAGCTATTGTTTATGAATCTCTGTTTAAGATTCAGGGTCATCCATCGATAGTTTGGTTAATGGATCAGGGATCACAACACGAAACTCACGTTCCACTTGTCCATTGCCACTCGGTACACCAGCTGTTATCAACATTAGATTGATGTTTTCATCACCACAATAGCTTTTGAACTCATCAGAACGAAACACACCACCTCGGTCAGCTATTATGTTCTTCGGATTGCCAAATATAGTCTTCTGGGCTTCTAGCTTCTGTATGACTTCTTTTGCGTTCATTGTCTTCGTTGGATAGAGCCACAAAAACTTACAAAAAAGCATCAATAACACCAAATATGTAGCGGTACTGCTTTTTTGTTGCAGTTAAACTTCCCAAATGATCAACTTGGTAGGTGACTAATGGTAAATCGCCCTTTGGTATCGGATGGAGAAAACCCTCTTGACACTCTATTTCTCGCTCAGCCATTATGCACGGAATGTAATTCTCTAAACTAGTAGAGATCTTTGGTGCTAGTTTAGGTATATAAAATTGCCTCGTGACCAATTCTTCGGTCTTCTTCTTCTTGAAAAAATGTCCTTGCTCGTGACACAACTTGATTACTTCCATTTGCATATTTTTTGGAATAACCAACAGCTGAACACCTTTCACCATCTTGAATAAACAATCATGATTAATAACGAAATCATTAAACTCGCCATTTTCGAAAATTTTGAAAATAGCTTTCAATTCTGAATCATCTTTTTGAGCAGCCTTCACTCTATTCACCACATGATCTTCAATCAACATTACACTCGGGTCTGGACTCAACGCATCTACATGCTTCTTACGACAACCAGATCTATG